>LR880970.1:858848044-858875548 GCA_904067115.1 Aegilops sharonensis | reverse complement strand
TATTAAAATTTCTTTTAGATGATACAATTTTTTTCTAATGTAAGTGAACAGTTGTCACACTGTATCACCAATTTTTTAAAATGCAAAGGACATATTTTTTTAAAGGTGTAAACAGTTTTTTAATGGTATAAACCAGTTTTTTGCAGTTAAAAAAAATCTGTTTTTTTACATTGTATACACTTTTAATAAAAACGCCTCATTTATTTTCTGAAATGCATGCAGAGTTTTTAAATGTCACAAACAATTTTTTAAAGCTATACACATTTTTTATAATTTGGGTTTCAAAAATTTTAAACTGCGTTAATATTTTTAATTTTCAATATTTTTAAATAAATTCATTTCGAAAATATATGTACTTGTAGTTTTTGGAAAATATAAACATATGTAACAAGGCAAAGAAAAACAAATGACTGAAGACATAAAAGAAAATTTTACTAACTAGAAAGTTGGGCTAGCCCAATAGTAGTGGTTGGGAGGGCGCCCCTTTAGGCTAGATCTTGTTTGGTCTTGCATGAAGCGATACATAACGGCGCCCTCCAAACATGTCAACCCCCCGTCTACCCTTCACAGTTTTTTTCTTTTTCACTCTAGATAATGGGCTAAAGGCCGAAACACGAACTGGACCAAGCAATATTGAAGCGCCTCATATTTGTTGGCCGGGAAATTTATTTAATTGTAAGAACTACTTGAACAGGGGATCGGCAACGGTGTTATGTTAAGATTAAGTCTTTTGGACGAGGCAATACAATCTGCTCCAACTTCAAATATACTAGAGGCTAACATGCGCTTCACCATGCCATTCTTCACTCATGGGCTTAACTCTTTTTTTAACTCGCAGGTTATTGTGGTAATTTGTTTCGATTTGGTTTTAACTTCCTTGGCTTGTGTTTAATATATCACTACACCACATGACTACATCCTCAATAGGCAGGTTGGTCGGGAATACAAGTTTTGTCGACAGCAGTTTATCCGTAAAGACTATTTTCCGACCTACCCTGTCCTGTTGGGGAAAGTTCACATGTGAAAACCCTTTCCCAACCGACTACTTGTCCATTATGGAGTATCACTAATAGAAAACAGGGCTTCGGTTCGGCCTGGCCACCCCATTAGTCCCGGTTCATCACGAACCGGGACCCATGGGGGGCATTAGACCCGGTTCATAAGCCCAGGGGGCCGGCCGGGGCCTCGTGGGCATTGGTCCAGGTTCGTCTGGATCCATTTGTCCCGGTTCGTGGCGCGAACCGGGGCCAATGGGCCGCGCTTCTGGCCCACAGCCATTGGTACTGGTTAGTACCTTGAACCAGTATAGAAGTGTTAATTTAGTCCCGGTTCATGCCACGAACCGGGATAAATAATTTTCCTATATATACCCATCGCCGCGGTAGAGCACTCCACAGTGCTCTGTTTTTTCTGGCCGGCGAGGGGAGGGCATTTGGGTGCTCTAGCTCACCTCCTATGCACATGAGGTGTTCGATGAAATGCCCGAGCAACACTAGTTAAGCTTTCTTCTCTCGAAGCTCGACCTCAAAACTCCATTTTTCCTGAGATTTGTCTAGATTTAGCGGCCCGTCACGCCCCGTCCCCGTTTTCACCGCCGTTGATCGCCCGCGCCGATCTCGTCGCCGGCACCACCGTGGTGAGCCTCTTGTTCTTATCTTCTTTCTGATTTACTTACTTTAGATAGATACTTGTCTGATTTTCTTACTTTTGACACATATAATTATATATAATGCACGCAAATGAACCGGCAATGGATGTATGGTGACAGACACACCTCCGAGTATATTAAGGGCGTGCATAATTTTCTCGAAGTGGCTGAGGCAAACAAGCAGAATGGTTTTATGTGTTGTCCATGCCCTATATGTGGGAATACGAAGTCTTACTCTGACGGGAAAATGCTTCACACCCACCTGCTTTACAAGGGTTTCATGCCACACTATAATGTTTGGACGAGGCACGGAGAAATAGGGGTTATGATGGAAGACAGCGAAGAAGAAGAGGACGATGACAAATATGTGCCCCCTGAATATGATGATGCTGCAACGGGGGGAGCTGCTGAAGATCAAGAGGAACCGGATGATGTGCCCGATGATGCTACAACGGGAGAAGCTGCTGAAGATCAAGAGGAACCAGACGATGTGCCTGATGATGATGATCTCCGCCGGGTCATTGTCGATGCAAGGACGCAATGCGAAAGTCAAAAGGAGAAGCTGAAGTTCGATCACATGTTAGAGGATCACAAAAAAAGGTTGTACCCCAATTGCGAAGATGGCAACACAAAGCTGGGTACTGTACTGGAATTGCTGCAGTGGAAGGCAGAGAATGTTGTGCCTGACAAAGGATTTGAGAAGCTACTGAAAAATATTGAAGAAGAAGCTTCCAAAGGATAACGAATTGCCCGACAGTACATACGCAGCAAAGAAGGTCGTATGCCCTCTAGGATTGGAGGTGCAGAAGTTACATGCATGCCCTAATGACTGCATCCTCTACCGCGGTGCGTACGAGGATTTGAACGCATGCTCGGTATGCGGTGCATTGCGGTATAATATTAGACGAGATGACCTTGGTGATGTTGACGGCGAGCCCTGCAGGAAGAGGGTTCCTGCGAAGGTGATGTGGTATGCTCCTATAATACCACGGTTGAAACGACCGTTCAGAAACAAAGAGCATGCCAAGTTGATGCGATGGCACAATGAGGACCGTAAGAAAGACGGGAAGTTGAGAGCACCAGCTAACGGGTCACAGTTGAGAAAAATCGAGAGAGAGAGTACTGGGCTGAGTTTGCACGTGACCCAAGGAACGTATGGTTTGGTTTAAGCACGGATGGGATTAATCCTTTCGGGGAGCAGAGCAGCAATCACATCACCTGGTCCGTGACTCTATGTATGTATAACCTTCCTCCTTGGATGTGCATGAAGCGGAAGTTCATTATGATGCCAGTTCTCATCCAAGGCCCTAGTGCACGTGTACTAGAATTACAATATGTACAATCGAACTCCTCAACATTATGGTCAATACGTGCCACTAGTGCACGTGTTGAACTACGGTAACTACCATGGAGATACCCTGGTAAGATTTTTTATTATTACGACATCTGTGCATCTTTTGCATACTTCTAAAACTAGTACATCATTGCTAACTACGAAGTTATTACTATGTTTTTCAACAGATAATCCTGAATGATTGTGTGCCTCATCTGATGTATCAGCATGGTCATCTTCATGCTTTGAACATACAACTAGGTCATCCTACGAATCTCAACTGTCCATACCGGATTTCTAAAAGAAGTGGAGACATGACAATCAAAGAATGGAAAAAAAATGTATAGACAGTCGTAAGGAGGTTCTTGGAAGCAAAAGAAAGTGAAGCGCTAGAATTGGAGACAGGATAATCTCCATTCTCCATAATGGAGAGTCAGGGTCTATATTGTTTTATGCTATTTTACCTTAAGGGTATTTAGGTCCTACCTGCTACTGATGATCATGTGCTAAGAACAATTAAGTAGGGTTGGTTCAATGACTATGAGGATGATGATCGTATGACTTGTTATTAATAACGAGTAGAAGTTGTATGATGATGCATGATTAGTAGGACTTGTTATTATATATGATGATGCATGATGCGAGCATGAAGAGTTATTATATATCAGCTGGTGAAATGAACATAGCAGTAGCGTTGGTAACCAAGCACGGGGATTTTGTTTGGCCTGTTATGGGCCTTTCCCCACCAAGAATCCGTTGGGGCTGCCATGGGCCTTTCCCGAACAACCATCGGACGAGTATTCTTGCCCGACCAACAATCCATTGGTGTCACTATGGGCCTTTCCCGATCGACTATCAGACATGGTGTTCTTTCCCGACCAACATTTATTTGGCCCTGGCATTAGCCTTTGTCAGTGGAACTTATGAAAGATGCACCTGGTGTACAATGAACTTATACTATGCAAGCTCACCTATATGTCTAATATAAATGGTTTGGTACTTTAATTGCCATAATGTAGAATACGAGATATGTTGGCTCTTGGTCATTGTTCATGGATGGTGTCATTCTTGGACCTCCATGCCAAACATATTCATTACTATGTAGTGCCTGATTCTAAATAACAACATGGGAGAAATCATGCCTATGTTCTGTTACTGTTACTTCTCCATATGTTCCTCTTAGGACCTAGAACTCGAAGCTATGGTAGTGTTGGTACTTTAGGCCCTTCTGTTAAAATTTTCTTTTATGAATAATGTCTGAATTCACTTCAGTGTAAATGCTGATTCGCAGTGATATAAGACCCTGTTTATTTCAGTTCTGATTGCATTCGAATCACATGTAGATTTGCTTTAGTGGTAAAGTTGATTCGCCATCGAAGTACAATTTGAGTTCCTTTTGCAAATTGCACTAAAAATGGTCTGAATCCGGACTCAGCTTCACTGGCAAAACTGATTTGAAATAGCTGTTTGTTTCATATTCCATGTTTAGTTTCACTGGCAAAGCAGATTTGAAATAGTTGTTTGTCTCAGATTCCAAATTCACCGGCAAAGATGAATCTGGTCCTTGAAGCCCAAACAAACAGAACCTTGGTGTGTGCCGAATCAACTTCTTCTGATTGCACTATGTTGCATATTTCGCCTTTCGGTCTCATACATTTGCTTTGTTTGTCTTATGACACCAAAGTGCTCCAAAGTGAAGTTGCTCAAAATCGCAACTTTATTTGTTGTCTCCAATCTATTATTTTTGCGGGGTTCTGATCAATTAATTTTAGTTGCATAGTGATAAATATATCATTATTCAATAAAAAAAATAAGAATTAAAAAAGTTTGCGGCGAAAACTTGTCCAGGCAACTATTCATGAGTTACTTGACACGACCTTAAAATTTGGAGTAGTATTTTGATTAAATACTCCAATAAGATGTTGTTTTATTTATAAATTCAAGTATAGTGAAGATGTTGCCCGTGCATTTGCGCGCCCCGCTGTGCTTGTCACCATGGATCGCCAGTGCCGGCTGGAGCGGGGAGCGGAGAAGAATGCTTGACCATCATCAAACGTCAAGTCGTAACACTTGACTTGATACGTGTGGAAAAAAATGGTCACGCGCACTAACTACGAATTGTGTGATGACCCATCGCAGCATGCAGCGTACGCGGACTTGGCTGCATGAAGTTAATGGCCGATCGACGTCGGACTTGTCAGACACGGCCTACCGTGATGCACTCCGATCGACGCCGGACGTCTCAGACACGCCTGTGGTGCAGCACTGGGACGGATCGACCGTCGGCGTTGACAGAGACCAACGACGACTCCGACCGTCGACCAGCTTCACTAATTCAGGCACTCTCTAATGTTACTGCTACTAGTATAAATCAAGGGTTCTTCTCATACTCATAGCATGTAGGAAGCCAACCACAGCATGAGTCCCACGGCCATTAATCTGCTTCTTCTCATGCTTACCATAGCCGCCCACACCACCTTCCATGGCCGGCCGCAGGTGAGCAGACCTCTACTGGACTTGAAGACCCGGTGGAAGCTAGCTGATGATTTCCACGACGCACCGCCGGCGACCCCACGAGCTCATGTCGTCCCTGCGTTTCTCGGCTCCTTCGACAACAACCTGAGATACTATCATAGTAACCTCTCCACGATACTGTTTTCCGGTAGGGTGCTTCCTCTGCTTGGCAACCTCTCCAAGCTGCGCTACGTTCGCCTCTCGTTGTCTGTTGAGTCTGAACCTGGAAAATGTACTACTAGTGCGCATTTGGACTCCACAGAAAATGTCTCATGGTCAACACGTTTGAGTCTGCTGCGGCTCCTCCACATGATACGACTCAACTAGCTATTCTTGGACGTGGACCATCTTTCACCACAAACAGGCCACCCGTGCCCAAGCACACATGCAGCAAGTAGAAAATGTATCTTAGGATTAAAGAGCCGGGATGAATTCAAAGGTGTATCTATGTACGTACAGATAGAGTTCTTTTTTTTTTCTGAAGTTGATATAGAGTTTGTTTTGACGCACAAGAGATACAACAGAGGAAAAGAAGAGGTTCGACGCGGTGCAAATGTAAGGTGTTAGTTTCCGGGCAAGTAGAAAGATTGTATGTTTGACCAAGATTATAAAGAAAATATCAGCATCTTCAATACCAAAGGGATAAAATATGAAAAGACTTTTCATGATGGATCAAATGATATAAATTTGGTATTGTAGATATTGATATCTTTTTCTAGAAACTTGGTCAAACATGCAGACGCTTGACTTCAAAAAAAACTAATACACCTTATATTTTGGAACGGAGGAAAAGAAAGTCATCACACAACTTTAGGTTAATGAAGAGCCCTCATAACTAACATAACTACATAACACCATGGGGTGTGCGGAGGATGTCGTTTGTGCTGCTTATGGCTCGTTCAGTTTTCCTGTTCTGCACGGATGTGTGGGGGCACGACAAATGGAGAGAGACGCCATTGGCAGAGAGGAAGGAGGGGAGGCACTAGTAGAAAACAGGGAACTAGTCCCGGTTCTGGAATCGGGACAAGAAGATCGGGACTAAAGCCCAAAACCTTTAGTCCCGGTTCGTTTACGAACTGGTACAGAAGGGGCTCCACGTGGCCGCTGCGGGGTGCACAGGCAGGAGGACCTTTAGTCTCAGTTGGTAACACCAACCGGGATCAATAGGCATCCACGCGTCAGTAGCTGGCAGGAGCTGGGGTTTTTGTTTTTGTTTTTTTGAAGGGGGGAGGGGGGGGGGGGGGGGGGGGGGGGGGGGGCGGGGGGGGGGGGGGGGGGGGGGGGGGGGGCGGGGGGGGGGGGGGGGGGGGGGGGGGGGGCGGGGGGGGGGGGGGGGGGGGGGGGGGGGGCGGGGGGGGGGGGGGGGGGGGGGGGGGGGGCGGGGGGGGGGGGGGGGGGGGGGGGGGGGGCGGGGGGGGGGGGGGGGGGGGGGGGGGGGGCGGGGGGGGGGGGGGGGGGGGGGGGGGGGGCGGGGGGGGGGGGGGGGGGGGGGGGGGGGGCGGGGGGGGGGGGGGGGGGGGGGGGGGGGGCGGGGGGGGGGGGGGGGGGGGGGGGGGGGGCGGGGGGGGGGGGGGGGGGGGGGGGGGGGGCGGGGGGGGGGGGGGGGGGGGGGGGGGGGGCGGGGGGGGGGGGGGGGGGGGGGGGGGGGGCGGGGGGGGGGGGGGGGGGGGGGGGGGGGGCGGGGGGGGGGGGGGGGGGGGGGGGGGGGGCGGGGGGGGGGGGGGGGGGGGGGGGGGGGGCGGGGGGGGGGGGGGGGGGGGGGGGGGGGGCGGGGGGGGGGGGGGGGGGGGGGGGGGGGGTTAGGGGTTTTGGAGGGTTAATTTAGGGGTTTCATATTGTGTTAGCTAGCTAATAGAGAGAAGTGACCTCTCTTTCTCCATGCTTGGTCGATGCTAGCTAGCTACTAACTAGTAGAAAAATGGTCAAATGTTCAACTCATTAGTCTCGGTTTGTATTTGAGCCGGTACTAATATGACCATTAGTGCCGGTTCCAACGGCTAGGCGGGCCGCTCTCATTAGTACCGGTTCGTGCCAAACTTCTACCACCGGTTCGTGCCACGAGCCGGTACTAAAGATAGTGGTGGCAGGATGTTGTCAGTCTGGGCCCCCTCCAGCACCTTTAGTACCGGCTCGTGCCTCGAACCGGTACTAAAGGTCGTCCTATATAAACCCTTCGTCCACCCGCGCTATGTTCTCCCCCCTTCCCCTCTCCTCTCTGTTCTTCCCTTCTTCCTCGAGCTCATCACACATTTTGCCCAAATTTTGTCAAGATATGAAGGTCCCCATCCATTCAAATGATCACAAAGGTTAGCAACTTTGTCCTTTCATCTCTCGTTGCTAGATTAGCTCTTGCAATGGTTTATATAGTGATTAATTTGTGGGTTTTAGTAATTTGGGAGGAATTATATGTGGTGCAATTTGAGGTCAAAATAACACCTAGTTTGCATATGTAGGTGTGGTTTACTTAGTGCCTTCTAAATCTCCGTCGTAACCACCGTCGATCGCCTGCACCGTCTCGTCGCCGGCACCACCTTGTGGTGAGCCTCTTGTTCTTATCTTTTTTATATAAAAAATGCATGTTTGTGTGATTTGGATATATAGTTATTCGTATAATTATCTTACCTGTACGTTGTTTGTTATACATAGTGCCATGGTTTTGATATCCGTCCCCGTCGGCCCTCGTCCGTGTGATGATTCAGATGTGGTATATTATCTTTTAAAACTATTTGTTGCATTTCGTGTTTATGACAAATTATGCCCATCAAGTTGACATAGATATTTTTATCTAGGAGGTATGTGAACCGGAAATTCCAACCGACCCTATTGTCGAGAGGTTAAATTTAGTTGAAAGAGAAAATGAGTATTTGAAAGAAAAATTGAAAAGAATTGAGGGGGAGAAGATGGAATTGGAGTTGCATGTTGCCGATGTCGTCGATGATCACAAGATCAAGATGGAGAAAATGCGCTTGAATATTAGAAAGATTAGAAAATATGCCATTGATAGTGAGGCTTGGTATCATTATGTTGTTGGATCAATTGTTACCTTAGTTGCGATCTTGATCACATTTGTTGTTGCATTTAAATGCTTTAGCTAGAGAGTTATTTGTTTGTTTCATTTAAGTGTTGTATGAACTTTATGTATGAACTTGTATTAATTTGGTCTTCTCGGTGTTGTGTAATGAAGATGAAACGACAATGGATGTACGATGACCGATGCTCTCCCGAGTTTATTAATGGTGTGGATACTTTTCTGCTTGCGGCTGAGGCAAACAAGCGGGCGGATGGTTTTATGCCTTGTCCATGTGCTGGCTGTAAGAATGATCACAATTATTCAAACTCAAGAACCTTTCACATCCACCTATTTGAGTCCGGTTTCATGCCCCACTATAATGTTTGGACCAAGAACGGAGAAAGAGGGGTTATGATGGAAGACAATGAAGAAGAAGAGGACGACGACAACTATCCTGGCCATGGGTTCCCTGAATACGATGATACAACAATGAGGGAAGAAGCTGAGCCGGCAATGGGGAAGAAGCTGAGCCGGCAATGCGGGAAGAAGCTGAAGAAGAGGCATCAGATGAGCCTGCTGATGATCTACGTCTGGCCATTGCCGATGCAAAGATAAACTAAGCAAGTAAAAAGGAGAAGAAGAAGTTGCATCGCATGTTAGAGGATCACAAGAAATTGTTGTACCCGAATTGCAAAGCTGACAAGAAAAAGTTGGGCACCACACTGAAATTGCTGCAACGGAAGGCAGAGAATGGTGTATCTGACAAGGGATTTGGAAAGTTGCTGGTAATGATAAAGAATATGCTTCCAAAGGACAACAAATTGCCTGAGAGTACGTACGAAGCAAAGAAGGTTGTCTGCCCTCTAGGGTTAGAGGTGCAGAAGATACATGCATGCCCTAATGACTGCATCCTCTACCTCGGTGAGTACGAGGATTTGAACGCGTGCCCGGTATGCGGTGCATTGCGCTATAAGATCAGTCGCGATGACCCTGGTGATGTCGAGGGCGCTAGGAAAAAGATTCCTGCCAAGATGATGTGGTATGCTCCTATAATACCACGGTTGAAACGTTTCTTCCAAAACAAAGAGCATGCCAAGGCGATGCGATGGCACAGAGAAGACCGTAAGAAAGACGGAAAGTTGAGTGTACCCGCTGACGGGTCGCAGTGGAGAAAAATCGAGAGAAAGTACATGGAGGAGTTCGTAGGTGGCGCAAGGAACGTATGCTTTGGTCTAAGTGCAGATGGCATTAATCCTTTTGGGGAGCAGAGCAGCAACCATAGCACATGGCCTGTGACTCTATGTATGTATGACCTTCCTCCTTGGTTGTGCGTGAAGCGGAAGTTAATTATGATGCCAGTGCTCATCCAAGGCCCTAAGCAACCTGGCAACGACATTGATGTGTACCTAAGACCATTAGTTGAAGAACTCTTACAGCTGTGGAATGGAACATGTGTATGTGCGTGTTATGAGCACGGACAGGAAGAATTTGACAGAAAGGCGTTGCTGTTCGTGGCCATCAATGATTGGCCTGCTCTCAGTAACCTTTCAAGACAGACAAACAAGGGATACCGCGCATGCATGCAGGATGATACCGACGGTATATATTTGGATAATTGTAGGAAGAATGTGTACCTGGAACATCATCGATTTCTTCCGAGCAGGCATCCCATAAGAAAGAAAGGCAAGCATTTCAAAGGTGAGGCGGATCACCGGACGAAGCCTCGCCACCGTACTGGTGCTGATGTACATGATATGGTCAAGGATTTGAAGGTAGTCTTTGGAAAAGGTCCTGGCGGACAACCTGTTTCGAATGACGCTGACGGACGCGCACCCATGTGAAAGAAGCTATCTATATTTTTGGACCTGCCCTATTGGAAAGACCTAGAGGTCCACTCCACAATCGACGTGATGCATGTGACGAAGAATCTTTGCGTGACCCTGCTTGGCTTCTTGGGCGTGTATGGGAAGACAAAAGATACACCGGAGGCATGGGAGGACCAGCAACGCATGCACGGAAAAGACGGTATACATCAAGGTCATGCCAGCTACGCTCTTACCAAAGAAGAGAAGGAAATCTTCTTTGAATGCCTGCTTAGTATTAAGGTACCGTCTGGCTTCTCGTCGAATATAAAGAGAATAATAAATGTGGAAGAGAAAAAGTTTCAGAACCTAAAGTCTCATGACTGCCACGTGATTATGACGCAACTGCTTCCAGTTGCCTTGAGGGGGCTTCTACCGAAAAACGTTCGATTAGACATTATGAAGCTATGTGCATTCCTCAATGCAATCTCTCAGAAAGTAATCGATCCAGAAATCATACCAAGGTTAGAGAATGATTTGATGCAATGTATTGTCAGTTTCGAGTTGGTGTTCCCATCATCCTTCTTCAACATCATGACCCACATCCTAGTTCACCTATGCGAAGAGATTAACGTTCTTGGTCCTGTATTTCTACACAATATGTTCCCCTTTGAGAGGTTCATGGGAGTCTCAAAGAAATATGTTCATAATCGTGCTAGGCCAGAAGGAAGCATCTCCAAGGGCCATGAAAATGAGGATGTCATTGAGTTTTGTATTGAGTTTATTCCTGACCTTAAGCCGATTGGTGTTCCTGAATCACGACATAAGGGCAGACTGGATGGAAAAGGCACGTTAGGAGGGGATTAAATAATATGTATGGACGGGCATTCTCTCACTCAAGCACACTACACAGTTCTACAGAATTCCGCCTTGATGGTTCCGTGTATGGACGAACACAAGAATTTTTCATTCAGTGCTTCCGAATAAATCCCCACTGTCTGCTTCATTGTATTCTTTTCTGCATCCTCACACCCCTTACGAAAGAAAATAGAGGACTTGTTCAAATTGACTTTTTGACCAGAAGCTTGCTCATATTTCTGCAAAATACTACTCAATTGAATCATGCTATCTTCCTCAGCTTCCATAAAAATAATACTATCATCAGTAAAAAAAAAGATGTGTGAGGGCCGTCCCTCCCAAACATCACTCCTTTGATCATTTGGTCCTGCTGAGCTTTTTTTAGAAGCGCCGAAAAGCCTTCCACACTGAAAAGAAACAAATAGGGTGACAACGGATCTCCTTGCAAAAGGCCTCTGGAAGGACTGGAAACATTAGATAAACCATTATTAAACTGAATGGAAAATTTGACCGATTGAACACACCTCATGATCATATCAATCCATGCACTGGCAAAACCCATACTCTGCATCATACATTCCAAAAAAATCCCATTCCACAGGATCGTAGGCCTTCATCATATCTAATTTCACTGCACATAGGGGCTTCTTCCTTTTCCTTTTGCGAATGGAATGGATGCACTCATACGCAACCAAAACATTATCAGTAATTAACCTGCCTGGTACAAAGGCGCTTTGCTCCTCAAAAATAAGAATTGGGAGGACCTCTTTCAATCTATTTGCCAACACTTTAGTGGCAATTTTATATAATACATTACATAAACTAATAGGACGGAAATCTGATAGAAGCTCGGGATTGTTGACCTTAGGAATGAGAACTAGTACCGTACTGTTAAAGTCTTCTGGAACATGTTGCCCATTTAAGAATTCTCTCACCGCCGCACACACGCTTGGTTCACCAATTGCCATGGGGGTGGGGCGTCTTGCCTTGTGGAAGCGAGCTGATGATTGCCACGACACACCGCCGGCGACCCCACGAGCTCATGTCGTCCCTGCGTTTCTCGACTCTTTCGACAACCTGAGATACTATCATAGTAACCTCTCCACGATACTGTTTTCCGGTAGGGTGCTTCCTCAGCTTAGCAACAACCTCTCCAAGCTGCACTACCTTCGCCTCTCGTCTAAGAGAAAGATGACTACCTCCCATATGGACATGGTGGTGCGCATTTGGACTCCACAGAAAATGTCTTATGGTCAACACGTTTGAGTCTGTTGCGGCTCCTCCACATGATACTACTCAACTAGCTAGACTTGGACTTGGGCCATCTTTCACCACAAACAGGCCACCCGTGCTCAAGCACACATGCAGCAAGTAGAAAAATGTATGTTAGGGATTAAAGAGCCGGGATGAATTCAAAGGTGTATCTATGTATGTACAGATAGAGTTCTTTTTTTCTCAAGTTGACATAGATTTTGTTTTGACGCACAAGAGATAGAACACAGGAAAAGAAGAGGTTCGACGCGGTGCAAAAATAAGGTGTTACTTTTCAGGCAAGTAGAACGATTGTATGTTTGACCAAGATTATAAACTAAATATCAACATCTTCAATACCTAAGCGATAAAATATGAAAAGACTTTTCATGATGGATCAAATGATATAAATTTTGTATTGTAGATATTGATATCTTTTTCTAGAGACTTGGTCAAATATGCACACGTTTGACTTTAGAAAAAAACTAATACACCTTATGTTTTGGAACGGAGGAAAAGAAAGTCATCACACAACTTTAGGTTAATGAAACCCTTATAACTAACATAACTACACAACACCATGGAGTGTGCGGAGGATGTCATTTGTGCCGCTTGTGGCTCGTTCAGCCTTCCAGTTCTACATGGATGTGTAGGGGCACGACAAATGGAGAGAGAGAGAGAGTGAGACACCATTAGCAGAGACGAAGGAGGGGATGTGATGGTTGATGAACTCGCCGCCATTGTTACGGGAGAGGTTACATGAGTTCCTGGTGATGTGTGACGAGGCGCTAGAGTCGAGGTACCAATTGGTGTTGGAGTGTGGCTGGATGGAGAGGTTGCTCATTGCAGGGTTGAACATGTTCTGCTGGTCCCAGGAAGGAGTCGACAGCGTGGCTGGAGCGGGCAGCACCACATGGTAGAGCACATGGTAGGCCTAGTGGGCGTTGGGCAGGTGAGCGCCGAGCACTTGAGCGGCAATGGTCGGTATCCAGGGGGCCGCCACTGAGTCGGGAAGGAGGGCGCAAAGTAGTCCATCATGGACAATGGCCAAAAATTGCGCATGGTTTAGTTGTCGCTTTTTTGAAGTAAAGAGTATCAATCTCACATGGAACATAGAAACTGGGTTTTGTCACTTGTAGTGAATTATGAAATTATGCCTGTAAGTATTGTAGACTCAAAGCAAAGTGAGGGTGAAAGTAAATAGTTGTTTTGAGTAAAGTGCGAATGGAAATCAAATAACACAAAAAGAAGTAAATGAGAGCAGCAAGAATAGTAACATGTGAACTGGCAGAGGAGTAAGGCGTTCTCAGGAGTCTGCAACTCTGTTTTCAAGGAGTCTGGAAATCCCACAGGTGTCCTTGCCCTTGCCTTTGTCCTTCCCGTCATCCGTGCGGCGGTAGCGGTCGAAGACGTAGATTAGATCGAGACAGATCTGCTCACTGCTGGAGCCGTTAGGTCCAGGCATCTCGGAGTCGAATCTAGTAGCTGCCATCGAGGAGAACGCCAGAGCACGCCGGAGAGGAGATTGGTACCGTAGGAGTGGACCGGAGTGTAGTGGAATAAGGCTAGGGTTTCCTTTGGAGTGCGGATAGGGGTCAATTTATGTGGGGTTGGGTGGGCCACACTGGGCTGGATCCGACGTGGCGGGTGCGTCCGGTCGTGCGTCTCCATGTCCAACCCACATATGGGTGAAGGAAATATGCCCTAGAGGCAATAATAAAGTTGCTATTTTATATTTCCTTATATTATGATAAATGTTTATTATTCATGCTAGAATTATATTAACCGGAAACCCGATACATGTGTGGATACATAAACAAAACACAGTGTCCCTAGTAAGCCTCTACTAGACTAGCTCGTTAATCAAAGATGGTTAAGTTTCCTAACCATAGATATGTGTTGTCATTTGATGAACGGGATCACATCATTAGGAGAATGATGTGATGGACAAGACCCACCCGTTAGCTTAGCATGTTGATCTTAAGTTTTATTGCTATTGCTTTCTTCATGACATATACATATTCCTTTGACTATGAGATTATGCAACTCCTGGATATCCAGGAATACCTTGTGTGCTATCAAACGTCACAACGTAACTGGGTGATCATAAAGATGCTCTACAGGTATCTCCGAAGGTGTGTGTTGGGTTGGCATAGATCGAGATTAGGATTTGTCAGTCCGAGTATTGGAGAGGTATCTCTGGGCCCTCTCGGTAATACACATCCTGACAAGCCTTGCAAGCAATGTGATTAATGAGTTAGTTACACGATGATGTATTACGAAACGAGTAAAGAGACTTGCCGGTAACGAGATTGAACTAGGTGTGAAGATACCGACGATCGAATCTCGGGCAAGTAACATACCAATGACAAAGGGAATAACATATGTTGCCATAACGGTTCGACCGATAAAGATCTTCGTAGAATATGTGGGAACAAATATGAGCATCCAGGTTCTGTTGTTAGTTACTGATCAGAGAGGTGTCTCGGTCATGTCTACATAGAGCTCGAACTCGTAGGGTCCGCATGCTTAACGTTTGATGACGATTTTGTATTATATGCGTTATGTGATTTGGTGACCGAATGTTGTTCCGAGTCACGGATGAGATCATGGACATGACGAGGAGTCTCAAAATGGTTGAAAGGTAAAGATTCATATATAGGACGATCGATAGTATTTGGACACCGGAAGTGTTCTGGGGGTACCGGGTACGTATCGGGTCAGCGGAAGGGGTTCCGGGCTACCCCCGGCAAACTATATGGGCCTATTGGGCCAAGTGGGGAAACACAGCAGCCAACATGGGCTGCTGCGCCCCCCTTGCTGGCCGAATAGGAAGGGGAAAGGAAAAGGGGAAGAGAGAAGGAAGGGGAGGCAATTCGGCCTCCCCCTTCCTTCCCTCCTCTCTTCCCTTTCCTTCCCTCTCCGAAAAAGATGGTAGGGGGGGAGGCGAATTGGACAAGGCCCCCAAGTAGGATTCCTCCTACTTGGGACGCCCCATGGCTGTCCCCCTCCCCCTCCCACTTATATATATGTGGGGAGGGGGCGCCTAGAACACAAAAAAACATTGTTAGCCGTGTGCGGCGCCCTCCTCAACAGTTTACGCCTCCGGTCATATTCACGTACGTAGNCAAGCAATGTGATTAATGAGTTAGTTACACGATGATGTATTACGAAACGAGTAAAGAGACTTGCCGGTAACGAGATTGAACTAGGTGTGAAGATACCGACGATCGAATCTCGGGCAAGTAACATACCAATGACAAAGGGAATAACATATGTTGCCATAACGGTTCGACCGATAAAGATCTTCGTAGAATATGTGGGAACAAATATGAGCATCCAGGTTCTGTTGTTAGTTACTGATCAGAGAGGTGTCTCGGTCATGTCTACATAGAGCTCGAACTCGTAGGGTCCGCATGCTTAACGTTTGATGACGATTTTGTATTATATGCGTTATGTGATTTGGTGACCGAATGTTGTTCCGAGTCACGGATGAGATCATGGACATGACGAGGAGTCTCAAAATGGTTGAAAGGTAAAGATTCATATATAGGACGATCGATAGTATTTGGACACCGGAAGTGTTCTGGGGGTACCGGGTACGTATCGGGTCAGCGGAAGGGGTTCCGGGCTACCCCCGGCAAACTATATGGGCCTATTGGGCCAAGTGGGGAAACACAGCAGCCAACATGGGCTGCTGCGCCCCCCTTGCTGGCCGAATAGGAAGGGGAAAGGAAAAGGGGAAGAGAGAAGGAAGGGGAGGCAATTCGGCCTCCCCCTTCCTTCCCTCCTCTCTTCCCTTTCCTTCCCTCTCCGAAAAAGATGGTAGGGGGGGAGGCGAATTGGACAAGGCCCCCAAGTAGGATTCCTCCTACTTGGGACGCCCCATGGCTGTCCCCCTCCCCCTCCCACTTATATATATGTGGGGAGGGGGCGCCTAGAACACAAAAAAACATTGTTAGCCGTGTGCGGCGCCCTCCTCAACAGTTTACGCCTCCGGTCATATTCACGTACGTAGTGCTTAGGTGAAGCCCTGCACGGATCACTTCACCATCACCGTCACCACGCCGTCGTGCTGACCAAACTCTCCCTCGACACTTAGCCGGATCAAGAGTTCGAGGGACATCATCGAGCTAAACGTGTATATATGTGGGGAGGGGGCGCCTAGAACACAAAAAAACATTGTTAGCCGTGTGCGGCGCCCTCCTCCACAGTTCACGCCTCCGGTCATACTCACCCACCAAGTGCTTAGGTGAAGCCCTGCACGGATCACTTCACCATCACCGTCACCACGCCGTCGTGCTGACCAAACTCTCCCTCGACACTTAGCCGGATCAAGAGTTCGAGGGACATCATCGAGCTAAACGTGTATATATGTGGGGAGGGGGCGCCTAGAACACAAAAAAACATTGTTAGCCGTGTGCGGCGCCCTCCTCAACAGTTTACGCCTCCGGTCATATTCACGCACGTAGTGCTTAGGTGAAGCCCTGCACGGATCACTTCACCATCACCGTCACCACGCCGTCGTGCTGACCAAACTCTCCCTCGACACTTAGCCGGATCAAGAGTTCGAGGGACATCATCGAGCTAAACGTGTGAAGAACTCGGAGGTTCCGTATGTTCGGTGCTTGATCGGTCGGAACGAGAAGAAATTCGACATCTCCTAGATAGATATTGCGTGAGCATAGGAATTTTTTTTAAATTGCATGCTACGTTCCCCAACAATGGGTTGGGGCATTCCCTAAACGGCGCCCGTTACAGGCATGGGCGCAAACCGGGCGCACACCCCCGAGGCGCGCTGGGCAGGCCCATTTATTGGGCTTTCTTTTGTGTCTTAATCCGAAGAAAAGAGCGCAGTAAGGATTCGAGCCAGCTACCGCCCTATCAAGAAACGCTAGCGTAACCACCCGGCTGCCCGGCAGGATCTGATTACCTTTTACTTTTTTCTTCTATTATACATTCTTCTTCCTTATTCTATTTTTTTCTTTTTTCTTCATCTTGGTCCGATGAAATGGTACGCAAATACATGAATGTTTTCTTAAAATTGATGAACTTTTTCAAAATCCATGAATTTGTTTTGAATTTTGGTGAACTTTTATTCAAATTCATTGAACTATTTTTCAAATTTGGTGATATTTTTTGAATTTTGATGAAAATTTTTCAGATTTGATGAAAGTTTTTTTCAATTTCGATGAACTTATTTCAAATTGATAAACTTTTTTTTCAAATCCGTGAACTTTTTCCCAAATCAATGAACCTTTTTTCATAATCTGATGAACTTTTTCCTCAAGATTTGTGAACTATTTTTCAAAATGGATTACATTTTTCTCAAAATTGTGAACTTTCTCAAATTGCTGAACTTTTTTCAAAATTTTATGATTTTTTTCAATTTCGTGAACTTTCTCGAGTTTATGAACTTTTTTCGTTTTCATGAACATTTTTTCGAATCTTTTGAATCCGTGAACATATTTTCAAATTGGATGAACTTTTTTTCAAGTTGATGAACATCTTTTTTCAAATTTGATGACCTTTGTTTTCCAAATTTGTGAACTTTTCTACAAAATTGATGACCTTTTCTTCAAATTCATGAAACTTTTAAAAAAAATCAAATTCCATGAACTTTTCAAAAAATTTGAACTATTTTGTCATACAGGCAACCTTTTTTATAGCAACTCTATGTTTTTCCCAATTCCACTTTTTATTTTTTCAAATGATTTATATGTACAGATTATATGTTAATGTTTTGTACTAAAACGGTTGTTAAATAGCATTGTTTTCGGATTGTAGTCAGCAAAGTATTTTCGGTTCATTGGTTGTTACGTCAAGTCTTCAGCCGTCGTACCTAGTTCGAATCCCAGGTTGCTGGGCCGGCCCGCTAGATGTGGTGCGTGGGCGCCAGCAGCGGTTAGCGGCGCTAACGTTTAGGTGGGTTATTAAAAGACTAGTTTTTTTAATATAGTACAGACGCAATCACTTATATACACGTGCATATGCTCATCCTTATAAATGGACACACACACTCTATAGGTGGAGTCTTTCGATCCGAGCACTGACGAGGCAGCCCTATAGGTGGAGCGGGTACTAGGTTTCCCTTATAGATGCTTTAATTGCGAGAATGGGGGTGAGGGTTTTCTCTTCTCGCGATCGATGTGTTTGGCCGTTCGATGAAAATTATGTCGCTCGCCAGTTGAAAAAGAAAATTATAGATAAAATGAAAATTTAAAATAGTTGGTGAATAGACGTAAAAAGGGGGATAGAGTAGTACCAGATTAAAAAAAAGATCTCCAATTTCGTCTCCTTGCACATTTTTTTCGATAAAGGGCGCTTTTATTATCTCAAAATGTAGCATCAAGCGATACAAAGCATTTAGAGTATCACCCGGCCTCTGCATAACTAGGATGCACACAGCCAAATATGAAAAATCTGATAAGAAAAAAAATGACAATTCGGCAAGAGTAGAGTCCTATAGACCGACACTATGCCTATGCCGAAACGGTTGGTGGACCGATGCGGAGATTATCCTGCCACCCATGTTGGGTAAAAAACTCCATAGCCACCTGCTCCAATCGCGTACACACCGCCTTGAATAGCGGTTGGTACTCCGCACGTTGTAGTATAGACCACATACGAAGCGAGTGCGTACAACGGAAAACAACCTGCAAAGGAGAAGCATTTTTGTCATTAAAAACCAAATCGTTTCTAGATAGCCAAAGCGACCATAGTAAGGCGTACGCTCCCATCCTTGTTAGCGTTTTGAACCTATTTGAAATACCGTCCAACCAATGACCAAAAATATTGGGAACACTTGTGGGCGGATACAAATTTGACGCTATTTGGATGACTGACTACGTAGAACGCGCAAACTTGCATTGAAAAAAGAGGTGTTTGATTGTCTCGTTATGAGTACAAAAACAACACTTCTTACTTCCTGGCCAGTTGCGTCGTACAAGGTTGTCTTTGGTTAGCACAACTCCTCTACGAAGATACCACATGAATATTTTAACTTTTAGTGGAATCTTTGCCTTTCAGATTTTTTTGTTATTGCTCTCCGGTACCTCAGAATGCGTGAGTGCATGATACATAGAGTCTACCGTGAAAGACCCCGATGTAGTAAGGTCCCAGCGAAACACATCACGGCCTTGCGTCAGGTTAATCAGATCCAGACGGGATAAGAGATTATGCCATGACATAAGTCGGGCGCCAACCAAATCCCGCCTGAACGAAATATTCGACGGGGATGAGCTGAGCACCTGCGCAATAGTATTGTTCTTATCGCGAGCAATGTTGTACAAGGCTGGATATTGTTCTCGGAGACTGGCATTGCCTAGCCAGATGTCTTCCCAGAAACGAATCTCCGACCCGTCCTTTATCGCGAAAGACCCAAAGCGAAAGAGTTGTTTCTTTGCCGCCATTAGGCCAGCCCGAAAGTGTGAGTCGCCAGGTTTCCAATATGCCTGAGACACCGTCTTTTGGCCTAGATACTTGTTGCGCAGCATGGTTTGCCAAACACCATCCTCAGTAAGAAGTTTGAACAACCATTTACTAAGTAGGGCCTCATTCTTGACCTGTAGGTCATGAATTCCAAGGCCACCTTGTTCTTTCGGCCTACAAACCACACTCCATTTGGTCAGCCGGTATTTTTTCTTTTCACCATCTCCTTGCCAAAAGAATCTGGACCTAAAATAGTCCAATCTTTGCAAGACCCCTTTTGGGAGTTGGAAGAAAGAAAGCATATAGAGAACCATATTTGTGAGGACAGAGTTTATCAAAACCAGCCGTCCTCCAACTGAGAGCAACTTGCCTTTTCAACTGCTCAACCGTTTCTCTAGCCGCTCCTCTACATGCTTCCACTCCGCAATGGTGAGACGTCGATAATGAATTGGTATTCCCAGATATTTGATCGGGAATTGGCCAAGTGCGCAACCAAATAGGTCTGCGTAATCGGCCGCTACCTTGACGGCTTCTCCAAAGCAGAACACTTCGCTTTTATGGAAGTTAATTTTAAGATCTGACATTTGCTCAAACGCTGACAACAGGAGTTTCATGTTTCGAGCCTTGTCCAGGTCATGTTCCATAAAAAGTATTGTGTCATCAGCATATTGCAGAATAGAGAGGCCACCATCCACAAGGTGTGGCACTACCCCAGCAATTTGCCCGTCCTGCTTGGCGCGCTCAATTAGAATTGCCAACATGTCAGCCACAATGTTAAATAACATTGAGGACATGGGGTCACCCTGCCGTAGTCCTTTTTTTGTCTGGAAGTAATGACCTACATCATCATTGACTTTGATGGCCACGCTACCTCCAGTTACAAAATTTTGGATCCAATGGCACCATTTTTCAGAGAAACCTTTCATCCTTAGGGCCTGTTGCAGGAAATATCATTTGACCTTGTCATAGGCTTTTTCAAAGTCAATTTTGAATACTACTCCACTTAGGTTTTTCCGATGCATCTCGTGGACGGTCTCATGCAGGATTACTACACCATCAAGTATATTCCTTCCTTGCATGAAAGCCGTTTGAGATGGTCGGACAACATGGTCCGCTACCGAGTTAAGCCGATTCTTAGCCATTTTGGTGAAAATCTTGAAACTGACATTAAGGAGGCATATGGGTCTAAACTGTTGGATCCGTTCAGCCTCCTTAATCTTTGGCAACAAGATAATCTCGCCAAAATTAAGCCTAAATAGCTCAAGTCGGTAGGCATGAAGACAATTGAACAACTCCATAAGGTCAGCCTTGATGATATCCCAGAAATTCTGATAGAATTCTGCGGGGAAACCATCTGGGCCTGGAGCTTTGTTATGTTCCATTTGGAACATTACAGTTCTCACCTCCTCTTCCGAGAATGGTGCCGTCAGGATATCGTTTTCTTCTGTCGTGACTTGTGGAATGTCATCTGTTCGGGTCTCATCAAGGGTGAAATTCCCTTCAGCCGGCGCTCCGAACAGAGATTTGTAGTAGTCGGTGATATACTTTTTGAGCTCCTCTTGACCTTCGATCCGCCCCTCATCTTGTTGGAGACTATAAATAGACTTCTTCCTATGCCGCCCATTAGCGACCAATTGGAAGTATTTTGTATTACTATCGCCATCAAAATGAAATCGGCTTTGGATCTCTGGTAGTATTTGATCTCCTCTTCTCGCAGAAGACGGGCAATCTTCTCATTAGATTGATTTTTTAATTCAATCTCTTGTTGAGATAAGATGCGCGTCTCTGCAATTTTGTCGAGGTCATCAATAATGGTAGAGAGCCGTTGTTTTTCTTTTTTATAAATCCCGTTGGTATGTTTTGCCCATCGAGAGAGGTGTTGCCTCATGGCCCTTATTTTAAAGTTCCATCTCTGAATAGGTGTACGACCAACAGCGGGCCTCTCCCAAATATTCTTGATCATGTCTACAAATCCCTCCCTATGCATCCATCCCAATTCAAATTTGAAAGGGCGTCGGGCAGCTGGTTTCGTAGAATTAGAATCCAGAATGATGGGTGCATGATCCGATAAAGCCTCAATACGCTCTAGGGCTCGCACGGTTACCAGAGGAAATTTTAGCTCCCATTCGGTATCCATGAGTACCCTATCAAGCTTCTTGTATGTCGGCACATGTCGGTTATTAGCCCAAGTGAACTGCCGTCCCGACATACTGGCCTCCCGAAGATCCAAACTGTCTATCACAACATTGAATAGGAAAGGCCAATGAGTGTCAAAACGGTCATTATTTTTCTCTTCCTGGTACCTAAGGATATTAAAGTCCCCTCCAATAAGCATTGGATGCGGGTTATCCTTAGCTACCAATTCCCGAAGGAAAGCAGACTTATGCTCATCTTGGGCAGCCCCATAGACAGCGACAAGAGTCCATGTAAAATTATCAGCTCTGTTTCTTAGGTGAAATTTTATATGAAATTCACCGATCAAAAAAGCTAACAAGTCCATGGCTGTTGTCAGTATCCCAAGAAGGATTCCTCCAGACCTTCCACGAGCTGGTAGACTATGCCATGTGTAGTCGAAACCACCTGATAGGTGATCGAGGACATGCGGGCGAAAGTCACACTTATCAGCCTCAGAAACTGCCACAAAATCCAAAGCATGTTCCCGTACACAATCACCAATGTGTTTATGTTTAGCCAAGTCTGAGAGACCTCTGCTATTCCAAAACATGCCTCTCATATGGAAACTCGGATTGGTGTGGAACTCTTCGCCTTCTTGGGCGGTTTTTGTTTCTTTTTAGAGGCGTGTGATTTAGATTTCCGCAAAGACGTTGTGAAGTCACATAACTTGGACCCAAGTCTTGCGTCATCCAATACAACCTCAGTAACCTCACCAACAAAGTGGGATATTAGAGGCCCATCATATTTGGCATCTGCTTCATCATCGTCCACGGTTTCGGGGTCAGGAATGGTGGTATTACACTTTGGAGAAACCTTTAAGCGGTCAATCTCCATATGCTTAAGTACCCCAACCGACAGATTAATATCATTATCATTCTTTCCCATAGAGACCCCCACGTTATTTAAGCTATTATAAATGCGAGTATCCGGAAAAGAAAAAAATGATTTAACGGAAGAGGTACCTGGCGTGGAGTCCAAATTCCTCGAGGCCTGGCGGCGCATTGCCTTCGTCAGTGCATGCTCATCTGTCGGAGAAGAACCATCCGCCGAGACTGAGTGGCGGTTACTACGTCGAAGGGGCGAAGCCAATCCTCCAGACATAGTACCCACCGGTGTCGCCGGGTGGGCCATCGATGAAGGCTGCGGAATCACCCTTGTCCCAGAGGTCGGTGAAGAAGAACGTGCTGTCGGTCCCACCGGAACAGTCGCAACGGGTGTCGTAGCAGAAGGACAACGAGCCGCCGCTGGACCGAAAGGAACTATGACGACCGGAGCCCGAGCTGAGGAAGCCGCCGCAGACCCCGCCACCGTGTGTTGCACTTGTACCGGAGCAGAAGCGGGACCATGCAAAACATGCGCTGCGCCCGCGTCCGTGCCTGACTGCCTGAGCTTCGCCTGCTCAAGGTCTTCCGGCTGATGCACATGAGACGGGACACCCGCTTGTGGGTTTATGGGTGTGCAGGCACCCGCTGACGGCCCTGTAGCAGCGGCCACGGCTGGCTGCATGCGAGCGGCCACATCATGCATGTCTTGTGGCTGCATGATCGCTGCCTGCACATGCATGTTCTTAGCTCCCTGGCCTGAAGGAGCGTTGGATGATGCCAATGCTTGAGCAGACACGGTTGGCACAAGAAATGTAGCTGCAACGTCTTGCACAGGATTATGCAGAAGGTTGACTTGTGGTGGCAACAGTGGAGACAGATTGAGCTCCACACGTCGTATTACCACCATTAGTTTGGACTTTTTTTGCTCGCTTGCTAGCATCCCTATCTGGCATATCCTCATCCCGGTTAGCACCATCATCATGCCCATCATCATGGTTTTCCCAAATCCGAGGAATAAAGTCATCATCCGGAACAAAATCATCCTCCTCCAGCACAAACCGAAACGCATATCCATTAAGCTTGACATAGACATCAGAGGAGACCGAGCTTTCATCAGACCCATCATGTTTGACAAAAATATCCATGTTATGAACAGCCACCTGGATCCGCACAATACCGTGACGGCGCAAGCAAACCAAGTCAACATCCTGAGTGGCGCCAATAACTGATCCCACCGCCCACAGACCAAGGAAATGGCGAAGAGCTAGCGGGACTCTGGTGACGTGCACCCAAACAGGCCGCAAGGGAAGTAGCGACGGAACCTCCTCGATTTTCCATTCACTAAAAGTGATCTTCTCGTCATGTGACTTAACATTATACTCAAACGCTGCCACGCGCTGCAAAATCTCCACTGAAGGGAAAGAAACCAAGAAAGCATTTGCTCCATGAGGCATAGCTTCCCACTTCCACGAAGTTTGGACCGCAGCGATCTTTGCAACCTCGGCCTCCACCACAGAAGAAGACAACGAACCACCCGAAATCGTAACCAAAGCAGTCGGCAAAGTAGGTGAGGCGAGATTCTCCTTGAAGAGTGAGTCCGGAAGCTGTACGAACATTGCATTAACTAAACCGCAACCACCGAGGGAGGTGGTTGGCCTTGGTTGCTTGAGAACAGAGCAGCGGTGCAGAGGATGCTTGTAGTTGTTACAAATGTGACAGTAATGAACCACCGTGCAATCCTTAGACATATGATTGCTACCTCTTGAGCACTGCGTTGGATTTCCCCGAAGAGGAGAGGATGATGCAGCAAAGTAGCGTAAGTATTTCCCTCAGTTTTTGAGAACCAAGGTATCAATCCAGTAGGAGGCCACGCACAAGTCCCTCGTACCTGCACAAAACGATAGCTACTCGCAACCAACGCGATTAGGGGTTGTCAATCCCTTCACGGTCACTTACGAGAGTGAGATCTGATAGAGATGATAAATAATATTTTTGGTATTTTTGATATAGAGATGCAAAGTGAAAAGTAAAAAAGTAAAGTAAAAACAAAGCAAGTATTAAAGTGATGGAGATTGATATGATGAAAATAGACCCGGGGGCCATAGGTTTCACTAGTGGCTTCTCTCAAGAGCATAAGTATTCTACGGTGAGTGAACAAATTACTGTTGAGCAATTGATAGAATTGAGCATAGTTATGAGTATATCTAGGTATGATCATGTATATATGCATCACGTCCGAGACAAGTATACCGAAAGATTCTGCATCTACTACTATTACTCCACTCATCGACCGCTATCCAACATGCATCTAGAGTATTAAGTTAAAAACAGAGTAACGCCTTAAGCAAGATGACATGATGTAGAGGGATAAATTCATGCAATATGATAAAAAACCCATCTTGTTATCCTCGATGGCAACAATATAATACGTGTCTTGCAACCCTTTCTGTCACTGGGTAAGGACACCGCAAGATTGAACCCAAAGCTAAGCACTTCTCCCATTGCAAGAACTACCAATCTAGTTGGCCAAACCAAACGGATAATTCGAAGAGACTTGCAAAGATAACTCAATCATACATAAAAGAATTCAGAGAAGATTCAAATATTATTCATAGATAAGCTGGATCATAAACCCACAATTCATCGGTCTCAACAAACACACCGCAAAAAGAAGATTACATCGAATAGATCTCCACAAGAGAGGGGGAGAACACTGTATTGAGATCCAAAAAGAGAGAAGAAGCCATCTAGCTAGTAACTATGGACCCGAAGGTCTGAGGTAAACTACTCACACTTCATCGGAGAGGCTATGATGATGTAGAAGCCCTCCGTGATGACGGCCCTCACCGGCGGAGCTCCGGAACAGGCCCCAAGATGGGATCTCGTGGATACAGAAAGTTGCGGCGGTGGAATTAGGTTTTTGGCTCCGTATTTGATATGTCGAGGGTACGTAGGTATATATAGGAGGAAGGAGTACGTCGGTGGAGCAACAGGGGGCCCACGAGGTAGGGGGGCGCGCCCAGGGGGGCGCCCCCCACCCTCGTGACCGCCTCTTTTGTTCCTTGGAGTAGGGTCCAAGTCTCCTGGGTCACGTTCGGTGAGAAAATCACGTTCCCGAAGGTTTCATTCCGTTTGGACTTCGTTTGATATCCCGTTTCTTCGAAACACTGAAATAGGCAAAAAACAACAATTCTGGGCTGGGCCTTCGGTTAATAGGTTAGTCCCAAAAATAATATAAAAGTGGAAAATAAAGCCCAACATAGTCCAAAACAGTAGATAAAGTAGCATAGAGCAATAAAAAATTATAGATACGTTGGAGACACATCCCCAAGCTTAATTCCTGCTCGTCCTCAAGTAGGTAAATGATAAAAAGAGAATTTTTGATGCGGAGTGATACTTTGGCATAATTTCAATGTAAATCTTCTTAATTGTGGTATGAATATTCAGATCCGAAAGATTCAAGACAAAAGTTCATATTAACATAAAAATAATAATACTTCAAGCATACTAACTAAGAAATTATGTCTTCTCAAAATAGCATGGCAAAAGAAAGTTCATCCCTACAAAATCATATAGTTAGGCTATGCTTCATTTTCGTCACACAAAGATGTTCCCAACTTCTATACCCCCGATGACAAGCCAAGCAATTGTTTCATACTTAAATAATCTCAAACTTTTTCAATCTTCACGCAATACATAAGCGTGAGCCATGGATATAGCACTATGGGTGGAATAGAATATGATGATGGGGATTGTGTGGAGAAGACAAAAAGGAGAAAGTCTCACATTGACGAGGATAATTAACGGGCTATGGAGATGCCCATCAATTGATGTCAACATGAGGAGTAGGGATTGCCATGCAACGGATGCACTAGAGCTATAAATAAATGCTCAACAAAAGAAAACTAGTGGGTGTGCATCCAACTTGCTTGCTCACGAAGACCTAGGGCATTTGAGGAAGCCCATCGTAGGAATATACAAGCCAAGTTCTATAATGAAAAATTCCCACTAGTATGAAAAAGACAACTTATGAGACTCACTATATGAAAAACATGGTGCACTTTGAAGCACAATTTATGAGACTCACTCCATGAAGAACAAGGTGCTACTTTGAAGCACAATATATGAGATTTACTACATGAAGAACAAGGTACTACTTTGAAGCACAAGTGTGGAAAAAGAGACACTAACATTGCCCTTTTTATTTATTTTCTTTTTTTTCGGCCTTTATTTTTTGGCCTTTCTCCCTTTTTTTGGGCAATGCTCTAATAATGGTGATCATCACACTTCTATTGATTACAACATAAGGATTACAACTCGAAACTAGAACAAGATATGACTCTATATGAATGCCTCCGGCGGTGTACCGGGATGGTGCAATGAATCAAGAGTGACATGTATGAAAAATAATGCATGGTGGCTTTGCCACAAATACGATGTCAACTACATGATCATGCAATGGCAATATGACAAAAGTAAAGTATGTCATGATGATGATGAACGGAACGGTGGAAAGTTGCATGGCAATATATCTCGGAATGGCTATGGAAATGCCATAATAGGTAGGTATGGTGGCTGTTTTGAGGAAGATATAAGGAGGTTTATGTGTGATAGAGCGTATCGTATCACGGGGTTTGGATGCACCGGCGAAGTTTGCA
>LR880970.1:858797704-858815773 GCA_904067115.1 Aegilops sharonensis | reverse complement strand
AAAAGATAGGCCCTTCGCAGAGGAAAGCAGAGGTTGCCATGCGCTTATATGGTTGGATGCACAAAATCTCAATGCGAAAGAACGTCACTTTATATTGCCCCTTGTGATATGAACCTTTATTATGTAGTCCGTCGCTTTTATTACTTCCACATCACAAGATCGTATAAAGCTTCTTTCTCCCACACCAATCAATAATACATGTTTAGAGCAATTTTTATTGCTTTGCACCGATGACAACTTACTTGAAGGATCTTACTCAATCCATAGGTAGATATGGTGGACTCTGCTGGCAAAACTGGTTTAAGGGTATTTGGAAGCACAAGTAGTATCTCTACTTGGTGCTGAGAATTTGGCTAGCATGAGGGGGAAAGGCAAGCTTAACATGTTAGAGGATCCATGACAACATACTTTATCTCAGACATAAGAAAACATAACTCATCACGTTGTCTTCCTTGTCCAACATCAACTCTTTAGCATGTTGTATTTTAATGAGTGCTCTCAGTCATAAAAGATGTCAATGATAATATATCTATATGTGAAACCTCTCTTTCCTTTGGTTAAGGTTGCATGCATGATCAGTAACGAGCCACGTCTACCTAATTTGTAGTTTATAATACATATACTGTTGCAAAATCAATACTCATACTATTATACATACTGTTGCAGCTACTGCCTTACAAGAAAAGTAGATCGACGTGGCCGTTTTTTTTTTTTTTTGCATTGTAGCGTGTTTTTTTTTGGCAAAACACGCTACAAATGATGTATATATTTACAACAATCAATGAACCTCACCGTCATGCAGTGTTGGTTCAGTTGAATGGGCAGTCGAAGTGAAACCTTTGCATTGCCAAGACCGCCGCCTAAGCCAACGAGAAAGAAACCGGTTACCTACCGACCCAGCTCAAGAACCGCCGAAGAATATTACAAGAAATTTATGGGGCAAGAAGTGCGGGGAGGAGAGGGCGAAGCGAGAAGGTGTGGCGGCCAAGCTGACGGAGAGGTTCGAAGAGATCTTGGCAAAGAAGGAGGAGACATGTGTGAGGCGCTCGGAAATCAAGGAGGAGAGAAAGGCGGAGAGGTTCAAGCAGTTGATGGAGTCGACGAAGAAGAAGATCAAGCTCGAAGAGAGGAGGGTCATGATCGAAGAGAAGAAGGCGGCGCTCAAGGAGAATAAGGCCGCGCTCAAGAAAAAGAGGGTAAAGATCGCTACCAATGCGGAGGATGCCAAGATGTTGACCTTGAATATCGACTCTTTGGATGTCGACACTAGAATTATCGTCCAATCCACCTGCTACCTACGCGGGGGATGGCACGTCCTTCAGAGGGGAGGATCTTGCTGGGATAGCCGGTCCGGCAGGGCCGAAATGAACAGACTGTCGCGCTGATGTTCTTTTGGATTTGGGCATGTAAAAAGTAAGAAAATTTGCCTCTTTTTTTTGTTATGGTCGGAGATGTGGTCCGGCACAGATGTGATCTCGCGCGTTCTGTAGATAAACTACATTTGAATTTGAATTTGATGGCAAACATATATATGCTAGGTTAGATGGCGTCCTCCCACATCCATGCCCGCAGACTGCAGGTCCCCTGTTCACGGTCGGATGCGAGAGAAAATTTGTGGTCGCTGTTAGAGATGCCCTTAGCACGTACAGTACTTATGGTTACTATTGCATGCATGATCAGTAAAGAGACACGTCTACCTAATTTATTGTTTATAATACATATACTGTTACAAAATCAATACTCATACTGTTATACATACTGTTGCAGCTACGACCTTACAAGAAAAGTAGATCAGCGTGGCCTTTACAACGATCAATGAACCTCACTGTCATGCATTGTTGGTTCAGTTGAATGGGCGGTTGAAGTGAAACCTTTGCATTGCCAAAACCGTCGCCTAAGCCAACGAGGAAGAAACCGGTTACCTACCGACCCAGCTCAAGAACCGCTGAAGAATATTAGAAGAAATTTACGAGGCAAGAAGTGGGGGGAGGAGAGGGCGAAGCGAGAAGGTGTTGCGGCCAAGCTGGCGGAGAGGTTCGAAGAGATCTTGGGAAAGGAGAAGACATGTGTGAGGCGCTCGGAAATCAAGGAGGAGAGGAAGGCGGAGAGGCTCAAGCAGTTGATGGAGTCGATGAAGAAGAATATCAAGCTCGAAGAGAGGAGGATCATGATCGAAGAGAGGAAGGTGGCGCTCAAGGAGAATAAGGCCGCGCTCAAGTAAAAGAGGGTAAAGATCGCCGCCAATGCGGAGGATGCCAAGATGTTGACCTTGAATATCGACTCTTTAGATGCCGACACTAGAATTATCGTGCAATCCACCCGCTACGTACGGGGGGAGACGACACGTCCTTGATAGGGGAGGAGCTTGCTGGGATGACCGGTCCGGCAGGACAGAAATGCACAGACTGCCGAACTGATGTTCTTTTGAATTAGGGCATGTAAAAAGTAAGCGTATTTGACTTTCTTTGGTTATGATCAGGGATGCGATTTGGCACCGGTGTGATCCTGCGCGTTGTATAGATAAACTACATTTGAATTTGAATTTGATGGCAAACATATACATGCTAGATTGGATGGCGTCCTTCCGGATCCATGTCCGTGAACTGCAGGTTCCTGTTCGGGGTCGGATGCGAGAGAAAATTTGTGATCGCCGTTAGAGATGCCCTTAGCACGTACATTACTTATGGCTACCATTGCATGCACGATCAGTAAAGAGCCACGTCTACCTAATTTATTGTTTATAATACATATACTGTTGCAAAATCAATACTCATACTATTATACATACTATTGCAGCTATGGCCTTGTAAGAAAAGTAGATCGATGTGACAACGATCAATGAAGGGATACTCCTGCACTACGTACGCGAGCCTCCACTTCCAGTACTGCCTCCATGGCGTCCGTCAACCATGAGCGCCTCCGTGCGGTCAGTGGCGAAGCCATGTATAGGCTGTGTAGTCAAATGATAGATGTTGACTACACAAGATTGAGTTGACTACACATGATTAAAATCCTGGCACCGCCACTGCNTGTTGCGGCCAAGCTGGCGGAGAGGTTCGAAGAGATCTTGGGAAAGGAGAAGACATGTGTGAGGCGCTCGGAAATCAAGGAGGAGAGGAAGGCGGAGAGGCTCAAGCAGTTGATGGAGTCGATGAAGAAGAATATCAAGCTCGAAGAGAGGAGGATCATGATCGAAGAGAGGAAGGTGGCGCTCAAGGAGAATAAGGCCGCGCTCAAGTAAAAGAGGGTAAAGATCGCCGCCAATGCGGAGGATGCCAAGATGTTGACCTTGAATATCGACTCTTTAGATGCCGACACTAGAATTATCGTGCAATCCACCCGCTACGTACGGGGGGAGACGACACGTCCTTGATAGGGGAGGAGCTTGCTGGGATGACCGGTCCGGCAGGACAGAAATGCACAGACTGCCGAACTGATGTTCTTTTGAATTAGGGCATGTAAAAAGTAAGCGTATTTGACTTTCTTTGGTTATGATCAGGGATGCGATTTGGCACCGGTGTGATCCTGCGCGTTGTATAGATAAACTACATTTGAATTTGAATTTGATGGCAAACATATACATGCTAGATTGGATGGCGTCCTTCCGGATCCATGTCCGTGAACTGCAGGTTCCTGTTCGGGGTCGGATGCGAGAGAAAATTTGTGATCGCCGTTAGAGATGCCCTTAGCACGTACATTACTTATGGCTACCATTGCATGCACGATCAGTAAAGAGCCACGTCTACCTAATTTATTGTTTATAATACATATACTGTTGCAAAATCAATACTCATACTATTATACATACTATTGCAGCTATGGCCTTGTAAGAAAAGTAGATCGATGTGACAACGATCAATGAAGGGATACTCCTGCACTACGTACGCGAGCCTCCACTTCCAGTACTGCCTCCATGGCGTCCGTCAACCATGAGCGCCTCCGTGCGGTCAGTGGCGAAGCCATGTATAGGCTGTGTAGTCAAATGATAGATGTTGACTACACAAGATTGAGTTGACTACACATGATTAAAATCCTGGCACCGCAACTGCGTGCGGTCAAGGCGTTCGACGACACCAAGGCCGGCATGAAAGGCCTCGTCGACGCGGGCGTCACCAGTGTCCCTTCCATCTTCCACCACCCGCCAGAATCCCTTGCCATCAGCGACGGCGTGCCAACCCATCGCTTCACCATCCCGGTTATCGACCTCTCGGCTGGCGTACGAGCCGAGCTGGTCTCCACGCTCAAGGTGGCCGCGGAGACTGTGGGCTTCTTCCAGCTAGTGAACCACGGCGTGCCGGATGACCTCCTTGCTGAGATGCTTGCGTCCGTTCGCCGCTTCCATGAGTCGCCGGCCGAGGCGAAGCGGCCGTACTACAGTCGAGACCACCGCCGACGCGTCCGGTACAACTCCAACTTCGACCTATTCACGTTGCCGGCGGCCAACTGGCGTGACACCGTGTTTCTCGAGCTGCCGCCAGCACCGGAGGAGATCCCGATGGCGTGCATGGCTATGGCGCCGGAGTACGCTAGGCAGGTGCAGCGGCTAGGCCGCACACTGTTTGAGCTGTTGTCGGAGGCTCTGGGACTGAACCCAAGCTACCTGGAGGAGGAGACAATGTGCCTGGAGCGGCTGAGCATGGGCGACCACTACTACCCAGCGTGCCCGGAGCCGCACCTGACGCTAGGCACCACCCGGCACTCCGACCTCAGCTTCCTCACCGTGCTACTCCAGGACGCCGTCGGCGGTCTTTAGGTGCTGGTCGATGACGACGGCAACAAGCAGCGGCAGGCGTGGGTTGACGTGCCGCCAGTGGCCGGGATGCCGGTGGTTAACATCGGCGACTACCTGCAGCTCATGTCCAACGACAGATTCAAGAGCGTGGAGCACCGCGTGGTTGCTAATACCGTGGGGCCCAGGGTGTCGGCGGCTCGCTTCATTCGGCCGTGCGCATCATCCAAGAAGGTGCTCGCGCCAATCGTCATCGACGGCGATGGCGGCACACGGTACAGGAGCACCATGGTGGAGGAGATGTTCGGGCACTACAGGGTTAAGGGCCTCGACGGCACCTCCTCCCTTCAACATTTCAGGATCTGAATCTCATCCGGTCCCATTAATTATCCTAGCAATGCAAGATATTTTGATTTGATTTGCTTGAATAAACTTGTCAAGCCACGTGGCATGATTCATAAGCTAAAAAAGTGGCACGTTTAATTTGTATGATTATTGTGGATTGAGTCATGAATAAATGGAAAGATAAAAATTGTGACAGATTCATGTTTCGGCCGCCGACTTCTTACGCTCTATGTGGGTCCCTTCCGGAAACGAATACTTTTTTCGAAAAGGAGGTTAAAGCGATGCATGCAGCCATTTTTATTAATTATTCCATAAAGGTCTGACAAAAACATACATCAGTCCACCCGAAACCAGCACTCACACCTACAAAGTCGATAATATGGAGTACTCTCACTCTCCATATCTAAAACTGGTGTTGTCACCAATCCATTCACATTACGTATCGGGACCAACAGCCGGTGCAGCAGACCTAAAGCGCACACCACATGCACACGCTTTAGAAGCCGCCATCATCATCGGACCACTGACCCATATTCAGGAGAGAGATCCGCATCATCCTTACCAGTCCGGACATCCGTCGACGCCACCACGGTGCCCAACGGCACCACCGCCCTGCGCTCATCCGTCCAGACGCGAAGACTCTGGAAGACTGTCGTGCATAGCACCTACCAACCAGGCATGACTCAGCGTAGCACCTGCCGGCCAGGCATGACTTGACAGCTCCACGAAACCTCCGTGCAGGACAAAACCGCTCCACCTCCTGCCTATGTTATCCAGCGCTGCTCCACAAATGATGCTCCCAAGAAAGAAATGGCACTACAGTACCACCATCGTCCGAACTGGAAGACCAGATCCTAGGGTTTCCCCCGAAGCAGTGCCCACCACCAGCAACCGTCAAGGACCCACACAGTGCCCACCACCACTTAGCTCTCAAGGCGATGCCTTAAGGAAGATCACGACGTCAAGGACGCCACCGCAGCCCACCGGAGTTAGGGTTTTCACCCGAGAGGCAGGTAGGGTGGAAGTAGAGGAGAAAACGTAGACCGACTTCTCCAAGAAGAAAAGCGACGCCCCTGAGCATCGTCGTCTGTGCGGCCGGCCCGGGCTGACCAAGGGGTTTCCCCCAATCTGGATCTTCTCCACCAGCTTCACCCGCGGCCACTGGCCAGGGTGCCGGCAAGCCACGCCGGCACCGCCAGGAACCCGCAGGAGAGAAGCACACTGATCAGGCCCGGAGGACAGCAGCCAGAGCAGCCACGCCAGGCCCTGGTTCACTGAAGATCCGTCGGCCGTCCGACCAGACCACCGGCACCACGCCAGCCCCGACACTCGTTGTAGCATGGAGGTGGATCCAATAGTTTCCTTAGGGTATCCTATGAAGACGCACTTCTCCGATTTGGGTTCGAGCTTATCAGGTTGAAGCCTTTTGATATAAGTATCTGATATGCTCGCGTCCGTTCGCCGCTTCCATGAGTCGCCGGCCGAGGCGAAGCGGCCGTACAATAGTCGGGACCACCGCCGACGCGTCTGGTACAACTCCAACTTTGACCTATTCACGTCGTTGGCGGCCAACTGGCGTGACACCGTGTTTCTTGAGCTGCCGCCATCACCGGTGGAGACCCCGGTGGCATGCATGGCCGTGGCGCCGGAGTACGCTAGGCAGGTGCAGCGGCTAGGCCGCACACTGTTTGAGCTGTTGTCGGAGGCTCTGGGGCTGAACCCAAGCTACCTGGAGGAGGAGACAATGTGCCTGGAGCGGCTGAGCATGGGCGACCACTACTACCCAGCGTGCCCGGAGCCGCAGCTGCCGCTAGGCACCACCCGGCACTCCGACCTCAGCTTCCTCACCGTGCTACTCCAGGACACCGTCGGCGGTCTTTAGGTGCTGGTCGACGATGACGACAACAACAAGCAGCGGTCGGCGTGGGTTGACGTGCCGCCAGTGGCCGGGGCGCTGGTGGTCAACATCGGTGACTACCTTCAGCTCATGTCCACCGACAGGTTCAAGAGCGTGAAGCACCGCGTGGTTGCTAATACCGTGGGGCCCACGGTGTTGGCGACTTGCTTCATTCGGCCGTGCACGTCGTCCAAGAAGGTGCTCGCGCCAATCGTCATCGACGGCGACGGCGGCACACGGTACAAGAGCTCCACAGTGGAGGAGATGTTCCGGCACTACAATCTACAGGGTTAAGGGCCTCGACGGCACCTCCTCCCTCCAACATTTCAGGATCTGAATCTCATCCCATCGTATTAATTATCCTAGACAAGCAATATGTTTGGATTTGCTAGAATAAACTCTTGTTGAGCTGAGTCGTGGGACGGCGCGATTCATCTAAGCTAAAAAAATGGCATGTTTAATTTGTACTACTAATATGATTATTATGGATTGAGTCATGTCGACTTCTTCCGCTCTATGTGGGTCTCCATCCTCCTCCAAACCATCCTACTCATCATCCTCGCTCATGTTGCGTTTTTCACAGTCCCTTCTAGTGCAAGTATGGATAAACGATGAGCAGAAGTTTTCCGGAATTAAAAAAAAAAAGGAAACACTCGGGATGCGAAGTCTTTTGGTCTAAGGACGTGTCTGGTAGCCCACAAAATCACAACCAACCTCGTTGTATGCAGTATATTATTGGTCTTAGACTGTTTGGTTACAGGCAAATATTGTTTGGCCTACATAACACAGTTCTTAAAACATCTCTTGGCCTCGCATGCTGGGAACGGCCGAATCGACAGTTTCCAACAAGCCATACTGAGGCGAGATATCGTACAGTCATGCTAGCCGTGGTGTTTGGTTTAAGTGTAGTCGTTAGTTAACTCCTAATCTCACCCTGCAAGCGAGACAACCAAACATCGAGTGAAAATTACTTTCGCGATGACAAGACCTCATATGTAGGCAACCAAACTATCTTACGACGTCATTTTTTGCCTCGTGTTTACTTGACCAGTCTCTAGTCAGCCTGGCTCGTTTTTGTCCTCCCAACCAGGCCCTGCTCAGAAAGTAACCAAACACGCCGTAAGCAAACATCCGGTTTTGCATATATTCTATTACGTCGTATCTGTTTCCGGTTATGTGTTTTGACATGCACAGAGGCACAAAACGCTCTATAGTTCGACACTGCACTTGCGCAATTGATTCCCCCTTGTTGAAATCGCTCCACCATCTTCCTAAATCTTGGTCCTAGGGAGCAGTGGAAATACAAAGCGAGGCGCCTCCCTTGCACCTCTGGATGGAGAGCACTCGAGTTGAAGATGTTCTTCCAGCTGAAGTCGCAAATAGACATAATGATGTAACCAAACTTACCAGATCAAACCGTCTTCCTAAGCAGTTAGAAAATCATATGGGCCTAGCTCTCTCTAGGCAACATATTAACTTTTCCTAAGCAACGAAAAAATGTCATATGTACACTGAAGATCAAATCACCAATTAAACTTCCAGTATTTCTGTATACAACTAAAAAAAGACAACACACGTTTGTGTTTCTAGACCAGCACACTTTATAACCTTTGGCAGTAAGTTTTCGACATGAACTTTTTGGCGGTGCACTATTTTTGCATCCAAAGACATATTTTCAGTTTGAATAGTAGTAACTTCAATAGTAGGTACAGAGGAACTTTAGAATAAAAATATCGCAGAGTTATCCGGAACACCATGCAATCTTTAGGTATCAATATTGTATATGAAATGAGCATAAGACAGGAAGATCTTTGGCATCAAGGCTCTCTATCACTATTTGAAGGGGTCGGCCACCAACATGTCATGGATATGCTCATCGAGATAGAACTCAGTATGACGACGACTACTCTTGTATTCAAATTGAGCATCTTGAGAAACTCTGTTTTTCACTTGTAGCAGCATCTGTTGATAAGCTACCCATTCACTATTGTATTCACAGTATAGTTCAATTTCAAATTGTTTACTGCTTTTGCATTCAAGACAAAGAACCTGGCAAAGTCCGTCTGTTCCTTATATCATATGAATGACTTAAACACCACCTTTTTGAGATTGGTCTGAAGGCATTCAATTGGATGTAGGGGGTCATACTGAGGCTCAATTTTTGTATTCTTCTTGCCATTTATGTCAAACTGTGAAATGAAATTAAGAGGCATATGTTAATACGTTGTTGCAAACTGGACTAGGTACTATCTTAATCAAACAAGACATTTAAATCAAGTAAAGTTGAGTGCTAACCATGACATAGAGCTTTTCGAGACAGGGGAACCACCTGAGAATGTCAAGAACTTCTTGCAATTGATAGCCAGAAGGCCTGACAGCCAAAACCTTCACATTGCACATCGGATTTGACAAGCTAACTTGGCTTACTCCCTGAAGTGAACACAAATGAACATAATAATGTACTTATTATGTTTTGCATGTATGAATGCTAAGTGCAAGATTCAAGGATGTTTCTGCTGCTACCTGGCAGAGTAGGGGCTTGGAGCTGACATGGAAGAAAGGGCCCAATGTCTCAAGTTTAGGTGCCCTAATTACCGTGATAGTCGCATGATCATCTCTGTGACCACGGTATGAACCTCAGATATGTATAAGCTCTCCAATGCATGGCAGCGAGAGAGCATCCCGTGGAAGGCGTCCCCTGAGATGGAGACATGAGATAGGGTGAGCTGCTTGAGGAGGGGGAAATTCATGGACGATGCAATCTCATCACGTAAATCACAATGCCCGATCTTGGCAACAACGAGGGTACGCGTTGACCGGAGCGCGGAAGGCAGGCGGCAGCGGGAGGTTCGCATAGCTGATATCGAGCTCCTGGAGGTTGTCGAGGACGCCGGAGCAAAACCAGCTCTCTACCATAGTGCGGGGGGTGGGGTTTTAGGGTTGGCCGTAGATCGTCATGGAGCCAGGGAAAGAAGAATCTGTTGACTTGGCCAGAGTGCAGGGAGACTATCTTGGAGACCGCAGAGAAGTTATGGAGCCAGCGGGGACAGGAAATCCTTACAGATGGGGGCTGACCTCGAGGTTGAGAGGCGCGACGCGCCAGAGGTGGCGCCATCGGCAGCAGAGGGCCGTGGTGCGGCCGCCCTCCTTGGTGCGGAGCAGGGATATGATGATGCTGAGGATTTCATTGGGGAGCCTGCTGATAAAATCGATGGCGGTCTCGTCGCAGTTATCTCTCCGTTCCGGCTTCAGCGCAGTTCCACTCTCGTCGGCCTGCTTCTTGTGCATCAGGGAGAAGGAAGATTGGACCAGCGGTCTGAATCTGATCACCACGATGGGGTTTGCCGGGCATGTTGCCATTTGGGCCTTTGGGCTTTGGGAAGCTGCACGTATTTGGAACAAGGGAAACCCAGCCCCAATTGCTCGTACGGAAGCAACACTCACAAAAATAAATAAATAAATAATGAAGACGGAAGCAGTACAAGCCGTCCGACTTGCTCAGCCACATACTACAGTTACGTAATGTAAACCTGCGAGCGTCCGCAAACCTCAATTTTGCATTAGCATAGCCGCACATCATCCTTGACTGGTAAAACTAAAATGTTACTGCGAGTCTAAGCCCTTTCCCTAGAACTTGGTCCTCTAAACTCCTCCTTCAAGTTTAATCCACCAATATTCAGGAATTAAATTTGTTCACACCAACCCACCTAGGTTCAACTCCTAGAATTGGCATGGATGCTCATATTTTCCAGAAGTTATTGCAGGCATTCCGACGATACACGTTCAGTGAGACAGACCGATCTCATTGTCTACGAGGTGCATGTGGCAACTTCGCAATTCTCAAGATNATCTTACTAAATCTTGGTCCTAGGGAGCAGTGGAAATACAAAGCGCGCCTCGGCGCCTCCCTTGCACCTCTGGATGGAGAGCACTCGAGTTGAAGATGTTCTTCCAGCTGAAGTCGCAAATAGACATAATGATGTAACCAAACTTGCCAGATCAAACCGTCTTCCTAAGCAGTTAGAAAATCATATGGGCCTAGCTCTCTCTAGGCAACATATTAACTTTTCCTAAGCAACGAAAAAATGTCATATGTACACTGAAGATCAAATCACCAATTAAACTTCCAGTATTTCTGTATACAACTAAAAAAAGACAACACACGTTTGTGTTTCTAGACCAGCACACTTTATAACCTTTGGCAGTAAGTTTTCGACATGAACTTTTTGGCGGTGCACTATTTTTGCATCCAAAGACATATTTTCAGTTTGAATAGTAGTAACTTCAATAGTAGGTACAGAGGAACTTTAGAATAAAAATATCGCAGAGTTATCCGGAACACCATGCAATCTTTAGGTATCAATATTGTATATGAAATGAGCATAAGACAGGAAGATCTTTGGCATCAAGGCTCTCTATCACTATTTGAAGGGGTCGGCCACCAACATGTCATGGATATGCTCATCGAGATAGAACTCAGTATGACGACGACTACTCTTGTATTCAAATTGAGCATCTTGAGAAACTCTGTTTTTCACTTGTAGCAGCATCTGTTGATAAGCTACCCATTCACTATTGTATTCACAGTATAGTTCAATTTCAAATTTGTTTACTGCTTTTGCATTCAAGACAAAGAACCTGGCAAAGTCCGTCTGTCCCTTATAGCGTATGAATGACTTAAACACCACCTTTTTGAGATTGGTCTGAAGGCATTCAATTGGATGTAGGGGGTCATACTGAGGCTCAATTTTTGTATTCTTCTTGCCATTTATGTCAAACTGTGAAATGAAATTAAGAGGCATATGTTAATACCTTGTTGCAAACTGGACTAGGTACTATCTTAATCAAACAAGACATTTAAATCAAGTAAAGTTGAGTGCTAACCATGACATAGAGCTTTTCGAGACAGGGGAACCACCTGAGAATGTCAAGAACTTCTTGCAATTGATAGCCAGAAGGCCTGACAGCCAAAACCTTCACATTGCACATCGGATTTGACAAGCTAACTTGGCTTACTCCCTGAAGTGAACACAAATGAACATAATAATGTACTTATTATGTTTTGCATGTATGAATGCTAAGTGCAAGATTCAAGGATGTTTCTGCTGCTACCTGGCAGAGTAGGGGCTTGGAGCTGACATGGAAGAAAGGGCCCAATGTCTCAAGTTTAGGTGCCCTAATTACCGTGATAGTCGCATGATCATCTCTGTGACCACGGTATGAACCTCAGATATGTATAAGCTCTCCAATGCATGGCAGCGAGAGAGCATCCCGTGGAAGGCGTCCCCTGAGATGGAGACATGAGATAGGGTGAGCTGCTTGAGGAGGGGGAAATTCATGGACGATGCAATCTCATCACGTAAATCACAATGCCCGATCTTGGCAACAACGAGGGTACGCGTTGACCGGAGCGCGGAAGGCAGGCGGCAGCGGGAGGTTCGCATAGCTGATATCGAGCTCCTGGAGGTTGTCGAGGACGCCGGAGCAAAACCAGCTCTCTACCATAGTGCGGGGGGTGGGGTTTTAGGGTTGGCCGTAGATCGTCATGGAGCCAGGGAAAGAAGAATCTGTTGACTTGGCCAGAGTGCAGGGAGACTATCTTGGAGACCGCAGAGAAGTTATGGAGCCAGCGGGGACAGGAAATCCTTACAGATGGGGGCTGACCTCGAGGTTGAGAGGCGCGACGCGCCAGAGGTGGCGCCATCGGCAGCAGAGGGCCGTGGTGCGGCCGCCCTCCTTGGTGCGGAGCAGGGATATGATGATGCTGAGGATTTCATTGGGGAGCCTGCTGATAAAATCGATGGCGGTCTCGTCGCAGTTATCTCTCCGTTCCGGCTTCAGCGCAGTTCCACTCTCGTCGGCCTGCTTCTTGTGCATCAGGGAGAAGGAAGATTGGACCAGCGGTCTGAATCTGATCACCACGATGGGGTTTGCCGGGCATGTTGCCATTTGGGCCTTTGGGCTTTGGGAAGCTGCACGTATTTGGAACAAGGGAAACCCAGCCCCAATTGCTCGTACGGAAGCAACACTCACAAAAATAAATAAATAAATAATGAAGACGGAAGCAGTACAAGCCGTCCGACTTGCTCAGCCACATACTACAGTTACGTAATGTAAACCTGCGAGCGTCCGCAAACCTCAATTTTGCATTAGCATAGCCGCACATCATCCTTGACTGGTAAAACTAAAATGTTACTGCGAGTCTAAGCCCTTTCCCTAGAACTTGGTCCTCTAAACTCCTCCTTCAAGTTTAATCCACCAATATTCAGGAATTAAATTTGTTCACACCAACCCACCTAGGTTCAACTCCTAGAATTGGCATGGATGCTCATATTTTCCAGAAGTTATTGCAGGCATTCCGACGATACACGTTCAGTGAGACAGACCGATCTCATTGTCTACGAGGTGCATGTGGCAACTTCGCAATTCTCAAGATTTGTCTCATCGGTCGCTCGGAGGGTCTCATAATGATGAGCGAATGACCACCGTGAGGCCCAAGACGACATACGATCCAACTAAAGGCCCAGGCCCATGAAGATTATAGTCCTTGGGACAACCCAGCAGGTGGGTCATCTTCTGATCGCAGTCAGGCCATGAGTCGGACAGCTTCCATGAGATGGGCGAGGTTCAGCAATTGATCCCGGGAAGGCCAACAGTCCCGCTCGTCCTGGCCAGCGGTCCGATCGTAGGGATTGGGTTTTAGGGTTGGCCGGTGGGAAAGCCCTATTTGACGCTCTATGCGTCAAACAGTCGACCGATCGCACAGGAACGCGATCAACTTGACCGGCCCATCTCCCGCTGTAGATAGTTCCGGTTTTCGGAACTTTCTCGAAGTTTCCCAGCCGGATTTAATCGGTTTTGAATCCTTTTAGAAGGTTCTTTAAGTGGGGTTTTATTTTCCTTTTGTCTATTTCTGTTTCTTTTTTATTTTTCTTTTCCATTTTATCTGTTTCATTTTTGTTTTATTTTCTTTTGTCTTTTTATTTCAAAATAAGTTCTAGAATTTCAAATATTTGTTCAAAATATAGAAACCATTTCTTGTTTTTTCAAAATATAGAAACCATTTCTTGTTTGTTCAAAAAATTGTTCTATTCAAAAATTGTTCTCATTATTTTGAAAGCACTTCACAAATTCAAAAAAGGCGCGCTTTACAAGAATGTTTGAGAATTAAAAAAAACTGTTCACGTTTTCAAAAAATTTCACTATTTTAAAAGTATTCGACAATCTTAGAAAATGTTCGTATTTTCAAAAAGTGTTCGCACTTTCATAAATATGCTTGCTCTTTCAAAAAGTGTTCATGTTTCCAAAACATATTCATAGATTTAAAAACTGTTCGTGTTTTTAAATTTTGTTCACATACTCAAAAACATTTCATGTTTTAAAAAAAAATCTGAGTTTCAAAAAATATTCTTGTTTTCACTTTTATTCCCAATCACAAAAAATATTGGCATTTTTCCAAAAAGTCACAAAATCAAAAAATATTCAAATTTCAAAAAAATTGTTCGAATTTTTTGAATATTTCAGGTTGCAAAAAGTATTTACTTCCTCCAGTAAAAATGTGTTTGAATTTTCAGAAGACATTCGACCTTACATTACTGCGTTATTAAAACCCCGAGCTAGATATTGAACAACAAGTCTCTTCACCTGCGCTGCTTATGTGCGTCGGGCGGCTTATAGGAGCTCCCCGAAATTACTAATTAAGGAGTACTCGTTGCAACGATCACTCCCACCTTTCTCAAGTTGTGACAAGTGGCGCGGTGCATGTGCGTCACCTGTCGCAACTTGGGAGTTTTCCCTTTTTCGTAGTTCCGTTTATCAAAACGTTTTATCTTTTAAACCATGCATCCAAATCTCGAACCATTTTCATCGTTGGATTTCCCGTGTCGAGATCTTCAAAACTAGATCCCATGTTGATAGATCTTGACGAACTTTTTTTCATCAAAAAAATCGGTCGGAAAAAACCGGACAAAAAAACCGAACAAGTACCACGGTTTTTTTCCTTTGTGAAAGAGGCACGGTCGTACCTCTCGTGAAATCACGACCATGACTCTCACGGAAGAAAAAAAAAGAAAACATGTTTTTTTTTGTTTCTGAGAGGCACGGCCTTGCCTCTCGTGAAAGCACAACCGTGCCTCTCACGGAAGCAACACCATGTCTCTCGTTGAAGGAAAATTTTCTGTTTTGTTTTCCTTTCCGAGAGGCACGGCCGTGCCTCTCGTGAAATCACAACCATGTCTCTTGCGGAAACAAAATTGTGCCTCTCGCGACACGAAAAAAATATCTACCTCATTTTTTTTCGTTTCCGAGAGGCATGGCCGTGCCTATCCTGAAAGCACAACTGTGCCTCTCGCGAAAGCAAAACCTTGCCTCTTGCGGAAGGAAAAAAAATAGAAAATGGGTTTTTTCCTTTCCCGATAGGCACGGCCGTGCCTCTCGCGAAAGCACAATCGTGATTCTCGCGAAAGCAAAACCGTGCCTCTGGCAAAAAAAAATAGAAAAAGCATTTTTTTTTTCGTTTTCCATAGGCATGATGTGTCTCTCGCGCAAGCAAAATCGTGCAGACCGGTGGAAACCAAAATTTCAAAAAAAAAACAAAAAAAAAAGTTTAAAAAGCCGAGAATGCGTGCGGAAAAAATAGAAAAAATGAAATCTACAGGATGCGTTCAGAGCGGGATAGGTGGCAGATGGCTGAAAACGCATCAAGTGACGCTGATCGTTGCGTAGATCCCGACGGAGCGCTCGTCAATTAGTTGCTCGGAGCTCCCTAGCCGTTGATCGCTGTGGTGGAGAGACTCGAGGCTCTTGGAGCATCTCACCATTTGGGCCTTTGGGCTTCGGGCATATTTTTGGCCAGGCTTTCAGGCTTGGGTTTCTATCAGAATGGATTCAAAATCACTAATTAAGGAGCACTTTTTGCAAAGGTTACTCCCATCTCCCCAGGTTGCCATAAGTGGTACACTGCATGTGCGTCATTTTTGGCAACCGGGGAGATTTTCCTTTCTTTCGTAGATCTATTTATTCAAAACGTTTTATCTCTTAAACCGTGTGTCCTAATCATGAACTGTTTTCACCGTTGGGTTATAGATCTTCAAAACTAGATCCCATGTTGATAGGTTTTGACGAACATTTTTTTCATGAAAAAAGAACCAGACAAAATGCAAAACCGGGAGCACTTTTTTTTCATTTTCGAAGAGGCACGACTGTGCCTCTCGCGGAATCAAATCCATACCTCCATGAAAAGTAAATATGTGCCTCTCGTGGAAGGAAAGAAAAAGAAAACGTGCTATTTTTTCCGTTTTCGAGAGGCACAGCGGTGGGTGTCGCGCGCCTGTGGGCTACCATCATGATCGTCCTTGCTGCGAGTGGTGCAGCACCCGGTGCTCATGGCGGGTGTGGTGGTGATGGATGGGCCTCCCGACAGTCTTCCGGCGGTGGCGTCGCTCCGATCTCGGCTCCGCTCCGTCCCCTAGCCATGTTTGTGCAGGATGAATGAAAGACTGGGCCTTTTCCAGTTTCCGGGCAATGTTGAGGGCTTGAATGATCGTCGGGAGGGCCTTGGAGTCAACCTTGCCTCCCGTCGTGTGGCAATGCGCCACCGAGGAGCTTGCCTTCTGCCCGGGTGTGGCAAAGCGGGGCGGTGGCGGCCAGATCTGGCCGATCCGGGGTGGGCCGTCCAGGGGTGGGGAAGGAGGTGCCTTCCCGTCCGTTCCTCTGGTCATCGTTGTTCAAGCATGGGGCGAGGATGGAATTGGGGCCATGAGGCAGCGGCCTTAGTGGTGGGAGCGATTGTGCCCTCGGGCGGGATGTGCGGCTCGGGTGGTGACTAGTTGCCATGGTCATGTGGGCGGCGTGGCAGCCAGTATGCGATGGCCGGGGTGGTGCGACGGGCGTCCTCGTGGCCTGTTGTACTATGTCTTGGAGGCGAAGAGGGCTTGCCGGGGTGAAAACCCTCTCTGGCTTGGTTAGGCCGACGAGGCGGCGCCTATGGGCATCGTCTCCTTCTTGAATGCGTCGTTGCGGTTCCTATTCATCCTCCTTGTTGCTTCGGGGGAAACCTTGATGTTTGGATCAGGCGGCGGTGGCACTCCGGTGGTTGAGGGCTCCGGAGACATCAAAGTTTGCTTTGAGTGTTTTGGGGTTGTGAAGCTTTCGCTATCATCCTTGTATCTTGCCTTGGGTGCATGTGGTGTTGTTGTGGTGGGTGTGTTTGTATCGGTTGGCTCGGTGATGGTTGCTTTATATATAAAGTGGGGGGAAACCTTTTTTTGGTATATGCTAATCTTTTACGTTGAACAACATCGGTTTTAGGATGGAGTTGGCATGTCTATGGAAGTTATCGAGCAAAATTCTTTTTCATCGCAGACAAGTGGATCTTCAGGCGAAATTTCATAAACCATTTTCTGGAAGAGCTTTATGCAATAAATAGGTCTGTCTTCTTCTGTACCACAGTAGTTGCTATGTAGTAGTACTACAGCATTTGGTTTCCTCGATATATACATATTTAAGTCCAGATTTGTATAGATTTGTTGTTTATGTATGCTTCAGAATTAACCAGTTTGTCAGATAATCCTGTGATATGTGTAATTTGCAGAAAGTATGGCTTGCTAATGGTTGGAACTACTTTTTACAGACTTTCACTATTTTCAGGTATGGGGTCAAGACATCCAAGAAGAAGGTATGGGAAATCAACACTGGTGCAAGTTCCTCAAAATTAACATTTTGTATCTAGACTTCGCCTTCTTTGCTAACGTTTGAGGGCCCGGATTAGATGTATGCTGCCGTAGATGCTCTTACACAATTGGGCTATATAGCTATTTGATCATGCTTTTCATCTATCTGACCGTGAGAGTAGCATTCTCACTAGAACTAGATTATATTTTAGTTCCAAATACAACATAGAGAACAACACCAGTGATCATGTCTTGTAGGAAAGCATATACTGTAGTAAGTAAGAAGCAAAGCGAGAAAGCAGAGGAAGCAGAGTAGCAAAGTAGACTAGTAAAACAGTGTATGTGCCTCTTTTCTTCTTCTTCTTCTTCTGATTAACTCCGTTGAGTGTTGGTGGTGCTGGGAGTGGAGAAAAGCGGATCGAGGAAGA
>LR880970.1:858775060-858789145 GCA_904067115.1 Aegilops sharonensis | reverse complement strand
TCAGTTAAGCTGATGCACGTGTGTCGGCAAGGTGAGGGGGGATCCCCGTGCAGCCGGAGTATAACCGCCTGGGACGGCCATCAACCAGTTATCGGCGGCGCCTGCTTGCGTTTTGGAGCATGCCAGCCAAAATGGTAATTCACCTTCAGTTTCAGTTGTTGTATATATGCGGCAGCAGCATCCATGCTTTTGTAGCAAACTGTTCCAGCACCCGATCATTCAAAAGATTTGCATTTGGAACAAGGGAAACCAAAGCATCATTTTCATATATGGAAAGCAGAACCCACACAGGTAAATAGTCCTGAATCCGACAGAGATTACAAATTTCCATGCATAATATGTATTCAGACAATAAAAACACCCTGAATTTAATAGAGCCGGATGCTTTCAGACTCCAAGTTCCGGCAGACGGAGGCAAAAACAGAGCTTAAATCTGAATCCTCAAAGTAAGGGACAGAGGTATGGTCAAACAGAGTGCATGTAGCAAGTACTAGTAACGACTTCGGTTGAGACTCGAGAATACTTTCTCCAGGAGGCTTTTCTGTTTCTGATTGAGTTGAGATTGAAAGTGCAATGAATATTAACTAGAATCATGTCTCCTTCTATGTGACACTGCAACCAAGCAATCCAGCCGCACAACATATCCTGGATCGGCAAAAGGAGAAGAGTAAAACATCAGGCTGTATATAGATGTATGTACCAGAAGCAGCTTGGGTTGGGATATATATAGATGTATTTCGGTGGAGAAAATTAAAATGTGACAATGTTCTAAAAGAGAAAGGGCGGATGATTAGAATATGTATTGGTACCTCTTGCAGGCTGTGAGCACTTTAATCCTCATCAGCGATACCACCAGTCTCTTCCTCTGGTTCCCCCTTAAAAGTAACTGCAGGGTGGTTGGGGTTGGCATCTGCTTCTTTCCTGATCGCAGCAGCAGCAGCCTTGCATTTTGATGGTGTCGCCTCTTCATTATAAAGCACTATGTGAGCTCGTTTGAGACATGGGAGATGATGGATGCCTAAATAGAATTTATCAGCTTTTGCAGCCGACACGCTGAATGGCATCTTGCCAATTTCCTCAAGCTTGGGCGCAGACCCTTTCACGAACGAAACATATGATTGTTCAGTTCTTCCAAAGTAAAAGTAAAGCACCTTCAGGTTTGGGAAAGAAGTGGCTTGGACTGTGCCAACAAACTTCTTTGATGGCCATAGCATCAGGCGGAGTAAGGATGGCAGCTTCCCAAGGGTAAGCAGCCCATCTTCCGTCAGTTCAGTTAAACAGATGTACAGATCGGCAAGGTTAATGAGTGCAGGTGTAATCCACTTTGGAACGTTTGTGAACGAATCCGGGTAGGGCGCCCAAAACCTTTGAAGATAAGATGGCAGAGGGGACCAAGAATCTAAGAAGTCGAGGGAACCACCCCACGCTTCTATTTGCAAAGATCGGAGTTTGCAGGTGCCAAGCTTGCACAGTGAGGAGAGGAACGCCTCTTTTTCACATCTCTTGTCCTCGCAAGATACATCATCACCAAGATACACGTAGAGTTCCTCCAAACTTGTCAGGTTCCCGAGATCCTCCAACACATCTGTTTCTTGCAAGGTAATAACAAATTTTGGCATCAGCTGTAAGTTCCTCATGCCCCCTATCCCGTTTGGTAGCTTCTTCAGATATCCAGTTAGGTGTCGTAGTGCAGTCAGCCGAGTAATTCCAGCAGGCAATTCTTCCACATATGTATTCCGAAAATCTAGGGTCTCTAGATTACCTAGCCGAGTAATTCCAGCAGGCAACTCACGCACATCTGTAATCTCAAGATCTAGGGTCTCTAGATTACCTAGCATCAAGATCCCTGAAGGTAGCTTTGATATATCTGTACCCATAAAGCTGAGGTACTTTAGCTGGAATGATTTGTCCATGCCTTTCATATCATAGTCCTTTAAATCCCGACAACCTTCAAAATCCAGAACACGTAAAGCTTCAAACCGATCAAGACTGGGCAAGTGTGTGACGCAACATGATGGCATTACTATCAAAGTTCGAACATGGCCGAGATCTACATTTGCTAGTTCAGATGCAAGTCTCTTGTCAATGTGCTGGATTGATAGCCGCCGAATTGAACCTTGATGATTGGGCAAACTAGTTTGACCTCCACCTACCACAGTGGTAAAATTATCTTCAGCTGATTTTGAAATGATAATTTCTAGCATCATATCATGGACTCGGCAGGCCCGGACCTTTCCATCATACTCAATGTCCACCGGTTGGACCATGCTTTTGTTGATCAGCTCATAGAAGTAATTCTCCGCGACCTCTTGCTTGCTCTGTCCACGCTCTTCAGAGATGAAGCCTTCTGCGATCCATCGCTTCACTAGCCTATCTCTGTCAATCAGATGGTCTTCGGGAAACAAACTTAGGTACAGCAAGCAAGTCTTGAGATGAGGTGCAAGATCATTGTAGCTAAGAGATAGTATGCTACTCATGCCCTCTAGACTCTTAGTTTTCTCCAGTGCAGAACCAATTGACCTCTTAACCTTCTCCCATTCTTCCTTGATGGCTGGTCGGTTTGCTAGCAAACCAGATATGCTGATAATTGCCAATGGTAGGCCTCCACATTTCTTTAAAATTTTATTAGAAACTTCCTTCAGCATGTCAGGGCAATCTTCCTCAGAGCGAAATAATCTTTTGAAAAACAATCTTCTGGAGTGGAGATCACTTAGGGCTTCCAATTCATACACACGGTCATCAGCACCCGGACAACATGACTTTGCTACGTCAATGATGCGTGTAGTAGCTATAATTCTGCTAGAACAATTATTCTCTGGGAAAGCACACTTGATAGCGTGCCATGCTTCCGTAGACCATACATCATCGATGATGATGAGATACCTACAAAATTAGTAGATGATATCAACCAATTATGATAACAGTTAAATGCTTGGATACTCAAACATGCCATGATAAGGGGTTCAATTGGAACACTCAAACATGCCATGATACTGCTTCATGTATTTGACTGGACTAGTTAATTTCACTGGAGTAGTTAACAAGTGTATATATGACGCTTATTGCCATGATACTGTTTCCATATACAATTTATTTTACATATGTAGCATGCCAACTTCATTGAAGTTTTTAACTATGGCTGCAACTCAATTCTAGTTACTGGATCACAAACGGGAAATAATATTGTGCATTTATTGGATCACAGATAAGTGGATGAATTATTGAGAAGCATGGATGGCAGGCACATCCTTTAACGGGAATAACAAGGGTCGAGGTTACCTTTTATTTTCTAGCAGTTGTCTTAGCTCTGAAATAGACTTCATTTCATCCCAATCGCTGGTATCTTTTGTTGATCCACCTTGGCATGACACTTGAGAGATCACATCCTTGATAATTTTCTTCACATCTGGTTTTTGCGAGACTGATACAAAAGCCTTGCAATCAAACTTCCCTTGAATCTTGCGACAAACCTCATTTGCCAGCGTTGTTTTGCCCAAACCACCAAACCCAACAATAGAAAGGACCTTGCAATGTTTGGACGATGTGTCTGCTTCATCCAACACCCACTTTGCAAGATGGTCTCTTGGACCGTCGACGCCCACAAGGTGTGCCTCATCAGCAAAAAGTGCGTGCAGCCGCGGATCCACGGCTGGAGGGCCAGCGGTGGCTGAAGGAGCATCATTCAGCAGCTTGTAGCAGTCCTTGAGCTCTTTCACCTGCCTGATGCGGTCCTTGAGGTCGTGGATATCGCCGGCGATTCCGTGCCTAGCTCCAAGCGTCTTGAGACGGCGAGCGGCCTTGCGGAAGAAGTCCTTGAAGCCGCCATGGTCTCGGCCGTCGCCGAGGTGGTGGATGAACTTGTCGAAGACGTCCTCGGTGTCGTAGGCCAGCTCCCTGAGCAGCGAGATCCAGGCCTTGACCTGGTCGTTGGGGTCCTCCAGCTTGGCGTACTCCTTGAGCGCGGCGTGCATGCCGGTGAGCTCGGATCTGAGGGAGCGGATCTCGCGGCGGACCCCTTTCAGCCGGCCGCACTCGTCGGCGAGCAAGGCCGTGAGCTTCCCGAGCAGGGGCCCAAACGCGCCGTGCGCGGAGCTCACCACCGCCATGGATGGCGATGCTGCGCCCCTAGCTCACCACCTGCCTCTCTGTGTAAAATCCGTCAGAGTGTTTGTGGTGCTGGGACTGGGAGTGGAGCAAAAGCGGATCGAGGAAGAGGAGGATCGAGCAATGGATGTGGTGGGCAAGATTTCGTGGTCAAGTGATGCTGCGCGTTTGGGAGGAGACGGCGGTGGAGGCGGAAGCGAGAGAGCGAGCGAGCAGGACAGCAAGGTGGCGGCGGCGGGGAAGGAAGTGGGAGAGCGAGCAGGACAAGGCGGCGGCGGCGGAGCAGAGGAGAGGAGCGAGCTGGCCGACTTGGTGGATTTACTGAACGGGCCTCGCAACAGTGGTCAAGCTTGACCCCCTGCCGGGTCTTTCCAAGTCAGTCAACTCTGCACCTGAACGAACGCTCAAAATAAAAAAAGGAAAAAACTCTGCATTCAGCTGACGATCAGCATTATTCATCAGTTCAAAGCAAACCAATTATACGTGTAACTCCTTATGCATACAGAGAACGTATCCTGTGCACCCGTCGAACTGGTGCACCAGGTACTCCGGAGCGATCTGAGCCATTGAATGGATAAGTAAGGGACAGGATATCAACCAGGAGGGAACTTACAGGTACATTTTCAGAACAACCCCGTAAGTGTTGGTAAATCATGGGAATCCACTTCACAACCCAGTTCGTCTCTGTCCCTTCGCCATCTCCTGTACCAAGCTGAGCTAGGGTTCCATAATTTGGGGAATCACCCCTCTCTGTGTCCCTCTCCCCTCTCTGGCGTTCGGCGCCTCCCCACCCCGGTCGGAATCCTTCTCTGCCGCCGCCAACATTCCAATCACAGCTCATCGGCTGAGCTTCTTCTTCCCCCACGCCGAGCGATACCTCTCGCCGCGAACTTGTTCAGGTCAGCGTCGGCGGGCGAGGGGGAGACGCCGGAGTCCGAGCATCCCGTGGCGGCCAGAGATAAGGAGGAGGAGGAAGGAGGACCAACGCGCGGCGGAGCTATGTGTTCATTCAGGTATGCCCGTGGGAGGCTATGCTCAGGGGGAACAGTATGCACTTCAATCAATTAGTGCTAAAAACAAATGAGGGGACTATTTCTAATTCATTTTTTGGGGCATTAGTTTCTCCAATTCATTTGAAACAAGTGCCATTTGGGATTATGAATAGTATGAGCACTGAACTGATGTTTCAGATGTAGAAATAATGGTGAAATTTTAGTAGTACTTCGATCCATTAGTGATAAACAGACGAAATGGCCTGTACACTGATCCTTCAATTGTACACTGAAATGGCCTGTACTATGTCCAGTTAAAATTTCTATGTAATTACTACTTGTCCAAGTTCCTCATTTTGTCTTGCTGCAACTGCAATCTACATTGTCACTATGCTAAGTAAAAATCTTGATGTTTTGTGGTTATATTTGCACAAAAATAAGCAACCATGGAGTCCATGGGAAGTGCTGCTCTAAGCATTGGGTCAACTACGGCAATGGGAGTTGAAGATGATGCCAACAGCTTTGCCATGGTAAATTATTTGTTATATTGGTCACAGGCGTACGTCACACAGTTATTACTACCTCATGGGTTTTTCTGAAAATTATAGGGCACGATCCGGCAGGTTGAAAATGATGGAAATAGCTACCACACGCCAACACGAGCTAGCAGTCTTCCGTTTTGTGTAAGTAGGTTTTGGTCTCACGTCCAATGCATGAGTTGTAGTTTATGAATTAAACATCTTTATGTTTTCCCTGTCCAGGGGTCAAGATATGAGCCTGAGTGTGATGCTAACTTACAACCTGTAATTGGTATGCAATTTGACACCTGGGAGGAAGGTATGGCATTCTACAAAATGTATGCTCATGAAGTCGGGTTTTCGGTTCGCACATGGACGACACACAAAGATGAACATGGCGTATTGTGGAAGAGGTTTGTTTGTGCTAGGGAGGGTTGGAGGAAGGTGGCTCAGGGAGAAGAAAGGATAAAACCTAAGCGAAAATTCAAGTTAACAAGGTGTGGTTGTGAGGCTATGATTGGATTGAAGAGGCAGGATGACGGCAAATATAAGGTCGCCCGGTTTGTTCCATCACACACTCACCAACTTATTTCGCCAAGTAAGAGACATCTTATCAAGTCAAATAGAGAAGTCAGTAGTGAGTTGAGGAACAAACTACTTACATGTCATAAGGCAATGGTTGGCACATCCGCAGCATATCGCTTGCTTAGTGTAGAGAAGGGGGGTCAGCAAAATGTGGGCTGCACAAAGCGTGACCTCCAAAACTCTCACCGTGATTTTAAAAGAGCAATTAAGGGAGCAGATGGACAGATCATAGTAGATATAATGAGAAGTAAGCAGACTGCCAATCCAGCATTCTACTTTGATTACCAAGTCGATGCCAATGACAAACTTATAAATATTTTCTGGGCGGATAGCATATGCAGAAAGAATTACTCATTGTTTGGTGAAGTTGTGTCTTTTGACTCGACATACCGCTTTAATAGGTATAACTTAGTATTTGCCCCTTTCACAGGAGTTAACAACCACAGATCTTGTGTCACCTTTGGTGCTGCTTTTTTATGGAATGAGAAGAAAGAATCATATATATGGTTGTTCAAGACTTTCTTGAAAGCAATGTCTGGGGTTGCACCTAAGCTCATCATGACCGATGAAGACCAAAGCATGAGAATAGGGATAGAACATGTTTTTCCAAACACTATACATAGGCTTTGTATGTGGCACATCCTCATGAAGCTTACTGAAAAAGTAGGTGCCACAATGGAAAATAATCCAGATTTCCATGAACGGTTTATGTCATGTGTTTGGGCATCAGAGACACCAAGTGAGTTTGAGTCACAATGGTCTTCAATAATCTCTGACTTTGGGCTAGCAGATAATACATGGTTGCAGGAGAAGTACGAGTCACGCAACTCATGGATTCCGGCATATTTTATGGAGACCCACCTTGCCGGAATCTTGCGTACTACATCAAGATCTGAGAGTGAGAATGCATTCTTCCGACACTTTGCCAACCGAAATCTTGCATTGATTGAGTTTTGGGTCAGGTTTGAAACAACTCTAGAGGAACAACGACAAAAAGAATTACAAGAAGACAATGCCAGCCTTCACACACTTCCTATGCTTGAGACTTGTTGGAGTATTGAGAGTCATGGTCGAGATGTGTATACTCATGAGGTTTTTGCTGAATTTCAACATCAGGTGGTGGCTGCAAGGGATTATTGTCATGTTAAATCCATTGTGCAGGTTGGTGAGGTCCGGACCATTGGTATTAGCAGCAAGAGTGGCAAGGTTAGAGTAGTTAGTTTCAACACTAGTACAAAGGCAGCACACTGCTCTTGTAGGATGTTTGAATCACTAGGTATCATTTGTCGTCACATCATCGTTGTCCTAAAGAATGAGGAGTGTAATGAAATTCCTAGTCAATATGTGCTGCACAGGTGGACTAAAATGGCTGCACGTCAGCTATCCTATGACGCCAACGGACATGATCTAGAAGGGCCATCTACATGCCTTTCACCTACCATAAGGAAGTTGTACTCGGAAACATGTTCAAATTTCAGTTTGGCACTTCATGCAGCGAAGCATTGTGAGGAGAAAATGAGATATTTTCACAAAGCTGTTTGTGATGCCTTCACACACCTGGGGCAGATGGGTCCAGTTAGTGAGCAAAGTAAAGTTCAAGAATTTGAGTCGTTCGTTGGAACATCATTCCCAAGTGTGATCAATATTCATCCACCAGATGTAGCAAACACAAAAGGGAGTGGCAAGAGATTGAAAAGGGGTTCTGAGCAGACCGTGAACCAAAAGAAAAAGAGGTAAAGTAATCAACCTTGAAAAAATGTCTTTGTCCTTTGTAAGATTGTATTAATGTGCTTTTGTTGTTCTTGACAGGGCAAATAGCATCCAAAAGGTCCCAGATAAGTAGGTATGTTGGTTTCACTAATTTGATGTTGGAATAATTACTTTAAGTCATTCTGTGTAAACTTTGGACAATCGGTCAATGAAGTGTGATGGATGCTGGCTTGCTCAGTTGGCTACCATCTTTGCTAGAAACTGGTAGTGATATTTTTAGTATATGAGGTTCTTGATTCGTGGTTCGTTTGGGTGCTCACATTTGCAAGTGTCGTGTAGATGCGTGCATACACATATGTTTGGTTTATCCAGTTAATATGCATATGTTTGGTTTAGCCAGCTATGTATAATTGCTCTATGTCTATTATAAGTGTGTAATTTATGTATATAATGCACTACAAACCTGAAAAAGGTAATAGCTCTGTGAAATGACAACTCGTCATATTTGGGTAAATCTTGTCATTAAGTAATAGCTATGTATAATCTTGTCATTAAGTAATAGCTATGTATAATCTTGCCAAAGATCGATATTTCTGTTTTTTTACCACCTATTCCATTTTCATATTTGTAGTATAAAAAATATGGTTGATAATAGTACTTGTCTTATTTTCAGGAATATTTGTCGCTGGATGGGTGTCATGGAGCACTGGGAGTGATGAATATTCTGACACGACCCTTGCCTGCATTTATCTGGATAATGTAATAGAGCGTGCATAGTATCTGAGAGTATTGACAGGGTGTGCTCTTGTACATGACAAATGTGATAAGTTTGTGCTCTGCAAAAAATTATTTTCTGCTTCGGGAACAACTCTGTTGCTGGTTTAAGTAAAGATTGTTTCTCTCTGTGCTTTATAGCTTTACATCTCTGATGCTGTGCAAAATGAAATTTATATATTATGTTCAAAAGATGACATTTTTTCCGAAAAACAGGGTGGAACCCCAGCTTCATTTAATTAAAATGGAACCGCATCATAGCCAATTACAAATCTGTACACCGACATCTACCTATGGCAGTTCAGAGAAAGCAAAAATTGAGTACAAAAAAGAAGTTCCAAACATTCCAACACCATACAAAATCTAAACAGAAACTACATGTTTTAAGCTTCAGGGAAGGTGTCCATAGCTCCAGATCACTCCATAAGGGCATCATCCACGAATGCCATGAATCGATGGATGCTTTTCTATGGCAATAGATTGAGCGCCATGCAGCTCCCCTCTTCAGGACGTCTTGGCTTGCTGAAAGAGAAAATTTGGATGCAAGTAGAACACTAGCTTGTCACAAAAAGTATTTTTTTTCTAGAGAGTAACTTGCAGCTGAACATGCAGATCATACCTGAAAAAAAGGAACATCTTTTTTCTCATATGCACATCCAAAACAAAAAGGTCAACAAAATGATCTGGTTGGGCAAAAATAAACCTTATGCTGAATAGAATTTCGACGATACTAGTTAAGATCCATGTCTATAACTCCTAAAATCGTTAGTGAGTTTTGATTACAAAAGAAATTGTCCTTACTTGCTGCCATTATTCTTATTTGCTGCCATTGGTTCAAGCTTTTCTTTGTATAATGTTTGCTCTTCATTCATGCAAGCTGTTATGCTACATAAAATTTTAAAAGAAGCAGAGTATAGCTAACCTGAATTTGTTATGGATCAATATAATTGAAGAAGCATCTAATCAGATCGAGGGTACAGTCACAATTATAGTTCACGTGTAGTACTAGCACATTTGTACATATTGAAAAACTAGTATTGCTCAACTGTTCGTGCCATAGCAAATACATCAAGTATGTTACCTTCAGGGCACTGGTCCAATGTGAATTCTAGCAAGATAAAATACAGAACATGAAAACTGGACACCAAAACTCCCAGGTACTAATTTTTTCATATGCAAGTACTAACAGTCATGTGGAAACTTCTTTTTACTTGGTAAACATGAATATGTTTATAATCAGGAAAGATCGGAAAAGAGAGCACCTTGTTTGTCTATTTTCCAATATTACTGCTCCAGCTGAGGATAATCTTTTACCCTTATGATTTAGCTATTCTGCTGATAGAAGTTTGCTCCAGCTGCGAAATTTTTACTTGCAATAGAAGTACCAGCATTATCAGAGTATACCTCTGGAAGGTATGGTCCTGAATATATGTTGACACGACGAGAATTATCGTCTTGTTTGCAGGGTCTGCTGTTTGTTTTATCTAAGCAATCGATCCATCTGCGACAAACACACCATTCCCATGGTTAGTGTAGAGTTGTAAGCACAGACGAAAGGAACCAACTAGTATACGCACATATTTTGCGCACAAGAACCAGTGGCAGAAGTGATTGAAAATTTTCACATACACGCCAACGAATATTGACATAAAAAGATGTCATGATAGGAGCGATACAATTAAACTAGATTTGAGCAACTTGATGCCCCTAAACTGAATAAACAATGAACACCAAAACTGGACAAAAATTGAGAAAAAATAGTTTACTCTGAACTAGTAATTAACAAACTAGTATGAACTACAGTAACAAACATCACAGGCTCACAGATAATTGTACATAGATGAAAGATCATACCACACAGAGCACATCCCCTAATCTATTTTCCACTATAACATTAGTAATTAGTGGTTAAACTTTACCATTATGGCTGAACCTCGCACATAAACTGTGACAGTACTCTGTTTTCGAACGTATTGGGGGAACTGAGGAAACGGAGGAAGAACCAATATGCCTGCACATGAATAATATAGGAACCAAATTCGAAGTACTGGATCTTGAGCTGTAAAGGACGATGGTTCGCTCCTATGTAGCCGTATCCTCGATCCACCGGGCCACAACCCCACGTCTCTACAGAGAGCCAAAGGTGGCGAGCCGCCGTGAGACATTATGATTTTGTTCTTCGGCGCTCGTGCTTCAACACCGAAAGCTGACGAGGAAGAGGTACAGGAAGAGGGAGAGTGGGAGAGAGATTCGCCTGATTTTTTGCTGTTAACCCTAGCTGGACCTTGAGCAGGAACAGAAAGGGAACAGGGCAGAGGAAGGAGACGATGGGATTTTGGAGGGGCTCTTTGCGTAGTTAAATGTTTTACGAGGTCCATTATGTAAAATGTACCGGCGGCCACCAGATGATAACATCCGGTCCATCAATTTTCAATCCAGTGGCGCAGAATCCACCGGAGCAGCCGTTGCACGAGTTGAGTCGTAGCACAGGATACGTTCTCTATGCATACACTATTCTAGCTACCATATTACTCCCTCCATTCCTAAATATATAACGTTTTGGTAATTCATATTTTTGAACTACCAATACGTATATAGTTCCCACTTTGGTTTGACAATCCTGTCCTGTACACGTATACGGCCACTAAAGTTTTGGTTGCGACTCGATCATAAATATTTTTATTTATATAAAAAAGAAGGATCCCCCTTGGCCTCTGCATCTGGGCGATGCATAGAGGCAAATGTGAACCGGCCTTGTTTCTCTGCCGGCGACAGAGCTAGACATTACCAATGATCTATGTCGTTGCATGCTCTCATCAACATCTCTGCCGGCAGCAGAGCTACTGACTTGTTTCCCTAACTTGTCCATTCTTATTTAGTCAGAAGCCATCATGCCCTATATATTGATCAAAGTTATAAATAGCTAGCCAAGCCTACTCTAAAGATTTTGGACTCCCAAATGCTAAGCCACATGCTATTCTTTCTTTGTACTAACTAGATGACCCGTTGTGCCAATTTACGCAAAGACCAAATCCAACCTGCAAGTTAAGCAAACTATATATAGAACATAAAATGAAAGTCAAGTGAACTATTTGAAGGAGAAGCAACTAATACAACTGAAAATTTAGGTGAATTATTGCCTTTAGAGCATATTTGCAACAGTATGCACTGTCTTTTTAAGTTACTGGGTAAAGATCTTTTCAAAAAAAATAAACTTGAGTGAGAGAGTTGACCACAAAGGGATGAAAAGATGCATTGCAAACAAGTGAAAAGGGTGAAGAAGATTCATAGACAAGTCACTTGTTGACACTTGGTATAATCTAGAATGTTTTCATTACTTTTGACTAAGATGAACAATTAAACTCTACAAAACCATTTCAATATATTTGTTAAGCTCATATACCCGAGAACACACTATTACTATATTAAAAACTAATTAGATAGACAGAAGTGCATACAAATATACTTTAGAACAACAATGTGGCACAAATTATAATTGAATTTGTTTTTTTTCATCCTTTCATTCTTCAAATGATTTTGACGGAACATGGTTCGATAAAATGTCAAACACTAAAGTTGAAAATGCTATATATTTTGTATGAAAATATAAACGAGCTTGTGTGTATTCTAATGTTGGTAACTTGAATGGTATAAAAGTTAAATTTAATTATTTTTGTATTGCAAACACAACTACATGGTGATTCAAGTTAAAGATTCTATTAGTGAAAACAATTTAGCTTTCTTTGAAATGTTAACCTATAAGAAGTAAAAATATTTAATATAAAGTAGCATGGTGGACCACACATATGCTCAGACAATTTTTTAATTATCTTATTTTTTTATTTTGAGTTCTCAAAAAAAAATATATGTCATATTTACATAACTATTTTCATCTATATTTATTATAAATGATAATTATGTATATATTTTGATTAAAATTACATGTACAATATTTTTCTTTAATTTTCAAAGTGCTTTATATTATAGATATCATATTAACCACAATAACTTTTTTTGGAATTGTGGTGGAGCCTATTACTGTTAGTGATAAAATGTTAGCTTAGCTGAAATGGTGGAGAAGTATCGATATTTACATAATTACCTATGACTACCAAACTTCTATAAATTATTAGAATAGATTATTTTTTGTTAAAAATAAAAAAGTTGGTAGTTGACAACATACCATCAGATCATAAAGTTCTAATATTTCAAAATTACTTTTTAGAGCTCTTGAAAGGCACATTTTTAGAGCTGAAAGTTAACATATAAGACAAATAACTAACACTACTAGGGAAAAGGCTAGCAGCAGCGCGGGTTTTAGATGTATCAGTAGCGCGGGGATAGCCGCTACTAATAAGGCGCTACAGCTAACATATAGCAGTAGCGCGTGCTCACCGGCGCTGTTTGCGGAAGCTCGCTACTGCTAGTATCTCTAGCGCGCTTTACCTTGACGCGCTACTGCTATCGCGGCGCTGCTGCTAACTTTTGTACACTCGCTACTGCTAATTTAAGTAGGTTTTATTTTTATTTTTTTGGCATATTTGTTTTGTATTTGAACAGGCTTTATAGAAGAATCTTTAGCACATAGAAATGTCATCATGATACACATACAAATGTCTGCGAGACCACAAATGTAATCATAGCATGTACATACAAATAGTCTCATCATAATCATCATCCAACACAAGGTGATATCTTGTCATCATCTCGAAAATAGTGATACATGCAAGTCTCGAATACTTGCAACTACAACAACGTCATCCATCTAAACAAAGGTATACGCAAGAAGTGCTATCACTATGAGTGAGAGCGGAACTATGCAGTACATGAGGTGGCGGTTACGAGTCCTCTCTCGCGCTAGCGTGAACCTCAAGTAACTAGCTTCTCCCTCTTGTCTGCTTTTGAAGCCTTTATGGCTGGCACCCGTGAACCCATTCACTTGCGCCTGACACTCATGCCACTCGTTGTACACCCCCGGAACCTTCCCTTTGTACACGACATAGCAATTCCATCTCGCCATCAAGAAACTAGGTACCTGTTAGAGATGCATGTTCATGAAGAGGATGTACAATCATATATATGCAACAAAATATACTAGAGCAACACCGAAAAAGAAAGGGTTAGCAACTAGATGCAACATACAGTACGCAAATTAATTAACTAGAGGTACGCAGGTCATCGTACGCAAACTAACAAAGTAGCGTTACGCAAGTTCGGCACATGGACCGTGGACATCACAAAGTTTCATCGCTACAAGAAGTATACAAGTTCAACCGACACATATCATCATCATCGGCATCATAAATCACTAGAAGTTCCATCCTTCCATATCATCGAGGACGAACCCTAGCTTCTTGAACGGCGTGAGGTCTAGACGTTGCATGCCTATGCGAGTTCGGACG
>LR880970.1:858717427-858728828 GCA_904067115.1 Aegilops sharonensis | reverse complement strand
CAGCCGGATGAAGATACACCCTTTGGACGACACCTGAAGGAAGTCACTATGTACCTGAACATTGGAATACCAAGCTTCACCGGGACCTACAATTCCACTTTACCCGAAGAGGAGCGCTGGAAGATTCAAGCTCAAGTTCCCGGGAGGACGTTTGCGCCAGTCACGGTGCCCGTAGAGTGTGTTTTTAATGCACCAACTTGGAGTCTGGGAAAGAGCATGGCAGCCCACATAACCATGGGATGCATTGGAGAAGTTTACAAAGAAGACCTCAAGGATACTATCTACCAGATTTGTGGACGCCGAGATGAACAATGGGAGATAGTTGGCACTAAGAAGGATCGATCCATTGCAGCTTTCATCCAAGAGCTAAATCAGCACATTCGACGCCAGGAGAACCAGATGTGCGCAGACATGATGGAGTTGAAGAAAGCAAAAGCCAAGATTATCGAACTAGAAGGAGAACTGAAGGCCACTCGCAAGGACTACATGGAGGAGATTGTAGCTCTAGTGGGACAAAACGGCGATCTTAAGGAGAAGATTGAAGAACTAATGGGAAACTCAGCCCCCGGAGGAGAAGATGAAGATTGCACCTGTCCAGAGAACTACATCATCATCGACGACACCGATTTCGATCCTAGTGATGATGATTTTGAAGATGAAGCTAGAGCAGATATCATGGAGTCTTCATCGGAGCAGTTTTTCTAGTTGACCAACATAACAGTAGTAGATTTCCCCCATTAAAAATTAGTTTTAGTCCCAGCACTTTGTAACGATAGATAGACCGTTGTATGCCCTTGTTTGAATTGATTGGAGTGATATTGTGTGCTTTTGTCTCATGTGCATATGGGTAGTGTTTTCTCCCCAGACCTCATTCTATTCTTAACTCTCGTCTTTTCTAAAACCCCTCAGATGCCTCCGAGATGCGACCCCGGATTTGTTTTCCCGCCAGAGATCACTCAGTTGATTCAGCAGCAGAATGCCTTGATTCAAACATTGGTACAGAACCAAGGCAACAACAACAACAACAACAACAACAACAACCCACCACCACCACCACCTGTTGACCATTTGACTCGTTTCTTAAGGCTGAATCCGCAGGTGTTTTCCAGTAGCACCGAGCCGATTGTTGCACATGATTGGCTCCGCAAAGTAGGGAGGGAGTTGACCACTGCAGGATGTACAGATGGGGAAAAGGTGAAATTTGCCGCACATCAGCTTGAAGGACCCGCAGCAGCATGGTGGGAGAATTTTACAGCCACTTACCCTGTAGACACTGTCACATGGGATCAGTTTCAGCAAGCTTTCCGTACTGCCCATGTTTTTTTTTTGACCATGAAGACTGCAGGGCTTACACCCCACAACATTTTATTAATAAAGGACAGGGAGTAATTACAAAGTTCCTCAAGAGGGGGAACAAAACAAAAGTGGGAAAGACTAAAAAGAAAAGAACTCTAAGAAAGAAAGCTACAAAACTAAGAGAGAAAAGATGTTACAACTGGTGTGAAACCTCAAGGCGGCAAAAAATCAATCCATTTTAGTAGATCATCCTTGTATCTGGCCTTGATCCTGTGTGAAAGTAGAGTGATATCATGAATGAACCCATTTCTCCATTGCCTAAAAGTTGGATGGACGTGTCTGAAAGCCTTGTCATTGCGCACTTTCCAAATATTCCACCAGGCAAGAAAAACCACCTCTGCAAAAAATGGTTTATCAAATTCCTTCCTAGCATGTAAGGCAATTTGCACCATATCATTGCTATTCAACCAGGGTATTTGCAGGAAGTTCCATATCATCATACTGAAATTGCACTGGAAGAATAGATGGTTTCTATCTTCCAGCACTCCAGTGGGGCAGAGGACACAACTAGGTCCATCATTAATTTTCCACTGTCTTCGCTGAATCATATCCTTGGTGTTTACTCGATCCATAATAATCAACCATGCAAACATTTTAACTGTCATTGTACAACAGCTTTTCCAAACCCAGCTCAGTATTGGGTTGGCAATGACAGGCTGGTGTACAAACTCATAGAACTTCTTTGCAGTATACTCACCCTTTTTCCCATGTCTCCAAGTCCACATATCATCACAAGCATCGTCCAAGTGTCTGCCAGATAACATAGTAGTAAGCTGATTGAACTCCCTAAAAGCCAGCTCAGACAAAGGCAAAGAGAACATTTGTTGCAAATTTCCTGCCTGTAGCACTTCCTTCACAGAGAGGTTCTTCTGTAGGCAAAAAGAATGAAGTCGTGGAAATCTTTCCTGCAGAGGGATACAAGAATGTCCAATCTCCCAATGATCAGACCAAAAAAGCACAGAATCTCCTTTGCCAATAGTTACAGATGTTACAGTTCGAAATTTGTCCACTAACTTACAGATGTCCCTCCACCAAAAAGATCCACATAATGTAGTGTCATGTGGAACTCTTTGATAGTAGTAGGAATCCCACACCAGGCTGACCCATGGCACATCAGCTTTGTTATAGAATTTATTCAGGTACTTAAGCAACAGAGCATCATTTTGCAATCCCAAATTCAGAATTCCAAGTCCCCCCTTCTTCTTGGGTCTGCAGACTAGGGGCCAAGCAGCCAAAGAATGACCCTTTTCCTGACCATATTTCCTCCATAGGCATTGCCTTTGAATCCTTTCTAACTGCTTTAGAATGCCCTTTGGTAAAGATAGGCTGCAAAGAAAGAAAATGGGCAAAGAGGATATCACTGAATTTACCAACTGTAGTCTGCTACCTTGAGGCAAAAACCAGGAACTAGCAGTTAGCCTTCTTTCCATGCAATCCACCAAAGGGAGCAAGTCAACAATTTTTGGCCTAGTGGTCCTAACAGGCAGACCCAAATAAGTGAAAGGCATAGAGCCTAACTGACAGCCAAAAAAAGCAGCATGTGCAGAAGCAACTGGGGCTTCTACATTGATGGGGTACATTGGAGATTTATGAAAGTTGATTTGCAACCCAGTTGCCAGTGAAAAGGAATTGAGTACTGTTTTAAGAGCCTCCAACTGAGCTAGTTCAGCATTTACAAACAGCAAGGTGTCATCAGGAGCTATGGCCATGAAGAAGCGTGAGTTTCGCAACTTGCGCCAAGGAGGACGGACAGTTGGCCAGTATGTGGATGACTTTAGCATACTAGCACGTTATGCCCCAGATGACGTTGCTACGGACGCAGCTAAGCAGGAGAAGTTTCTAGAAGGACTGAACGATGAGCTGAGCATGCAGTTGATGGCAGCCACCTTCAATAACTACCAGGAGTTAGTAGACCGTGCTCTTATGATTGAAGGGAAGCAGCAGCAGATTGACAATCGCAAGAGAAAGTATGGACAGGGGAAGTATAACTCTGGAGCAACTCTCCCACCCCATCTGATTGACCTCCAAACTGAAAATTTGATGCAGCTACGTACACACGGCTGCAACTTGGAGGCCGGTCACAGCATCTTTCCAGGGCACCAGCATCTCCAGCAATTTCTGCCAGTCCTGCAACAAGGTGGAGCTAGCGTTTAGTTATCCCAGTGTATATGGATTCATATATATACTCTCTCCGTTTCAAAATAAATGACTTTCCGTCCGGAAATACTTATCATCAAAATGAATAAAAGGGGATGTATCTAGATTATTTTAGTTTTAAATACATCCATTTTTTGTCCATTTTGATGACAAGTATTTTCGGACGAAGGGAGTACTAAAGTTAGTATAAAGTTAAGTCATCTATTTTGGAATGGAGGGAGTAGCCCATAGATGACGAAATGATAGTGACAACTTCTTTTCTAGAGTTACAAAAACCAATAAGAGGCTACTGATTGAAACCTATACCTTCTCCAATAATGCACTTCTGTGCATAATTATTATGAATGAAGTTTAGACCAACCGATGTTGACGGCATTGCAGTTAAAGTACAAATTGTGCATTGAACCAAGAAAGACTTCTACATTCAGAATTGCGTAAAATTTGATGTGTGGGCTGGCTCACCGAATTTGTTTACAAACTTCAGTGTCCATTCGACGTAGGCACAATATCGGTCATATTTGACTGTATTGTTGCCGATATGTCCGGTTTTTCCTTTTGTCAGTATGTTAGTGTTTGGTTGTGTGCATCTTAGTTATGCAGAGGCCGGGTATTACTCATCATGCTTTCTATCCGTTTAATGCTACATTTTGATTTAATAAAAAATGCCCTTTATCAAAAAACATGCATAATACAAAATAATTTTTTTAAAAGACAGATAAAACTGTGATCAGGTTGTAACCTTTTTCAAGTGTTCCAATCTGCGGATTTATTTTTTCTCTAGTGTTCCGATCGTGATTGCGTTCCATGACGATAATGATGCCCATGTAGCCCCCTGTAGCACAGCGCTGGCCAGTACATACATTCCATGAGAGTACTATGAAACCCAGGCATGCTTCAGGCAGGTAGCATATTTTGTTGAAATATAGGGTGGACTTTATCCCATCTAAAAATTTCAGAAGATCTCTAAAGGCCCATGTGAATAATATGGCTAGGTAGTGAGAAGTTTAGCATCATACCGGAAGTGAAGGAAGAGTTGGACCTTTTTACAAGGGTTCCTCTTCTACGTGTTATTGGAGTTTGAGAAGAGGAGTGGTTTCAGAGCGCTCCTCCTCCGCCACGCACAGCACCATGCACGTCATGTTTCGTTTATGAGCCGAGGTGCGCTCAAACGTATATCATGCGTGTGCTTATTTTTGCCGATCAGAAACAGAGAGCCCTTAACAGTCGAGCCACGAACCTGAGACATTATATCGTGGGCTGTTGCCGACTTGGATGTGGGTGAAATTTCATTAGCAAGCAGTTGGTCTCGATAAATTATTTTTTAATGCCCAGACCACAAACAAATCGGTTTGCAAACATTTTTCCAAGCTACAACACACTGGGCCGTGCAAGCATCCTCGACCGACAAGAAAAGGCTCTCGTAATCGCATCAAGCTGTTTAGGAATTTTTTGAGAAGAGGGAAGACTGACATAAAATACATGGCGAGAGCATCTAGGAGGAGAATATGGGGGTCAGTCTATCGCCCCTAGACAGTTGATGCGTGATTATCACTCAACATGAGCTATAACAAGGTGAAGGGATTGGCTTTAGGAGCACTATATTGTATATTCAATGATCCACTACCAGAGATTGGTGAGTTAGGCTGTTGCAACGCATGAGTATTTAGCTAGTTAATCTTAAAGCTCCAATAAGTAAAGTAGACAACCTTTGTTGTGGGGTTTCTAAGGATAACTTGTCACAACGAGTCTGAAACGGACGTGCGCAAACAAGTTTTATATAATAAAAGAGAGATTACCCGTTTGTTACTTTTTTTGCGGGGAATTAAGGAGCTCGGCCACATCAGCCTTAAGGCTGGTAACCAGGAACCCCGAGGGAGTCCATCCAACACTCTGTCACCTCCAATGTGCATGCATGTTTTGCACAAAGGTGGGTAGGGACATTGGCATGTCTCCTTTTATGAAGAATGTCAAAATAAGTAAACTGAGCAACAAGCTCCTCAATATCTAAAAGTAACGACCCTATTACAGAGCGCGAATTCTGGCGCGATTTCCAGAGGTTGACCACTTCCAAACAGTTTGTTTCAATTTTGACCCGCGCAAAACCACGAAGCATTGCCACCACCACACCCTCACACACCGGAGTTGCCTCTGCAGCAAGAGGATCTGTGATACCTGGGCACGGTTTGCACCAAGCTGTGATAAAAGTCGAAGATGATCGTGCCACACCCCCAATACCTCCTCTATGCACTCGCCATCCGGCGGTCACCACCCGTGCCCTGGCAGCACAATTGCATGCTTGATCGGTATCTCTAGCACTGCCAACGCATCTCTGATCATCTTTAGTGACCGGACAGGTTCCATACTAGCTTTGTCATGCGTGATATTGTTTCTAGATGTTCATATTGCCCACATCACAGTGATGATCTTAGCCCTGTCTGACCCATCAAATCGATCATCACAGAGAACATCTCTAGACCATGTCATCGTATGCAGTTCCGGTAGCTTTACGTCCAACCACTGACGGGCTTCTCTCCAGAAGTTTTGTGCATGGCTGCATTTTATCAAAGCATGGTACATATCTTCCTCAGCTGCAAGGCAAACCTTGCACCTTGCTATTGTCGTAATGTGTCTGTAGTGTAGCGTGCCCTCCACAGGAAGAATCCCGTGCAACACTCGCCACCAAAACACACGAACCTTTGGCAACACGTTCAACTTCCAAAACCTCGTCCATAGCTGTTTATTTGTCTCAAAAGATTCGGTGACCGACCCTTCTTCTAGGGTGCGATGCTCGTTGCGAATCATAAGAGTGCGGTACGCTGACTTGACAGTATAGACTCCTGCTTTTTCTGCCGACCATGCCCATATATCACTCCTCCAAACCGCCTCAAGGGTATATTCACTAGTAGAAAAAGGGGCTAATCTGAGACACATTAGTGCCGGTTTGATTTCGAGCCGGCACTAATGTGTCCATTAGTGCCGGTTCCAACGGCTAGCCGACCATTCTCATTAGTACCGGTTCGTGGCGAACCTTTAGCACCGGTTCGTGCCATGAACCAGTACTAAAGAGAGTGGTGGCAGTGTGTTGTCAGTCTGGGGCCCGTCCAGCACCTTTAGTACTTGTTCGTGGCACGAACCGGTACTAAAGGTCGACGTACCTTCATCCACCCGAGCTCGCTCTGTTCTTCTCCTTTCCCCTCTCCTCCTCTGTTCTTCCCCTATCTTCCTCGAGCTCATCACACATTTTGCCCAAAATTTGTCAAGATTTGAAGGCCCCCATCCATTCAAATGATCACAAAGGTTAGCAACTTTGTCCTTTCATCTCTCATTGCTAGATTAGCTCTTGCAATGCTTTATATAGTGTTTAATTTGTGAGTTTAGTAATTTGGAAGGAATTATATGTGCTAGTATTTGATCTATATGCAATTTGAGGTAAAAGATAACACTTAGTTTGCATATGTAGGTGTGGTTTACTTAGTGCCTTCTAAATCTCCGTTGTAACCACCGTCGATTGCCCACACCGTCCCGTCGCCGGCACCACCTTGTGGTGAGGCTCTTGTTCATGAATGTTTTACATTACCAAATTGATGTTTGCGTGATTTGGATATATAGTTACTTGTATAATTATCTTACTCGTACGTTGTTTGTTATACATAGTGCCATGGTTTTGATATCCGTCCCCGTCGGCCCTCGTCCTTGTTATGATTCGGATGTGGTATATTCTCTTTTAAAACTAGTTGTTGCATTTCAGGTTTATGACAAATTATGCCCATCAAGTTGACATAGATATTTTTATCTAGGAGGTATGTGAACCGGAAATTCCAACCGACCCTATTGTCGAGAGGTTAAATTTAGTTGAAAGAGAAAACGAGTATTTGAAAGAAAAATTGAAAAGAATTGAGGGGGAGAAGATGGAATTGCAGTTGCATGTTGCCGATGTCGTTGATGATCACAAGATCAAGATGGAGAAAATGAGGTTGAAGATTAGAAAGATTAGAAAATATGCCATTGATAGTGTGGCTTGGTATCATTATGCTGTTGGATCAATTGTTACCTTAGTTGCGATCTTGATCGCATTTGATGTTGCATTTAAATTCTTTAGCTAGAGAGTTATTTGTATGTTGCATTTAATTAAGTGTTCTATATGAACTTTATGTATGAACTTTATGTATGAACTTGTATTAATTTGGTCTATTCGATGTTGTGTAATGAAGATGAGTCGACAATGGATGTATGATGACCGATGCTCTCCCGAGTTCATTAATGGCGTGCATACTTTTCTGCTTGCCGCTGAGGCAAACAAGCGGGCGGATGGTTTTATGCCTTGTCCATGTGTTGGCTGTAAGAATGGTCACAATTACTCTACGTCAAGAACCATTCACGTCCACCTATTTGAGTCCGGTTTCATGCCCCACTATAATGTTTGGACCAAGCACGGAGAAAGAGGGGTTATGATGGAAGACAATGAAGAAGAAGAGGACGGCGACGGCTATCCTGGCCATGGGTTCCCTGAATACGATGATACAACAATGGGGGAAGAAGCTGAGCCGGCAATGCGGGAAGAAGCTGAAGAAGAGGCATCAGATGAGCCCGCTGATGATCTAGGTCGGGCCATTACCGATGCAAAGAGAAACTGCGCAAGTGATCTGGAGAGGACGAAGTTGCAGCGCATGTTAGAGGATCACAAGAAATTGTTGTACCCGAATTGCGAAGCTGAGAAAAAAAAGTTGGGCACCACAGATGAGCCCGCCGAGAGTACGTATGAAGCAAAGAAGGCTGTCTGCCCTCCAGGGTTAGAGGTGCAAAAGATACATGCATGCCCTAATGACTGCACCCTCTACCGCGGTGAGTACAAGGATTTGAACACTTGCCCGGTATGCGGTGCATTGCGTTATAAGATCAGTCGCGTTGACCCTGGTGATGTCGAGGGCGAGCGCCCCAGGAAGAAGATTCCTGCCAAGGTGATGTGGTATGCTCCTATAATACCACGGTTGAAACGTTTGTTCCAAAACAAAGAGCATGCGAAGGCGATGCGGTGGCACGCAGAAGACCGTAAGAAAGACGGAAAGTTGAGAGTACCCGCTGACGGTTCGCAGTGGAGAAAAATCGAGAGAAAGTACTGGGAGGAGTTTGCAGGTGACCCAAAGAACGTATGGTTTGGTCTAAGCGCAGATGGCATTAATCCTTTTGGGGAGCAGAGCAGCAACCATAGCACGTGCCCTGTGACTCTATGTTTGTATAACCTTCCTCCTTGATTGTGCATGAAGCGGAAGTTCATTATGATGCCAGTGCTCATCCAAGGCCCTAAGCAACCCGGCAACGACATTGATGTGTACCTAAGGCCATTAGTTGAAGAACTATTACAGCTGTGGAATGGAACAGGTGTACGTGCGTGGGATGAGCACAGACAGGAAGAATTTGACCTAAAGGCGTTGCTGTTCGTGACCATCAATGATTGGCCTGCTCTCAGTAACCTTTCAGGACAGACAAACAAGGGATACCGCGGATGCACGCACTGTTTGGATGATACCGACAATATATATTTGGATAGTTGTAGGAAGAATGTGTACCTGGGACATCGTCGATTTCTCCGACAAGGCATCCCGTAAGAAAGAAAGGCAAGCATTTCAAAGGTGAGGCAGATCACCGGATGAAGCCTCGCCACCGTACTGGTGCTGATGTACATGATATGGTCAAGGATTTGAAGGTAATCTTTGGAAAGGGTCCTTGCGGACAACCTGTTCCGAAGGACGCTGACGGACGCGCACCCATGTGGAAGAAGAAATCTATATTTTGGGACCTGCCATACTGGAAAGACCTAGAGGTCCGCTCCGCAATCGACGTGATGCACGTGACGAAGAATCTTTGCATGACCCTCCTTGGCTTTTTGGGCGTGTATGGGAAGACAAAAGATACACCAGAGGCACGGGAGGACCAGCAACGTATGCACGAAAAAGACGACATACATCAGGGTCAGGCTAGCTACGCTCTTACCAAAGAAGAGAAGGAAATCTTCTTCGAATGCCTGCTCAGCATGAAGGTACCGTCTGGCTTCTCGTCGAATATAAAGGGAATAATAAATATGGAAGAGAAAAAGTTCCAGAACCTAAAGTCTCATGACTACCACGTGATTATGACGCAACTCCTTCCGGTTGCATTGAGGGGGCTTCTATCGGAAAATGTTCGATTAGCCATTGTGAAGCTATGTGCATTCCTCAATGCAATCTCTCAGAAGGTAATCGATCCAGAAATCATACCAAGGTTACAGAATGATTTGGTGCAATATCTTGTCAGTTTTGAGTTGGTGTTCCCACCATCCTTCTTCAACATCATGACGCACGTCCTATTTCACCTTTGCGAAGAGATTAACGTTTTGGGTCCTGTATTTCTACACAATATGTTCCCCTTTGAGAGGTTCATGGGAGTCTTGAAGAAATATGTTCATAACCGTGCTAGGCCAGAAGGAAGCATCTCGAAGGGCATGAAAATGAGGAGGTCATTGAGTTTTGTATTGACTTTATTCCTGACCTTAGGCCGATTGGTGTTCCTGAATCGCGGCATAAGGGCAGACTGGAAGGAAAAGGCACGCTAGGAGGGCATCAAATAATATGTATGGACGGGCATTCTCTCGCTGAAGCACACTACACAGTTCTACAGAATTTCGCCTTGGTGGTTCCGTATATGGAGGAACACAAGAATTTTCTACACTCCAAACACCCGGAGAAGTCTGACGACTGGATTACACGCGAACAAACGAGGACTTTCGCCGGTTGGTTGCAGAAACGTGCCCTGAATGATGGCGATATTCAAAATGACCTGTACTCGCTTTCCCAGTTACCATCTTCGAATATAATGACTTTTAAAGGGTACCAGATAAATGGGAATACATTTTACACGATCGCCCAAGATAAGAAGAGCACCAACCAAAACAGTGGTGTCCGCTTTGATGCAACAACCAACACGGCAAAGGAAACATATTATGGTTACATAGTGGACATATGGGAACTTAACTATGGAGGTGATTTGAAGGTCCCTTTGTTTCGGTACAAATGGGTCAATATGACACGAGGCGGGGTAACGGAAGACCCGCAGTACGGAATGACAACAGTGGAACTCAACAATCTTGCGTATGCAGACGAACCATTCGTCCTAGCCAATGATGTGGCGCAGGTTTTTTATGTGAAAGACATGTCTACCAGGCCGAGAAAAAGAAAATATAAGGAAGCGAATGGATCATACGAAGAGCCAAAGTGCCACATAGTTCTTTCAGGAAAATGAAACATCGTGGGAGTGGATGACAAGACAGACATGTCAGAAGATTATGAAAAGTTTGATGAAATTGCTCCATTCACAGTGAATATTGATCCGAGCATCCAGTTAAATGATGAAGATTTTCCATGGCTACGGCGCAAAGGGACACACGCGAAGAGAAAGTTTCACACCCAAAGATCTGGGATGTGATCGGCTTCACTATCATCACTTTCTTTTGTGTTTCACACCCAGGAGGGAATCTCTGTAATAGTTAGGGTAGTTATGTATTTTGGCATTTGAAACGCGAAGAAATTTTATGTGCAAACAAAAGTAGAGAGGGTTACGACAAAAACTGGATGCACTTCGTGTACAAAACGGACAATCTCTTTCGAAGTATCAGTGTTTCCGACGAAAACTCAACTGTTGCATTACCAAATTGAACATAATGATAAAACACACTAATATTAAATATAAGAAAAAAGAATCACTAAAAAATCTTTTTTCAAAGTTAATTTATTCACAAACTAGTGATTCACACAAATTTCAAATAATTCAAAATTTAAACTATTCAAATTTGAAAACTACCGGCACTAACAGAAAGTTTGTAATTTTTTGTACCTAAAGCAAAAATATTCACAAA
>LR880970.1:858624925-858642841 GCA_904067115.1 Aegilops sharonensis | reverse complement strand
TTTTCTTCAATTCGGCGATCTTCAATCTGCATAATATAGTGAGGATAATTATAAATACATGCAATGAAAGAGCTGAGTTATATAGAGAGAATTAAAGACAGAAGTAGTACTACTTACAGACAGTAGCAGGTGACCGTTGCTTTATCGAGGGCCAATTGATTGAAAAACTGATAGAACTCCTCAAATTGAATAGGCAACAGTTCAATTCCAACGAGGTCATGCTCCTTTTTAACTCTCACATACAAAGTACTCCTCCCCTCAGACTCTCTGCATGTTTTCATGTACCAATCATGCAATCTTCGCATCATCGTTGATAGAGAGCTTTCATCTTTGACGAGAGGCTTCCCGTACTCGTATCTTTGTATCTGCACCTCCAAGAAATCATAATGTACATCATCGGGCAGGTAATCTTTAGGATTGCCATAACCGGGCACCATCCTCGGATCGACGATGTCGCTAGCAGGCACCTTGAGCGGGGGGCACGATTGCTTCGCTTGTTCGCCGAGCTGGGCAATTTGTTTCCCAGCTCATCGTTCTTTCATTCTTTGATCACTTTTAGTACTTCCCGACCTCTCCGCTTCGGCAAATGCCTTTCCAATAATGCGCTCATAGTTGCCTTTCGGCGGAGACTTGGGTGGTTTTGTCAGGGCAGCCAGAGTGCGCTTCGCTTTCACCGGATCTACCTTCTCCTCCGTAGGTGGATGTCTCTTTGCTTTCAACCCTTCAAACCAGTCATGCACTTTGGTCTGCGCAATCTTCGCGTTTTCCTCGTCGGTCCTCTCGTACGGTAAATTCTCTGGATTCTTCAGAGAAGGACCGAATCTGTATCTTCTCGCCGGCCGAGTGCCCTGATCGTCACTCGTCGGAGGAGGAGGCGGTGGAGGGGGCGGAGTGCCCTAACTCGCCGGAGGAGGAGGAGGAGGCGGAGGCGTCCAGTTCGGAAGGTTGATGAGATCCTTCCGCCATAGGCATGGAGTCTTCAGAGCAGAACCCAACCGATACTCCCCTTCACCGGTAGGGTGGTCAAGCCGGAGGTCCTCAAATCCCTCCATTATTTCATGCACCATCACCTTTGCATATCCTTCTGGAATAGGCCAGCAGTGAAAAGTTGAGTTGGGTTTAGTAGGATAAACAGAGCCAACAGCCGCCTTGACCTTCAAATTTCTCCATTCCGCCATAAGGTGGCAATTTTGAGACTCCGTGATAGCATCCACGGGATAGCTGGCAGGAGCTGTCAAGGCATGCTCCGGATGAAGCAGCTCGGTGGAAGCCACACTGCTTCTCCGCTGAGATTGCGGGGTAGCTTCGGGGGAAGCTTCGGCAGGTCGTTTGCTGCGATCTGCTGCTTCTCGTTCCTCTTCTCGTTCCTCTAGCCCCATTACCCTTTTGTGCAGAGCCTGCATTTGGCTCTGCTCCAGTTTCTTCCTCCTCTCATGGGTTTTGTAACCCCCTGCGTCCGGAAATCCAGCCTTCCACGAAAGGGAGCCTGGCGTGCCTCGTGTCCGTCCAGGGTGCTCAGGATTACCGAGGGCCATTGTGAGCTCGTCCTTCTCCCTGTCTGGAACGAACTTCCCTTGTTGCGTTGCTTCGATATATTGCTTTAGCCTCTTGACTGGTATATCCAATTTCTCGTCCGTCCAAATGCTCTTCCCTGATACAGGGTCCAAGGTTCCGCCAGCCCCGAAGAACCAAGTCCGGCAACGGTCTGGCCAGTTCATTGTCTCTGGTTCGATCCCTTTATCAAGCAGATCATTCTCAGCCTTGGCCCACTTAGGCCGGGCTATGAGGTAGCCACCTGACCCCGTGCGATGGTGAAGCTTCTTCTTCGCAGCATTTTGCTTGTTTGTCGCCAACATCTTTTTACTCTTTTCCGATGTCCTGTGGGCCACAAATGCGGGCCAGTCATCTCTGATCTTCTCATATTTGCCCTTGAATTCTGGTGTCTCTTTTTTATTGACAAACTTATTCAGGTCTTTCTTCCAATGCCTGAATAGCTCTGCCATATTCTTAAGAGCAAAAGACTTGATTAATGGCTCTATAACTAGCTTCTCCGGATCATCCTCTGGCGGTAGGGTGAAATTTGACTTCAGCTCAGTCCAAAGATCATTTTTCTACAGATCATTGACATAAGACACCTCAGGCTCTTCCTTCTTAGGCTTATACCATTGCTGGATGCTGATCGGGATCTTGTCCCTAACCAGAACCCCGCACTGAGCAACAAATGCCTTCTTTGTCCGGATGGGTTCGATCGGTTGGCCGCCGCGCGCGATTTCTATGATCTCAAACCTTTCATCCGAGCTCAACTTTTTCTTCGGACCTCGTCTCTTTACGGAAGTTGTGCTCGATCCGGAGGGCTAGAAAAAGGAAAAAAGACGAGAGTTAATTAATATGTGTACATACCAAAACAATGAATACATCAATTAGCTAGTTAGCACAGGCTTAACTAATATATATACCTGGCCGGACTCTGTTCGGTGATCACCGGAGCAGTCCTCATGGTCTACTTCTTCACCCTCTCCTTCTTCCACCGGCATTGGGTCATCGGAGCCATCATAAGCATAGCCAGCTGCTTCTTCACCCTCTCCTTCCAGACCATCGGTGTCGTTGAGATACATCAACGAGCTGAGGGCATCACTTCCTTCTGCGATTATGTGCCTCAACAACGCTTCTGCTGCTTCGTCTCGGGGCGGGGTGTCCATAGTTTCTACAAATATTTACAACATGGCAAATTATTATTCCCGACCCTCGACCCTTGACCCCTTAACGACCCTCGACCCTCTACCCTAGTTCCCGACCCTCGACCCCTGGCGATCCTCGACACCCTCGTTCCCGATAAAAATTAAGAAGAAGAAAAAGAAGAAGAAAAAAGAGGAGAAGAAGAAAGGAATAGCTAGAGGAGAAGATCGAAGAAAAAAAGAAGAAAAAAAGAGGAGAAGAAGAAAGGAATAGTGGAGAGGAAGAGAAAATAGAATATTCTACTTTCTCTTCTTCTCCTCTCTTTTTCTTCTTTTTTATTCTTCTTACTTATTTCTCCTCTTCTTTTCCTCTCCTCTTCTTCTTTCTTTCCTCTTCTTATATTTTCTTCTTTCCTATCCTTCTTTTTCTAAAACTGTAACTTTTGCATATATAAAACTTTTCCAAAATTGTAACTATCTATATATGAACAAAAAACTTCCTATGAACCAAAAAAACATCACACACATCACATACACACATACATTATAGCCACATACACATATACATCACATATGAACAAAAAAATAAACTAATAAAAATAAAAAAACATATTGCAACATATGAACAAAAACATATAGCCACATACATACACATACATTATATATATATGAAAAAAATTAAACTAAAAAAACATACATTATACAGCATATACAGAGCATATACAGAGCATTATACATACATCTTAATAAAAAAATTGAAAAATAGGCCGCGGTGGTCGGCGACGGCGACGATGGTTGGTGGTGGCGCTTACGGATGGTGTGCTGGGACGACAATGAGAAGGAAAGGGGAGGAGGCAGGGGCTCACAGCGCGCGGGGAGAGGTCGAGGTCGCGGGGTGACGCGGTGAGGCGGACGGCGACGGCGGCGACGGGCACGGGCGACGGTGCGGTGAGGCGGACGGCGACGGCGCGGGGTGGGGCGGCGCGGTGAGGCGGACGGCGACGGCGCGGGGTGGCGCGCAGCAACGGGGGCGGCAACGATGGGCGGGGCGACGACGACGGCGGCGACGGGCACGGGCGACGGCATCGGGGCGTGGCGCAGGGGTGCGGCCGGCGACGGCGTGGGCTCGAGGGCGGCGGACGGCGTCGGCGTGGGCTCGGGGGCACGGGCGACGGCGACGGCGGCGGGGCAGCCTGGCGGCGTCGAGGAGGTTGGCGTCGTCGGGCTGCAACTGGCGATGAAATCTGAAAAAACGCTAAGGGTTTGCTTATATAGAAAAGCCTTTGGTCCCGGTTCGTGGCACAAACCGGGACTAATGCCCCCCTTTAGTCCCGATTGGTGCCACGAACCGGGACCAAAGGCCAATTTTCAGCAGCCCAAAGGGCGGGAAGCGGCGGCCTTTGGTCCAGGTTGGTGGCACCAACCGGGACTAAAGGGAGGCATTGGTCCCGGTTCGTGGCACCAACCGGGACCAATGCATCCTTTAGTCCCGGTTGGTGCCACCAACCGGGACCAAAGGCCTTCTGCTGCCCCGCGCCCAAAGTTTAGTCCCACCACGCTAGTTGAGAGGGAGCCGCACCTATTTATAAGGTGCGGTGCGGCTTCCCTCTCGAGCTCCTCTCTAAAGCAGGCTTTCGGGCCTAACTCTGCAATCTGTGCCTGTGGGCCAACTGGGCCTTCCGCGGGCCTGAATCCTGGCCCATAGGGTTTCTAGTCATATTCAGGCCGTGGGGGCCCAGTAGGTGGCACTTTTTTTTGCTTTATTTTTTATTTATTTTTGCTTTTAGTTTTAGAAAAATTATAAACTTTCTGTTAGTGCCATTAGTTTTAAAATTTGAAAACACTTTTTTTGTTTTCTTTGTTTCTTTATTTATTTTATTTTGTTTCTACTTACAACAAAATACTTATTCTTGCTATTTTTATTTTTTTTCAAGTTTTTTTGTTTTGTTTTCTGCATTATTTATTTTCTTTTGGTTTTTTGCTTTATTCTTTTAATTCTTTTTGCATTTAGATCAGCAAAATTATAAACTTTCTGTTAGTGCTTTTAGTTTTAGAAAAAATATAAACTTTCTGTTAGTGCCATTAGTTTTAAAATTTGAAAACACTTTTTTTGTTTTCTTTGTTGCTTTATTTATTTTATTTTGTTTCTACTTACAAGAAAATACTTATTGTTGCTATTTTTATTTTTTTTCAAGTTTTTTGTTTTGTTTTCTGCATTATTTATTTTCTTTTGGTTTTTTGCTTCATTTTTTAATTCTTTTTGCTTTTAGGTCAGCAAAATTATAAACTTTCTGTTAGTGCCATTTATTTTAGAACAATTATAAACTTTCTGTTTGTGCCATTAGTTTTATAAAATTTGAATTCTTTGAAATTTGTGTGAATCACAAGTTTGTGAGCTCAACAAGGCGTAGAGGGACGGGCTTATAAACCGGTGTGAGCGCCCTTCAGTTGGCGAGGTTTTCAAATTCATAGTTTTCAAATGAACTCTGAAAAAGTTGGCATAGCATGTGCATGTACAAAATGGACAATGGTATCATACTCATCTGTTACAAAGTTGGCATGGTATCATCATAATAGTTGCAGACGAAAGTCTTCACTTTCTCTTCGCTTGTGTCGTTTGCTTATTGCGCCGTAACCATGGATAATCTTCATCGTTTATCAGGATGCTTGGGTCAGCCTTGACTTTGAAGGGGGGAATTTCATGAAACTTTTCATACTCTTCAGACATGTCTGTCTTGCCCTCCACTCCCAGGATGTCCCTTTTTCCTGAAAGAACTATGTGGCGCTTTGGCTCATTGTATGATGTATTCGCTTCCTTATCTTTTCTTTTCCTCGGTCTGGTAGACATGTCCTTCACATAGATAACCTGTGCCACATCATTGGCTAGGATGAACGGTTCGTCAATGTACCCAAGATTTTTCAGATCCACTGTTGTCATTCCGTACTATGGGTCTACCTGTACCCCGCCTCCTGGCAGATTGACCCACTTGCACTTAAACAAAGGGATCTTAAAATCTACTCCGTAGTCAAGTTCCCATATGTCTACTATGTAACCATAATATGTGTCCTTTCCCTTGTCGGTTGCTGCATCAAAGCGGACACCGCTATTTTGGTTGGTGCTCTTTCCATCTTGGTCAATCGTGTAAAATGTATTCTCATTTATCTCGTATCCTTTCCAAATCATTACAGTCGAAGATGGTCCCCTGGACAACAAGTACAACTCATCACAAACAGTGCTGTCACCTCTGAGACGTGTTTCCAACCAACTGCTGAAAGTCCTGATGTGTTCACATGTAATCCAGTCGTCGCACTGCTCCGGGTGTTTGGAGCGCAGACTGTTCTTGTGTTCATCGACATACGGGGTCACCAAGGTAGAGTTCTGTAGAACTGTGTAGTGTGCTTGAGACCAAGAATATCCGTCCCTGCATATTATTGAGTCCCTTCCAAGTGTGCCTTTTCCAGTCAGCCTCCCCTCATACCGCAATTTAGGGAGACCTATCTTCTTAAGGCCAGGAATGAAGTCAACACAAAACCCGATGACATCCTCTGTTTGATGGCCCATGGAGATGCTTCCTTCTGGCCTAGCGCGGTTACGAACATATTTCTTTAGGACTCCCATGAACCTCTCAAAGGGGTACATATTGTGTAGAAATACGGGCCCCAGAATGACAATCTCGTCGACTAGATGAACTAGGACGTGCGTCATGATATTGAAGAAGGATGGTGGGAACACCAGCTCAAAACTGACAAGACATTGCGCCACATCACTCCTTAGCGTTGGTACGATTTCTGGATCGATCACCTTCTGAGATATTGCATTAAGGAATGCACATAGCTTCACAATAGCTAATCGGCCGTTTTCCGGTAGAAGCCCCCTCAATGCAACCGGAAGCAGTTGCGTCATAATCACGTTGCAGTCATGAGACTTTAGGTTCTGGAACTTTTTCTCTGGCATATTTATTATTCCCTTTATATTCGACGAGAAGCCAGTCGGGACCTTCATACTGAGCAGGCATTCAAAGAAGATTTCTTTCTCTTCTTTCGTAAGAGCGTAGCTGGCAAGACCTTCATACTGCTTCGGAGGCACGCCCTCTTTTTCGTGCAAGCGTTGCAGGTCCTCACGTGCCTCAGGTGTATCTTTTGTCTTCCCATACACGCCCAAGAAGCCTAGCAGGTTCACGCAAAGGTTCTTCGTCACGTGCATCACGTCGATCGAAGAGCGGACCTCTAGGTCTTTCCAGTAGGGTAGGTCCCAAAATATAGATTTCTTCTTCCACATGGGTGCGTGATTATCAGCGTCATTCGGAACAGCTAGTCCGCCGGGACCCTTTCCAAAGATTACATGTAAATCATTGATCATAGCAAGTACGTGATCACCGGTACGCATGGTGGGCTTGTTTCGGTGATCTGCCTCGCCTTTGAAATGCTTGCCTTTCTTTCGACATTGATGGTTGGTCGGAAGAAATCGACGATGGCCCAGGTACACATTCTTCCTGCAGCTTCACAGGTATATACTATCGGTGTCAAGTAAATAGTGCGTGCATGCGTGGTATCCCTTGTTTGTCTGTCCTGAAAGGTTACTGAGAGCGGGCCAATCGTTGATGGTCACGAACAGCAATGCCTTTAGGTGAAATTCCTCCTTTTTGTGCTCATCCCACGTACGTACACCGTTTCCATTCCACAGTTGTAAAAGTTCTTCAACTAATGGCCTTAGGTACACATCAATGTCGTTGCCGGGTTGCTTAGGGCCTTGGATGAGAACTGGCATCATAATGAACTTCCGCTTCATGCACATCCAAGGAGGAAGGTTATACATACATAGAGTCACGGGCCAGGTGTTGTGATTGCTGCTCTGCTCCCCGAAAGGATTAATGCCATCCGCGCATAAAACAAACCATACGTTCCTTGGGTCCTTTGCAAACTTATCCCAGTACTTTCTCTCGATTTTTCTCCACTGCGACCCGTCAGCGGGTGCTCTCAACTTCCCGTCTTTCTTACGGTCCTCACTGTGCCATCGCATCAACTTGGCATGCTCTCCGTTTCTGAACAGACGTTTCAACCGTGGTATTATAGGAGCATACCACATCACCTTCGCAGGAACCCTCTTCCTGGTAGGCTTGCCGTCAACATCACCAGGGTAATCTCGTCTGATCTTATACCGCAATGCACCGCATACCGGGCATGCGTTCAGATCCTTGTATGCACCGCGGTAGAGGATGCAGTCATTAGGGCATGCATGTATCTTCTCCACCTCCAATCCTAGAGGGCATACGACCTTCTTTGTTGTGTATGTACTGTCGGGCAATTCGTTATCCTTTGGAAGCTTCTTCTTCATTATTTTCAGTAGCTTCTCAAATCCTTTATCAGGCACAGCATTCTCTGCCTTCCACTGCAGCAATTCCAGTACGATACCGAGCTTTGTGTTGCCATCTTCGCAATTGGGGTACAACCCTTTTTTGTGATCCTCTAACATGCGATCGAACTTCAGCTTCTCCTTTTGACTTTCGCATTGCGTCCTTGCATCGACAATGACCCGGCGGAGATCATCATCATCGGGCACATCGTCTGGTTCCTCTTGATCTTCAGCAGCTTCGCCCGTTGCAGCACCATCGTGCACATCGTCTGTTTCCTCTTGATGTTCAGTAGCATCACCGTATTCAGGGGGTACATAGTTGTCATCGTACTCTTCTTCTTCGCCGTCTTCCATCATAACCCCTATTTCTCCGTGCCTCGTCCAAACATTATAGTGTGGCATGAAACCCTTGTAAAGTAGGTGGGTTTGAAGGATTTTCCTGTCAGAGTAAGACTTTGTATTCCCACATATAGGGCATGGACAACACATAAAACCATTCTGCTTGTTTGCCTCAGCCACTTCGAGAAAATCATGCACGCCCTTAGTGTACTTGGAGGTGTGTCTGTCACCGTACATCCATTGTCGGTTCATCTGCGTGCATTATATATAATTAAGTGTGTCAAAAATCATTACAGAACATCATGAATAGATAATTAAGTGACCAAATTAATATAAGTTCATCATCACATAAAAACCAAAGTACATACATAGTTCTCATCTAACAACATAAAGCTCTGCAGAGCATCTAAATTAATTAAACCATACATTGAAACTATGTAAAACATTTCAATGCGAAAACAACTACGATCATAATCGCAACCAAGGTAACAACTGATCCAACGGCATAATGATACCAAGCCTCGGTATGAATGGCATATTTTCTAATCTTTCTAATCTTCAAGCGCATTGCATCCATCTTAATCTTGTGATCATCGACGACATCCGCAACATGCAACTCCAATATCATCTTCTCCTCCTCAAGTTTTTTTATTTTTTCCTTCAAGAAATTGTTTTCTTCTTCAACTAAATTTAACCTCTCGACAATAGGGTCGGTTGGAATTTCCGGTTCAACAACCTCCTAGATAAATAAAATCTATGTCACGTTGGTCGGCATAATTTTCATAAACAATAAATGAACCAATAGTTATGAAAAGATAATATATACCACATCCGAATCATAGACAGGATGAGGGCCGACGGGGGCGGATACCAAAACCATCGCACTATATAAGATGCAATAATAAAAGTAAGAAAATAATACAAGTGTCTATCTAAACATACAAGTAAGAATATTTTTCCTTTCAGAAAGAAGATAACAACAAGAGGCTCACCACGGTGGCGCCGGCGATGAGATCGGAGCGGGTGATCGACAGCGATGAAGACGGGGACGGGGCGTGACGGACCGCTAAACCTAGATAAATATTGAGGAAAATGGAGCTTGGCGGTCGAGCTTGGAGAGGAGAAACCTTAAGTAGTGTGGCTCGGGCATTCCATCGAACACCTTGTGTGCATAGGAGGTGAGCTAGAGCACCACCAAGCCCTCTCCCCCTCGGCCAGAAAAAACAGAGCAGTGTGCTCTGCTCTTGCGCGAGGGGCTATATATAGGCAGCACCATTAGCCCCGGTTGGTGGCATGAACCGGGACTAAAGGGAAGCCTTTGGTCCCGGTTCAAGCCACCAACAGGGCTAATGGTGGTGGGCCAGGAGCCAGGCCCATTGGTCCCGGTTCGTCCCACCAACCGGGACTAAAAGGTCCGGACGAACCGGGACCAATGGCCCACGTGGCCCGGCCGGCCCCCTGGGCTCACGAACCGGGGCAAATAGCTCCATTGGTCCCGGTTCTGGATTGAACCGGGACTAATGGGCTGAACTGGCCTGGGCCATTGCCCCCTTTTCTACTAGTGATGTGGAGGCAAAGGGCAAGAGTGCAGTGGCTAGCGGCAAGAGACAAAAACACAAGATTTGTGTCAAACCTACTGGGATCTTACTGTAGTGCTTCTGGCCAAAGGATTAACCATGAGAAGTCATCGATCTTCTTCAGTAAAGGTTGCGGTCAACAGTTGAGAGAAAGCTTAAAAAATATCCTTCAGGTGCAGAATGAGTCTTTGACTGATAGGTACTTGGGGATGCCGATGGACGTGGGTCATTCAAAAAATGGTACCTTCAAATACCTCGTGGACAGGGTGTGGGATAAGGTAAAGGGATGGATGGAGTAAATCCTGTCAGTTGGAGGCAAAGAAGTTCTGATCAAAGCAGTTGCACAGGCAATCCAAGTATATTCCATGTCATGCTTCAGGCTACCTCGAGGACTTTGTGATAAAATCACCTCTATCATACGAAAATTTTGGTGGGGCAGTAAAAGGGGTAACAGAAAACCGGCATGGGTTGCATGGGATTTTATGGTCCGGCCGAAGCATGTGGGAGGCTTGGGGTTCAGAGATATTGAGATTTTCAACTTGGCATTACTAGCAAGGCAGGCGTGGAGAGTACTCAATGATCCCAATTCTTTAAGTGCTGAAATTTTGAAAGCAGCTTACTTTCCAGACTCAAGCATTCTGGGGGCCACTTTGGGTTCACATCCCTCTCAAATTTGGCGAGCCATCCTGGATGGGCGAGATATCCTAGCCCAAGGGATCATTAGAAGGATCGGTGACGGTGAGGCAACATTGATCTGGGAGCAAAATTGGATACTGGTGTCAAGCGCCCCATTGCTTCTTTGATCCAAAACCCACCGACTCGAGTAGCGGAGCTCATTGACAACAGCACTGCAAGTTGGAGAGCAGACATTGTGAGGAGTACTTCTACACCGTTCGATGCAGAAGCTATCTTTCGAATTCCTCTTTGTAACAGAAGGATACATGATTTCTGGGCTTGGAATGAGGAGAAGCGAGGCACATTTTCTGTACGCTCGGCATACAGAATGATCGTAAGAATCAAGACGGAGAGGGAAGGATGGCTGGAAGAAAGGGAGGGAACATCCCATACTTCGTTGAGCTCGGGATTCTGGAAGGAAATTTGGAGTTTGCATGCCCGAACTAAACTAAAGATATTCCTGTGGCGTTTGGCTCAGCACTCAATTCCGTCGCAGGAACTCCTTCATCACAGGAACATGGCCACGACCCCGGCATGTATTTTATGCAGAGCACATGACAACTGGCGTCATGCCCTGTTAAGTTGCCCTATGTCGCGCTGCACATGGGCTTTGTCTTCTGATCCGGTGCTCGAGTAGATTAGTGTGAATCAAGAGGAGAACGCAAGGAGTTGGATCCTCACCACGAGTGAACGGTTGTGCAAGGATGACTTCACGCGGTTATATGTCTCACTAAGGGCCATTTGGAGCGCCCGGAGGAAAGCGATCCACGAGGACATCTTCCAGAGCCCGCATGCTATTAATGGATTCATCAACTCGTACTTGGCAGAGTTACAGCCTCAGATCATACCGCCGGTGCCAGGAGCGGGACGGGTCCCAACACTTCCTAGGGCTTGGAGGTCACCACCGGAGAACCATGCAAAACTTAACGTGGATGCTGCTGTCAGTCGCAATGGAAGGTACGGAGCAGTCGCAGCAATCAGCCGGAGCAGCGATGAAACTTTTGAAGGAGTGTCCATGGTGGTCTACCCCGCGGTGAGCGACCCACCTACGTTGGAAGCCATGGCGATCAGGGAGGGCATTGCACTCTCGTTGGATCTCAACAACCATAGAATACACATTGCCTCGGATTGCCAGAATGTTGTTCGTGAGATTCAGGAAGGAAGCAGATCAATCTACGGCGCCATTATTGAAGAGATCAAGTTAGGAGTTAATTCTTTTATTTCATGTAATATAGTTTTTGAAAGTAGGAGCTCGAATTTCGAGGCTCACAGTCTTGCGAAGCATGCTTTAAGCTTGGGGCCTGGCCGTCATGTTTGGCTAGGTCACCCGGGGAACCTTCCCTCCGTCCCTGTAAGTGTGGTGACGATATAATAAAGCTTCGTAAGATTGTCTCAAAAAAAAAAAAACCAGTTAACCACCCTATCAGCAGCAGATCAGAGGAGACTGATGGGCAGGACTCCGACCAGGCAGCCACGCGGAAGAGACAGTGACGGGCTCCTGGGGAACACAGCCAGTGGGCTGAGGCGGAATGAAGCAGCACCGGCCGAAACGCTCACGCGCCGAATCGGCCAGCGGTGGGTTGGGTCGAGCGAGCGCTTATGCGCGAGGACCAGAGAGTCCCGCCGGGACGAGTAGCAGCCCAGGGATTGAATCCAGCCGGAGGTGGCGGGATCTGGCGACCGGCGGAGATCCAGCGAGGAACGCGGATGATGGCGGAATCCGGCGGGGGCGGCCAAGAACAAAATGAAGAGGAGCAGCGGACGAAGTCGGAGACGAACAGCAGCAGCGGGGTGGTTCGGCTGAATCGCGGGCGACCAGAGGCGTCGCGGGTGGCACGAGTGGACAGCACGGTTGACCTGCAAGAGGCGCAGAAGAGCAGCACCGGTACACGAGGAGATAGCATGGCCGTGAATTGTGATCGGATCGCACGAGTTGCGTGTGCGGAAAAAAAAACCTTAGCTCATGATACCACGTTAGGAGAAGAAGCAACTTGTATTATTAGGAGGCCAAAACCAGCATATATACACATACACGAAGATGACAAAAGGCTACAAAAAGATGTCAAGGGACTAGAATGCAAAAGGCCAAAAGACATCACTAATATAACTCTAACAACATCAACAATATATAATTACAAGATAGGTAAAAAAGGAAGAACATCTCTACCGACTCCAGTGAAGGATGGGACGACGGTGTGGATGCCTGTCAAGTGCGTGCTTCACCGCTGCCTCCATCCTCTTCTGGTATTCAGGGTCGGCCTTCGCCCTCACCAGATCCCATTGAACACTAAGTTTCTGAAGCAACGGAAGGTTCCCCAAGCACGAGAAGTCGAATTCAAAGTGGGCCATTTCCAATCTAAGTACGAGCTCAAGGTATTCAAGCCGTAACATAACTCCCCGCTGAAACATGAGCATTGGACCACTGCATGACAAGTGCCTCAACTTGGCGAATGCACCACTGCCTGTAACCGCAAGCCAGCCCCCCATTGGATTGCCTACAGTGTGCAGTATGAGAGTGTAACACCCCAGATGTAACTTTCCATAATTGTAACTCCAACTCTTGCCATTTTCGGCATTGTGATATGATATTCCCTCCGTTCATTGTCCCCGCCTCGGCCTCCGCCCGCGCCGGCGCCTCGCGCCGTCCGCCGCGCCGCACCCGGCCCCGCCCCGGCCTCGTCCCCTCCGGCCGGCCCCGGCCCTCGTCCCCCTCCGGCCGCCCTTCCTCCATCTCCGGCGAGCCTCGGCTTCCGCGCAAACCGGGCCAGATCCAGATCCGGTTGACTTCTCCTCCCCCCGAAACCCTCTAAGTCATTTTCTGTCAGTATTTTGTTGCATCTTCAACGCATCATAACTTTGCACCCGTGGCTCCGTTTCGGGCGTGTAGCATACCGAAATGTTCGTCTCGATGAGTAGATCATTTCATCTAAGTGCATCATTTTCTTTTGAGCTCGTCTTGATGCCCGGAATGCTGTTAGAAGAGGGCTATGTGATGTTAGTTTCAGATTATTATCAGAACATGCACTTTTGTCATTTTTGCCATGATTTATGTGTGCATCCTATGATCTTGAGTCCTACATGTGTTTTGTAATATGCCATGCCATCTTTACAGGGGTGTATGCCATGTATTTTTGTGATCTCTGTGGTGACTAGCACAAGCATGCAAATTAGGCTTCATGATGTTGCTGATTTCAGCCCCTATTTTGCTAATATTTTTATGCCATGTTAACTTGATGCTACAGAGAGATCCATGCATATTTTGAGATACTTCAGTAAGGATGTTTTGAACATATGGTTATGCTCTATCCATCCATTCCCTTGTTTGCAATTATGGAGTGCCATAGCTTGAGTCAATCGAGCTCTACTTTTGCTATAAAATGTTTCCTGGCAAATTGTTTACATCTTATTCAATTTTGCCAAGGTTGTTGTAGTTGATCCGTGTATGCTATGATGTTGTTCTTGCCATGTATAGCTTCTATGCCATCTCTTCTTGATGGATGTATGCTTAGTTTATTATGAAATGCTCTGTAGTGAGTGCATCGAGCTCTTAAACATGCCTACTTGTTATCTGTTTTTGTCATGCCATGTTTACTGAATCTGTAACGAAACTTGCTATGTTTACGTGGGTGCTATTATATCTTCTGATCCTTTTTGGCTTTTGGTCAGTAAGGGACTTTGGTTCTCTGCTTTGAGTAGATTCATGCCATGCCTTGTTTTGCTATTATAAGTTCCTGTAGCATGTTGTTTGCTTGCTCTGAACATTGCTTCTTGATGCTGATTCTGCCATGTTCAGTATTTTCTCTAAGTCTGTGAAGCTGATATATTTTGCACTTTTGCCATGCTTGTTTGGACCTGTTATGATGTGATTTAGCCGCTGCTCAGTGTTCATATTTTGTCAAGCATCTTGAGTAGATCACTGTTATATGTTTTGTTGGTACGTTTGGGTGCAGTAGCTTAATTTCTTGTTGCTTGCTAAGTGGTATCATGCTGTTAATGGCAGATTTGTGCCATTCTTGTTTTGCTTGTCATTTGCAAACCGTGCATCCGATTCCGGTGATCTTTATATCGATTTCAACCGAAATCATCTCACCTTTCCAGCGGCATACTTGGTTTGCCAAGTTGATGCCTGGTTCATCATTTTCCTTCCGGAGCACGCATACGCATTGCATATCACATCTCGCATATCATGCCATGTATTGCATCATGTTGCTTGTGCATTGCACCGTGATTTATTGTGGTTCCTTTGTTTGTGTTCTTGCTTTGGGTAGAGCTGGGAGACGAGTACGTGAACAAGGAACCTGTTGAGAACGCTTACGAGGATCAAGCTTCCGACAACTCTGAGAACTTTGCAGGCAAGATGACCATACCCTCGAAATCACTTCTATCTTTGCTTGCTAGATGCTCGCTCTTTTGCTATGCCTATGCTATGATGCCTATCACTTGCTTATCATGCCTCCCATATTGCCATGTCGAGCCCCTAACCATCCTTTCCTAGCAAACCGTTGATTGGCTATGTTACTGCTTTGCTCAGCCCCTCTTATAGCGTTGCTAGTTGCAGGTGAAGATGAAGTTTGTTCCTTGTTGGAACATGGAGATGTTGTTCCTTGTTGGAATATGTTTACTTGTTGGGGATATCACAATATACCTGCTATAATTAATGCATCTATATACTTGGTAAAGGGTGGAAGGCTCGGCCTTATGCCTGGTGTTTTGTTCCAGTCTTGCCGCCCTAGTTTCCGTCATACCGGTGTTATGTTCCTTGATTTCGCGTTCCTTACACGGTTGGGTGATTTATGGGACCCCCTTGACAGTTCGCTTTGAATAAGACTCCTCCAGCAAGGCCCAACATTGGTTTTACCATTTGCCACCTAAGCCTTTTTCCCCCGGGTTTTCGCGAGCCCGAGGGTCATCTTTATTTTAACCCTCCCCCCGGACCAGTGCTCCTTCGAGTGCTGGCCCGAACTAGAGCCCTGTGCAGCGCCCCCTCAAGGAAACTTGAGGTCTGGTTTTAGTTGTACGGACTGCTCATCCGGATGTGCCCTGAGAACGAGATATGTGCAGCTCCTATCGGGATTTGTCGGCACACTCGGGCGGCTTTGCTGGTCTTGTTTTATTGCTGTCGAAATGTCTTGTAGTCCGGGATTCCGAGACTGATCGGGTCTTCCCGGTAGAAGGAATATCCTTCGTTGACCGTGAGAGCTTATAATGGGCTAAGTTGGGACACCCCTGCAGGGTATTATCTTTCGAAAGCCGTGCCCGCGGTTATGAGGTAGATGGGAATTTGTTAATGTCCGGTTGTAGAAAACCCGAAGTTGACCTTAATTAATACACATCAACCGCATGTGTAACCGTGATGGTCTCTTATCGGCGGAGTCCGGGAAGTGAACACGGTGTTGGAGTTATGTTTGACGTAAGTAGTTCAGGATCACTTCTTGATCGCTACTAGCTTCACGACCGTGCCTTGCTTCTCTTCTCGCTCTCTTTTGCAAATGTAGCCACCATATATGCTAGTCGCTTGCTGCAGCTCCACCTCACAACTCTGTCCTTCCTATAAGCTTAAATAGTCTTGATCTCGCGGGTGTGAGATTGCTGAGTCCCCGTGACTCACAGATTCTACCAAAACAGTTGCAGGTGCCGACAATGCCAGTGCAAATGACGCAACCAAGCTCAAGTGGGAGTTCGACGAGGAACGTGGTCGTTACTATGTGTCTTTTCCTGATGATCAGTAGTGGAGCCCAGTTGGGACGATCGGGGATCTGTGTAGCATTTGGGGTAGTCTTCTTTTATTTTGGTTCCGTAGTCGGACCTTGAGTGTAATCTGAATGATGGATGTTTATTTATGTATTGTGTGAAGTGGCGACTGTAAGCCAACTATGTATCTCTATCCCTTATGTATTACATGGGTTGTGTGCAGATTACCTCACTTGCGACATTGCTTTCAATGCGGTTATGCCTCTAAGTCGTGCTTCGACACGTGGGAGATATAGCCGCATCGAGGGCGTTACAAGTTGGTAATCACAGCCATCCCCGACTTAGGAGCCCCTGCTTGATTGTTTGCTGGCGTTGTTGAGTCTAGAACAAAAATGTTTTGAGTCTTAGGATTATATATATCAGAGAGTAGGATTCTTTTTACTCCCCAGTCCCTTCGTCGCTCTGGTGAGGTCTCCTGACGTAGAAGTTTTGACTCTCCTCTCCTCAAATTTCACTAAAAAAAATTTAGGATCACGCGGGTATCTTGGAATCGTTCCGATGGTTTTGTGACGAGAACATTGTTCTTGGTGCCTCCTGACATTTAGGGGTTGTGGCAGTGTCCCGGGGAGTTGAGCTCCGAGGTGTTGTCGTCACAATTTTATCGTTGCAGTTCTGGAATACCTGAACTTTGCCGACATTGAAATCTCTTTTGTACAGTTGTTGGTGAGATAACCTCGATAACCCAGTACTGGGGCGAGCTCGGGAGTATTGCCATGACTCGTATAACAGATGCTTTTCGAAGGTCGAGGTACACGATTTCCGAAGGTTTCTTGGTTATGTGTTGACGGATGGATACAGCTGGATCTAGGTATTGTTAGTTTGGGTGATATATTTTGTGTCCCCTGTATCCCCTACACCAGATTGCATAACCAGAAAGTTTCGGGAGTTTATAGGTGGGATTCAAGTAGCTCCTAGCATTTCTTCCCGCAGATATTTGGTTTGCGATTGGGTAATCCTTACCACTTATTTGTTCCAGTCGTACCTTGTTATTTTTTTCATCAACCCTTAATCAAGTGGCTTCTCACCTTAATGGACGTGTGATGTTAGCTTTGGAATTCATTTGTTCATCCTTGTTCGAATGTTTATTGTGAAGACTATATGTTGCAATTTTCTATCAGTTGATTCAACTTGTCTATCTGTCTATCAAGTGCTAACGGATGTCACCCTCTTCAGGATGGCTTCGCCAACGCGTCTGAATCCGGAACGCAATGATGGGAGTCAGTCGAACCCTCCACCTCCACCTCCGCCTCCGGAGGCATGGCAAGCTATCATGGCAGCCACCAATGCCAATGCTCAGATGATTTTGCAACTCTTGCAAGAGCGTACCCAAGGGCAAGGCAATCAAGGAAATCAAGGTCAAGGCAACAACCAGCCGCACTTTGCTACCCTCAATCAGTTCCTCGCAAATCAGCCAAAGTCTTTCAGCTTCTGTGTCGAGGCCACAGACGCCGACGATTGGCTTGTGGACATCTGCAAACATTTTGAATGTAGCAATGTCAGACCTGAGGACTTTGTCAAGTTTGCTTCGTTTCAACTCAAGGACCAA
>LR880970.1:858605204-858615970 GCA_904067115.1 Aegilops sharonensis | reverse complement strand
CTGCAGCTCCACCTCACAACTCTGTCCTTCCTATAAGCTTAAATAGTCTTGATCTCGCGGGTGTGAGATTGCTGAGTCCCCGTGACTCACAGATTCTACCAAAACAGTTGCAGGTGCCGACAATGCCAGTGCAGATGACGCAACCGAGCTCAAGTGGGAGTTCGACGAGGAACGTGGTCGTTACTATGTGTCTTTTCCTGATGATCAGTAGTGGAGCCCAGTTGGGACGATCGGGGATCTTTGTAGCATTTGTGGTAGTCTTCTTTTATTTTGGTTCCGTAGTCGGACCTTGAGTGTAATCTGAATGATGGATGTTTATTTATGTATTGTGTGAAGTGGCGACTGTAAGCCAACTATGTATCTCTTTCCCTTATGTATTACATGGGTTGTGTGAAGATTACCTCACTTGCGACATTGCTTTCAATGCGGTTATGCCTCTAAGTCGTGCTTCGACACGTGGGAGATATAGCCGCATCGAGGGCGTTACAAGGCGCCCGGCGCGGGCGGAGGCCGAGGCGGGGACCGGCGGCGGTGGCCGGGCGGCGGCGGGGCGGCGGGCGCGGGAGGCAACGGCGCGGGCCGCGGGGGCCGGGGACGGGCCTCGCGGGCCTGGCGCGGCCGGCGGCGAAGTGGGGCGCGGGCCCGCCACGTGGCGGCGCGCGGTTCGTCCGGGCGCGGCGGGCGGACGTGTCCGGCCCGAATCGGACACGTCCGGCAGCGGGGAGAGGAGCGGGGCTAGGGTTTGGAGGAGGATTGATCCGAAAATTCGGGGGAGGGGGTGTTTTTATAGGTAGAAGGAGCTAGGAAGCTCCAAATTGAGTGTAGTTTTCGCCCACACGATCGTAATCCGACGACGGAGAGCATGGAAGTGACTTAGATGGGTTATTGGACTATTTTGAAGGGGTGTTGGGCTGCAACTCAAAAGAGGCCTTTGCGAGAGTGCGGTTAACCGTTGGAGTACCAAACGAGCTCCAAATGACCTGAAACTTGACAGGTGGTCTACCAGTGGTGTACCGAGGCCATTTGACAAACCTCGGTCCACTCCGAGAAAGTTTAGTACCCGCTCACGGAAAAATGTAAAAGGGGACGCCGGGGGACATAGGAGTGCCGGATTGCAAAAAGGACAACGGGGAAAATGCTCGGAATCATGAGACGAACACGTATGCGAATGCGATGCACATGATGACATGAACAAAATGCAAAAACGAAAGACAAAAGCCCAACCACGGAGGGAATATCATATCACAATGCCGAAAATGGCAAGAGTTGGAGTTACAATTATGGAAAGTTACATCCGGGGTGTTACAGAGAGTATGTAATTCAGGGAACCTCCCAAGGATCTCTACACAGCATGCCTCCATATTATCCAACTGCAAATCAAGGTAGGAGAGTCTCGGAAGGTGTGTTGAGTTCATCCAAGGCGGAACACTCGAAAGCATCACGTACATGGTCATGCTGTGGAGATGTCGAGGGGGAACAAAGCCTTCCCAGACCTCCTCAGCACTACCCAGGAAGTATTTGAGGGTAAGGCTTTGGAGGTTTAGCAAATTCCCTATAGACTTCACCAAAGCTCTCTTCCAATCACCAGCACCGCTAATCTCGAGGTACCTAAGCTCTTTCAGCTTCCGCAGCCCTTCTGCAAACACAAGGGGCAATCGGACTCCGAGCAACGATAGGTCTTCTAGCGATGTCATGTTCACTAGCCAATCAAGCACTTCAACGTATTTACCATGCATACGCTTGACTTGTCTGAGCAGGCCAACACTATGCGGCAATTCTTTTCTGACAGTGTTCTTCAGAATCAGTGTTTGCAGAAAAAGGAGATCTCCAAGTTCTTCAGGAAGCTCTTTAATAGGCATTTCCTCTAGTCCAAGATACCTCAACTGAAGTAGCTTCCCAATGTGTTCAAGGTGATAAGGATGATGATCTTTCTTAAATCCACATCCTTCCATAGATAAGACACGTAATACTTTAAAGCTTGAAAGTGGTGGCATCACACTAATATAGCAGTTAGTGGCATAAAATGATCTCAGCTGTACCATGCAATCTGGATGATCCAGATTCTCAATGCCTCTCTTTTGGAAAGCTAGTCTACGAGCTTTATTCTTTGAAGATGTGAGTTGCTCATCTGTTTCCAATACAGTAACAAAGTTTTCATCCTTTAACAATGAACAAATCATATCAAGCACCAAATCATGGATACGGAAATAAAGCCTTTGGTCTAACTGGCTGAACAACTCGAACGGATTCACCACCAGCTGGACCATGCTTCTGTTGACGAGCTGATTGAAATACCTATCCCCAAGCTCAAATAAACCTCTCCCTGCTTCCTCATGAACAAAACCTTCGGCAACCCACATCCAAATCGCCATGTCTTTGAAAATCAATTTGTCTTCATGAAATATGCTTAGATGCAATAAGCATGTCCTTAAATGACGTGATAGATCACTGTAGCTAAACAACAATATCTTCCTTGTGTTATCAGCTTCTTCGTTAACCTCAGGCCCAAAAAACAATAGGGTTGTAGACCTCAGGACAATCATCCCTTTGTTTACGAGCCAATACATTAGCTATTGTGATGATAGCTAATGGCACACCACGACATTTTGATAAAATCTTTTCAATTACCCCATCTGTTACATCAGACTCCCCTCTGCCTCCCTCGGGAGACAACGTTGCATAGAATAGCTCTTCAGAGTAACCATGGGAAAGCGGGTCTAGCTTGTATACATCACTAGCTATTTTGGCAACTTCAAATATACGTGTAGTTATGATTATTTTACTTCCAGGTTTGCCATCCACAAAAGCAAATTTGATCCAATCATGCCAAACTTTTGTTTCCCATATATCATCGATAACAATGAAGTATCTGTTCACGTGAAATGCAAGAGCAGTGATTAGTTAATGTATAGAAAGTACCTGTTGGAAAACAAGAACAATGAGACAAGTCGTTAAATTTGGTACGAAAAAATGTGCCTATTTCGGTCCATGGTTATCTTCTATCTCGCCACCATAGAAGACTTTAAATTTGGCTGAAGGACCAACCGATCATTTCAGTTCAGTCAAAATTAAACCACTTTTTATTGACTTAAACAAAATATACTACACAAAAGTTATCTGCCGAAATATTTGTACTGTCCATTCTTTTAATATAAGTACAGTGTTATACTCTTTTTTAGAGTTCTGAATTAAATAGACGCATGGAAAATTGCAGCATTAACTTCTCCGCCACTAAAACATGATATGTTAATATTTTAGGACCCACCAAAATCTTCAAACGTTTGATATATCAATTATATTATACTAAAATGACAGTACAAAAGAAAAAAAGGATATTCCAGAAAATCTCACAAAAAATTATTTACTAAATTTGGTGGACCCTAAGTATAATTATATCATAACACTCCAATCGCAAGCAAATGAGAACTTTTTTAAGGCATGCACGTCCATGTATATGGGCCTTTGGTGGTTTAGCCCAAGTATTAATTTTAGCACAAATAATTCAATGGGTGAACTTTTTAAAACAATAAAACACAAGCAAAGATGGTGTTCTAATATAGAAAATTTTGTAAGCCGGGGGATTTTAGTGGCACCAATCCAGTAGACAAATGTAAACATATATTCCGCTTGTCCCAAAATATAAAATATATTTTGAGAAGTCAAACTTTATTAAGTTTGGCCAAGCTTACAGAAAAATATATTAACATCTACATTATTGAGTACTTGAACTATGTAAATATATTTCAGGTTGGATCAAATGATATAGATTTAATATTGTAATTGTTGAAATTTGTTTGTAAACTTGGTCAAACATTATGAAATTTTAGTCTGGCCAAAACTAATACACACTGTATTTTAGCATGAATGGAGTATATTTTTTGTAGTTGCTCGTTTAGCCCCATGTGGATCGGGTGACACATCACATTCTTTAACTCTGTGGGCATGCTTTTCTAAACGTTCAATATTGTTGTTCTTCACTAGGGTAAGTCATGTGTACCTGTTGTTCTTGAGCAGACTTTTGAGTACATCTATGAGCTGTCTTTCATCCAGTTCTTTGTTTTTCAACTTTATATACTTCTGTTGGTCAAGTTCAAATAGAATGTCGTAGAAGAGTTTCTTCACATCGGGATTCCGACCCACGAGAACAAAAGCTGTCAAACGCAAGGACTCTTTGAGCTGATTATACACAGCTCTGGCAAGTGTGGTCTTGCCCAATCCTCCAATACCGAAGATGGAGTGTACCTTGAGATCCTTATCTACACCTCTCAGCCTCTTGGTAAAGTCCTTCATTGCATCATTCATGCCAACGAGTTTGTTTCTATCGTTGGCCAATGCCGACAGTAGATGAGCATGCATTGTGGAAACTGTATTGGCAACCTTTCTTCGTTCAAAAGATACAACCTTTTCAACCTTGTACTCTCTCTTCCAGAAAGACTTGTTCTGGATTTGGTCCTTGATTTTTTTTATCGCGCCACCAATCTGGTGATTGGTACTTCCCAATTTTAACGTGCTCGTCATCTTTTGTATGAGCTCCATCAATCCAGCAGTATAGGTGGCAGGTTCTGAGCCCTCGACGTGCATCAGGAAGCCGTCGACGACATCCTCTATGTCATATGACAGTTCCCTGACTTCGCCGGCCCAAAGCTTGACCAAATTGATCTGTTCATTCTTGTTGTCCCGCTGCACCTCTGACACATTGCAAAGGTCAGCACGCATGACTCTTAGCTCTTGTATGACACAATCCACATCACTCCTAATGCTTGTATCTGGATTGTACTTGTTGAGAAGCTCACTCAGCTTGGGGAGGAGGATTCCGATGGCCCCCGTTGCGAGATCCACGGTTTGGTCGCTCGTCAAGCTTGTAGCTAGATTCCGTGAAATGCTTTCGAGTGGGTCGAAATACATGTATCTTGAGCTATCATAGCTGCTAGGCCCAATGTCCTTGCATGCAAAACGATGAAATAGTTAGATTTTACAAGGTCATCTGCTTTATACTAAAAGTAGCCAACATGATCTCAGAAAAAGGAAGAAAAACTAGAAATTGCATGGACAATACAATTAAATGCAAATCAGTGTCAAGATATTTATAGTACCTAATAGAACGATCAAGTGAAAATCAGGGCATTTTAACACAAATAAATGAAAAAACTATCTAATATGAAACTTTCTTGTCGAAAATTGAAATCTGAGCACGGGTGCAATGGAGCACTTTATTTTGAAGAAAAAAAACAGATTTTAGCGGCTCAAAAATTTTCAAATTTTTTTGTGCATAAATGTATAGCAATGCAGTATGTCGGGCCAAAATTTCAGGAATATACATGCTTACATGTAAAAGATATAAAAAAAAGATAAAATACATGAAAATTAGGGGCTTGTTTTTTTGTTGTTTTTTAGCCGAAATTTTGTCTTTTTTGTGCAGCACGTGATACAACGTATTATTGAACAAAATTTTACAGGTACTTAAACAACATGCATGTGTATTCATGTAAAAAAAGTCAAAATTTTCAAATCTTTTAAGCACCTTTTCGAAGCAGTACAAAATAAAGTGCTCCTTTGCCCCCATGTTCTGAAAATCCGTTTTACTTTCTTGTGTGATTACTAAACACAAAGTTCAACTCTTGCCTGCACCAAGGTGACCCCTCGAATGCAGCGGGCACCAAGGTCAAGGTGACATCTCGAATGTGGCAACCAAGTACACAACCACAATCATAAGCCCAAAGAGAAGCATTCCTGACCATGTTGTGACAAAATGAACAACAATGATATATTGTGCAACTAATGGTATTTGCAAAAAAAACTTTTTGATCTTCTAAAAATGCATTTGCTTTTTTGGGAGAGAAAATTAAGAATGCAAGCAATTTTACCCCGTTGTAACTAAGGGTGAACAGCATTTTCTGTCAGTTCAGTATTTCTCCATCATGGTACAAACGATTTTGGATCACACTCTTACTATAATGGCCATGCCCAGGCAAATGTGCGGGCCTGCCTTGCTATTTTCAGTAATGGTTGTATGTGAAAGACATCTACTGCTGCAAATCAATCCTTCTTTCTTCTTTTTATTAGTATTTATACTTAGATACTGAAAGATACTTAAATTTTGAATTATTTTTTACTTCATTTTGTCTAATGCGGATAAGACAACAAGAATTTTTTAACATTTGTTCTTTATATATTTTATACTTGTTTTTTAATAATATAGAATATATAGAATATTTTCAGTAATGGTCCTATGTTGGATCAGGAGACGAAGCTCACCTTGGAGGCTTCCTCTTCTCGGTATTTCTCGGGATCATATACAACCATCAAATTGACTTCATCAACCACTCCACTGCCCTTGCTGTTGAACATGCGATCAGTAATTTCCTCATCTGCTAGACCCTCCTTCAGTTTTATGCTCTGCAAGACAAACTTGTCCCCATTCGTAACTTGCGTTGCACTCTCCTGCGATTGAAGAGTGATCTTCACCTCACGCTTTCCTCCTGGCAGCACAACGCCTTTGTCTGGCTGAGCAATATACTGTTCGCTTGGCGTTAGGATGTTGAAGGCAGTGGAATTATTTGTCTCGTTGGTTAGCTCAACTGAGCACAAAATCTGCTTGTTATGCTCGAAATGGAAACACAGCTCCAGTGGCTCAATCCCAAGCATGTCATCATGCTGGCATAGACTAGTCTGTGATAAAAGCAACAGCTGTGTCATCCAAAAGATATATGCTCCTACCTTCCTAACATTTAAGCTGTAGGAAACCAATTGTATATTTGGACTAAAGGTGATAAACGCAGTTCCCCTGCATTTTTGTTATGTGTGTATCACTTTTATATAACAATGCAGGATGATAAAATATTTTACTTATTCTGCAGACAGCCGAATGAAGGTTTATATAAGTTCTTAGGAAGTACTATATATCTTGAAAGTATAGCATTATCATTTCCCCTGAAATCATCTACGAACAATTTTCGAAACAATCACACCACCATTTCCACTATACACTTACATAACTACAATTTTCTTCCTCTCCATAGGCCCACAAGGCCACAAGTCATCATGGTAATGCTTTGTAGCTCATTTCTCGATCCATGTCTAGAAAAAATTACATCTTTCCAATATACTTCTGGATTGTGTGTTAATGATAACATCCCGCCATTAGATATGTATCAAAACTGATTTCATTTCAGTTGTAACCATTGCAGTTACAAGATAAATGCAAAGAGAGACCCACCCCGATATGTGGCCTCACTAAAATTCATACACTCTATGTTCCATAATTTTAAGTGCATTAGTTTTTTTTACTGAGCATTCTAAGGTGTATTTCTTTTTTTTCCAGCTAAGTTTCCCGTGGTTATCAACATCGGTAACCCATACTATGACAAAAACCTTGTACACTTCTATATATATAGAACAATATGTACTTTACACAACTATACCCACATTTGAGCACGAAGCAACTACCATGGTGTTCAGATGAAAAGGAAGGGATCATTCAACCTTTAGTCACGTTTTTTAATAATTTCAATTGATGAACAAACCACCGTGACGGGGATTGTCTAAGAAAATGGCGCCCTGAGGTTGTATTAAGCATACGAGATTACCTGGCTAGTTGACCCACTTGTACTTCCTGTTTCGCTTAGATCGCGGATTATTTCATTGATAGAAGGTCTATTTTCTGGTTCCTGTAAATTGCACCGTAACGCTATTTGCATAAATTTAATTACTTGGTGCTGTTGGTGTCGTGTCGCCGATTTATTCCACCTGTGTGTCCACCTTCGAAGTACCTATACATTTGGCATATGTTATGTAATTTATCATAGTTCCAGATTTTCTTATTGCAAACCATATGCATAATGTGGTGCGTGTATCTATGTGTTTATGCAGTACAATGTATCCATTAAGTTACAAACGACATTTGAATGGCCAATACGAAGAAATAGGGGTGGAAATGAAAAGGAAAAACTTGGCCATTTTTGCATCCCGAGTTAAAGAACTCTTACATTGGCTTCATCTGGAATGCTCTTAGTTCCTGTCACAAGTTCGGCGATAACAACACCCAAACTATATATATCAGCCATGTATGACGTTTGGCCATTTGTCCGGTATTCCGGAGCGCAATATCCTCTGTGTCAAAACACAACAGGTTGATGCATAGTGGCACAACGAAAATATTAGCGTGTAAATGCTTGAAAATATTCAGCAGGTTTCGTGGATGCATATCTTACTGTGTATAAAAACGTTCGCCCTTAGTATGTGTGTTTTCAGCTAATCTTGACTGACCAAAATCAGTAATTTTTGGTACCATATGATCATCAAGTAGTATGTTTGCTGGTTTCAGATCCATATGAATGATAAATTTATCCTCATGAAGATAACGTAGACCCTCACAAATTCCTTTTATTATATCGAAACGGTTATCCCATGTGAGTCCTCGAAATTCATCTGCAACAAAATAAAAAAACAGGTGAGTCAGGGATCTTCAATAACTCATATAACTCTTGAGTTGTACATGCTAAACTGCACACAGAATGATATAACATTTCTAATAGAGAACATCAGAGAAAGAAATAAAGTTGTAATCAGCGGCATCAGATGTGGCACATCTTACCAGTAATATGTTCATCAAGGCTCCCATTGCTGATATACTCGAAACAAAGTAATATATCCATTATTTGAGGGTAAAATGATTCTTCTGATCCTGTCTTGTCTTTCACTATACGAGCTTTATTAGAACAGAAGCCCAGAAACCGGACTAAGTTTGGATGATTTTTTATCCTCATCAGGATATCAACCTCACGACGAAATAGACTCTCATCGACTGTGTATTCGTTCACAACAATCTTCTCCACAGCAATGTTCTCGGTTCCGAGGACACCCTGTTGGTCAGCAATTAGATTATCTGTTGGTCGTTCTTTCTAATCAAAGTACTGGAGTTAAGGTGTTTGGGTACCCTGTACCGAATTGGTAATGGAAAGACAACATTATCTCACCCTGTAAACCGCTCCGAATCCACCATGACCTATTTTTCTGTCCCCAGAGAAATTATTTGTGATGTCCTCTAGAAATGCTAGCGGCAGATCTCTCGGTCTCACAACTCCAGCAAGTATATTCTCCAGGACATCATATGGGTTCTCAATTCTGCCCCCCATTCTGAGCACATTGAACAATTAGTTTGCATGAGGCGTTGTTTCACAAAAGGAATCATAAAAGGATATGCGCACCTACAGGTGCTGATTTAGCCTACAGACTCTGAAGTCTGAACTGCTCTGCAGATGTACTTCCAAGCGCTTTGATCAAACCTTGCATTAAATAAGATGTGAAGAAATGTTTATCAAAATGGAGACCAATGCATCTAGAAGAATATAAGATGCTTGATGAGAAAATAACAAAGAAAAACATTACTGTGACAGGTTAAATTTCTACAGATGTGGTTAAATACAAGCTAGACGTTCTTTATGTGCGAACTAGCGGAACGTCTTGCCTTGCTCAGGCCGACGGGTTCGTGTTAAATAGATGGGGCGCACCTCCCATAACAGCGCATACATGCAGTTTGGATTACAAGCTTGGAGATCAAGAAAGGAGATAGAGATAAGAGGTTACATGAGATAAACATGATACTCTAACAACCTAACTACCTTAACTATCTCCTATGAGATGCGCCGGTCACATGACGTGTTTAACACCCTCCCTTAATCACAACTCCATGAGGTTGAGATTATACTTGAAGTTTTCAAAACTCTTGACTGGCAATGCCTTTGTGAATCCATCTGCAATTTGATCTCTGGAGTGCACAAAACGAATGCCAAGTTGCTTATGAGCTACCCTCTCTCTGACAAAATGAAAGTCTATCTCAATGTGTTTGGTCCTAGCATGAAACACTGGATTAGCTGAAAGATAGGTGGCACCAAGATTGTCACACCACAAACATGGAGCTTGTCGACTCTTTATACCAAGTTCCTTGAGCATGGATTGAACCCATATGATTTCAGCTGTGGCATTGGCCAATGCCTTATATTCTGCTTCTGTACTCGATCTGGAGACTGTAGCTTGCTTACGAGTACACCATGAAATTAAGTTGGGTCCAAAGAAAACAGCAAAACCATCAGTAGAGCGTCTATCATTAAGACAGCCTGCCCAGTCAGAATCAGAAAAAGCACTGACAAGAGTAGAAGATGACTTGCTGAAATTGAGACCCGTGTTCAAAGTGTTTTTGACATATCTGACTATGCGTTTTGCAGCAGTTAAATGAACAGTTGTAGGTGCATGAAGGAACTGACATACTTTGTTGACAGCAAACGAAATATCAGGCCTGGTAAGAGTAAGATATTGAAGTGCCCCTACCAAGCTTCTGTATTTGGTACTATCCTCTTGAGTCAAGAGAGTCCCTTGTGTAAGAGATAATTTTTCTGAGCTGGATAATGGAGTAGGTGTAGGTTTACAACCCTGTAGACCAGCTTTTCTTACCAAGTCAACTGCATAATTTTCTTGGGAGAGATGAAGTCCATCCTTGTGCCTCTTTACTTCAATCCCAAGAAAATAATGCAAGTCTCCAAGATCCTTCAAGGCAAAATCTGCACTCAAATCTTTTAACAGTCCTGTGATGGCTTCATCAGATGAGCTTGTCACAATAATATCATCAACATATATTAAGACAAATATGCATGTATTGGACTTGTTGTAGATGAACAGAGAGGTGTCAGATTTTGAAGGGACAAAACCAAGTGTTTGCATTTTGTGACAGAGACGAGAGTACCATGCTCTTGGTGCCTGTTTCAAACCAT
>LR880970.1:858580883-858598015 GCA_904067115.1 Aegilops sharonensis | reverse complement strand
GCTCGGCCGCCACCCTGCGCCACCCTGCCGATCCCGGCGCCGCAGCTAGGTAGACCATCTCCCGCCGGGAGAAAGAAGGGGTTTCGCCGAGGCAGCCTCTTCGCCGCCGCCCGGGCACCTTTTCCGGCTGTCCGGACGCGCAGGGCCTGTACACCAGCGGGCTTGCGCCCACCTCGCCCACAAGGTGTTCGGTGAATTTCCCGGCCCGGCGATGGACTCCGAAGATGAGGAGGCGCTCGCGGCGTTGCTGGATGAGGAAGCCGAAGCCGACGTCCAGGAGCAAGAGCATCTCATGGTGCTCGCCGCCCTCGCCGGCCTGCTCGCGAGCAGTGAGAAGCCGCGACAAGGTGGCTCGGCGCTTGGGCGGGTGAAAGCAAAGAACCGGCATCGTTTGGAAGGCTACTGCATGCTCTACTCGGCAGGGGTTGTACAAAGGCGTCAAAAGGCGGTTGCAGTGTGGTGCTTGAGGCAGTGGCCACACAGGACCTCTGGATTTGGCACTCTTTCTTTGGGATGCCAGGAACTCACAATAACATCAACGTCCTGCAGTGCTCCCCAGTCTTTGCCAAGCTTGTTGAAGGTCATTCTCCTTCGGTGAACTTCGAGGTCAATGGACGACAGTACAACAAGGGGTACTATCTAGCTGATGGCATCTATCCGAGATGGTCGACATTTGTGAAGACCATCTCAAACCCTGTGCTAGGAGGGAAGAACGCCTGGTTTGCGAAGATTCAGGAGGCTTGCAGGAAGGATGTCGAGCGGGCATTTGGTGTGCTCCAATCTCGATTTGCTGTTGTCCGGTACCCCACTCAAATCTGATCAAAAGATCAAATGTGGGAGATCATAACTTGCTGTGTCATCTTGCGCAACATGATCATTGAGAGCGAGCAGGAAGAGCCAATGTTTGACACTGAACCATATTACAAGCAGGGTCCTCTTGCCCAAGATGATCACCAAATACTGGCAAACTGGAATGACTACCTCAATATGGTAGTCAATATGCGTCAAGAGATCCGAGACTCACAGGTGCATCAAGAACTGCAACACGATCTGGTGGAGCATCTATGGAGGCTCAAGGGCGAGGCCGGGAATGACGTGTGGTGAAGCTTGAGTTTTTATTTGTTAAACTATATAATTTGTAGTGAACTATTTGTTGAACACGCCGAAATATATGACGAACTAATTGATTTCTATTTGTATGTGAAAATTCACGCCGAAACACGTCGAACCGCGCCGAATATGGGCCGAAAGCTGGGCTGAATTCGGTGCCTGGGGGCGACCTGGGGGCGACGGCTGGGTGCCGAACCGCCCCAGCGCCGAGTTTATCGCCGGCGCCCTGGGGGGCCGAACGGCTGGAGATGCTCTGAGGCGGCGGGAAGTGGAATGAGTGTACTTTTGCTCTTCCGCATAACTGCCTCTTGGTTTTACAGCGGGCTAGCCCAACGCGCAAAGCCCGGATTCGAACCTGCGATGCTCTTCTTACGAGTAAGATGCCGTAACCACCAGAACAACAAACTTGGTGTGTTGCATAGTGGGTTGTTTAGCCTTTTCTTTGTCTTCTCTTTTTCTTCGTTTTTTTCCGTTCCTTTTACGAATTCATGAAAAATAATGCGAAAGAAACTCGTGAACTTTTTTCTGCAAAGTAGATGAACTTTTTTCAAAATTGATGAATTTTCTAAGATTTATGAACTTTTTCCTTGAAAGTAGATGAACTTTTTCCAAAATTGATGCAATTCTTTTCAAAGTCATGTTTTTTTTCAAAATCATTGAACTTTTTTCCAAATTGATAAACTGTTTTCAAATTTGATGAACTTTTTACAAATTTGATGAACGTTTTTCAATATTTCGTAAACTTTTTTCCAAAAGCAATGAACTTTTTTTCAAAGTCGGTAATTTTTTTTGAAAGTTTGATGACCTTTTATGAAAATCAGTGAACTTTTTAGAATCTGTGAGCATTTTATTTTTTAAATTCTGTTTTCTGAAATTTCAAGAAAAAAAACATGAAAGTCAATGGCCAATGGTTGACCGGTCTACCACTACCAGTCAACCACGAAATGATCGAGTTTTTTCTTCTTTTCAGTAAACGTAACGATTGAAGGAGGAAACCAGGAAGCGCACATCGTGCGCGAGCTCGTCGGCTCGTTCTTGGGCCGGCCCATGTAGCCAGCCGTGCGGGCGCTCGTTTCCTCTACTGGCGCATAAGGTGTTGTACAATGGGAGGTGCTTAAAGAGATGCTTAGAAAAATAAACTGGGTTTTTTTAAAGCATCGGTGCCTATTTCTACAGGGGAGACGCTTAGTTAAGCGTCTATCATGTACAAATAAGCACTGGTGCTTAAGAAAAATCTGGTTTATTTCTCTAAGCACCTCCCCTAAGCACCTTCCATTGTACAAGGCCTAAGGCGCCAGCGAGGAGCTCTCGCTATATCGGGCCACAACAGTCGTCCTTTCAGATGGAGATCGAGCGGTAAGCATGGCCGGCCCATTAATGTTTTCCAGCTTTCTGGTTTTGGGAACCTTCTACAGATTCTGAACCGGTCTTTTTTTTTCTGGGAACCTTCTACAAGGTCACATTTTTTAAAACAGTTTGGGGATTAAAAAAATCTTCCATTTTTCAAGAATTGATTGAGTTAATTTTTGTTCATTTTTTGGAACTTTTTAAATAATGACAGGGATTTCAAAAAAGTTGCTGCTTTTAAAAATTGTTCATAAATTTCTAAAAATGTTCCTATTTAAAAACAATTGTCCATGTATTCAAAAATTGTTCGTGTTTCAAATTTGTTTGGGATTCTGAAATTTGTTCTCAATTTCAAAATTTGTTATAAAATTTTAAAATTTGTTCGTTATTTAAAAAAATTCCGTTTTGAAATTTTGTTCAAAAATTCGGAAGATGTTCATGTTTACAAAAAAGTTCAGAAAAAATTTCAAAATATGCTCACCGTTTCAGGAAATTGTTTGGGTTTGTCAAAATTTGTTTGTAAGTTCAGAAAATAACTCAAAATTTTGTGTATTTTATTCGAGATTCTTTCAAATATTATTAAATCTGCTACGGTTATTAGTTTTTAAAACTCGCGAGGTACTTCTGTCTCCTCTTCTGTTATAGTGGCTAGCAGCGTGCACACTTGAGCAGGGTGTTGCAGGTTTAATTCCCAGCAAACGAGTGAAACTCATTTTTTTCTAAAGAACTAGCAATGTGTCCATGCGTTGTAACAGATCCAAAGTAGAATAGTACTTGTTCACAAACTTGATGAAAAAAAGCACTCTAGTTTTGATATACATATATCACTAAAAATATATTATGTTTCACGAAAAATACATTCCTCGGGCTGTTTTGATGAGGTGAGGGAGGGATGTGGTTGATTTCAAGATATTAAGGGGTTTTCTATAAATTGGAGCAGAGAAGTGGGATATTGTTGCAAAAGTGGCACAATTTACCTCACAGTCGTTAGATGCAAATCTAGTGGTCAGAAATGACGGATGACAGACAGACTATCATCACCAACTTAGTCTTTTATAGAAGTAGAGATAATAACTAATATCGTCATGCCTGAAAGACTATTAAGAGTCTTATATAAGCTACATAATACAACTTGCATCCACAATCATAGTTTAGTTACAATACTTATTTCTTGCCCGGCTTTTACAATACGAAATTTTCGGTTCTGTTTTTAAGTACAACAAATATAGAACCTTCTTAAGTTTGAAATATGTTCTTTTCTATCGATATTTTGGACAAAATTATGATTTAGGTCACAAACGATTCTACATTTGTCATAAAAATATTTTGGATACAAATATGTTTTGTCGTAACATACATTTGTCATCAAAATATGATTAGGTTAATTTAGGAAGGAGGCACAAATACATGAAGAAGCTAATTGTTTCTCTGTTCTAGAATATATTTCAATATTTTGTTTATTTAACCTTGCACTGTACTTCGTACTTGAGATCGTTTGATTTAATAATATGGTTGCATGCATCATTCTGATACAGATGCCGAGCGTAGTCCTCCTTTTTCTAAAAGAAATTCAATATTTCGTACATATTGTGCATTTTAGATGGATAGATTTTCCCTATTCTCTACTTTGTGGAGAAGTCATATCTATCCTAGAACTTTGTATGATCAAGGAATTATGATTTCCCAGTCATATCTATTCTCTACTTTGTGTAACTGAAACTATTCTCTCCCCGCTTCCTTTGTTTATACTACCTTTGTCTAAAAACATAAGACATTTTTATAGGCTAAACTAGATTACAAAAGGACACAACTAACGTTTGAACAATCTGCTTCTAGGGAAAGAACCGAACGATCGATCCCACGATCCACTTCTCCCGTCCCGCCTGCGATCTCCAATTTTTCTGGCGCACAACGTTCTTTCTCGATCCCATCCCACCACTTCTCCCGCTTCATTTTTATTTTCTGGCATGGTAGAAAAAACGTGGTACAAAATTGTAGGAGGTGGGACTCAAACTCACTACCTGTTGGTCCATCATCACTTGTTATATCCACCTAGTCTAGTTTCAAGTTGTGATTACAAAGAAGGTCGATAAATATTTGTACGCGACCAGAAAAACAAGCCGTTTTTCTTTATTTCTTTCTTTCTTTCTTTCTTTCTTTTATCAATTTTTCTTTCCTTTTGTACATGGTAATCTGTGCATCACAGACCTGATAACTCACGCACCGCTGTAACCTTTTGACCCTAGGTAAAATGTTGTTGAAATACACCCCGATAACTTATCTGTAAAAGAGCATGGTAATTATACGCCACGAACCTGATAAGTCACTTACAAACACCATGGTAACTTTCGACCCGAAGAAAAAGTGTAGTTGTAACACACCCCGATAACTTATCTGTAAAAAGAGCATGGTAATTTATACGCCATGAATCTGATAACTCACGCACAAACACTATGGTAAATTTCCTAACCACATGAATTTTTGTTGTTGTAACACACCCCAATAACTTCTCTATAAATAGCATGGTAATATATACGCCACAAATATGGTAACTCACTCACAAACACTGCGGTAACTTTCGGCCCGGAGAAAAAAAGTTGTTGTAACACACCCCGGTAACTTCTTTGTAAAGAGCACGATAATTTATAGGCACGAACCTGATAACTCACGCACAAGCACCGTGGTAACTCACGCACAACAATATTTTTGCCTAAGTAAAAAGTTGCCATGGTGTTTGTGCATAAGTTATCAACGTTGTGGCGAAAAGTCAATTTGGCTCCCCGGTGCATTTGCACCCGGGGCCATTTTTTATTTTTTTCAAATGTCAAAAAAATTGAGAGAAATTTTTTTGTGATCTTTGTCACATACAAATGCTACCTGTAAATTTTGAGACAAAAAAGTTAAGCATTTTGGCCTGCGCAAAAAAAAACAAATCAAAGACCAAATGTCACCCTAAAATGTCACCCAAAATTTGTTTTTTTTTCACCGACGAAACACCACTGCTCCGTTCCGCATGAAATTTGTCAAGCATGTTTGCTACACCAACATGATCATCTACAATTTTTTTCAGAATTTTTTGAAAACATTTAAATTGTTTTTTTAGGGGTAGTGTTCATCCGGGTGCAAATGCAATGATAGGAAACAAGGCCTAGGGTTCATACTTTCACTAGTGCAAGTTTTCTCAACAATAATAACATAGATAGATCATATAACAAGCTCTCAACATGCAACAAAGAGTCACTCCGAAGCCACTAATAGCGGAGAACAAACGTAGAGATTATGGTCGGGTACGAAACCACCACAAAGTTATTCTTTCGGATCAATCTATAAAAGAGTTTGTACTAGAATAACACCTTAAGACACAAATCAACCAAAACCCTAATGTCACCTAGATACTCCATTGTCACCTCAAGTATCCGTGGGCATGATTATACGATATGCATCACACAATCTCAGATTCATCCAACCAACATAAAAGTACTTCAAAGAGTGCCCCAAAGTTCCTACCGGAGAATCAAGAAAGTGTGCCAACCCCTATGCATAGGTTCCCAATGTCACGAAACCCACAAGTTGATCACCAAAATATACATCAAGTGGCACATGATATCCCATTGTCACCACAGATAATCACGGCAAGACATACATCAAGTGTTCATAAAAGACTCAATCCGATAAGATAACTTCAAAGGGAAAACTCGATTCATCACAAGAGAGTAGAGGGGGAGAAACAACATAAGATCCAACTAAAATAGAAAAGCTCGGGATACATCAAGATCGTATCACCTCAAGAACACGAGAGAGAGAGAGAGAGAGAGAGAGAGAGAGAGAGAGAGAGAGATCAAACACATAGCTACTGGTACATACCCTCAGCCCCGAGGGTGAACTACTCCCTCCTTGTCATGGAGAGCGCCGGGATGATGAAGATGGCCACCGGAGATGGATCCCCCCTCCGGCAGGGTACCGGAAAAGGGTCCCGATTGGTTTTTGGTGGTTCTGGAGGCTTGCGGCGGGGGAACTCCCGATCTATCTTCTGTTCTGGAAGTTTTAGGGTACGACGGTATATATGGGTGAAAGGAGAACGTCGGTGGAGCTACGGGGGGCCCACGAGGTAGGGGGCGCGCCCCCCACCCTCTTGAGCACCTCCCGTATCTTCTGACGTGGGGTCCAAGTCCATCGGGTGGGTTTCCTTCCAAAAATAACTTCTCCAGTTGATTTCGTTCCGTTTTGACTCCGTCTGATATTCCTTTTCCTCGAAACGCTGAAATAGGCATAAAACAACAAATCTGGGTTGGGCCTCCGGTTAATATGTTAGTCCCAAAAATAATATAAAAGTGGATAATAAAGCCCAATATTGCCTAAAGCAGTAGATAATATAGCATGGAGCAATCAAAAATTATAGATACGTTGGACACGTATCAAGCATCCCCAAGCTTAATTCCTGCTCGTCCTCGAGTAGGTAAATGATAAAAAAGATAATTTTTGATGTGGAATGCTAGTTGGCATAATTTCAATGTAACTCTTCTTACTTGTGATATGAATATTCAGATCCATAAGATTCAGGACAAAAGTTCATATTGACATAAAAATAATAATACTTCAAGCATACTAATCAAAGCAATCATGTCTTCTCAAAATAACATGGCAAAAGAAAGTTCATCCCTACAAAATCATATAGTTAGGCTATGCCTCATTTTCGTCACACAAAGATGTTCCCAACTTCTATACCCCCTGTCGGTGTCAAAACCGGCGGATCTCGGGTAGGGGGTCCCGAACTGTGCGTCTAGGCGGATGGTAACAGGAGACAAGGGACACGATGTTTTACCCAGGTTCGGGCCCTCTTGATGGAGGTAAAACCCTACGTCCTGCTTGATTGATATTGATATTGTGGATGTTTACAAGAGTGGATCTACCACGAGATCAAGGAGGCTTAACCCTGGAAGCTAGCCTATGGTATGATTGTAAGGGTTGTTGTTCTCTCCTACGGACTAGAGCCATCCGGTTTATATAGACACCGGAGAAGGCTAGGGTTACATAGAGTCGGTTACAATGGTAGGAGATCTACATATCCGTATCACCAAGCTTGCCTTCCACGCCAAGGAAAGTCCCATCCGGACACGGGGCGAAGTCTTCAATCTTGTATCTTCATAGTCTTGGAGTCCGGTCGATGATGATAGTCCGGCTGATGATAGTTCGGCTGATGATGGTAGTCCGGCTATCCGGACACCCCCTAATCCAGGACTCCCTCAGTAGCCCCTGAACCAGGCTTCAATGACGATAAGTCCGGCGCGTATATTGCTTGGCATTGCAAGGCGGGTTCCTCCTCTGAATGATAGAAGATTGTGAACACCAGGATAGTGTCCGACTCTGCAAAACAAATTCCACATTCCACCGTAGAGAGAATAATATATACACAGGTTCAATCTGCTGACATTTTTTGTGGCATGACGTCACGCCACTACCAAGCCATTACTTGAATTGTTTTTTACTTTACCACCTCAACGCATTTAGCGAAGCGGTTTCCTTGGCACGTCTTGTCGAAGCAGAGATCGTGTTTCCCCTTAATCCGGGATTCTCATTAATACGGACGTGGGTAACCCAACCGCGCCATTGATGGTGGCGCTTGGGAGATAAGCAAGTTTTACCAGGCCGGTGGGGGACGCGTAGACTTCGCCCGCCCATATAAGGGATAAGGATTCACCTTCTCACCTACGCCTTCTTCCTCCTTTGCTTATCTATCTCCGCGCACCCGAGCTCCAGCGCCCAAGTTCGCACATCTCGTCTCAACCTTCTCCGACCATGTCCGGAGCGGGAGGTAAATGGTTGGCCTCCAACGTTAAGGAGGAGCACATCGCCAAACTGCGCGGCGCCGGATACCTCTCCGGCGACATCGCGCACCGGCTGCCTGACGAGGGGCAGCTCATCCCCACCCCCAGGCCCCATGAGAGGGTCGTCTTTCTTCCCCACTTCCTCCGCGGACTGGGCTTTCCACTTCACCCCTTTGTCCGGGGGCTCATGTTCTACTACGGCCTGGATTTCCATGATTTGGCGCCGAACTTCATCCTCAACATCTCGGCGTTTATCGTCGTGTGCGAGGCCTTCCTCTGCATCCGGCCCCACTTCGGCTTGTGGCTCAAGACCTTCAATGTCAAGCCGAAGGTAGTGAAGGGCACTCAAGCGGAGTGCGGAGGCGCCATGTTGGGCAAGATGCCCAATGTCCTTTGGTTCGAAGGGGCCTTCATGGAATCCGTCAAGGGGTGGCAATCGGGGTGGTTCTATATCACCGAGCCGCGTGACCCTACATGGGCGGCGGCCCCCGAGTTCAGATCTGGTATCCCCACGCAGCTCACCTCCTGGAAAGAGAAGGGCTTGCTGTGGGGTAGTTCAGAGGAGCTGACGGGACTCCAAGCCTGTATCCAGAAGCTGGTGAAGAAGCTCAGGCTGGTTAACGTGGTCCAAGTCATGCTCGTCCGCTGGATTCTCCCATGCCAAGAGCGGGCATTCAATCTATGGGAGTTCGATCCGGAACAGCACCAGGCGCTGAGCGGGCTCTTCGACACGACGTACGAAGGTGCCTGGAGGGTGCTGTTCAAGGGCACCGAAGCCCCCGCATCCGCGACTGAAGATCGGATTTCGCTCGCAGCGCCAAGCCAACGAGGTAAGTGATTCTACCCCTTTACGGGACACTTGCTTTTCATAGTTTGACTCTATGCGGGTTTTAATTTCCCCTTTTCCTTTGACAGGACTGGATGAGGAAGGCGGAGCAGATTATCTGTCCGACTCCTATGCCAGAAAATCCAGTAGACGCCTGTCTAGCGAGGCTGCTGGTTCCGGCACCGCACGTGGTGCCGGCGAAGAAGGCCAAGAAGGAGGCCACGGGTGCTCGAAAGAGTTCCCGTTTTCAGGTGTCCGACGACTTCGGGGCAGACTCCTCCCCCGAAAACGAGGAGGAGAAAGAGGACTCTCTCCCAGAGGAGGGAGAGAGGAAGAGGAAGGCTTCCCCAACAGGGGAGGCCGAAGGGTCCAAGATGGGAAGGACTATTCCCCCGGACAGCTCCGCCAACATCAACGTTGGCGAGGAAGAATGGCCTTCAAGGGCGAGGCCTCCGGCGATATCGTAAGTATCCGGATTCCTGAATGATTTATAATTTCTTTTTCTGTGTCACATAGTGTCATTCTGATGCCGCATGCTGCCTGTAGTCCGGCCAGTGATGATCTCCCCACTTCATCGAGCGGGTCGTTGGCTCCGTCGGATGTAGACTCCATCCCGACCGCCTCCACCCCTCACGGCACCGAGGACGCCGAGGTGGGATCCCAAGAAGGGACCCATCAGGGGGAGGCTCCGGAGGCGCCACAAGGCGTCCTCCCGGACTTTGCGTCGGACTCCATATCAGAACCCGCAGTGGTTCCGGAGTCCGGCCGGCGGCCCCTTCGAACGAAGGGCAAGACCGTGACGCCGGCGGCTTCCGTCCAACTGGAGGCGCTGGGCAATTTGTTGGAGGCACTGCAGAGCGCTTCCATCGAAGAAGAACACCGCACTATTATGAGTGCGGTGATTCAGAAGGTGCAGCTTGCTAAGAGCGGGCTGACCGAAGCCTGCAGTAGCCTTCTATCAGGCTTTGAGGTAAGAAGTTAAAAATATGCAATGTAATACCGCATAGACAGTAGCCCCTGATGCTCGGTTCGGTGTTCGGAAAGAAAAGCCGGACTGAGGATCTGAAAAAAGAAGATATACGCAGGGTTGCTAAAAAATTATGTCAATATGGGTTGCAGGCTGCGTTGCTGACCTCTGCCGCACTGACTGCGGAGGTCGGTGCTTTGAAGCAGGAGCTCGAACGGTACGAGCAAGAGCTCGGCCGCGCCAGGAAGCAGCTCCAGGACAAAGAAGGTGTGTAACACCACTTTGAACTTGTACCTTACAGAAAAGGATTTAGGTTGCAACAAAAAATAACAAGGATAACATGGGTACTGCAGGGGCCACGAACAAGGAGGCGACCCTGAAGGAGGCTGTGTCCGCGGCCGAACGTAATGTGGCCACGGAATGGGCAGAGCAAGAAAAGCAGGAGGCGAGGGTGGCAGTGGTTCAGCAAGAGCTCCAGGCTCTCATGGAAAAGCATGATAGTTTGGAGCGTGACTCAAAGACTCGAGAGTCCGAGCTTGCCTCGGCTCTCGAAAGTGCCAAAACTGCCAAGGCCGATGCCCATAAGTCCCTTCAGGAGATTGAGTTGATGAGGAAGATAGCGGCGGGTAAGGCATTTTTCATGCAAAGCAAGCATGTGAATGTAAATTACGTGTTACTTACCCAAATTCGGAGCTCTCCAGGGGCGTTTGCAGATCTGCCTCGCAGCGTGTCTGATGCCGCCGCATTCTACCGAGCCGAGGAGGGGAGCTCAACGGAGAAGGTCTTCTGGTCTCAGTATGCTGAGGCCGGCCATCCGGTGCCCCCGAGCGACCAGCTGAAGCAGCTGGTCGAGCTCCACAAGGCGGCCGAGCAGGCCATGAAGGGCCTCATAGTCCAGCTGTGGCCTGGAGAGGCCATGCCTGGGAGCTACTTCGGCCTTGTGCGACGGTTGGTGGATGCGTGCCCCTGGGTGGAGGTTATCAAGCGCTCCGCCTGTATTGAAGGTGCTCGTCGGGCCGTTGCCCGCGCAAAGGTGCATTGTGGCAAGCTGGATGCGGAGAAGCTAATCACTGATGCGCCACCAGCGGGCAAGGAATATCGTACGCCTGAAATGTACTATAAGACTGTTTTGAAGGGTGCCTGCAAGATTGCGGATGAGTGCCCCAGGGATGTAATTATTGAGTAAATTCGCAATGTGTTATCCTGTGCGCTGAAAACTTTGTTCATGAGCATTATATGAATCGGCTCCGAATCATGTCTTGGGTCAATAGTTGGGTTTGCCCGGCTCCCATGTTTGGCACCTTACGTTCCGTTCTATCGGCGAAGGTAGCACTGGGAGAACCACTGCGATTGCGCCCCGGTTGAGCCGGGTTAATGCCTCAGTGGAGAAAGCTAAAACTGACTGTCATGATAAGGCGAGAGACTGGTCGCTGTTCGAGAGGTCCTTTCGGGTCCTTAAAGACCTACGCTGCTTCAAGCGAACTTCCGGATAATGTCCGATGAAGGCGTGGATAGCGCCCCTAATTCGGTCCTCCGAATACTAGGGGCTTCGCCGAAATTTAAAATTATAGAATTCTATGGCTAAGTGAGAGTGTTCAAGCACTATAGGTCTGGTTGCCTTGTTCGTTGTGTTGAGCGCCTCCCTAGATGGACCCAAAAATGGTAACAGGAGACAAGGGACGCGATGTTTTACCCAGGTTCGGGCCCTCTTGATGGAGGTAAAACCCTACGTCCTGCTTGATTGATATTGATATTGTGGATGTTTACAAGAGTGGATCTACCACGAGATCAAGGAGGCTAAACCCTAGAAGCTAGCCTATGGTATGATTGTAAGGGTTGTTGTTCTGTCCTACGCACTAGAGCCATCCGGTTTATATAGACACCGGAGAGGGCTAGGGTTACATAGAGTCGGTTACAATGGTAGGAGATCTACATATCCGTATCGCCAAGCTTGCCTTCCACGCCAAGGAAAGTCCCATCTGGACACGGGGCGAAGTCTTCAATCTTGTATCTTCATAGTCTTGGAGTCCGGTTGATGATGATAGTCCGGCTGATGATGGTAGTCCGGCCATCCGGACACCCCCTAATCCGGGACTCCCTCAGTAGCCCCCGAACCAGGCTTCAATGATGATAAGTCCAGCATGCGTGTAGTCTTCGGCGTTGCAAGGCGGGTTCTCCTTCAAGTTCTACGTACCTGCCGAACAGTGTCCAGCTTCCTCATCAATGTTGCGCGTCTTGGCTTCCACGCCCAATAATGGCCTTCTTCCACGCGTCGCGCGAACGTGAAAAGCCAGGGTGTCTTTTATGTTTTACCCCCTAGTTGTGCGAATAATCTGCCTATAAGGGAGGCAAGAATCCAGATCCAAATCACCATCTTCCTCTCGCAAATACTCATCGGAGCACTTTCGACCGAGAATCCATTCCATCATGGACCGTCAACGCGGCTCCTCTTCTCGCGCTCCCGACCCTTTGCCAGGAGATTGGAGGAGATGCTCTGTTCCGCACCACGAGCTGGTGAAGCTCCAAGTGGGGGGATATCTCCCTCCGGCCTTCATGGTTCCGGTTCGAGCCGGGCTGGCCACCTACAAAGGTGGGAAGCAAGCGGAGGTTACCCCAAATCCCAACAAAGGGGAGCGGGTATGCTTCGTCCCCTATCTGAAAAGGGGGCTCGGATTTCCTGTACATCCATTCCTCCGCGGGCTCCTGGAGTTCTACGGACTCCAGCTTCATCACCTCACGCCCGCCTCAATCCTGCATATTGCGGGTTACGTAGCTCTTTGGGAGCTTTTCCTGGGCGTCGAGCCCCACTTTGCGCTGTGGAAGAGGTTGTTCTGCCTTGTACCCCTCTCTCACGAGGGGTCCATATATCAAGTGGGCGGCGCCGAAATATGGCGCATTATCGGGACTGGATATCCATCTGTAACCCCTAAGAAGGCGCCCGAGGACTGGCCTTCGGAATGGTTTTATATAGAAGACGCTCCGCTGCCGGACCCTGTTCGGATCGGCCTCCCGGAGTTCAGCAATGCTCCTCTGAAGAAACGCCTTAGTTGGCGTCCACGGAGCCCCCATCTCGAGGAAGACAAGAGCGTCCATTATTTGATGGGCCGAATAAGGTTACTGGCCCATCCCGGGTTGACCATGATTGGAATCATGGCAACATGCATTACGCGGGGGGTGCAGCCACTACAATACAGGAGCCACCCCATGTGGGATTTCAACGGGGAGGACGATGCCACCCGCCATGGCCGCAAAGGGCCGGATTCGGCCGAAGATCTGGTGACGATCCTGTCCGTCCTGTATAAGGGGGAGAAGGAGGATTTCCTTCGGACGAACCCGTTAAATGGGTTTTCCATGAATAATCCCCGGCCTTGGGTAAGCGAACACTCTGCGTGTCCGACCCGTGCCTTTCGAAACTTAAGTTTCTTATATTGTGTTCTTCTTTCGACGCAGGAACTGCGCCGGACCGTGGAGGGCATGCTAAGTCCGGCCCCGCAGCCCGAGGATGCAGAGAGATCCCGGGATCCGGCCTCCGAAGAGGATCCGGACATAAAGGTGGAGCTAATCGACGGGGTGTTCCACCAGCTCTGCATGGACAATGCTTTAGTCGCCATCACGGCCGACTATCCCGGACTATATCCGACTTCCCAGGTGATTGCGGCCGAAGCCCTGACACCGTCATTCCTTCCTTGCTTATTTCTGACCACCGTATATGATGGCGCTGTGCAGGAGGCGCCCCTAGGGAGAGAAGCTGAGCCCGCGGTGGCTGACCAACAAGGGCCAGTTTGGACCAGTAGGTGGAAGAGGAGCGCGGCGCGGACTGAAACATCGCCGTAAAGGTGTAGCTCACAATTCATTATTTAGAGCAACGTTCCTAGGAAGAGTTTGAGTGCTCATGACTTTTATAGAGAAAAAAGCGTCCGCCGGAATGCGGGCGTGGAGGTTGTCAACCCAACCTCTACCGGCCAGGCTCCCGCACCTGGTCAGGAGGGGGAGGCGAGCGCAAGGCGCGAGCCGGACGTTCCTCCGACGGAGGATGCCGACAGACTGTCCGCCACCAAGTCTGAGGTGGAGAGTGCCCTGAATCACAGGCGCCGCCGGACAGTATTTCGTGACGCGTGCTTCTCCCCCGAGGCGTTGAATGCCTTTAACACGGGGGACGCGCACCTTCGTGCTGCTCAAGATGGTTTTATCAGAGCCACGGAGCAGTATGTAAAAGACATACGGGTAAGAGAATTTAATAGTTATATATGCCAGTAGCCCCCAAGACTTAAAGTAGTTATATTAACTGATTTAAGGATCATATGAAACGTAGGATCTTACCGAGAAGAATACCCAACTGTCTCAGGAGCTGCAAGAGTGCAAGGCCCAACTGGAGGCCGCACTCTTTGGCGCAGGAGGAAACGCAGGGACCTCTCCTGGTAACGCATTATTTTAGAAAGATAAGTAGCGTTTGGCCTTTGCGCAAGCCTGAAAGAAAAAATGACGTTGCAGGTGCTGCCGGACAAGATCCGGACAGGCAAGAACTTCTGCGCCAACTAAAGGCCGGCGAGAGGGTGCTGCATAAGGTGGAGCATGAAAGGAAGAAGCTCCAGGATGCCCATGCCCAGCTTGGAGAAGAGCTGAAAGGCGTTCGGGCCGAGCTGTCGGGCTCCGTTAAGGAGAATCAGCGGCTTCGTCGCGGCATATATAGTAAGTGCTTGAGCGAACTCCTTTGAAAAGAAGAGTTCGGCAAGGAAGTCAATTTGACAGAATATGTCTGCAGGTATGCTCACAGGTCGCCCTGCGGAGGAGATGCCCGTATCAACGGGTGATCAACTTCCCGAATTGTTGCAACTGATCATACGAGTTCGGCAGGCAATGAGCGGCGTCATCCAGGCGTTATGGCCAGCCTTCTCCTTACCCGAGGGTCTTGGGGAGCTTGCGGAGAAGCTGCAGGGAGTGCGGCAGCGCTTCCATTTATGGAAGATTTCGGCCTACCACCAAGGTGCCAGGGAGGCCTGGGCCATGGTAAAGACGCGGTACAAGAAGGCGGATCCCAACCACATGGCCGAAGTCGGACCTGTGGGGCCCGATGGGAAGGAGATCCCTGTGAGTTTAGTATACGGCCAAGTGGAGTTGGCCGCTAAATTTTCCCAACAGGACAGTAAATTAGACAACCTGTTAGATGGGATTGAGGAAGAATACAATCAGTCGATTTGACAATGTATTATAAAATGACATACAAAATGCCTTCTAGCCGGATTGTAGATCGTTTGTCTTTGCCGACCTTTTTGCTTTGACCTCGGGACCCTAGAGTCCGGAGTGTGTCCAAATACCTTCTCGGTTATGAAACAACCGGGGTATGCATGGAGACCTGCGTAGGGGTCATCAGTGCTTTATCAGACAAGTGCCCAACTAGTTATGTTATATTACATGGGTAGTAAGAAACATCTTCCAGGGAGAATAGTTCCGTTAAGGGTTCCTTTCCTCTGGGGGTGGCATGCCCTAAAGTGCATGTACGGACTGCGAAAAAAGCAGGAAAACCATCTGGGGGCAGATAAATATGTGGATAAAAAATCATCTTTTAAGTCACCGACCGAATATTCCCTTAAGAACGCTAGCTTTCGGCTTCACCCAGTCTGAGGTACACATCCGGCTGACCCGGCAGTAACAACCGCAGAGGTGCTCCTTTTACCTCCTAGCCGAACAATCGGGAACGTAGGGGTAAGCACAGGAGCCAGGCAACCCAGCTTGGCCAAAACTTAAGTCATATCAATGCATATAATGGTGAATAAAAGGTACATGTGGAGGCTTGACACATGTGCTGGGCATGAAGCCCGTATAATTAAGCTTCTGGTAAAGAAGCCCCCAGGTATAATGAGTGCGGATAGCACATCTATTGCGCGCGAACGTTGCGCAAGTAGGCCCTTTAAGGCTTGGATGAATAGGGTTGAGAAGAAAAGGATAAACAAAAGGCAGCTGAAGTAAAAAAAAATTTGGACGGGGGAAAGGGACGAACTCTTAGTCCGGCGCTAGGCATAGAATCGTCGGAGGCGGGCTGCGTTCCATGGGTTCGGCTCAAGTCGGTTATCCGATGCATTTCGTAGACGGTACGCTCCGCCGGTCAGGACTTGATCGATGATGAAGGGGCCTTCCCATTTGGGCTTGACCTTGTCCTTTTTCTTGTCCGGCAGGCGTAGAACCAGTTCGCCAACGTTGTAAGTCTTGGCCCGTACTTCTCTGCTTTGATATCTTCGAGCCTGCTGCTGATAGAATGCGGAACGAGCCTTGGCGACGTCGCGCTCTTCCTCCAATGCGTCCAAGCTGTCCTACCGATCCAACTCGGCTTCTCTTTCTTCGTACATGCGCACTCGAGGTGAGTCATGAATGATGTCGCAGGGCAAAACTGCTTCTGCGCCGTATACCATAAAAAATGGTGTGAATCCGGTAGTACGGTTAGGCGTTGTCCAGAGCCCCCTGAGTACGGAGTCGAGCTCCTCTGCCCAGTGCGTGTCAGATTTCGTAAGGGACCGCACTAGTCTGGGTTTGATGCCGCTCATTATTAGACCATTTGCTCGTTCCAGTTGACCGTTGGTTTGAGAATGATAGACTGAAACGTAATCGAGCTTGATGCCCATATTTTTGTACCATGATTTAACCTCATCGGCGGTGAAGTTCGTGCCGTTATCGGTGATGATGCTGTGGGGGACACCATAACGGTGTACTACCCCGGATATAAAGTCTATCACTGGTCCGGACTCTGCCGTTTTAACTGGCTTGACCTCTATCCATTTGGTGAATTTATCCACCATGACCAATAGGTACCTTTGCTTGTGGGTTCCCCCTTTAAGTGGTCCGACCATGTCAAGCCCCCAGACCGCGAACGGCCAGGTAATGGGTATAGTTTTGAGGGCGGTGGGTGGCATATGGCTCTGATTAGCAAAGAGCTGACAACCGACGCATCTTTGGACTAAGTCCTGAGCATCTGCTCGGGCCGTCGGCCAGTAAAATCCTGTACGGAATGCCTTTCCTACAAGGGCCCGAGCTGCGGCGTGGTGTCCGCCTAGTCCGGCATGAA
>LR880970.1:858509265-858521901 GCA_904067115.1 Aegilops sharonensis | reverse complement strand
CCATTGTAACCGACTCTATGTAACCCTAGCCCTCTCCGGTGTCTATATAAACCGGATGGCTCTAGTCCGTAGGACAGAACAACAACCCTTACAATCATACCATAGGCTAGCTTCTAGGGTTTAGCCTCCTTGATCTCGTGGTAGATCCACTCTTGTAAACATCCACAATATCAATATCAATCAAGCAGGACGTAGGGTTTTACCTCCATCAAGAGGGCCCGAACCTGGGTAAAACATCGTGTCGAAGGGCGAGTGCTGAAAGATGTCCGCGGCGGTGAATTCCATGATCGGCGCCCAATCGGATTCGACTGGCAGGGGCGCAGGAGGTTCGGAGTCCGGCAGAGAGTCCGGCACCTCGGAGTCATGAGCTTTATGCGGGACAAGGTAAGTGTTCGGCTCCATCACCGTAGAAGTTGCAGCTCCCGAGGCGGTGTCCAGCCATCCGTCCTCGATCCGAGCGATCGGCTCCGGACTATGGGTCGGAGCGGATTCGTGTGCGCCCTCCAAGGTGTTGTCCGGCGGCAGAGTTAGGTCATGCCCATCGTGACAGCGCGGCACGCTCGGCTGTGGCTCAGATCCATCGAAGATCAAGTCCCCGCGGATATCGGCCGTGAAGTTTAGGCTTCCAAACCTGACCTGACGGCCAGGGGCGTAGCTTTCGATCTGCTCCAGATGGCCAAGTGAGTTGGCCCGCAGTGCGAAGCCACCGAATACGAAGATCTGTCCGGGGAGAAAAGTCTCACCCAGGACTGCGTCGTTGTCGATTGAAGAGGCCATCAAGCCTATCGGTGACGACACAGAGGAACTCCCAATGAAAGCACCAATGTCGGTGTCAAAACCGGCGGATCTCGGGTAGGGGGTCCCGAACTGTGCGTCTAGGCGGATGGTAACAGGAGACAAGGGACACGATGTTTTACCCAGGTTCGGGCCCTCTTGATGGAGGTAAAACCCTACGTCCTGCTTGATTGATATTGATATTGTGGATGTTTACAAGAGTGGATCTACCACGACATCAAGGAGGCTAAACCCTAGAAGCTAGCCTATGGTATGATTGTAAGGGTTGTTGTTCTGTCCTACGGACTAGAGCCATCCGGTTTATATAGACACCGGAGAGGGCTAGGGTTACATAGAGTCGGTTACAATGGTAGGAGATCTACATATCCGTATCGCCAAGCTTGCCTTCCATGCCAAGGAAAGTCCCATCCGGACACGGGGCGAAGTCTTCAATCTTGTATGTTCATAGTCTTGGAGTCCGGTCGATGATGATAGTCTGGCTGATGATAGTTCGGCTGATGATGGTAGTCCGGCTATCCGGACACCCCCTAATCCAGGACTCCCTCACCCCCGATGACAAGCCAAGAAATTGTTTCATACTCAAATAATCTCAAACTTTTTCAACCTTCACGCAATACATGAGCGTGAGCCATGGATATAGCACTATGGGTGGAATAGAATATGATGATGGGGATTGTGTGGAGAAGACAAAAAAGGAGAAAGTCTCACATTGACGAGGATAATCAACGGGCTATGGAGATGCCCATAAATTGATGTCAACATGAGGAGTAGGTATTGCCATGCAATGGATGCACTAGAGCTATGAATGCTCAACAAAAGAAAACTAGTGGGTGTGCTTCCAACTTGCTTGCTCATGAAGACCTAGGCCATTTGAGGAAGCCCATCGTAGGAATATACAAGCCAAGTTCTATAATGAAAAATTCCCACTAGTATAAAAAGACAACTTATGAGACTCACTACATGCAGAACGAGTTGCTACTTTGAAGCACAATATATGAGACTCACTACATGAAGAACAAGGTGCTACTTTGAAGCACAAGTGTGGAAAAAGAGATAGTAGCATTGCCCTTTTCTTTTCTTTTTTTTTGGGCCTTTTTTTTATTTTGGCCGTTCTCTTCTTTTTTTTGGGCCTTTCTCTTTTTTTTGCCTTTTTTTTGGGGCAATGCTCTAATAATGATGATCATCACACTTCTATTGATTACAACGTAAGGATTACAACTCGAAACTAGAACAAGGTATGACTCTATATGAATGCCTCCGGCGGTGTACCAGGATGGTGCAATGAATCAAGAGTGACATGTATGAAAATAATGCATGGTGGCTTTGCCACAAATACGATGTCAACTACATGATCATGCAATGGCGATATGACAAAAGTAATGTATGTCATGATGATGATGAACAGAACGGTGGAAAGTTGCATGGCAATATATCTCGGAATGGCTATGGAAATGCCATAATAGGTAGGTATGGTGGATGTTTTGAGGAAGATATAAGGAGGTTTATGTGTGATAGAGCGTATTATATCATGGGGTTTGGATGCACCGGCGAAATTTGCAGCAACTCTCAATGTGAGAAAGGGCAATGCACGGTACCGAAGAGGCTAGCAAAGGCGGAAAGGTAAAAGTGCGTATAATCCATGGACTCAACATTAGTCAAAAGAACTCATATACTTATTGCAAAATTTTAGAAGCCATCAAAAATCAAGTACTACACGCATGCTCCTAGGGGGATAGATTGGTAGGAAAAGGCCATCGCTCGTCCCCAACCGCCACTCATAAGGATGCACAAGCCAGGTACACTTCATGTTTCAAATTTGTTACACAACTTTAACCATACGTGCATGCTACGGGACTTGCTAACTTCAACACAAGCATTATTTAAATTCATAATCACCCAACTAGCATGACTTTAATATTACTACCTCCATATCTCAAAACAATTATCAAGTATCAAACTTTTCTTAGTATTCAACACACTCATAAGAATCCTTATAAATCTTGTACGCTTAGCATATTAGAATTAAGCACATTACCATGCTATTTAAGACTCTCAGAATAATCTAAGTGAAGCATGAGAGATCATCTATTTATTTAAAATAAAACCACCATTGTGCTCTAAAGGATATAAGTGAAGCACTAGAGCAAATGACAAACTACTCCGAAAGATATAAGTGAAGATCAATGAGTAGTCGAATAATTATGCAACTATGTGAAGACTCTCCCATTTAATAATTTCAGATCTTGATACTTTATTCAAACAGCAAGCAAAGCTAAAGAAAACTACATTGCAAGGATAGCACAACTCATGTGAAGAAGCAAAAACTTAGGCTCAACCGGTACTAACCGATAGTTGTTGAAGAAGAAAGGTGGGATGCCTACCGGGGCATCCCCAAGCTTAGATGCTTGAGACTTCTTGAAATATTATCTTGGGGTGCCTTGGGCATCCCCAAGCTTGAACTTTTGTGTCTCCTTAATTTCTCTCATATCATGGTTTCTCTTTTTATCAAAAGCTTCATTCACAACAAACTCAACAAGAACTCGTGAGATAGGTTAGTATAAACCAATGCAAAACCTTATCATTTTCTACTGTAACAAATCACTAACATTATTATTCAACATTGAATACTAAATGCCTCTGCATATTTAATACTCCTATCCTCAAATAGAATCATTAAACAGGCAAACATATGCAAACAATGCAAACATAACAGCAATCTGTCAAAACAGTATAGTCTGTAAAGAATGCAAGATTCATCATACTTCCCTAGCTCCAAAAATTATGAACTAAAATTCCCACTGTAATAAATTTATCAGAGCTCATTATGCAAAAATATTCAACATTATACCACTCTCTGACTTTTCTATAGAATTTTTGCAACAGCGGTAAACTTTCTGTTTTCAAACAGCAACATGTATACTAGCAAAAATAAGCATGGCAAAGGCTATCCTTGACTTTTTTATTGAAACTAAAGATGCAAAACACTATTATAACTAAAAGCAAGCAAAACAAAACAAAATGAAAATGACGCTCCAAGCAAAACACATATCATGTGGTGAATAAAACTATAGCTCCAAGTAAAGTTACCGATGAACGAAGACGAAAGAGGGGATGCCTTCCGGGTCATCCCCAAGCTTAGGCTCTTGGTTGTCCTTGAATATTAACTTGGGGTGCCTTGGGCATCCCCAAGCTTAGGCTCTTGCCACTCCTTATTCCATAGTCCATCGAATCTTTACCCAAAACTTGAAAACTTCACAACACAAAACTTAACAGAAAACTCGTGAGCTCCGTTAGCGAAAGAAAACAAAACACCACTTCAAGGTACTGTAATGAACTCATTCTTTATTTATATTGGTGTTAAACCTACTGTATTCCAACTTCTCTATGGATTATAAACTACTAGCCATAGATTCATCAAAATAAGCAAACAACACACGCAAAGCAGAATCTGTCAAAAACAGAACAGTCTGTAGTAATCTGTAACTAACGCAAACTTCTGGAACCCAAAAACTTCTACCAAAATTAGACGACCTGGACAATTTTTTTATTGATCAGCAGCAATTGGAATCAGTATTTTATCACGTTCGGGTGATTTTTAACAATTCGGGCACTGAGCGCAAAGATTCTGGAAATTACAGCAAGATCAAATAACTATCATCCAAGAAGATCTAAAACTTGGCACAAACACTAACTAAAAGATAAAAACACATCTAAACAGAGGCTAGATGGATTATTTATTCCTAAACAGAACCAAAAAGAAAGAAACTAAAATAAAATTGGGTTGTCTCCCAACAAGCGCTATCGTTTAACGCCCCTAGCTAGGCATTATGATTTCAATGATGCTCACAAATAAGATAGGAATTGAAACATAAAGAGAGCACCATGAAGAATATGACTAGCACATTTAAGTCTAACCCACTTCCTATGCATAGGGATTTTGTGAACAAACAACTTATGGGAACAAGAATCATCTTGCATAGGAAGGTAAAACAAGCATAACTTCAAAACTTTAAGCACATAGAGAGGAAACATGATATTATTGCAATATGTAGAAGCATATGGTCCTCTCTCATAATAATTTTCCGTAGCATCATGAATGAATTCAACAATATAACCAGCACCTAAAGCATTCTTTTCATGATCTACTTGCATAGAAATTTTACTACTCTCCACATAAGCAAAATTCTTCTCATGAATAATAGTGGGAGCAAACTCAACAAAATAGCTATCATGTGATTGAAAATTAAGATCAAGATGACAAGTTTCATGGTTATCATTATTCTTTAAAGCATACATGTCATCACAATAATCATCATAGATAGGAGGCATGCTTTCATCATAGTAAATTTGCTCATCAAAGCTTGGGGGACAAAAAATATCATCTTCATCAAACATAGCTTCCCCAAGCTTGTGGCTTTGCATATCATTAGCATTATGGATATTCAAGGAATTCATACTAAAAACATTGCAATCATGCTCATAATACAAAGATTTAGTGCCAAACAACTTAATGCATTCCTCTTCTAACACTTTGGCACAATTTTCCTTTCCATCAAACTCACGAAAGATATTCAAAGGATGAAGCGTATGAGACAAACTTAATTCCATTTTTTTGTAGTTTTCTTTTATAAACTAAACTAGTGATAAAACAAGAAACTAAAAGACTCAATTGCAAGATCTAAAGATATACCTTCACTTACCTAGCCTCCCCGGCAACGGCGCCAGAAAAGAGCTTGATGTCTACTACACAACCTTCTTCTTGTAGACGTTGTTGGGCCTGCAAGTGCACAGGTTTGTAGGACTGTAGAAAAATTCCCTCAAGTGGATGACCTAAGGTTTATCAATCCGCGAGAGGCGTAGGAGGAAGATGGTCTCTCTCAAACAACCCTGCAACCAAATAACAAAAAGTCTCTTGTGTCCCCAACACACCCAATACAATAGCAAATTGTATAGGTGCACTAGTTCGGCGAAGAGATGGTGATACAAGTGCAATATGGATGGTAGATATAGGTTTTTGTAATCTGAAAATATAAAAACAGCAAGTTAGCGAGCGGTAAAAGTGAGCGTAAACGGTATTGCAATGATAGGAAACAAGGCCTAGGGTTCATACTTTCACTAGTGCAAGTTCTCTCAACAATAATAACATAGATAGACAATATAACAAGCCCTCAACATGCAACAAAGAGTCACTCCGAAGCCACTAATAGCAGAGAACAAACGTAGAGATTATGGTCGGGTACGAAACCACCACAAAGTTATTCTTTCGGATCAATCTATAAAAGAGTTCGTACTAGAATAACACCTTAAGACACAAATCAACCAAAACCCTAATGTCACCTAGATACTCCATTGTCACCTCAAGTATCCGTGGGCATGATTATACGATATGCATCACACAATCTCAGATTCATCCAACCAACATAAAAGTACTTCAAAGAGTGCCCCAAAGTTCCTACCGGAGAATCAAGAACGTGTGCCAACCCCTATGCATAGGTTCCCAATGTCACGAAACCCGCAAGTTGATCACCAAAACATACATCAAATGGCACATGATATCCCATTGTCACCACAGATAATCACGGCAAGACATACATCAAGTGTTCATAAAAGACTCAATCCGATAAGATAACTTCAAAGGGGAAACTCAATTCATCACAAGAGAGTAGAGGGGGGAGAAACATCATAAGATCCAACTACAATAGCAAAGCTCGGGATACATCAAGATCGTATCACCTCAAGAACACGAGAGAGAGAGAGATCAAACACATAGTTACTGGTACATACCCTCAGCCCCGAGGGTGAACTACTCCCTCCTCATCATGGAGAGCGCCGGGATGATGAAGATGGCCACCGGAGATGGATCCCCCCTCCGGCAGGGTACCGGAAAGGGGTCCCGGTTGATTTTTGGTGGTTCTGGAGGCTTGCGGCGGCGGAACTCCTGATCTATCTTCTGTTCTGGAAGTTTTAGGGTACGACGGTATATATGGGTGAAAGGAGAACGTCGGTGGAGCTACGGGGGGCCCACGAGGCAGGGGGCGCGCCCAGGGGGGAGGGCGCTCCCCCACCCTCGTGAGCACCTCCCGTATCTTCTGACGTGGGGTCCAAGTCCATCAGGTGGGTTTCCTTCCAAAAATAACTTCTCCAGTTGATTTCGTTCCGTTTTGACTCCGTCTGATATTCCTTTTCCTCGAAACACTGAAATAGGCATAAAACAGCAAATCTGGGTTGGGCCTCCGGTTAATAGGTTAGTCCCAAAAATAATATAAAAGTGGATAATAAAGCCCAATATTGCCTAAAACAGTAGATAATATAGCATGGAGCAATAAAAAATTATAGATACGTTGGAGATGTATCACCTACCCGGCCCGCACTATATAGTCAGGCAGACGCCTACCCTAGCCGCCGCCGCTTCGTATGGTTTCTCACCACCGTTCCAGATCATTGCGCCACCAAGCAAGTCTTCTCCATCCCTCCTTTCGGCGTGCATAGGGAGAAGGGACGGCAGGCCTCCGGAACCCGCCTCTCGTGATCCTGTACGGGAGAGGGGCGATCAGGTTTTTGGGGAGCGCACTCGCGTGACTGCTGGCAGCGACGACTTCGCGAACGACGACTTCTTCCCCGACCTCGGCAACCTCATCCTCGACGACATGGGCGACAACATCAACGCCGGCGGTACTGCTCCCGCTGCACCGTATGTAATTCTATCTTTCCTTTTCGAGATCGTGATAGAATTCATGTTTTTAGTATGTGCCCTAGATGTGATTTGTTCATCTGCTATGCTAGTTTGAATGATTAGTTCAACCTCTGCTACTATAGTCATGATTTACTTCTGTTTATTTGGATTAAATCTCATAGTAATTTGCTCATATTTCCAACAGAAGCTCCAATCGGGAGGCATACCACGAAAGGAGTACAGTATTTTATTGTGCAAGGCCAACTTGTTTTGTTAGACAGTTAAAATATCGTCAGACGCCTCAAACGACCTCTCATACGCTTGCAAACGCGTCCTATCAGTGACCGGACAGAGAGAATGAAGAGAAGGACACAACCGGACCCCTCATATCATCCCTATACGTTCGGGTTATCCACGGGCCCTCATATTGAGCTCAAATGTACAGATGATGCAAGAGCTTGCAGACATGTCCGGACGCGCCCGGTCAGTCCGCCACCTAGGACGTGGCCCCACCCTGGACCATGTTTTCTCCTTCTTTACGCATTCTGTTTTCTCTCTCTCTCTCTTCATCTTCACTAATCACGTGCAAGTGATCGGACATATGAGGAAGAAAATAAAGAGTATGACTGCGCGAACGAACAAATAGATTCTCAAAATAGAGACACCCGGTCACTGACTTATCGTTTAGGGGGTCATATTTACTAAGCCCGGCTATAGATGCTCTTATATTGCACTCCGGCCTGTTATTTATAGTGTCGGGGACAATGAACGTGAGCTTTAGACTGTCTAGTTCCTAGCAGCGCTCCTAGTTTTTTTTTAACATCAGTACAAACACAAGCGCTTATAATACGTCGTCGGCGCTTTTGCAGAAAAGTCCCTTCATTTTTCAGAAATTAACCCGTAGTCCTCCTAATATGTCAAACTGAACCGGTACGGGCGATGAAAAAAAACACGCTTACCTCCCCCGTCTCCACCTCCAGCGCGCCGCCGGCCCCCGCCAAGCGCCGTTGCAGTCTGCCCTCGCCCCTCCGCCGCGCGCCGCCCCCACCCCTGCGGCTTTCCACCACAGGCGACACTCGACGCCGGCGCCGCACCTTCCCCCAACTCCTCTCTCTCCTCCTCCTTCGCCGTCACCGCTCTTCATCAGCCGGCAGACTCCGTCGAAATGGGCAGGCGGGGCTGGAGTTCATCGGAACGGGTAGGCGGGCGGCGGGCGGCGCGAGGAAGATGGCGGATCCGGGCGCGGCGTCGAGGGTTCAGGCGGCTGGTGCGGCAGCTTGCTCCGATGGCGGCGGTGTCCTGCTCATCCAGAGAAAGAGAGAGACATGGCGTGAGGGAGAGAGGAAAGAGAGGAAGAAATGAGAAGGAGAAGGGGTGCAGGGTGAGGGAGGCAGTCGCCGGCGGTGGCGCTGCTCTGCCGCTGCATCTCTCTTCCCCCACGTCCCTACTGCTGCTCCTCTAACTCCATCTCTCTGCTATCGATTCTCTGCCTGCTGCTACCTCTCCTCTCTGCTCCTTGCTGCCTGTGGCTGTCCCATCTCTCCTAGCGCTGCTGCTGCTGCACTTCTTCTGAAGCTCTTCTCAAACCCGTTGGTGCAGTTCTTCTCCGAACTCCAACCTGTTGCTGCTTCTCTCTCTCTCTCAATTTTTCTGTAATTTTGTGAACCACAAACCATTTTTGTGCGATTATATGATTTGTGGTATTTGCTTGAGTGAACCTGTAAGGTTTGTACCTTCTGGAAAGTGCTAGCACCTACATATTATCCAATTTTTTCTAAATGTCATGAGGCATGAGCCACAATATTTCTCAAGAACGACCCTTGGTATATATAAGGCATGCATACAATTTTAATAACACTCCTTTTGCTCTCATTTATCTGTTGGCATATAGCATCGTATAATATAGAAGAGTCATTCAAACATAGCTCTTTGAATATCGGACAAAATATTGGTTGCCTGATTTATTTATAAGAAGATTCTTCTATGTATTTAGTTACATGATTTTAATTTGATCGTCTTCTTTCAACTTTTTTTTGCCAAGTATGATATTTCCTTAGGTTCACCTTGACCTTCACTGCTCTTGTGTAAGAGCTTAAGTAAATTGATGTTGTATCATCAGAATCTGTAGCCTTGCACAGTTTTTTTTGTCTGACACAGAAGAAGCTTCCTCTGTCCTCATCGCTGCACTGCAGTCTTTCAGCCAAGTTCTGGTGAACTTTGAAATCCAGTTTAGAGAATTGCTCATGACTTGACAGAAATCATTCTTATGAGCGTTTGATTCTATTACTAGGTCAGTCAACTTCAACTACCATGTGGAAGTGGAACTATTGTTGTCTGTCAGTTAAGACAGTCGGGAACTTGGTGTTGTCATTCCTGGCTATTGTATTAGGATACTAGCAGCACTTACATGCAGATATGCTTGTGATTCTAAAGATAGTACACAAGGTGATTTATGTGTGGGTCGCTCAAGTCCTGTGGGGTGCTGGGCTAAAGGTGTTCCATATACATGAACCATAAACTGGAATTGAAATTATTCTCCGCACGCACAAGTAAAACCTATGCAAATGAACAATCTCACAGTTGCAGCTTATATTCAGTACTTCTTCATTACAACTGTCGGTTTCAAAGCATTTTCTTTCTCTAATTCTGCAACTTTATAAACTGCAGCTCCGTTTTCCTCACAAATGTTTTGCTCCTCATAAAACTAATTTTCTACTAACTGATTTCCGTATTTCCATTATAGTTTATTCATTACCATGGTCAAGGAATTATCAGCGTTTTTTCTGACTTGGTCAACTTACCCTTGCAGTAATTTAGCAGTTGAGATCAAGATGCTACTCCAATCTATATATGAAACCAAATCAGGTGGGCTTGATGACAAAGAGGTAATAAGAGATGAACTCTTCCAGTATAAAAAGTTGATGGTTCTAATTAGTTTATAGCTTATTTCTTGATCACTTTAATTTACATGACATCTCCAGGGCTTTTCGTGTTCTGTGGTAATATATTTTATTATAGTCACAGCTTACGCAAGATGATTATTTACGTTCCTAATTTATCTTCCTCTATCATGGTGGTAGGGAAACATCGCCGTTAGTTTGCCTGAGATAGAAGGACTTCACATAATTTTGTCAATAGCATTGATCAGGATATCTTTTTTCTTATTCCTTTCTATTTGTAGACAAGGAAGAACCATCGAGAATCTCGATCCTTACACTGTAGCAGTACCTGAAGCAGAGCAAACCGCTGTCTCAAATTTAATAGTAGATGGAAAGGAATGGTTGTTTTTGTTGCAGGTTACTCCAAGAACAAGTGCATTGTCAAGCTAGATGTTTTATATTATCCGTCCATAATGTGGATGTGGATGCTTGTGTATCCTGCGACTTGGTTAATCCAGGAGGTATTTGTGTTCAGACACAAGTGTGGGCTTCTTGCAGGGTAGAGCATAATTGGATTTTAAAGCCATTTATAATGTCCTGCAAAATTATAAGTTTGAACAAAGGTACATTAAGTTGTGTCACTCACATGGACAGTGTTGCCATCTATAATGCCTTACAAGTCTGAGCTCCCTCACGATAATCTGATTAGTGTGTCGCAAGTCTGCTATTTCTAACTGTACAAATTCTGCACTTATTTAGCATTTTACATGATGCGTAGATTTTTCAGAACAGAAATAAGTCAATCCTTATAACCTGATTTTGCTATATTATTTAGTTTGAAGTTACTTTGTAAATCCCAGTTTCCCCAGTATTGTAACTCCGTGTCAAATTAAACTGACATTTCTCTTGTGGACAACTTCAATTTGTAATATCATGATTTTCTTTTTCAGAAACCGCTTCAACTAGCCTAGGGCTATGTCTATTAGTCCTCCACTATTTCTAGGAATGAGATAACACATGTTTCTTCAAGTGTCTACGCACTATATGAAGTAAGTTTCTTATAGAAGTAGTCAGACCTGGATACCAATTTATTGGAACATTATATTTCTTATAGAAGTAGTCAAACAAGGATATCAATTTATTGGAACCATCAAGGAAGAGACACTCCTGGAGGGTCAGAAGTAATGCAATATATTCTCTCCCTTATGCCTATTTGAAATACAGTTGTAGGGTTGTACTTTGCCACTCATATTGCAGTACTCAACTGTAGTGCTAAATTTTCTAACATGGACACTGCACTTGTACGAGCTACGGGCCACTATTGTTTGTCATATGGATTGTAGATGTAGTGGTAATGTACCACATTTTTCATGTAGTAAGGATGATATGTTATACGGAGTACAACAATATGGTTGCCGTGACCTTCCTATTGTCCATAGAGCCAGAAGAAAAATAGAATAAAATTTTTCATTAGACAAATAATAGAATTGGTGATTGAATATCACATGTTGGTAATTTTATATCTATGTGGGAGCTTGACGTAAGAGTACATGCAGGGTATACAAGTGAAAAACATTATTTATTTACATGCGTTATTATCAGAGTTTTTTTAACAGGGAGGGATCCCGAAGCTTTATTACCATCGTAATAACATGACACAACACATATGACATCTAGGCCCTAAAGAAACAAGAAAATACATAACAAATCGATGGACTTTTACAAAAAAGGACCTCAAACTGAGAGACAAAAACATGATCAGGTCCTTGCGTCAGTGTAGGTTGCATCTCGCTGCCGTCGGGGACGAGCCACTTGGGGCAACGAGGTTTCTATGGCAGTATGGCTCAAGGCCATACATAGCCCCAAATAGAAGAAACACTGTCTCCTTGTTGGCATAGCCCTAGGAGGAAGAAAGAGGCGCGCAGACAGACCCATCGCCTCAGAAGGTTGCACTTCAGCCTGAAGAGTCACCAGAGCGACGAAGACCGCCCATCGATTGCCAAAGACCAGCTTCAGCGAGTGGCGTAGCTTCATAACAATTACCGGTGAAAATAAGCTCATATCCAATCATATATTATATTTTTGGATGAAGTTAACACCAAAGCTTCTACTGGTAAAAATTAGGGCCAGTTCGGAAGTGAAAATCCTAATGAAGTCTTGTTGACCTCAAATGTTGGCTTTACAAGAAACGACTCATTTTTTCGCAATAATGGATGAGCAAGAATTTTAAAAACTAATGTTTCATTGTTGTTTCCCGTGGCAACGCACGCGCATTTTACTAGTGTGTTT
>LR880970.1:858494041-858508486 GCA_904067115.1 Aegilops sharonensis | reverse complement strand
TGTGTGTGTGTGTGTGTGTGTGTGTGTGTATAGGGTAACGCTATTCTAAGCGTGAGTGTAGAATAGCTTATTCTACACCCCTAGTAACGCTATGTATAAAATCTAGTAAAACATTATATAAAATATAGTAATTCTGAAATAATTTTTTTTACTACCCAAGTTTTTAATTTCCTACATTGTAAAAAAATTACTATATTTTGTATGCTACGTTACTATATTTTCTATAGAGCATTACTAGGGGTGTAGAATAAGCTATTCTACATTCACGCTTAGTTTAACGTTACTATATATATATGTGTGTGTGTGTGTGTATGTGTGTGTGCGCGCGCGCATACACTTGCCCCTATGAACGTACACACACGCACCCTACCCCATGAGCAGGTCCGAAAGACTGAGTCGCTGTATCATTTTAAGATTTTACGAAGTCATCATGAGCGTCTTGTAGTCGACAGGAACGTTCCATCCCACTGAACGCGTATCGTCACAAATCCTGAAATAAATCCAGGATAAATGCGACTACTTTAGTGAGCTGGGATATTCCTGTCCGCCTGACCATATATTGGTTCGCACTAGCGCTCCTAGTTGCTAAGGGAAGAAACAAGTGACATAAAGTGTCTTTCATTTTCTTCGATTGGACCTGGTATTTTAGACTTTTACACCGAAAAAAAGGTGTCCTCCAGTTACAGTGTTTGGAGTCAAGTCAAGCACGCGTTATCTCCACTTGTTTCCACATCCGTGGATCAAAGGTTGGAGCTGCTGGATCGGATCCAATCCTCTCATCGCCGAGCAAAGGAGGAGAGGAGAGGAGCAAGCAACTCCAGCATCGCTTTCCATCTGAATTTCTCCTGCAGGTTAGTGGTACATATGCAGTCTCTATTCGGCATATACTTTTTCTACCAAGAAAAACATGAAGAAGCATCGGGCACGAGCATGGCGGGCGACGGGTGAGCGCGCGGCTGGGCTGCCCCGATCTCCCTCCTCCCACCTCCCCTTGGGCAGCTGCGACCAGATCCTGCACCCCCTCGGCGTCCTCTTCTCCTGCGGTGGCTCCCTCCGCTATTGCTCCTTCTCCACGTACGCCCGACGAAGTTGGCTTCTGCGTCACCGTCGACGGCGGCAGCCGCGGCCTCCCCAGCCCCATCCGCCTCCCTCTCGTCCTCCTGCGCTCCACCTCGCTAGGCATCTGCGTCGCCATGGGCGCCAGCTGCTGCTCCGACCCCGCTGGGCGAGGATTCCATGGCCAACCCGAACCCGATACCCGAGACCTGGCGTCTGTCCCCTCCCGTGCCGCCGGCGGCCACTGCGGCCCCGTCGCACACCGAGCCACCAGCCACCTCCCAGCTCATAGTGAAGCTGCGTCCGTCGTTCCCCAAGGTTCAACCCCGGTCTCCTCCAGCAGCAGCCTGCCATCATTGCTGAAGGCGACCGATTCGTCCCACCCGTGCGCCCGGGTTGGGGGGATTGTCGTGGATGCTTTCGTCCTGCCGTTGTCGGAGTGTTGTGTGGCTGCTCTGTGTGGAGATGAGCTGGGGGCTGGCAGCTCGTCTCGAAGGGTCGACGCCTCCCCCGGCTTTTCGTTGCCTTACCTTCAATGCCTCCTCCGGCGTGGCTAAAAAACAGATGTTTCCGGTGACTCTATATATTCGTGCAGGGATCCAATCCGTTGCTGGAACTGCCTCCGTTTCGGTCACATTGCTCGATTTTGCCGTGCGAAGCAACCCGTCGACCACGCTGCGCCGCAACCATGTGTTGCTCCACCATCGGCATCTGTCATCCGAGGTGACGTGCCATTACAACCCCTCCTTGAGCTTCACGACTGTCTTGTGCGCGTTGGGATTGTCTTGGAAAGAGCGGAGGTTGCTCTTGGTAACCTTCAGGTTGTGCCCATTGGGTCTCGGCTGCCCTAGCTCCAGGTTGGTTCTGCAAATGCAGAGGAAGTCGGCCTCTATGGAGGTTTCTCTCACATGCTAGACCCTGCTCTATGGTGTCGACTGACACTGGGGGTGAAATGATCGCCGGGTTGTGGCTCCAGTTCTACAGATTATGCCTGAGTTGACAGAGCTATGTGGAGTCCACTTCACTTCTCCCGGTGGTGCTCCTGGAGCAGATGGGCTCGCTAGGGGCTTTGGAGGTGCCCACGACACCCTTATCGTCGCCCTTGGAGTCTAGCTAGCCAGACCGACTTTGTGGTGTGTGTAGGTTTGGATGTTGTTGTCACTCACTCTCCCGTGGCCATTGTGCGGGTGGTGCCCCCAAGTTGAGATGTTGTTTGGGCAAGTGTGTTGGCACCTTGTTTTTGATGCTCTATTTGCAAAAGAGCTTTGCGACTTGCTCTCTAGCTTGGGGGCGGCTAACCCTGGGTCTCGTAAGGCGATTGCATGCATTCTGTCTGAGAAGGTTAACAAAGACAAGATCAAGAAGGTGGAGAAGTTTCTCAAAAGCAAAAACCAAGAAGAGTGATGCCATAGGGAAAGCGTCTGGGTCTCCTTAATGTTTGCTCTTCAATCTTTCGGGTCGTCCTCATGGTTTAGCTTATTACCGTGGTTTTGGTGGGGTCATTTATCTACATCTGAGGTATTCTTATTGGACATTCCTTCTCGATGTAGATGCATGTGGGCTTGGGACTGTTGCGTGTTGGGAGTGCCTATATGGTTCACGGTCATGGGGTTTTAGACTTTGGGAGTAGTACACATGTGGTCTGTTTGTATTGGTTTTCACCCTGTTTTTGTTAATTATAACTGGGCATCTCTCTTCTTAATTAAACGATGAGGAAAATCTTTTGCCTTTGTTTTTAAAAAACTCTTTCTACCAAGTAAATCATGCATGGGGACGAATGGGAAATAGCTGGTGGTACAAACTACATTTGGCTGGCATAGTTTCAGTACGTCTTTGCTCCTTCCAAAGAAGAAGTTAAGTATTGTGAAAATTATTTGTGAATGATTTTTTAGGTTGCACGGTTTTTTCTATCTCAGGAAGGAGATCGTAGATCGTCTCAGATAAGCCCTGATGGCAGATAGATGCAACATGGATCTGAACTTCAGTTTGATTGAAACTATTACAGAAAAATTTTCAGAGGATAAAAAGATTGGCTCTGGTGGGTACGGAGATGTTTACAAGGTATGATTTTCTCAAATTAATAGTTCCACCACTGGCTACATATTCGGTCGTGCTAACATGTGATTTTAATAGGGTGTGCATAATGGGATAGAGATGGCTGTGAAGAAGCTTCATCCCTTGCAAGGACTCGATGATAAGGAATTTCATAGTGAAGTCATTAACCTTACCATGGTCTCTCACAAAAATATTGTGCGGCTAATTGGATACTGCCACGAGACTCGGCGTAAATACATTGAGCACAATAATGACACTGTTTTTGGGAGTTCAATTGAGCGAGTTCTCTGCTACGAATACATGCAGGGCGGAAGCCTTGAAACACATATTGCAGGTATTTATACATATTATCAACAATTGCCAATATATATTATTTTGTAGATCAAGGAAAATGATTGTTGGTAATTTTCTATCTCCTTTTCCCTTTAATTGCAGATGAATCGTGTGAACTTGACTGGCCCACATGTTATAACATTATCAGAGGGACTTGTGAGGGCTTAAATCACCTTCATAATGCTCCCAAAAAAGCTATATTCCATTTAGACTTGAAGCCAGCCAATATATTGTTGGATCAGAGCATGACACCTAAAATAGGAGATCTTGGTTTGTCAAAAGTTTTTTCTTCATCAAAGACACATCAGACAGAGATTCTCAGAGGAACACCGTAAGTTCATGGTCATGTAAAGCAGTTTATAAATTTTATCAAAGTTTGCACGAATGATATCAATATGCGATGTTTATGATATCATGCAGTGGGTACATGCCACCTTAATACATAAAGCATCGCTATATATCAAACAAGTTTGACGTCTTCAGTTTTGGGGTCATAATTTTAAAGATGGTGGCCGGAAATGCTGGCTATTTCCGCTGTTTTGAGATGCCTCCCAAAGATTTTATTAAGCTTGTAAGAGAAATCCTTTGTATCTTTGTCGAATTAGTATGCCGTGAACATACATATGACTTTTCCACATTTTTTATCTTTAGTTACTGTGCCATTTTTTGCATGCAGGTAAGTGAAAACTGGACGAGGAGGCTCCAGGCAATGCCGCGCCTTTACTCATCCCACGAGATAGACATCCTACGAGTGAGCACATGTGCTGAGATTGCCTTAAGGTGTGTGGAAGATGACCGAGAAAAAAGGCCTTGCATAGAGGATATTCTCCATGAACTGGATAAACTAGAAGCTGAGATTAACATAATGTCACAGACTTCTGGTCCATCAAAAGTCCTAACTCTACAGGTAAGTGTAAAACTTCAGTTTGCTTGTTAAATTATGTAGTAATGTTATTTGTTGGGTCGATGGCACCAGTAAAAATAAAAATATTCTTTCCTTGCAGAGAAGCTGTGGCTCCAATGTTGTCTCAGTGGATCCCACCTTGGAGCTCTGTTTCCACTTGGAGTTGAGGAAGAAGGCGTCAAGCTGCTTGCAGATAATCAGCAACAGAAGGCGATGGTTTAACTTCAACTAAACCAACAGAAGGCGTATGTCTCAGACCCTTTTTAGGGTCGAACCATCGGCATTTGAACACAGTGAGACTTAGGGGTTCGCGGCCACGTTTGAATGTAAGCTCGTATATTTTTCCTACCCTTCCATAGTAATCTACTTTATTATCTCCTTTGGTGAAGACTCCGGTATTTATGGTTTTGGGATCAGGCCGACTGTTCTGGTGCTCTTCGGTATGGAAGCGATACCCATTCACATCATAATTTTGGCATGTCATGACGGCAGGGTCAAAACCCATGGAAACCCATCTCAATTCTTCATCCATTGATTCGTTCGGATCATTTCCCTACAAGTTTAATTGAAATTATAGGGTGCATGAGTTTACTTGGAATTGTACGGTGAAATAGGTAATAGGGAAGTGTGAAAAATTACTTTCTCCATGAACCACACAACGAAAATTTTCCTTCCATCAGCAACCTTTCGGAGAAGAGCAAATGCCTCCGCTTCAGTAGGAGGCAGCATTCTCGTCCACTCTTCCTCAACGAATCGACTACAATAAGAAAAGCGGTATAAGAACTAGGCAAAGTGAACATAACGAATTGACTAAAAGAATGGTGCAAAGATATTACCTCATCCACTCATCCTCAACTTCCTTGATGTTGTGCAAGATATAGAACATGACATCCTCCCACTCATCTCGTGGCATGAGATAAGGTGTCGAGCATCCAGCCCTGCCACCTTGCATGATGAATAGAGGCAGCTTGGGTTTATATTTGGGTTCTTTTGTATTTTATCGAGACACCTTATTGTGTAGCGTGGGAACATGCATGGTCCGGATAGTAGGCTGTCCTGAGGTCTGCCACCTCCTCTAGGATAACTGCCTCATCTATGGAAGCTTCAATGTTAGCTTTGTTTCCACATTTCTGTCTCAGATGCTTGTTCTGTCTCTCAGGGCCGTACTGCCAAAGATTCTGCACATGGCCCCCCAACAATACCTCGTTCGCGAGGTCCAAAATGAGATGTGTCATCGGAGTAAAGAAGCCTGGCGGGAAGATCTTCTCTAGCTTGCATATCAACTCCGGCGCCTTCTTATGCATTTCTTTTATCTTCTGAGGACATACTTCTTTAGCACAAAGCATGCGGAAGAAATAGCTTAACTCCGCAAGCACACGCCAGACACACTCGGGAACATAGCCCCAAACCATCACCGGCATAATCCGCTCAATCCATATATGATAGTCATGACTCTTGAGCCCAGTCACTTTGCCCGTTGAAAGATTGACCCCCTTACTTATATTCGACGCATAACCATCAGTGAACTTCACGACGTGTTTCAGCCGCTTCAATGCCCCCATCTTATGATCCTTTTTAAGTACGAAGACAGCATCTGGCTTGAACCAAGATATTCGATTGCATGTGGGAGTCTGCATGTGTAGACGTGGTCTATCACAAATATTCTGTTGATCGACTCTAGCATTAACATTATCCTTTGTCTTATCGGGAATGTTGAGGATCGTGCAAAAAAGGGACTCTACGACATTCTTTTCTGTGTGCATCACGTCGATGTTGTATGGAAGTTTGAGGTCCTTAAAATAGGGAAGCTGGGTGAAGGGGGTAATGTGAGTCCAGTTGTGTGTCTAAACCATATCATTCAAAACATTTTTCCCTTTAACTTTTCCTTTGCCCTCGCCCTCGTCTTCGCATGTGGCTTTACCTTTGCCTTTGTCTTTCCCTTCGCCGGCAGGCTTAAGAGCTTTCAGCTGAGCAAGCACATCCGCACCAGAAAACGTTGGAATCTCGTTTACTTCATGGACAACTTTGCCTTTTGTGCAGTTCTTCTTGTCTTCCCTATCAGGATGGTCTGGAGTGAGGAACTGTCGATGTAGGTCAAAGGCAACATACTTGCCACCCTTCTTCAGCCAAATGAAAATCAAGGCCTGCATGCACACTGGGCAAGGCATCTTTCCACTAGTACACCACCCGCAGAACAGGGCATAGCCGGGAAAGTCATGCATCCACCAACGGCTGCATAAACACACTCACATTCTAACCCGGATATTCAGGCCCCGGAATTATAAGAGACAGAAACATGGTCTTGCGTTGCATTATGGCCCCGGGAGGGAGATTGAGCGGAATAACAAATATGGGCCTGTTGGGGAACGTAGTAATTTCAAAAATTTCCTACGCGCACGCAAGATCATGGTGATGCATAGCAACGAGAGGGGAGAGTGTGCCCACGTACCCTCGTAGACCGAAAGCGGAAGCGTTAGCACAACGCGGTTGATGTAGTGGTACGTCTTCACGATCCGACCGATCAAGTACCGAACGCACGACACCTCTGAGTTCAGCACACGTTCAGCTCGATGACGTCCCTCGAACTCCGATCCAGCCGAGCTTCGAGGGAGAGTTCCGTCAGCACGACGGCGTGGTGACGATGATGATGTTCTACCGACGCAGGGCTTCGCCTAAGCACCGCTACGATATTATCGAGGTGGAATATGGTGGAGGGGGGCACCGCACACGGCTAATAGATCTCAAGGATCAATTCTTGTGTCTAGAGGAGGCGGCCGGCCTAGGAGGAGGGCGCGCAAAGGGGGGAGTCCTACTCCCACCGACTCCTCCTTTCCTTGTTGGAGTAGGAGAGAAGGAAAGAGGGGGAGAGGGAGAAGGAAAAGGGGGCTGCACCCCTTGTCCAATTCGGACCAGAGGGGGGCGCAGGCCTCCTTCCTCGAGGGGGCGGATCTTTACTTCTTGAGCGAGATCCCACGCTGCCCTCATGTTTCCGTAGAACCAGTACTGGCTATAAGCTTTATCAGTGTGCACACGGGCGATCGCCATCCACCTGACCGCTTCCTCCGATAGATCGTCGTCCTCAACCATCACATCTTGCAGATTGCCTTCATTGAGGCCAAGCTCTTCCATCATGGACTCCAGATCGGTCACCCCCGATCCTGAAGCCCCGGTCGCCATTAGATCTCTAGCCCGTGGGGTAATCACGCGGGCGGGTCGTTGTTCCCTACCGCCGGCTCCCCTCCCGCGTTGCCGGAGCACCAGGCTCCGACCACAGCAGCAGGTACGGCGGAGAGGATCAGGTCTCAACGGGTGGAGCGATCGCCGTCGCCGCCTGAGAGGAGAGAGAACCCTAACTTGAGGGAGAAGTCCGTCACCACCAGAAGTCGTTCAATATAGTTTTGGCCCTTTCACAGTGGCATGTTGGTTGTGGTCGGCCCAAGCGAGTGACTAGGCCATCCTGACTCGCATGTGGCCGAGCGCAATACCCGCCAGTCCTATCTGGCGCATAGGTCGTGTGTTAGTGATCTAACACGTATCCCCTCGAGCGCCCGGTTCTCTGCTTGGACCGGCCCATTCTAGGTTTCATGCCCATTGGTTTGGGAATGTTCTACAACCTTGCCTGAACCAGGTTTTTTCTGTGGTTTTCTTCAGTTTTTTTTCCTTTTCATTCTTTTTATTTCTATTTTATTTTTCTTTATTTCTATTTTTAAAACATTATCCAAATTCATGAACATTTTTAAAAAATTGCTTACATTTTACAAAATAATGAAAAAAATGGATTCATGAACAATTTTTGCTGAAACTAATGAAGAATTTTTTGAATTGACAAACATTTTTTGTAATTTTTGAACAATTTTTGAAATTCACAAGCATTTGTTTTGAAATGCATAAACATTTTATGAACCTATGAATTGTTTTTTAAAATTCACAAACAATTACTGTTTTGAACACTTTTTAAAATTCATTAAAAATTGAATTCCTCAAAAATAAATTCAAATTCATGAATATTTTATAATAGGCGAATATTTTTTTACTTCCTGGACATTTTTTTCAAAGTCATGAATATTTTTCTGAAAAAGTAGTTTTCAGAAATTTGATTTTTCTTGAAATCCTGAATTATTTTAAAGTAAAAAAACAAGAACAGGAAAAAAAACAGGCCGTCCCACCATACACATGGGCCGGCCCAAAAGGGCACGCATGGTGGCATTGGGCGCGAGGTCCCCGCAATACCTTGCTAGTCCCTAGCGACGTGGGCACTTAGATCACAATAGATTTACCGATGAGTAATAAAGCACGTGTGTTTCCGGGTCAAAAAAGAAAAACTAGGAGAAGCTAGATTTGTGTTGCCGGTTCACGTTACTCTGGTTTTCGTTTCGGTTACCGGTATAAAACCGAACGGGCTGAATTAACTTTGGCTAATACAAATGAAAACCGGATTCTTCTGTAGCAGCAAGAAAAACCGGAGATTATTTTTTTTTCCTGTTTCGGCTTGGGTCTTCAGTTTTATGCCCACGAATCAACTCAAATTCAAAAATCAGGCAACTTACATTTAGCTAAACTGCAGTTATTTGTACTCCCACTATTTAGAATGTTTAAATTTAAATTTAAAATTTTCCAGATTCACTATTTAGAACTTTCTTAAAAATATATATAATTTTCCAGATTATATTTGATGATTTTACTGATAGATATCAGACGTTGAGGTGTACACGGCTGGTCAGTAGAGCGCCACCACTCTTTCACTCGCTCCAATAATCCATGGCCTCCGACCATGAGCGCCTCCGCGCGCTCAAGGCCTTCGACGGCACCAAGGCCGGCGTCAAGGGCCTCGTCGACGCGGCCGTCACCACCATCCCCGCCATCTTCCACCACCCGCCGGAGTCCCTCACCGACGCGCCCCATCATCACCAGTTCGCCATCCCGGTCATCGACCTCGCCGGCCTCTCGACGCCGACGAGGCGGGCCTCGGTGGTCAGCGCGATGAAGGCGGCCGCGGAGACCGTGGGCTTCTTCCAGATGACGAACCACGGCGTGTCGGAGTCGGCCATGTCCGAGGTCCTCGCGGCGGTGCGGCGCTTCAACGAGGAGCCGCCGGAGGCCAAGGCGCCGTACTACAGCCGGGACCCCGAGCGGCGCGCGCGGTACCAGTGCAACTTCGACCTCTTCCGGTCGCCGGCGGCCAGCTGGCGCGACACGCTCTACATGGAGATGGCCCCGGAGCCGCCGCCGCCGGAGGAGATCCCGCCGGCGTGCAGGGCCGTCGTGCCGGAGTACGCGGGGCTGGTCCAGCGGCTGGGGCGCACGCTCTTCGGACTGCTGTCAGAGGCGATGGGTCTCCGGCGTGGGTACCTGGAGGAGGAGGAGGCCGGGTGCCTGGAGGGGCTGAGCGTGGGCTGCCACTACTACCCGGCCTGCCCGGAGCCGCGCCGGACGCTGGGCACCGCGAGGCACTCCGACCCCAGCTTCCTCACCGTGCTCCTCCAGGACGCCGTCGGCGGCCTCCAGGTGCTCGTCGAGGATGAGAAACGGCGACCGGCGTGGGTGGACGTGCCGGCGGAGGCGGGGGCGCTGGTGGTCAACGTCGGCGACTACCTGCAGATCCTGTCCAACGACCGGTTCAGGAGCGTGGAGCACCGCGTGGTGGCCAACGGCGCCGGTCCCCGGGTCTCCGTGGCTTGCTTCTTCCGCGCCGACGCGTCGACGAGGGTGCTCGCGCCGATCGTCGCCGGCGGTGATGGCGATGGCCGCTCGAGGTACAGGAGCACGACGGTGCCGGAGATGCTCCGGCACTACGGCGCCAAGGGCCTGGACGGCGTGTCTGCGCTCCAGCGCGTCAGGATCTGAATCTACCTCGTCCAATCTGAATGTATCTGAGTCAAAAAAAACATAATCTTGTGTTCATGATTCAGATTCGTGTTTGGATCTGAACTCATGATTCAAAAATTCATCCTAGCAATGCAAGATGCAATCTCTGTTGTACTTTTTTGAAGGGTGGAAATTTGAATTCAGCTGGACATGCAGAGGAGATTTAAATTCAGCTGGACATACAGTAGTAACATGAACTGAAAATGAATTAACAGAACAGAAGAGACATCCCCTACAATGGAAACATGAACTGCTTGAACCAACACAAACAAATGGCAAGTTATTCACAGGGACGACGACGATGACGACAACAACAACGACGCGACACGAGAGCTAGGGAAACTGAAACTGAGTTGAGATGGCTGATGACTTTCTTCAGCATCTGCCATGGCGGCATTCATCGGTGAGCGCCGCAGCTATGTACAGACAGACTGACAGAGATACATGAAATGATCATCCTGCATTACAGAGTTACTGACTGAGCTAACCATCCATCCATCCACCCACCAGTCAAGGGTCTGCGTGGCCCATGATGGCCTCGTCACCGGAGTCGTAGCCCTCGGCGTCGCTCAGCTCCTCGTCGCTCTCCTCCTCCTCCTCCTCCGGCGACATGTCTTCAGGCTTGGCATATCTTTCACAATATTCTGAACAGAGTTTTTTCAGTTTGTGTTAAGGAAATACTATAATACACTCTATGACAGAGATATGGAACACACAAGTTGTGGTACAAATCAGACCTTTGACTTTATTTTCATAGGCATTCTTGTCACGCATCATGAGCGAAGCCGCCTCGCCGTTCAAGGGGTCCGAGGGGTTAGGGTAGAGGAGAAGCTGGGGCAGGAACACCTCAAAGATATTCACAAGGTCTGCAGCAGCATAACAGCAAAAATGTGGTGCTCTATTTTTTAGTAAAAAAAAGTCAACATGGTCGCGTAAAATTAGCAACTCGTGCATGCTGGTTATTATTATTATGGGATGGATTACCAAACATTGGGCTCCAGGTCTGGTTGATGACATCCAAGCACACGGAACCGGACCTGTCGACAGACAAACAAATGATGAAACCTGAGCAGAGAATTGTATGTGAAATGAAGAAGAAGGGCTTACATCTCATCAACATTGGGGTGGTAGATCTTGTTGGTGAACCCAATGGAAGGGGATTTGTAGGGGTAAGCTTCAGTCAGCTCAACCCTAACCTTCCACACACCACCCTGGTAAATACCTGCAGCAAGGGAATAGAAGAACCCCTGTAATTAATTAGATACCAAATGAATTGAAGTGCTAGAGGGCAGATTGAAGGATTAAATTTGTTCAAAATTATTGTGTAATCTGTATGTACAGAGTTTTAAGTACTACTTATGTACTCCCCGTCCCAAAAGAAGTGCTGCTAACTGACTTTGTACAAAATCGGCGACACTTATTTTGGGACGGAGGGAGCAGTAGAGTGTGTGGCAATGCAGCATCATTCCCTTCCACTAGTACTCCACAGTGGGGAAGGGAAAACTTGACAGCTGAACAGACAAGCACTAGCAGTAGTACTAAACTTGGCAGAATAAATAAATGGGTGAAAGCATGAGTGACAGCCAAAGGGCATCCTTTATTTTTGGGGGGTATTGGTCAAATCTGTCCCTTTTTTTTTCCTGGAACTTGTTGGTTGGGCAGAGCAGAGAAGAGAGAGAGAGAGAGAGAGAGAGAGGCCATTGTGGGGATGTGGATGAAGCACCTACCGTACCCATATCATATAATAATGGAGGTTCACAATAACAAGTCCTCCCATGCTCATCTAGTCAGAGGTCATATGGATATGGATGGGGTAAGCAGGACAAGCAGAATGCATGGATAAGCAGGACAGTTTTGCATAGCTGATTTTCTTCTTGAGATTAAAGAGCTGTTTCGTAGTAGAAGCGGATTTCTTTTTCCTTTTTGTTTCTTTATTGTATGTTAGGAAGGACTTGAAATAGCAACAAACAAAGAAACAAACAAACAAGCAGATTTGATTCGGAACAAAGATGAGGGGAAAACAAAGAAACAATCTCATCATGCAACTAATCAATCGGTCAATCAAAAGAAGCAAAACAAGAAATAAGCAGGAGGAGATGAGATGCATGGGACGGGATGGAGAGAGGGGAGAGGGGTGAGGGAGATCATGGTTTTCACTTTCAGTAAGATTTCAGTGAAATTCACTGAATTTCAGTAATTTCAGCAGACACTGAAATATTACGTTTCGGCCAAAATATTTCAGCAATTTCAGTATAGCACAACAATTTCAATATTTTTCAAAATATATTTTAAATTTTTCAAATTTTTAATTGAATTCAAGTGAATATTTCGGTCATTTGGCTGAAATGAAAACTGAAATCACTGAAATTCACTGAATTTCAGTGATTTCGGTTGGTGCTGAAATTTTTCTGAAACTGAAATTGAAAACCATGAGGGAGATAAGAGAGACGAACTGTCTTTGGGTCCGTGGAAGTGGACGAAGAACTCCTGCATCCCGTCGTTGATCATGTCCACCTTGTAATCGCTCATCATCCTGACCACCAACACAAGCAAGCTATTAAACATGAATTCAAAACTCAAAAGCATCGAGACAAAGAATGAATGAAGTAGGTGAGACTAGAGACAGCTTCATGAGATCCATCTCCCTGCGCTTGCTTGGGGAAGACATCCGGTCGATGGATGGATGTTTGCTTCTTCTTCCTCCTTGCTCTGCTCCCTCCTGTTTGTTTGTTTGTAGGTGGTTCTTTCTCTCTTTGCACACACACAGAGAGAGAGAGAGAGAGAGGGAGAGAGAGGGGACAGGTGGTGTGATATGGGAGCAAGCACAGGGCTATGATATTCCAGAAGAGAGGAGTGGTGGCACAGGGAGGGGAGGGCCAATCTTATCTTGCACACATCAATAAATACTACTCCCTCTTGAGTTCAGAAATACTAAAGTATTTGTAAAATAATGAATAGAAATGGCTTATCTAAAACTAAAATACGTCTAGATGCATCACCCCCTCTGTCTAACTTCGACAGAGGAAAGAAATGATGTATCTATTATTAAACTACGTCTAGATGCATCCATTGTTTGGACGATAAGAAGAACTATATGAAATAAAACGTTTCGTCCACACCACGGAGACAGAGCAATGATCACGCACTTCTTTTCCAATTTTATAAGTTATAATTTTTATCTGGTTGAAATAAAAGTGCAACTTGTTTTGTTGCCGAAAGAAACTAGTACTAGTACTAGCAGAGACTAGCAGAGGATGGATGGATAGATGAGTCTGGTGACAGGGACTGCTTGTTGTGCACTGGACTAGTATCTTTTTCTGAACATGGAAATCACCCGATGCGGACGGATGGCTCTACCGTCTTGCCTTTGCTAAATGGCCCCTCATCAAACTTGATTCCTTCACCGACCTTCCCAAAAACTTATTTCGTCATCTGGCCCCTCGCATTCACGCCGTCATGTGGCTAAATTACGCATGAGGCCGCCTTCACCCAATACGTGTCTGACCGGCTTGGTCCACGGTCGTCGGTTGCATCGTCAGCATGGCACCTCCCTCTCCCACCTGATGGGAGGATGCGATACTACCTACAACCCCTGCTTTGAGATGATCGACCATCCCGAGAGTTTTCATCATGTCTCGTTTCCTGCTGGACAAGCTGATTATAAATAGGCGCCATCAATTTAGTGTTTATAAGTTGTAGATTCGTCGGATGGTAATGTCGCATATATGATGGCACTATATAGAGCCAGGCCATTAGACGTTTTAGCTTGTAAGTCCACACGCCCTCTGGTTTGGCGTGGTAAGGCCTTGTGTCAACTGCCTAGCCATTCAATGTGATCGTTCTACTTCTTTTATTCGTTTTATCGCGTGGGTGTTCTTCTCACACTTTACATGTGGGTGTCTTGATTGCACATGCGTAATACGCGTGTTTTGTGACATAAAAATATTAGGTTGTCTCATTTGGAGTAGGCACCGGGAAATTGTGTATTTGACCACTTACTCCTCACCCCCCCCCCCCTCCTAAACACCTTGTCCCTTCCCTCCCGTTACTTTCCAAATCCATAGTGGTAGTGACTATATACCCACCTCGTCGGCGTGTTCCACCAGTCGTGTCATGGCCGACTGCCGCCCCGAACAACCCCTTGGAGCCTTGTCCCCACCCCTTTCACAGAGCCCGCAATCCTTTCCACTAAGTTGTGCTACCGGCGACTGGTTATGTCCAACCACTGTGTT
>LR880970.1:858460437-858493660 GCA_904067115.1 Aegilops sharonensis | reverse complement strand
AAGAAGATATTCTGCCATCCCGAGGAGATATTTCTTTATTTAGCATTGGACCCTCTATAGCAGTCATATCAGTTTTATTAAGTTTGTTAGTTATCCCTTTGGGATATCATTTTGTTTCAGCCAATCTTAGTATTGCTGTTTTTCTATGGATTTCCATTTCAAGTATAGCTCCTATTGGTCTTCTTGTGACAGGATATAGCTCAAATAATAAATATTCTTTTTCAGGCGGTCTACGAGCTGTTGCTCAATCCATTAGTTATGAAATACCATTAACTTTTTGTGTGGTAGCAATATCTCTACTTGTGATTCATTAAAATAGGATTTTTTTCCTACACAATCCATTAACTATTTATATTCCTTTTCTTATTTGGTATTTGGGTTGGTAAGTTAAATTAGATAGCTATATGAGTGAAACAAAATAGCTTATAAATTTGTAGTAAAAAGAAAATATCGCATTTCCTACCTGCAAGAAAAAAGTGGAAGTAAACATAAGCAGTGTAAACTCTTTATCCCAAGGTTGATATTTTTTAATTAGTCATCATATTTTGAAGCGGGCAAGAATAAAGGATTCGGGATATGGAATTCCAATACTGGAATATCTCTAATGTAAGGTTTATATGAATCAAGTTCAAGAGGTTGTAGATCGGTTCTATATGACATTGTAGAAGCTGACAGACATGGGCTTGGTGAGTTTGATCTGAACAACGAAGCAGCTTCAGTACAAATGAGCGGTAAAGAAGGCAGCGGGGCCGACAGAGATGCAAGTTTGTTAGAAAGGCCTCGCTTGGAGAGGCGGTTAGCAGACATGCACAGAGAGGAGGAAGAGGTGGAGTTGGAGGAGGAGGATGAAGAGCAGGCACTGATAGAAATATCCATGCATAGGAGACCACTGTTGCATCTGATGAGCTTATCGATGCAACTTACGCTGATTTCGAAGAGGCGGAGGAGGAGGATGAGTTGGAAAACTTGGTGAGCCACGCAGACAACTCCGAGGATGAAGGCCCAACCGATGATTGTTCAGTCTATTTGAAAAAGGTAATTTTCTGCACTGTATACCAGAGGGACATCAGCACACATGAGTTCAGAAATTTAACCGGTGCTAACCTAGCAGTTGTTGCGGTGCAAAGGCCGAGGTTTTGAATCAGGAGGATGAGCATCTTGTGAGCACCAACCTTCCCCCAAAATTTGGCTACATCCACGACCCGCGAACCGGAAATTGGGTAAAAGGAAGAGAACATCACTCACATCTGGGTGTTACTGACCTGGATTTTTTGATCATTGAAAGCAGTCTGGTTGTTGATGGTGCTGATGCTACTGATGGTGCTTATGGTACTAATGGTGCTGAAAAGCCGTCAGTGATGTAATTGGAGAAGCTGGTTAGTCGTCAACAAAAGCTTGAGCACTATGATTTTAATTTTTTACTCCTACAATATGATCAAATGATATTTCTCCTTGTAGATTAAGAAACATAAAGAAGCACGCAATGGCCTCTTCATGGGAGAAGGGCCCCCAGAAGTATTGGGAAACCCTAAGCACCCCGGCCGCACGAGGGGAGTTGGGATTTTTACTCCATGGAAATATGCCCGCAACCATTCTTTGCAAGAGAAGCGTGAAAAGAAGTGTTAGAGTACGTAATGGGCCTAATGGGCCCATTAGTTTTAGGGTTAATTAGAGATAAGGGTCGCTTGCTTAGGGGTCAAGTAAGTCTTGCTTGGGAGTCAAGTAAACCTTTCTATATAAAGAAAGGAGATGTATCAATCTAATCAAGCAAGAATTAAGAAGGAAATCCCTTCCCTCTTGCCCGGCCGTGGGCAAAAAGGCCCCGGCCGGCCCTCTCGCGCCCTCCTTCTAGCAGCGCCATAACAAGAAGAAAACCAAGAAAAAGGCTGGCGAAGATGAAAAATTAGTGGATTTTAAAGAGTCCTCGTTATTACAAAGCCTACGAACAGAGTTGTTGGGAGGAGGACCAGCATCACCAGCACCGGCACCGACTGCGCCAATGATTGAAGGTCTGTAAGCAAATCGAAGTAGCTGCGCTTCCATGGCCTTCCCTCAAGCTCAAGCTTTACTGCCTAAATTCTATCCCTACGTACGATGAGGTTAAATATTCATAATACTACATACATGATACTTCCATAACCCATCTGTCCTAAGACAAAATTTACCATTTGGTTATAGGTTATCGAGCCCTACAAGCTTATAGTAAGAGGATCGCCGGCTGTGACTCCCGACTTAGCCGCGTGGCCGATAACCGTGAACCGGGGCCTTGGGGGTACGTCGGCTTGACGTGTAACTTAGGGACCTGGTTTGTTGTAAGGCACGAATCCGGGGCCAGATGCTAAAATAAGTTTTCCAGCAGTCAGCAGCGTGCAGATTAAGTTTCTCAGGGGGCATTTAGTAAAAAATAATACAGACTCTAGCTTAGCTTGTTGGGCACAACTAAGCTAGTACTATTGCTGCCTGGTTTGTAGTAGTACAAAAAGATACTATTGCATCAATCCAAAGATAATGATTCAATCCAGAGAGAGAGAGAGAGAGGGGGAGGGAGGGAGAGAGAGAGAGATTCCATCCATGCTTTTCAGACCACTTCAACATCTATCATTTTCGTTTCTTTTATTTTCTTGTGCTGCAAGAGGAGATTCCGTCCTGCTCTTTATTTTATTTCTATTCACCCACAGCAAGCACCAGCAGACAAACAACCAATTATTTGAGTTTGCTATCAGTCACTCACCAGCCACACGTACTCATCCTCCTTCCCACCCATCTCCTTTGAGTAGTAATTAGTAAGAGCACAAGTTAATCCTAACTACTGCACCTCCTTTGAGTAATTACCATTTCTGATATCTCCAGGTCTTGTCACCAAAAACCTTCTTATTTATTAATGCTATATTATTTTCTTACGAAATAAAGGCCTTTCTTTTATATTTCTTACTACATCATTTTGTGACTTGTAGCACCAAAAAATACGAAATAAAGGAAACATCCATGTTGGCTGCCTGAGCAGAATTGACCACGTCCCCTTTTCGACCGACGTCAGTAATACATATTGTGTTATCACACAAGCTATGGCATTAGAAAATACAACATATATATAACGATTTTAATGGCATCTCTTTGGTGATATATAACACCTAAAGTTTCTAAGTTTCTAATGATGTAGTACGGAACAATGAACCCTCAACATCTTGCTGTTCAAACACCAACCAGATCCACACAAACAATCAACTCCTCATGGAGTAGAGTCAAATGTGATGCGGTGATTTATATGCATATGGATGATAAGAAAGAAAGGGGGCCTCAACAAAACACAACACAACACAAGAGGGTTGGTTGACCACAAGGTTAATTATTAGGTTAGGTTAGGTTGGTGATGTGAAGAATAAACACAAGCAACCTCTTGCTTGTCCAACACCAAACCTACACAAACAATCAACTCATGCATGGAGTATAATGTGGACCATAGCTACCTTTCACAAGACTCGTTCCATAGCAGCCGCAAAGAATAGATGCTACTCCTCTGTTCACTTGTGTAAGTCGTTTAGGACAGCTGAAATTGAACTGTTTTAGGTGCTGTCTTAAATGCCATCTTTGTTACCAATTTAATTTAACTCTACGGCTATTATCCGAATCCTTTTCATCCACAAACAAGTAGGAGTACCATGCATCATATACATTTCACACGATTGAAATTGAAATGTGATGTGATAGTGGTTTATATGGATACTAATGTGAAGATGAGACAGGGAGCCTTCTTACATCAAGCCCCACAATTGTCATTCTCATTGATACTAATGTATATATAACTATACATTGGCTACACAGAATGGATATTTTTGGATACTGCTACATACGTACATATATGATATATCTACCGTGACTAGAAAGAAAGAAAGAATCGAGAATAGATGTGAATGACCTCCTGCCTGCCCTGTGCTCTCTTCCCAACCCAGCCGGCAGCCATAAACAAAAAAACAAAAAACAAAAACAAAAAAAAAGCTATGACATCTTTACACCAACCAACCTATGTCTATGAAAATGGAATAATCTACAAGGCCCGACCGGGGGAGCAGAAAGGAAGAGAAAACCCTATATCAACTGACAAATTTACAACATTCTATCCTCCGGAGGCTACCGTCCTCTGCCCTTGCGCGGAACCCATTCAGCTCTTCAAGAACTGGAACGACGCATTGTCCGTGAGCTCTTGAGGCGGGACCACGTTCTGGAACTCCTTGGTGTCCATGGAGTTGCCTATCTCCTCGAGAGACAACGGCATGCTGCAAGCAGGGCACACGGAGCGTTCGAAATCAAGTTCGACACTGTGATTCAGGACGATGTACGACTTTTAGTTTCTGAGAGTGCGCCATTTGTGGATATACGGCGTACACGTACCTTGTCTCTTCGTCTAGTAAATAGGCGCCCGAGCCAGCTCCCTCGTTCACCAACGTTTTCATCTCATTAAGGACCTACGTACACAAATACAATCATTAGGAAATGTATCAGCCCTGAAACCTCAGCTTGCATTGGCACAGACAGAATGCTCGATTAGCCCTGTGAAGTTAGATTTTGTGCTTAATTACCTCTTCGGATACACTTTCAGTATTATATTTGTCATCCCAGTACTGTGTGCATATCCTGTAAAGTTGGTGGACACTCAATACCTGCATAACGGCATGCAGAAATAGGTGTTTAGCTACTCTTCTTCTGGATGCTGCGTTGGGTTTGGGGGTGGGGGTGGGGGGGCCTTACTGGGCAGAGATCACTCATTATTTCATCATATGATACCCTGAACTTTTTGAAAATGACCTGCATCACAACACAAAGATGGTCAGACCTACCCCTAATAGGGACACAATTTTCATACAAGCCAGTAAACAGCACAGCGGCAGTCTTTGAACAGCAAACATAAACACAACTAAACTGTTCCCAGTGTGCGATTCAAAATCGATTGAAATGCTCCACAACTTTTTATACTTAAAAGAACTACTCCCTCCGTTCACTTTTATAAGTCATTTCAGACAAGTGAAATTGATCGAGCTGTTTTGCACAATGTCTGAAACATCTACAAAGCCTTATAAAAGTGAACAGAGGGAGTAACAAATGTTGTTAAGATAATGATAAGAATCCATGCCGAAATACAAAATACATGCTGAAGTTTGTGGTTACATACCAGGAAGCCAACAGCCTGGCTTATGTGCTTAAGTTCATCCCATGCAGATCCTGCGTACTGTTGGTATTTCACGGTTAGCGGTTAGGCACAAGGTAAATAAAGTGAAGATATTAGTACTGGTGTTACATTGTACTCCCTCCGTTTCTAAATATAAGACCTTTTAGAGGTTCACTAAAAGGTCTTATATTTAGAAAACGGAGGGGGAGTAGTTACCATTGAGAAAGAATAAAGTTATTAGACTACAATGTTGGTTGCGAGCATTTAACAATCATAATATAAAGCCTGCATTTTTAGACAGAATAGCAAAATCAAACATATATATTTACCTCTGGCTTGGCTTGTGTGCACCATGCCTCAAGTTCTTCAATCCCTTGTTTCACATATTCTCCATTGCTGAAAGAACAGCACTCTCGCCGTACAAGAAGACTGGGACATATAGTAACATCAGAAGAGGGAGAATTAATTAGGAACTGCGGAAATTGACGGCAGGCAAGGAAAGTCTAGTCTAGACACGAAGTTACCTATTGAAGAGTTGAGCGTTGATGTATGCATAAAGCTGTGTAAAGATCTTCCGACAAAAAATGGTTGGGACCTGAAATTTCAGCATTAAGGCCAGAAGTCAGAACACCATGCAGCCAAATGCAATGCGGGTTTCAAGGTTTAAACTTACACAATTTTCTTGCAAGATTTTCAGGAGATCATTGAAATGGCGGACTATCGCTTTCCAATAGCTATGTTGATCTGTTAGCAAACCAGCCTTCGCAGTTCTTGGCGCCTTTGAGTATCAATGTGTATACAGGAATGAGCATTAGAGCAGCAGCAACAACTTAATTATTGCCATGCAGGTGCAGAGTTAGCATGAAATCTTAACATATAGCCTAATCATCAGGCAGTAGAAATTCATCATGGTACGTACAAAGGTACTCGTGATATAAATAATAGTCTAATTTCTTCTCGTTAAGTTTGCAAAAGGGTTCAAGTGTTATGCCAAGTTACTAACTGAGAGGAACTAGCCAAAAACATGCAAGCGTGAGTCAAAGTTAACCTAGTATTCCTGGATTCCCATGGGAGGTTGCTGAGATGTCTCATGCTTATTTCTAAAATTATATTTGTCCAGCAAGAATCTTCTAAAGCATGAAATGATAATTAACCTGAGGACCCGTGATAGATGGGGTAACCTGAATAACATGCGAGAGTACTGAAGACACTTCTCTCTTCACATTGTCACGGATCATTCCATATAGGCCTTCCACAAAGGCTGTAAGCTGTTGCTTGAAAAGGAATGCAGGATACTTGCCCTCAACTTGGCGCACAAGATCCATATCAACAGTAATGCTTGAAGCACGAAATACCTGTGGATCATGTAACACCAAGAGATTAAGAAATGAGTCAAGATAACCTCGTCTAGCCTATCATACAATTTTCACAAAATACAATTGCTAGAATTCAGAGAACCCTTGTTAATCATTTTGTTAAAAAAAGGGCTTTTCTGGTTTTCCTTATGCGTGTTCAAGAAAAGAAAAGGATATATATATATATAAAACATACCATCCTCCCAAGGAAAGACGTCTGAGTCGTTGTTCTTTTCAGTGGTGTTGTTACAGTGCCAGCAGGTTTCAGACTCTTTTGCAGTATAATCAACAATGATGATGCATTTGATAGCCAGTATGCAAGATCGGCGTTACTGTCTTGTTTCTGTGATACAAATTGTGCAAATTTGAAAAGGGCAACAACATAAATTGAATACGCCTGACAGAATCACGCTATGATGGACATAACTAAGTAAATCATAGAGTGAAAACGAGCACAAGAATTGTTTAAGGCTTGAACACTAGAAATACCTGCATGGCTGAACTAAATATCTGAATAAGTCGATCAAAAATATTAGTTTTTTCCGCCTCGAAAGTTCTCCAATGAAGAAGACATTTGTATATGGTTATTGCAGCAACTGGTTTTCCCTCGCTAAATCCAATGTTTTCATTAACACAGTTAATCAGTGCTTCAACACTCTCCTGCAAGTAAAAGGTGGAGCCATAGTTTAATTTGTTTTCTAATGACTTCATTAACTGCTTTAATTATCGAACATCAGCCCAAGTAAGTACTTGGTGTCTCTCAATTAAAGATCTCCGTCCGAATTCCATAGGTGTGGGTGGTGACTGCAGGGATGATTATATTAGATTCAATCATGAAAAATAAATCTAAAGAGTTATTAACAAGCAGTATAAGATATTCCAAACCTGTTGTTCGTCTGCAGGTACACTCAAATTCTGCACAGTTGCAAACACTCAGAAGCATAAGAATACTTTCATGTGAGTGTGCACACAAGATAGAGAGAGAGAGAGAGAGAGAGATTACAGATTTTTTATGCATGTTAAGCAAAGGATCAGGTCTTGGTCTCGCAGCATGTTGTCGGAGATTAATGATCTCTGCTTCTGCACTAGCCAACTTCTCTCGGAGATTAATGATCTCTGATTCTGCACTAGCCAACTTCTCTCGAAGGCTGGTCATGGAAATAATTGCAATCGTTTAACATAAGATGGCTTGGCTAATAAAAGGATAGAAGCATTTACCAGCATTCTTTAGTTTATATCAAATACAACATGAAACAAGAACCTTAGAAATGCATTCTTTAGTTGATTTAGCTGTGACTCTGCCTCTGTAGCTTTCTTCAGAGACTCTTCTCTGACTTGGTCTTGATCTTTAAACCTCTCTTCCGTTTCCTCTATTTTTGTCTCAAGAGAGCTCACCAGTGTCTGCAAGTCAAAAGTTTATCACTCCATTACTCCACTAGGGGTACAAAAAACAATAATTGGATAGCAAGTGTATTCATGTTATGCACACCCTCCTATGATTGGCCATTTAATAGCAAATGATTTGACCAATGAATACGTCTATTTGAACATCGAAGCTACCAGACTAATCAAAATCTAAGATGTTCAATAACGTAGATTGTTAAAAAAATTGAATGGTATTCATCCTCATTTATGGTTTCACATGAATATCCAGAAAAAAGGATGAGGAGTTCACTGATTCAATGGTACCTATATAAGCTACACAAGATTCATCGCTAGATTTTGTTATCACATTTTCTTTTGCATTTGTTCGTATTTCTGCGTTAATACCTTGAGCTTCTCATTTTCAGCAGTAAGCTTCTCATTTTCGGCAGTGAGCTCATTAACTTGAGTTTCATCAACCCGGATCTCTGGCACTAGAGTAACTTTCTCTGCTTTCTCTGATGCTGCCTTGGAAGTTTCCTGTTCCTTCTTTAACAATTCTTTTGTTTCCTTGAATTGCTGTTGCAGTTCCTGCATTTGTGATTGGAGCTTCTTATTTTCTTGAATCTTGGCTTCCTTGGCTTCTTCCAAATCAGACTGCAAGTACAAAGTATGCATATGTTATTCCAAAATGATCAAAAGTTTCCTTCAGAATGTTATGAGATGCACAATGCTCCTCTATCATACTAGCAATAGCAGCCTTGCAAATGTGCCAGCTGTTGACATGATATCTGCGAGTTTTTGTTCTTATTGTCCAATTATTTTCCATCTTCTTTATACATCCACTACAAGATGCTAATTCGCATGACAGCCCGGAGAAGTTTTGCAATCTAATGCACATTATAGGTCATAGGAAGTGCCGCCTATTAATAAATTCCATGTCAGCAGATATGTTTGTGCTGAATAGCAAATGTTATGTTACTCCTCTACAAAAGTTTTGAAAGGAATTTACTCTATGCATTTGGACCATGCATAAAAAATATTTTTAGAGAACATTGTGGGCATGGTTCTGTGCTAGTTTACCCTGATGCGTTTCTCCACTTGTAACCGCCAAGTAAGCTCCTCGACTTCTTTCTCTAGTTTACTCTTGGCAGCCTGTAGGGCGCCAGTTTCCTTTGCAGCCTGAAAGTAATGAAAAAGTGGCCAGGCACCAAAGAAATCAAAATAGTTCTCAATAACTGAATCAACCAGAGTTATAATGAACTCAGCGATATGATTTGCTTCATGATACAGAGAAATAGAAATGTAAGACCATGGTAGTTGAGTGATATTTATTTTTTTTCCAACCTAACTGGGTGGTATCCTAACAAAAAAAAAAGGAAGATGAAAATAGTTGTAACAACACAAGTTTGCAGTTACATTACTACCATGGCTGTAAAAAACTACCAATGTTGTAGCTTGATCAAGGGTAGAAAGGAGGAAGTCAAGATAAGTTTACAAGGGCTCTTACCATTTTGAGTTGTCGAAGTTCTTTTCTGGCTATTCTTCCTCTCCAACGACACTGAGTGGCGAGTGTAGCCTTCAACATCTTCACATACCTTGAGCGTGCTAAATGACAGCGGCATCGAGTCTACAATGCACGAAATTGTATTAGACTAACTTAGCCTCTTGTTATCATGAGAAACACAAATATTTCTGATACTTTTTACTATCATAGTTATTAGCACCTCATTTCACTATGCTGAAAACATAGGTTTATTTATGCCGATACAGAACATATCAAACTTTTGTGTAAGACGAACACAGAATTACAGAATCAATAAATATCCATCACAAGTATCTCATATATGATCAGCACTTGCATATTCTATTTGGTGGATCTACTTTGATTGAATTAAACATGAAGCCTCAGAAATACCTGAATAATCACTGCAGCTTTTGTTTGTCGGCAAAAACGGAGTTTCTTGCGAGCAGCCATACCACGCAGACCACATTGGATAGTAGTTGATGCGAACCACAGATCTCTAAATTTATTTCTTTCTTGGCGCATACGGTAGCGCGTCTGAATTCGCAAAGCACCTGCCTGTCTTCGAAGATTTTCATATAACCTTCTAGCAAGTGTTCCTTCGATAATGAAAGTATATGAGTCACTATCTCTGCTAAAGCAGGGTTTGTGGAAGAAAATTTAACTGGAAACAGATATATGTACCCTTGCATACTGCCTCGAGCTGTGTAGCACATGTTCGCAGCTCGACGTACTTCTTGCGACACAGAAATGAACGAACTTTGGTTTGTACTTTTTTAGCAGAAAGTCCCAAAACCTCAGTTCTTAGAGCATCTAACTCAGCCATTTGACCAGCACGGAGAAAAACTTTTGTTTTCCCTATCTGTAAAATTCGAAATCAGAAGGTGAGGCTGATACAAGAATAACGAAACAACATATCAGATATCAGTGTTTCACACAAAATGATTTGTCAAACTTGGATCACATTCAAGTCTTGGATTGCTATATATGACTGGAATGTCTGTTAGCAAACAATTTCCTTTGGGGCATGTGCAAAGGCCGGCAGAGCTAGACTGAGAACGACAAGGGTTCATTCGGTGCTGTGCCTTTCTTTGATGTCTGTATTCTGGCCCATCAGGGTGTAGCTTGCATGGGTTAGGGTGGTGCACAAGAGACTAGTGTGAATTATTCTTGGGCCAGGTCGGTACACCCCCAAGGGCCTATTTGGCTCCGTCCCAGGTATGTGGATCACAAATACCAAAAATTCAATCTAAAAACCCGAGAAAAATAAACACAACTTCTTTTGGGGATCCAAATTATAATTCACACAAAATGTGTAGATCAAAATGAAGTTTTGTAACACAACTCTGCCTATTCATTAGATCAATCATGGGCTCTTGGTGGTCCCTGTTGTGAAATTGTGGTACTCTTTTAAGATTGCCAAACTAAGATCAGGACCAAGAAATGAATAAACTGGAAACATCAAAGCACTAATATTTCTTCTAATAGTTACCTGATAGCCTACAAGGTTAGCTTTCTCGAGAATCATCTTCGTAGAAGTAATTTCAGTATTACTGCCAAAGGGAAAAAAAACACATAAGTACTTACAACATATGGAACAGAAACAATGAAATAATCAAATAAATAGTAAGTTACCCTTTACTCAGAGCTTTGGGGTGCAGAATACCAAATCGATTGACAAATTCATAGAAGGTTCGCCTAGTGGGGTATCCTAGACAGCTTATCCTTATTGCCTCTAAAACACCCTGTTCAAAAAGACAGATGGCATTTCACGACTCGAATGCAGATAAATTGTATTATTTTCTCTGACATTTATGCATTTAGACCAGCAAAAGAAACAGCACAGAAATTGGTCTCACCCCACAGCGAAGCTGCTGGAGAACGTTACTGTTCTCAAATATCGCTGGCTTGAGAACATTGTTAGGTTTTATGCAGCGGATGTAGTGTGGTTCTGTTGCACTCAGCGTTTCTAACAGAGATTGTAGTTGTTGCTGCAATATCATGCCAAAATAAAAAAAGGGGGTAAATAAACACAAAATATATGAAGGGAATAGAGCAAATGTTGTACCTTGAAACTTGAGCCTATTGAAGTAAACTTTGTGTTCTTTGCTGCTTCTTCAACAGGTGGAAAAAGGCTTGAAACAAATGGACATTTTGAAGCATTCAATAGGATTTGATGTTCATTTACAGCATAATCTATGTTTTTATCTAAGAAAAGATCTGTTTGATAAGTGACCTGCAGCAGGCAGAGACAATTATTTAGTGTGCGCATCTTAACTGTGTGAATAGCAGCCAGTTCAAATAGAACCGTCTGATTAGCAGGAGCAATAAACTATCTACTGTTAAGATAGTGAATGGATGTGCTACATGTGTGTCAGGAATGTCAGCTGACTAGGCAAAATACTTGGGCTTCAATTCTTTTTCTATCTAGCACATTTGGGAAGTATTTTACTCTGTTGCTTGCTGATTCAAGCAAAAGCTGCTAATAGATTGGCAGACTTGGACACATTTTGGCCATCTAACATCAAGCCTTTTAGTGCTCAAATTAACTGTCGTATTTTATCCAAGTGTAGGACAGGCCTGTTAGTTTCTTTAGTAAGTTATAAACACCTGCCCCTAGATGCGGAATTTCGATTTATCTGCAGTTATCAGTTATGAAGACAAGACATAATATCCTGGTTAAAGCAAGCGCTGTATACCCTGGAGAGATAAACTCTCCTCGACTCCGCATCATAAGATGCCAAGTAGTCGAATACTAGAAGGTACCTACAATCAGCTTACTGCAAAGGAACAAGATGCAGATGGGTACATTAAACATGATCTTAGAATGGCAATATCTCGCATGGTAAGTACACCATATTTATCATAATTACATGTCAATCACATGTATTTTCCAGTGTGGGCAGACAACTGGTAACCACTCAAAAACATATTGCCAGGAAACATAAACTTTAATATTTACATGCATGTACATCAATGATATGTTACCTACATTTCCAGCATAATGATGGACAGTGAAATCAGATCTTGAAAATTTGGGTTTACTGAAGTGCGGGTTGTCCTTGTACTTTTGATATAGCTTCTCAGCAAATGTTTCATGCGTTGAATTCCGTAACATGCTGAATAATAAGAAAACACATTGTTAATAATTTTTTTTTAGATTCTAACGGAAAAGGATATGTTTACGGTTATATGTGCATACCATGTCTCATCCAACAGAGCAATTATCCCCCCTGGTTTCTGCATCAAACAAATTAGAAACAGGAAATAAGATGACATAATTAATTGGTTATTACAACATATCATGGCTAAAGCATACAACTAGAAGAAAAAAATGCACGAAACACAATCAACCAGACAGCAGATACATACTTATCATGCATGGAAATAATGCTATCATCATGTATAGCATCTAACCCGGATTGCTAATATGGCATGTGCAAACGTTACGGATGGAAATTATCGGCATCTCAGTATACAATCTGGAATACAAACTAGTACCACTACATCTAAGTATCTAACTCATCACCTCCAAATAAAGATGTCACTGTAACTAGAATCTGAGTTTCAATACCTTTTCAATGAGATCAAGAATTTCTTGGTTGTCCACAAACTGGATGTAACTCCAGTCAATTTCTTCCTTTGTATATTCCTCTTGTTCCATCTTAAAAACATGCTGTTGATGGGACATATTTTAGTTAGGAAAAGACTCGGCGTTAAACCGGTTGGACGACCTAAACACAAAACTTGTCGAGCGAAGGAAATTCCATTTTATAACCTGATTAAAATGTTGCTGGAGCTTCTCATTAGTTAGATTGATACAAAATTGCTCAAAGCTGCAAACAATCAAAATGTCAGCATGTACTAATTACCTCCTTTCAAACCTGGCATAAGCAGATAGTTATATATGCAGAAGTTGAACTATCATCTACTGCCAGTTAAGAGTATGCATAATCAAGGACTTCAGTGAACAAGAAAGTTAGCAAGTAAAACCCTGCTGCTGCCGGACGGCGCTACCGTGTAGTGTGTTGCATTCTTAGTGTGGTGTGCGCGTAGTGCCTCCCTGAGGCTTTTACATAAACCACTTTCGTTTTAGTGCATCGAGACGCAATCCTTTTGCGCTTTCTTGAACAAAAAAGGTTAGCAAGAAAATATTAATAGTGACGAAATCCTTTTGTTTTACCTAAAATACTATTCTTTTAGTAGTGACGAAAGGAGTGGCATATCCCATTAAAACAGAAGGGTGTAATACCCAGTCCAAGTTTGGCCCAGGAAGGTCGGTTAGTGTTGTGTTGGTTCCACACGGCTACTTGCATAGGTTAGAGAAACATATTTATGCTAAGGATATCATCCAATCATTTTATATTCATTTCATAAAGTTCTAGTTTGATTAATTTCCATCTGATCCACAGTTAAGGCATACGGGATAAAGGAGCTTGTCGTATCCTCCCATGCGTACGTGTGTTGTGCATTAGTGCTGAAGTCCATCTACTAAGACTTCCATATGTGACTTCTATAAGTGTACGAACATAAATACTAGATTATAATGCAAAAGCATACCAGTTAAGCACCTGTTTGTCTTGAAACTCTCAAAGCCATATATGTCCAGCACACCAATCAAAATCTTTGAATCTGGATCTTGACCAATGGAACTGTTGATTTTATTTACAAGCCTGTAACAGTGGGGAACACAGTATTCATAACTAATCTCGATATAGCACAGTATACAGAAGCACAAAGAAACCTTCCAAAATGATGGTTTCCAGACTTACCAATCAAACAAGCGCGAGTAAACAATCCTAGACAATGCATCTCTGCTAAGAGCTGCACCCTTTGCATCTAAATTTTTTGTAATACTCTCTCCACGTGTTGCCATAACACGCTTGCACAAAGATTCCTCAAGACCCTTTGCATCGCACCTGCAGAATGTTGCCGGTGCATGTTCATAAAACGAATGAAAAAGGAACTTTCGGAAAATACTCAAAAAAACATTAATAAAGAAATATATATATATATATACATGAAAAGCTCAGCTGCTGTCTTAAGATGGAACTTAGATTTATCATCTTTGGGTGCAGAGGAATCTGGTTCACTCCCTTCTCCAAACTCTATATTCCCCAAATGGAGAATAGCAGCTACAACTTTGAATATTGCATCCTGAAAGAAATATCAAATTGTATGTAAAAAAAATAAAAAAATTCATCCCTTGCTGATGTACTAAACTGGTTGCCGGTGAAATTGGCCGTACCTGTTCATCATTACTCATACCTACAATACCCATAGCTCTTCTGGTTTCGATATACTCTTTGGAGTCATCAAATCCATTAAGATCAATGCAATTAGACTGGTTGAGATAGCGAAACGTTTTAGCCTCTCCCACTTTAAATTTGTCGCGGTCCTGATAATCATATTCACATATCAAAGCAATAGGTTAGTACACTAGATATGATTTTATATAAAACACTCAAAGTTACAAAGGGCTACAACAAAATGCGGATCAGAGGATGATTTACAGTATCTTAATGTCTTAGCTCAATCTTACAGTTTCTAGTCGTCCTAATTTGAAACTCCATATCTCTAACAGACCGATTTACTTGCAAGAAATGTATGAGAAACTATATCTTTCTTGAGATGATAATCATGTTTAGACCTATTTTACAGATTCCAGAAGCAATGATTATCCAGGAAAGACATACAGTATATTTCAGCTGGTGGCAGTTAGCCTCTATGTGTGAATGCCCTGAGGTTTTTGCAAATTTCTTCAATTTTTACGGTGCAGAATAGGGTGTTTTTGTAAGCATAAGATATAATTTCAATAAAACATAGTAGTAGTTGACAAATAATGTGGTTCCAACAAAATTCAGAAGAAGAAGAGCCTCTTACTTCTGGTGGTGAAGCGCACAGCATGTAAAAGCAGTGATAGTTCCTTTCTGGGTCAGATATTTGACAAACACGTGACCTTTCCAGAAGATAAGTCCTTATGGCGGCTCCTGAAATCGTCCCATACTGGTCAAACTGAATCTCAACGAATTTGCCAAACCGACTGCAGAATCAAGAAAGGTAAGATGTAAAGCAAACATCCTATGAAGATAATACATTAAATTAATAGCCATCCAAAAAGTAAATCAATACTAGTTCATTACCTTGAATTATTATTCCTAACTGTTTTTGCATTGCCGAATGCCTCAAGAACAGGGTTGGACTGCGTCAGGTAAGTAGAGCATGTCAGAACATAATGTGAATTACTACATACTAGTGCTTCTTAACCACTTTTTTTAGTGGTTCTTAGATTGCCAGGTGTGCTTGTGCTACCGGCAAAAGAAGGGTGCAAAGTTGCACTGAGAAACGCACCTCTAGGATCTGTTCCTGCACTGACCTTCCTTCAGCTTTAGCTTTACCACCCATAAAAGCAAGATACTGCATAAGACTTTTAGTGCTTTCTGTCTTGCCAGCTCCACTCTCTCCACTCACTAATATTGCTTGGCTGATACGATCGTTGATCATAAGTCTGGGAAGAATAAAGATAGGGTTATTATTGTCAGGTAAAAAAAATGTTGAATCTGAGAAACTGCAGTGGCAGTGGGGGAGGAACGCACCTATACGCACGGTCGGTGATAGCAAATGGATGGGGACTCAGCTCACCGAATTCTGCTCCTTTGTAAATTCCCATCATGTGGTTGTTATAGAGGTGGGGGAGCCTTTGAAAAGGATTCACAGCTATCAAAATATTCCCAGTGTAAGTCTGGAAGAAGAATTTAATCCATTAGAGAAGCTGCAAGAAGATGAATAGTATCTCAACTGAAAAAGGTACATAGTTTTGTGCACATGAAGAAGGTACGTAGTTGCTCAGAGCATTTTGTCATGATGGAATTCCACTAGCTCATGGAAAATTAACCTGGATGTTAATTTGTTGAGGGACTCAACTTACGTATATCTCATTGAGGGCGTATCTGGACTTGAGGTTCTGGAGCACTCCTGGTTCGTGCAGATAGGCGAGCCTGGTCATATCCTCGACACCACCACGCGGGGATTCCGTGTCCTTGGGAAAGGCGGTCGAGAGATTAACGGTGGCCTTCTTTCCATTGGTGCAGTTTATGACAAGGTCCTCCCCGTTGACCGCCTCCACCTGGCCATCCATCCATGCCTCGTCTGCATCTTCGATCCAGACATGAGAGCCGACGACAAAGCGGCTTTTGGTTTTGGACGCCTGCAGCAACGACGACAAGATTTGTGACATCAGTTCTGGTTGATGCTGGCATGTATGGTACGTAGAAACTAATCTACATTCCCTTTATCAGGTACCAAATGCAGAACCATTGAAGGATGTACCAAATGCAGAGCATGGTAGAATTAAGGCTTGCATGTTGTGCTGATGAATTGCGCCAGAAATGAATTGATGTTCCAGATGTGCGTTGTTGAATAAAGAAGAGAAAAGAAAAGAAAAAGAAAAAGGAACCAACAGGCGTTGATCGCGTCCGGGCATTTCATCAAACAGTTGTTGAGGCCACGCCAAAGGAAGGGGTCGCATTTGGGGGCCAAGAACCGATTTTGATCCGACGGATTGAATGGAGGGGAAGAAGGATGGGGTGCGGTACCATTGTCGGTCGGGCGCGGCTGGGCGACGATGAGAAGAGATCAGAGGGAGGCCGGCCGCATCAACTCCGTCCCGCGGCGGCAGGCCGAATGCGAGCGGTGCCGGTCGAACGGCGGCCGCACCACCACCGCACCGCAGCACGCGACCGCGACGGGGAATGTGGGGGGGGAATGAAATCCTACGGAGCAGGGTCGAATCCACGGCGAGCGAGCATTGCCGTCCGTCGACAGCAACGCGGTGGTGGTGGTGGTGGCGAGATTTCCTTGGGCTCGCTCTGGTTGTGGAGCTCCCTTACTTTTTTTAGCAGCGGGTGTGGGGAGGAGGGGGAAGTGGTGGTGGTCATGGGATGCAATGCAAGAATGGAGGAGCCGCCCCCGCACTCCCGCGCCATTGCCATTGCCACACACCGAGAAGAATGCGGGATGCTCTCCCCTCACAAGCACATGCCACTTTCCTTCTCTCTCTCTCTCTCTCTCTCTCTCTCTCTCTCTCTCTCTCTCTCTCTCATGGGTGGGTGGGTTCTCTTGGGCCGGGCCGCCCGACCCGTGGGCCGGCATTCATTAAAGCTGGTCATATGGGCCGTGTCATGCGGGCCGGCCCGTGGTCATGGAAATTTGGCCCGGCATGTGCCTGATACTACGGCACGCGATTAAAAGGGTCAGGCCGGCCTCCGGCCCACCATGGAACAAGACCGATCCTGAAAGCCGGACCTCAAGGCCGGGCACGACCCTTTCAATTGCTGGCCGGCCTGGCACGCTACATAGCCTGTCCGGCTTTGTTTTTTTCTTAATTTTTTGATTTTTCTCCTATTTTTATTTTTTAAAATTTAAATAAGAAACAAAAGTCCGTGAGGGCCCACAAGGCCGAAAAGCAACGCGGTCCGGCCCGCGGTCATGCTGTGTCGGCCTTTATAACTGGCGCCGCACCATTGCAACATGCGGAGAAGAATGCGGGATGCACTTCTTTCACAAACCAGCACATGCCAATTTCTCATATGTTCTCATGGGCCAGCCACCGGACATGTGGGCCGGTATTAAAGTTGGTCATATGGGCCGTGCCATGTGGTCCAACCCGTGGGCATAGAATTTTGGAAAGCCTCGTGGCACGTGATTAAAAGGGTTGGGCCAACCTTCGGCCTGCATCGGAACAAGGCCAATCCTAAAAACCAGGCTTTAAGGCTGGGCACGACACGACCCTTTTAATTGCGTGCTGGCACGACATAGCATGAAGCGGTAACGGATGTCCAACTTGTAACTAGACTTATTAATTTGTTTATTTTTGTATTTTTACTTTTTTTTTCTATATTTAGTTCTTATTTTTTTTAGATTTCTCTTAGTTTTAGAAAAACTAAAAGCCCTGAAGACTCACAAGGCTGAAAAGCAACGCGGATCGGCCCGCAACCATGTCGTGTCAGGCTTTATAACTGGTGTGTTAGGCCGATCCTTGTGGCCAGGCTTTGGGCTGGGGCGAACCCTATACGGCGCGTAGGTCGCTGCCTATCGCGGTAGCGCGTACCCCCTCGAGAGCGCTGGAGTTTCTCTGGGCCGGCCCATTAACAGGATTCACCCCCAACCGGTTTTGGAAAAGTTCTAGAACATTCCCTGAACCAGTTTTTTCTAAAAGAAATTCTTTTCAGTTCTCTATCTTTTTCTTTTTCCTTTCGTTTTTTTTCTTTTTCCATTTTTCTTTTCCATTTTTATTCTTGTTTACTCAGTATGCGAAAATCTTTTAAATTTGTGATCTTTTGCTTTTTTTTTTTCATTTGCGAAAATCATTTTTAAAATTTCATGAATATTTTTTTAATTGCGAACAGTTTTTCTAAATACGGGAACAGTGTTTTAGAAATTGCCTACTTTTCACTTTTTTGCGAATTTTCTTTTTAAATTTGTGAACAGTTTTTAATTCATCAAATTCAAAAAATGTTCATCAATGTAAAAAAATGTTCAATAACTTCAAAACAATGTTCATCGAATGCATTTTTATTCATCAGATTTAAAAAAATATTCACCAAAAGTCAAATTTTGTTCATAAAATTGCAAAAAAATTCATCAAATTACAAATTTGTTCATAGGTTTTCAGAAAATGATCATTGAAATCAAAATTTGTTCATCCAGTTTTTTACAAAAAAATATATGAATACAAATTTTGTTCGTAAAGTTAAAAAAAATCATAGATCTCAAAATTTGTTCGTGAAATATAGAAAACGTTCATAATTATTGAAAAATGGTCATAAAAAGTTGTTCATCGTTATTTGTTTTGGAAATTATGGCCTTGTTTTTACAAATTCGTGAACATTCTCTTAGATCATGTACATTTTCTGAAAGAGTGAACATTTTTTCAAACTCACGAACATTTTTTTAAATTTACAAACATTCTCTTAAATCATGAACATGTTTTCAAATTCGCGAACATTTTTCTCGATCATGTACAATTTTTAAGTTCAAGACAATTTTTTGGAATCATGAACATTTTTTACAAATTCGTGAAAAAAATTTGAATTCACGAACTTTTTTGAAACCATGAACATTTTTTTGAATCATGAACATTTTTTTTAATTATAGAAATGTTTTGAAGTCATGAACAGTTTTTACAAATTTGTGAACATTTTTTGAATATGTGAATACTTTCTTACAAATTCGTGAACATTTTTTGAATTCCTGAGCATCTTTTTGAACTCATGAATATTTTTTTCGAAACCATGATTGTTTTATTCAAAATTAGCAACCTTTTGCTAAAATGTTAGAACCTTTTGGTATCCCGAATTATTAAAAAAAGAATAAATAACAAGATGAAAAGAGGAAAAAGAAAACAGGCGGCGTCCCGGCCGCACATGGGCCGGCCCAGAAGGGCGCGAAGGGGGAGCGGGGGGGTGGGGCTTCTTTCGCAGCGCGTGCTGCCCCGTATAGGATGACTCTTCGGCTGGCACGTCATGTCCCTCAGTGCTCTCTCTTGGAAGCTGAGTTGGGTTCCCATCCCTCCCAGATATGGCGTGCGGTGTTGGATGGAAGGGACATTGTAGCACAAGGAGTGATCCGAAGAATTGGTAATGGGGCTTCGACAAGTATATGGCAACATAATTGGATTCCTCGAGATAACTTCAAACGGCCGATTACATCACTTACCCCTAATCCGCCAGCAATGGTGTCGGACCTGATTGATGCTACGTCGGCTCAATGGAAGGAAGACGCGGTACAATCTATTTTCAGTCCTTTTGACGCAGAAGAGATCCTCAAGATACCGTTGTGCACGAGGAATATAACGGACTTTTGGGCGTGGCATGAAGAGAAACGGGGTCTTTTCACAGTACGTTCTGCCTATCATATGATACTGAGAACGAAGCTTAGCAGGAAAGGTTGGCTACATGAGGAAGAAGGTACGTCAAATACCCAAGACGGTAAGCAGTGGAGTGCAATATGGCATATACAAGTACCTTCGAAGTTGAGAATGTTTATTTGGCGACTAGCCAGGCAGTCGATGCCCACAGGTGAGGTCCTTCACCATCGCCATATGGCTGATAAAGATACATGCCACTTATGCGGAGCCACAGATACATGGAGACACGCGCTGCTCAATTGCTCAATGTCGAGGAGTATCTGGGCCTTAGCTCCTGTTGAGTTTGCTGAAAAGGTGATCAGTTGCCAGCATGAGAACCCAAAGCAATGGCTTTTTGCTCTACATGAAGTGTTGGAGGCTGAAGAGTTTAACCGCCTGGTGGTGACAACATGGGCGATTTGGAGTGTCAGGAGAAAGGCGATCTACGAAGACATTTTTCAGTCTCCCTACGCTACAAACGGCTTCATACTGAGTTATATGGCAGAATTACAACAGATCAACAGGAGGCATCCAAGGCCAATTACTATTTCAGCGCCAAGACCAACTCGGTGGTTACCTCCGGCCCAGGGGTGTGTCAAAGTGAACGTGGATGCAACGGTCTCGAGAGGAGGAAGGTATGGCGCGGTTGGCGCTATATGCAGAGACCAAACCGGCCTGTTTCTTGGAGCTTCGGCCATAGTGTACCGGCATATCAATAATCCTCAAACACTTGAATCATTAGCCATTAGGGAAGCTCTAGCGCTGGCGAATGATTTGTATGTCCAAAGCATTCACGTGGCTTCCAATTGCAAGACGGTGGTGGAAGACGTATAGAGCGGGACTTCGGCTGAATATGGTGCGGTCATACATGAAATCATAGAACATTCTTCTAGTTTTCAACTTTGTAAAATAGTTCATGAATTTAGGAGCTCAAACTTTGAGGCTCACAACTTAGCGAAGCATGCCTTATCTCTCGGGGGTGGCCGCCATGTTTGGTTAAGTCATCCTGGAGATCTTTCTTTCGTCCCTGTAAACATTGTGACGGGTTAATAATAAGCTTCGCGAGGTTGTCTCAAAAAAAAAAAACGTCATGTCCCTTATAGTTTTTTTTTTTTTTTTGAGAAGAATGTCCCTTATAGTTGTGTCGTGCCGCGCCGCCCCAGGTTTGGCGGCCCATTAACAGTATCCTAGATCATTGATGGGCTTCCCCTATCCTTTTCATCCCCCAAAGCCCAAATATATTATTCTCGTCAACTGTTCTCGCTAACATTTTTAGTTTTGCCTAAGGCCTAAAGAGTCGTAGAGATTCAAATTTAACAAAATGGCCACAATCGCATCGTCTTTGCTAGAAGTTGCTCAACCAGCTGTAACAAATTTGATGGGTGGTTCCATCACATGGCATCATGCAACGAATAAAAAAATTGGAGGAAGACTCGAGTTGAAGGAAGAGAGGTAGTGGTGAGATACTTGCCGTTGTGGTGAGTGGCTCGATGTTTGACGGAGTCGAATCCAACAGATCTTGGGTTGGGAGTCCCTAGCTAGTAGCCTAGATGCAATGGTAACAAGGGCTTGAGTTTACCTAGGTTCAGTCTCCCCGAAGAGATAAAACCACATGTCTTATTTGTGTTGTATTGATTTGGATGGAGTGCAAAGTACATGTTGATCGGGCACCTGAGGAGCTCCCTATAAGCTTCTTGGCTTGCTACCGCCCGTGTACTATACTTGTAAGTCAGTCCATGGCCTCCCCTAAAAAAATAGTCCATGGCCGTCGGCGCGAGTTGTTGTCGGGTAAGGCACCGCAAATTAATGCATGTTGCTGATCACTACGTCCGTGGGATAATCCATGATAGTGATCACCAAAAAAGCGAGGAGATGCGTAGCATGATCCGGGTGCATCCATCAGCGCATACTCGCGCTAGTGGCTGGCATCTGGTGTTCTGAAGTGGCTGGTCCTCACGAGCGCTCTCCATGATCTGCAACCTTGCGACGGAGCATGGGTGCGCAGACACCCGAACTAGCATTGCCAGGGCGATGCCGTCCGTGATCTAACCCATTGCCAGGGTGATGTCGTCCGTGATCTGGCTCCAGGGGTCAAACACCTTAGAGGATAGGTCCTACCATCACGTGGTGGTGACTTTCATTTTTTACAGTATAAATGGTGCAACAAACCCAAGTTGCAAGTATCATACCTTGAACCTGGGTGGGTGGGAAGGCATCAGTCCCTTCCCACCACTAGGCTATGCCTTAGTCTGCCGCGGTGGTGCTTTCCAATCCCATCAATATTTCTATACGCCAGCGGCACGTCAGTGAAACTTCGCTTAAAACAATGTGTAGTCATGGGGTCGAGGGTCCCACTCCCACCTTGTCACATCTTATCGGAAAAGTGATGTTATGCTTCGAGACAATAATTGATTTATCACTTCCTCTATTTTCATGCAGAAACGCATAAGGAAGCTACAAAATTAACGCGCAAGGCCCGAGGGGTGCCATCGCTATTTCGTTTCAACATAAAAGAGGCATGGCCGCGGGCCGAAGATGTTTTCACACCTTCCAAAAGTTTTCTTCTTCTTCTTCCTCAAGCTCTCGCATTCTTCCCATATCCCGTTTCCTACTCATCTTGAGTAAATGACAAACCGACATCAATACAAGAGATGTGCCGCTAAGGATCCAGCGGACGCCTCCTCCTCATTCAGGCTGGGCATTCGGGTTTACCCGAAAATTCGGGTTAGGTAATTCGGGTTATAATATTTTTTAGGGTTTTAAAAATAATACCCCATGTGAGGTGGCAGCCATTTGGTAGGGGAGCGAGGAAATGGGGACTCGAGGCTTCAGGACACGAGTATGCAATCTAGGTTTTGCTGGGCTGGCGATGGTGATTTTGGGTCGGCCTTCTCTATGTTTGCACCGTGGGTGGTTTTTAATGGGATGACAAATTATTTCAGGTTGTTCGCATAATTTGGGTATCGTAGCTCCTTAGCCGAATTTTCCAAATAAAATTCGGGTTTCTAAAACTACTACCCGATATAGTGATCGGGTTTTTCGGGTTTGAGTTTTTTGGATTTAGGTTCAGATTTTTCGGGTATCGAGTTTTAGGCCCACCATGACTCCTCATACTCCGCCTGCGACATGAAATTAAAGATGGGGTTGGAAAGAAGAAGAACAAAAAAGGTGCTAAACACAAATACATGATTGTGGAGGAAAGGATGTTCGGTGGAATAGTGGATTCGAGGACATGGCCATGGAGAGGGCGAGGCTAAAAAAATTGGACCATGTTCAAGGTAAAACTGACATGAACCCTCCACATATTTCTTCTATTAAATTTAGCTGATAAACATATATATTAAGTTAGGGAAGAAGAGGTATCTATTAGAAATATTGTAGATTTAATTAAGAAATTAGAGAAATCTAGACATAATATGTTTATTGCTAGTAGACATGAGGTAGATAGATTGTCTGTTAAGGTACTTTCCTACTTGAAATTTTTGGAACGCGATGGTGCCTCGTACTAGTTCGACGACTTGGCGCGATATCTTGCACGGCTGAGACCTGCTGAAATAGGGCGTTCAATGGGGCATAAGCACACGTATCTTGTCGGATCATTGGATCCCATCAAGGGTTGGTTGGATGTGGGATCTACTACACGAGGAGTGGCATGGACGTAGATGATACCATCATGACCTCTCTTTGCATACCGCTAGGGATGCTTAAGGAGACAGAGCTAGAGAGTGGTGTCCTTGAGCTGAAACATGAAAGTTAACATAATTTGATAGTGATTTTTGTCGCAGTAGTGTCACTGACTAGTGTTGGTGGTAGATGTACAGGGACAAACAATAAATATGTAGATGAACTCTGATATTTAAATGGATTTTCCTCAAGATTTTCTCACGTGATTTTTGAAGATAAATGCCGACACTAAGTATTTGTATTAAACTTTTATAATTTTTTTAATATATCAAACAACAATCTTAAGTTCTTAACTAGCATATTTGTATTGTTTTGTTAGCATAACTAAACACGTTACAGTGATGCTAAGTGTTAATATTTTATATTACTTGTTATACAATTCGAACATACATTATTGAATAACACACTTGCGTAAAACAAATTAAAAATGTATATTTGGCAACAAAGTTATGCTAGTCTTTTTTCAAGGCATTGATCTTTAGTTAAACCCAATCCATGTATTTGGTTAAACAAAAAGGAATAAAATAATATATCTCTATGAACTAATTTGTGTTAATTGCATTAATTGTATTATGATATATTTCAGTGGCTATGTACTCACATATATTTGTGGATGCTTAAATATCTTGGGTATAGATCCTAAAGTGTATGGTTTATCAAAAAAATGGTTATCGTGGTTCATTGTGCAAATTAGTTATAAGGAGATTGGAATCTAGAAAAAGTGAGGTGTTTTATGAAGAGTGTGATATGTAATATTGACATTTTTTGGGGGGAATCGGATATGATTGCTGTTTTATCGAGTTTTTTTTCTCTATTAAAATGTGTCCCACATCCCAGTGAGTTCAATAATGTGCTCTTTTCTAGGATAAAATTGGCTCCAGATTGGATGGCTCTCAGTTCTCTGCATCATGTGAGCTAGAACACCACATGTAGAAATATAAGGCCTAAAGGGAGAAATCAAAATTCAAAGTCAGAGACACCAAAGGGAGAAGAAACCCTTAAAGAAAGATGCAAGCTCACTGATGACAAAAGTCTATATTTGGATTTTTGGCGGAGTCTATATTTGGTCCCACAACTCCAAAACCGGACAACTTGCACCTTTAACTTCTAAGACCGGACAAGATTCATCCATGGTCATGGTTTTGACTGGTTTTGGTGCTGTCCCACCCCGGTTTTGACCAGGCCAACTCAAATTTGCGTACCTTTTTCAAGTTCGCGTAATGTTTTCAAATTTTGGCACTTTTATCAAATATGCAAACTTTTTAAAAATTTGTGTACTTTTCAAAATCCGCGTTTTTTCCAAGTTCACGTAATTTTTTCAAATTTGCGTACTTTTTGAGAGTTCATGTAGTTTTTCAAATTCATGTAATTTTTTTTAAAATTGACGTACTTTTTCATACCTGCGTACATTTTTCGGAAAGAGTTCATGAATTTGAAAATTTTATGCGGACATGAAAAAAGTACGCGGATTTGGATATTTTTTACGCAAAAATATGTGGATTTGAAAAAATTATGTCGACCTGAAACAAGTACGTGAATTTAAAACAAAGATCCTGGATTGGAAAAGGAACACAGATTTGAAAAAAATACGCTAAGTTTAAAAAGTACCCGGATTTGAAACAAGTACGCGAATTTCAAACACAGTTCATGGATTTGAAAAACATACTTGGATTTAATAAAGTACACAAATTTGGGAAAATACACTGAGTGAAAAATGTACGCAAATTTTTTTAAAAATCATGGATTTGAAAAAAGTACGCAAATTTCAAAATAGTTCACTGATTTGAAGAAGTATGTTTATTTTTTGGAAAAAATTAAGCGACCTTGAAAAAACTACTCGGATTTGAAAAGGGTCTATGAATTTCAAAAGGTTCATGGATATTAAAAATTGCGCGAATTTGAGTTGGCACCGGTCAAAACCGGGGTGACTCAACACCAGAACCTATCAAAACCGAGACCAGGGACGAACCTTATCTGGTGTCGGTAGTTGGGGGTGCAACTTGTCTGGTTTTGGAGTTAAGGACCAAATCTAGACTCCACCAAAAGTGGAGGGACGAAAAATATACTTTTCTCTTTTAGAATAGACGTCTTTGCCCTTGCTTTTCGCTCCCGCAATGTTAGTGGGGATTCGTGCAAGGCCAAGTGCTTATAAAATGAATCCCATGGTTCACTTGTAAGTGACCACTCATTTTGAAAGTAAAGTGCTATCATATGATGTGAAATACAAGGTCTTTTTACAGGGACCACTTAGACGATCGTGGTTGATTGAACTTTCTCCAAGCTCCAAGCTCAGAATGGAATGTTCAAGAGGAAACTTTGCCTTGTGTTTGACATAGTGGCCGATGACATATCGCCGAATATCAGAGTGTACTCGAGGTACAATTGTCAACGGGATTACACCTTGCTCGGTTGGGAATCGCGGGCAAACCTAGTTAAAAAACGCCATCGTCAATTCTCTCGAGTATACATCAACCTATTCCACGACCTCTATATACGAGGGTTATTGCCATTGCTGATTGTGATGGCAAGTACCATCGTAGCACGTCGATCCAATTAACGACTAATAAGAAATGACCTTAAAAGTTGTGGTGGTCACAACGATCAATATGGATCCCGTTGTTCACATATTCTTTTTTCTTATGCTAGCTAAATTCCTAATTGCTAGACATCTGCCATCTAATATTTCTCCATTAAATCCTAGTTTCAGCTACTTCGACAATCCAATGCACATTGTGATTCACGGCATTTCTTTAGAAGAGAATGTGATTCACACCCTTTTTTAGAGAACAGGAGAGTTTTATTACTTGGTTATGTTTAAAGGGAAAACTTTGCTAAAGCAGGCACCTCCCTATTAAACTCTATCCGCTCGTGGTTGAAGGTGACAACCGGAGCATATCCTTCGAGTTATCAATTTCCTTCTGAATTGAGCCGTAGCTGGTGAGCCTATTTTTCTAGTGCAGGTCCTTGATCACATTCAAGCTATCCGAGCCCATCATCAACTTTGTAGCTAGGATGTTATACGCGACATAGCTTCACATATTGATGTTGCTTTCGATGTTTCCGACGATATTAATTATGCCCTCAGTCACTCTGGCTAAGGCACCCTAAAAGCAGCCATTCTCACCTCAGAACACCACTTTCGAAGAGCCACAATTTCCGTTCATCTTGGCATGTTCATAGTGATCTTGGGTGATTTTTGTAGGGTACAAATATGTATCACGTAGTACATTCCCAGCACACTCAGTTGCAGTCACATTGAATTTTGAAGGCATGTATTTGTTGTGGGGGCGACATTTCCAATTGTGTACGTAGTGGCACACATACAACTGCCGCCTTTCCTGGACAAAACATCACAAAGTTGCAGTTGGATCCTAGTGGCAGACAACAACTGCACCTTCCTGAGAAAAACACCACAGAGTAGCAATCACGTTGAAGACACGCAATTGTAGTGGGGGTGGGGTGGGGGGGACTTGCATTTGCATGTCTAGTGGCAGGCATGAAACTGCTCCCTCCTGATAAAATACAACAAACTTAAAGTCAGGGCACGATACTTACGGTTGCGTGCCTAATTACATGCAACTGCCCCCTCCCCCGATGAAACGCCACATAGTTGCAGCGGCGTGGGACACTTACAGTTGTGTGTTTAGTGTTAGACATGCAAATGCCCCCACCCTAGACAAAAGACCGCTAAGTACCAGTCGCGTTGAGGACATACAATTGTAGTTGAGGGCGATTGTGCAACCAGATGGTAATATTTTAAATTTTAGAAAATGAAAAGTTATTGTTTATTCATAAAATAAGACCAGGAAAATGTAGTAGTAATCGTAAAAATAATTAAAAATTAAAATTAAAATGAAAAAACAAGAAAATGATGAAAAACCAAAATTGATGAAAAAACAACAACATGAACATAGACCAACAATATATTTAAAATGCTTACAAGAAAATAAAATAAGGTAAAGAAATTTACAAAATAGTTAGCCCCGAACTAAGTTGCGTCTCTTTGGACCGCAAATATTATATCTCACACATAGCAAGAATAACACGTGTCTTGCTGAAGGTTTTTACCTCACATGTAGCTACTGGCCTATTTTCATCATTTTTTTTCTCAGTCGCTGGCTTGGATCGACATCGCTGGTACCATTTTCTCGGTATCATTCGCTGGGTATTTTGCTTCTGTTTTTCCTATTTCTTCACTGGTTCTCTAGTTTTACTATTTTCCTTTGTTTTAGCGGCATTCTATGTTTTCTTCAGGATTTTCACTATTTTTTAATTTTCTGGCTTTCTTTGTTTATAATCTGTTTGTTCTTTCTTTATGTTTACTAGTTTTTTCTCCTTTCTCAATTTTCTTTGATTGTTTTTATTTGGCAGTTTTCGTGGGTTTTTCAGCATACATCTATTTTGCAGCACACAATATACATTGTTAGTACACAATGTAAATTTGAAACATTTTCTGATATATATATGTGGATTTTTTTAATATACATTCTTGTTTAATGCATGTTTTAAACATTTTTTGAATATATGGTCAAAATATTTTTAAGAAGACAATTGAACATTTTTAGGTAATAAAAAAATTCTCTAAAATTATGTGAACTTTTTTACATCGTATGAATATTTTTTAATGTCACAAATAATTTTTTCAAACGCGAGAACATTCTTTAAAATGCTACATACAATTTTTTCAGTGGTATAAAACCTTTTTTTATTCTCCTTCAATAAAATTATACCACACAAAACTTTTTTTTTAGATTGCATAATTTTTTTCATATTTTTTTGGGCATGTAGGGCACATCTTGACAGGCCCTTGTTTGCGCATGTCACAATTCTTTACAAATATTTGGGCATGCCATTTTTAAAACACAATACACACACAAGTGCTTATATACGTGCATACACTCATCTCTATAAACGCATATATATACACCCTATTTTTATGAGCATCTACGAGAGACTGAACCTACATGTCATATTGAGATTTTACAAAGTCACCTTAGGCATCTCATAGTCGGCGGAAACATCTTCTCCCCCTAAACGCGTATCGCCTGAAATAAATCTTGAAATAAATTCAGAATAAACGTGAGCATCAGAATTTAAACCGTACTGGGTTGGGGATACTATTGTCCTTCTAACCACGCTATCCCAGATATTTTGAAATATATCCTGAAATAAATTCGGGAACACGAGCACCCGAATTTGAACATTGATGGGTTGGGATACCACTGTCCTTCTAACCATTGTCCCAGATATCTTGAAATAAATTCAGGATAAACATGAGCATCAGAATTTGAATCCTGATGGGCAATTGGCATACCATTATCCTTCTTGTTGAAAATATTATCACATTTTTTATTAATCCAATCCACGAGTATATGGTAAGCATGACACATACAGCATGCATCTCATACCAATACCTAAGCCTGTGAGCACATACAGTATATAAAACCGAAACATTTATGAACAACATATATATGGCCAGCACATGAACGAGCAAATAGGGGATGAACGAGTTATACCCTCCGGTTGGGCAGGCCAACGAGGCGGCGGCAACTGCGGCCTCGTCATCGGCCGAGGTCTTCTTCTTGGCGGCTTCGTCGTCAGCCATGAAGTCGTTGCAGGGGAAGTGGTGGAAGCATAGGCGGATGGAGACGGGGATGGATCGGGAGCAGTCGCGTCGAGACTCTATCCGAAAATCTTATTGCCGTTCTCCCGAGCAGGATCTCGAACAATAGGGTTCTGGAGGTACCTGCTCTCCCGACCAACCATGCACACGGTTGTCGGAATGGGGTCGCCGGAAGAGAGATGAACAGTAGATGATGGCTAGGGTCTTGCAAAAGGGAGTGAGTGAACTGAACTAGGTTACTCCACTGGCCAACGCCTTCTTATATAGGCCATCAGGTAGACGGGCCTGGCTTCAGGTCTTCGGCCCGGCTAATCCCCGCAGTGCACACGTCGAGGCGAGGTGCTCGACAAAGAAGGAGCATGCGTGTATAACTCCTCTTCACATGCTCTTGATGGCATGTGGTACATGCTCTTGATGGCATGTGGTAAAACAGCCCTTATAGAGGAACTCACTCTCACTCCACTAACAATACGGTACTAAAATTTCCACCATTTACAATGCATCTAATCTTTTTAGGGCTACCATGCATCTAAATGGGTTTTAGAGATTAATTAGGAATTATTTTCTTATATGTGCCTAAGCTCATCTATAACCCAACACTTCTAACGCTCTCCTAACCATTTTCTTATATGGGCCTAAGCCCATCTATAGTCCAATACTCCTGACCAGTTTTCTCCTCCTTCTAAAATATAAAAAACCAGTTTTCTCCTAGCCATATGTTTGGTTCGCCGGCATGGCATGTTGTGCAGAGGCAGGCACGGTTGGTAGTAGTATACGTACATGCAGCAGCAGCTTGGATACCCTGTAGCCCGGCCCGGCCGTGTCCTGTCCTCGCAGAAGGAATAGAGTAGCATCATCGCTCTGCATATGGGACGTGCGGCCACAGATTGAAGAAGAATTTGATATTGTATACGGCGGGTGCCCATTCGCTGATTACGTGGCAGCTGTACGCATGGTACGGCACGGCACCGCACAATACACATCGATGCTACTATGTATATCGAGACAGTATGTATATATATGTACTGAGCAAGCAGCTAAAAGTAGCTTGTGCAGAAAGAACACGTACGGTTGCACTTGCATACACGGGCACAACACAACCGGTGCAATCACAACTGGAAGCAGAGTGGTAAATTAAACAAGTGCAGCCATTCATCCACATCCAGACATGCATTGTCTGGTCGGAGAAGCAGCATGGACTGATCGATCTCTTATCATCCTGCAGTACTACACACACACACACAAAGAAGAACCATCCTGCAGTACTACACATGTACGCATGCACGCACGTCGTCCCTACAAAAAAGAAGAGTACACCAGTACATGCCTACCGTGCACACAAACCCCACCATGTACGCATACAACGTACGCTTACACACATACATACATACATACATACACCTTATTATCCGCCCGTCACTGTCACCGCCGAGTGAGGCGACGGAGCTTTTACCCGGTTCAGACCCTGGCGACGCCGCCGGTGCCCAAGCCCTTGTTGTGAGGGTCGCCGCCATACCCGCCGTGCTCCGCGCCGTACCCACCAGCATGGTTACCGAAGAGGCCAGAGTGCAGCGCGAGCACGTACAGCAGCTGCGTGAACATCAAAATAATCACGAACGCCTCCAGCACCCGGAGGCGCCACCCGCGGTACCCGCCGATGTGGATCTCCTTGCACGCCAAACCAAAGGCCAAGGCGGTGATGGCCCAGGCCACCAGCGCGGAGGACGCAGAGGTGGCGAGGCTGTCGCCACGCCAGGTGCGGACATGGTGCACGCCGGCGAGCTTGGAGGCGGCGCCGACCACACCAGCCAAGATGGCGAAGACGAGGAAGTAGAAGGTGGCTCCGTTGCCGCCGACGCCGGGGCGGTTGGTGAGGCCGTTGATGAAGTGGTTGAGGTTCCAGCTCGCGAAGCCGATGACGATGAGGTACATGATGAGGTTGAGCACCAGCAGCGGCGCCACCATGTTCCGACCCACGCCCGCCATTGCCGTCGCCTGTTGCTAGCTAGCTGGATTCTCCTTCTTCTTGGTCAGAGTGGAGATGGAGCTGCAGCTGTGGCACTCGATGGATTGGCTTTGGTGGACTGATGATTAGATTAGCTACGTACCGAGGAGACTGGGTGCAAGAGGAAGAATCGAACGGAGAAAGGTGATGGTTTGTGGATGAGGTAGTAGAGTGGAGTGTAGTGGGATACTTATATAGATAGATAGGTGTGGTGCTAGAGGGAGGGCGCGAGGTAGGGGACACGCGTGATGCGCCGCTTACGGGTGGGAGGACACGTACGTGCCGCATGTGGGGGCTTTACACGTACGTACGGTAGCTGCTTCCAGTAGCCGTTGGCAACCTAGGGATGGTTCCTGGCCACTAGAAATAGACGGTGGCTGCGCTTTGCTTCCATGTCTTCTTTCTTTAAAATTAAAAAGAGACGTGTCCCAAGTACACAAACATCTAATCAGGCATTTCCACATTTGATCAGACGTGTCACAAGTATCTGGCGTCCAGGTTTTATACCGATCTAGTAACAGTAATAGGACGGGTCTAGGGAGCGGCCGTCTGCTCCCTAGCCGTTCCAAGCAGCCAGCCAAAAATAAATTTTTTTGGCCCCCTAGTCTAGAAAGAAAATTAATTTGTTCCCTAACCATATACTATTAAAAAAAGTATCTTATAAACAGAAAAAGAATCTGCGTAAATAGATGTGAATGTATTTAATGCGAGTTCCATTATTTTAAAAAGCTATATCTTTTGAACCGTGCTTTGGAATTAAGATTCGTTTTCATTACTGGAATCTTCACGACGTGCTCTTCAAAACTAGATTCATTATTGATACGTTTTGGCGAACTTTTTTATGTGCAATTATGTCTCCATTTGGTGCAACTTTCTAGCGGTCGGTGCGCAACTACTTGTTAGTCAATGTGCAACTTTTTCCCTACGTATGAACGTGCAGTTTTTACTTATGGCACATCCAACCCAGACTACCCCTACCAGTGAGATGTGCAACTTTCTCTGTTGGTTGTGCCAACTACATGGTAGTCGTTGTGCAATTTTTCCCATGTTCGTAGATGTCAGTTTTCGCAGTTTTCTTTCTTTGCCAACTACCTAGTAGTTAATGTGCAACTCTTCGTACCAGGTTGGAAAGGGCAACAGACCAGGTTGCACATAGTCTGTTGTGCAATTGACTAGGGCCACAAACCTGGGTCACGTATATGAGGGAGGACTGGTTTGTAGATGTCATTTTTCGCCGTTGTGCAATTAGAGATGAAGAGTTGCACATTAACTACTAGGCAGTTGGCTGGAACAACAGACTAGCACTAGTAGAAAACAGGGCTTTGGTCCAGGCCGGGTTAGCCCGTTAGTCCCGGCTCAGTCATGAACCGGGACTAATGTGAGCATTGGTCCCGGTTCATGCGGCAAAGGCATTTGGCCCAGTTCAAATGGGACCTTTAGTCCCGGTTGGTGCCACGAACCGGTACTAATGGGTGCGATGCCCATTAGTACCGGTTCGTGGCACGAACCGGTACTAAAGGTTGCCACGAACCGGTACTAATGGGGTTTGAGGCATTAATACCGGTTCGTGGCACGAATCGGTACTAAAGGTCCCATTTT
>LR880970.1:858444672-858459856 GCA_904067115.1 Aegilops sharonensis | reverse complement strand
GACATGTTTTGCAAAAAAGTGTAGGGAAAATGTAAAACGGCTATAACTTGCATACTATGTCAGAAAAAAGTATAATATATCAAAATGTTCAGCACGAAAATCCGCATCCGATTTTGACAGCCTACGGCCTGTTTGCAAATTTTTAGAATCCTCAAATTCTAAAAGGAAAAAAAGCTATGCTCAAATTTCAGTTTTTTTTATTTTTTTTATTTTTGTTAAATCTGGTCAAACTACTTATTCAAGAAGTATTAGTGTTACCAAATAATTATTCAAGAATATTAGTGTTACTAAATAATTATTTCAATTTTTTTGAATTTTGGTCAAACTGTGGTCAAACAATGGTCAAACTACTTATTCAAGAAATATTAGTGTTACTAAATAATTATTTCAGTGTTTTTGAATTTTGGTCAAATCTGGTCAAACTGTGGTCAAACTGTAGTCAAACTACTTATTCAAGAAATATTAGTATTACTAAATAATTATTGTTTTTTAGAACAATAATTTCAAACTCAAACAGTGAAATGTGTGACTTCATGCTCAATCTAAATTCCTGGGGTTTAATAGGATTGACATCTTACTATTGTCAGAAAAACAACAAGTGCAGACTTGGAAACGAGGGAGAATGGAACCCGGAAGTTAAGTGTGCTCAGGCTGGAGTAGTGAGATGGGTGACCGTCCGGGAAGTTAGATGATTTGGAATGATGAGGGGTGATTAGAGATTAGAGGTTAAATTGAGCAGTGATGATGGTGATTAGATATTAGAGGTTAAAATAATTCAAAAATTTGAAAATAAAAAATTCAAAAAAAATTTAAAAAAGAGATTTTTCAAAAAAATCATAAAATTTCCTTTAGTACCGGTTGGTGCTACCAACCCGGACTAAAGGTGGACCTCCAGGCAGCAGCCATGTGGACGGCCTTTAATCCCGGTTCTTACACGAACCGGGACTAAAGGCCCTTATGAACCAGGACAATAGGCCTTTTTTCTATTAGTGTAGGTTGCACATGTCTTCAGTAGGGGTTGGTGGGGCAGTGTGTGCGAGTGAAAACCACATGTAGTGAGAGGGTGCGCATCGACTACTAGGTAGTTGACCTAGTTGCACATCACAAAAAGTTGCTTTTGTCATGGCTAATCCTCATAGAAAGTTGGATTATGTAGGTCTAAAATAATTGTTTTTGAAAAGAGTTGCACAGTAAAGTACTGAAGTTGCACAATATAGTAACACATTTGAACCATATGGCATCAGAGTTGGCAGTAAATTGTTTTTGTTGAAACATATATAAATAAGATCTAGTTTCAAAGAGCTCGTCGCGAGAATTCCATTAGTGAAAATGGATTTGAATTTTGACATTCGATTGTGGAGTTATGGCTTTTTGAAATTTCAAAAATCCAATTAAATGCACTGCATGTTATGCTTCGGTGTCCTCCCTCATATACGTGACCCAGGTTCCATGCAGCTCTAATTCTTTGTCTTTTAGCTCCACATGCAGACCCATCCCCATCAGCCGCTGTCCTCGATTTGTTGTTCAGCGTGAGCGCTTGATTCCGTAAGATAGTGCACACGCACTAGGAAGCATTTAGTAGGATAGTAATAACATGTGATATCCCAGGCATGAAACATAATATGATTACCTAGATCCGAAGCGAGTCCTATAATGTTGCTATTATAGTTAAATCTGAGCGCCTGATGCAGGGATATCATGAAATCGGCCCATAGACAGGCTGCAGGCGACCGCCGGCCAGGGGTGATGACCGACGAACACACCCATCACTGTCGGATGCTGGCGATGCCTTAGCACACGGGGGCGATCGACCAACACACACATCGCCGCTAGGCGCTAGCGATGCCCTAGCGCACTGGGATGACGACTGATAGGCTTTTTTTAGGGTTGCGCGCGACGGCTGGTAGTCAATCACTCGAGCAACGAGCGAGTAATCCAGAAGTAACGTTTCCATCTAACGGGCCAACGTGGACTGCTTTCCTAGGCTTGGGCCTTTTCCCAACTTTTGCGTTTGATTTCTACAACCCCCACCCACACACACCGGCTCCGCCCCTGGTTGGGAATTTGTGGGTTTTCGAACCGTCACCACGTAGGACTCCGACAACCATGGCCACTCAAATCCCCCTTCCGGTCCACTTTTTTTGCACTCCGCCCCGCTTTCTCGTTGGTTTGCATCCGTGTTGGAACTAGCGAGGGATAGCTGAGATGGTAAATGGAAAAATATAATTTTCTGGAGGGACCAGTTCATATCAATACCAAAAGAAGTTGGGTTTTACACTCAGATGGCCGCATTGAACCTGTATAAAAATCCATGTGTCCGTGCATGATCTTTGGTTTGTGATTTGACAAAGTGTTTTAGCACCTGGCCGAACTCAAAAATACAGGGTATCATCGATCCCTGGTGTCCTGAGTACGTACTCCGACATCTGGCGCGCCAGGTAGAGGGCTAAGGCTTTGTGACTCTTTTCATGAGAAAGCAAGGATCTAAGACATGGATAAAAATGATTCAGGAAATTTGTCCTAGATCCTGACTACACGAAGGGAGAAAATGAAAGAATGGTGCAAGGCGCCTCATGAGTCTCGGCTCCTAAGGAGAAGATTCCATCGGAGACCGATGGGCTCAGGAGTGATGGGACTAGTGTCCGCCTTGCTAACCATTTGTGTTCTCCTTCGCTACCCACCGACACCTGTGGATATGCATTCCCCTTTGAGCACTTGGCTCAAAGAAATCAACAACACCACCAACGCGATGCCCACCCCCAGCGGGAGGGGAGGGGAAGCCAAGCCAGAAACCGGAAACCCTCTCCCACCTAACAAGCTGCACCTCGAAATAGTGGGACCCTGGATGCCTGGCAGGGTCGCCAGAAGCGCCTCCGAAGATACACCAGTACCACTCAATATATGCAAGACGAAGAGGAGCACCAATTCCTTTCCTATTTCAAAACCAGGACGCAGAGTAGAAAAGGAGTGGGACATGGAGGAAAAGGGAAGGCGGAACGGAGACAAGTCAGAAGAGGATGAGAAGAGAGGGGAAGGAGCAGATTGGATCGATAGACGTGAGAGGAGACAAAGAGATTGGAATTTAGGACATCTTTGATTTGTAGGATTTTGAAAACGCAGGAATAGGAAAAGTATAGGATTGGAGTGTCATGCCCACTTGAATTTTATAGAATTAGCAAGGAGCATTTAATTTCACGGGAAAAGCAAAGAAATAGTAAAAAGAGGTTAGAGTGAATGTTAGATTCCTATGAAATGTAGTATGAAAGATTTCATTAAAAAAATTCTTATGGAATTCAATCCTATGAATCAAATCAAAGGACAAACGTAAAATCGATGGAGGGATTGTTTCTTTAATCGGTGGAGGTGGAAACGGTACCTACTGCTATTCGATACTCCTTGTTTAGGAGTAGGGATTCTCTTCTGAAAGATATTTTTTTTCCAGTTAGTATAACCATTTTGGTTTCTTTTATAAGATGCTCCCGTCTGTGCTTGCTGTCTGATTCTGGGAGAATGAAATAATTGGAAAGACTGCTTGGAAAACAGAAGATCACGTATGAATCGAAATCATGAAGATGAAACTGAAATCCAAAATAACAACGGCGGATTTTTGGTGCCTCTTCTGATAGAAAGTAAGCGAAATGCCGGTTAGTAGCACAGTGCACATGACCCTGACCGGAAAGTTCAGAAATCGTGTGAAGCGAACGCACCCTTAAACTTACAACTTGTTGTCTACCTGTATCCTGTATTTCATCTGACATAACCAAGAAGAAGAGATGCGCACGCTTCAGCTAATGGTTGGCGTATTCACGCTCTGCCGTATTCTCTCGTCTGAAAGCGGTTTTAGTTCAGTTAGGTCCCTTTATGATTCTTCATAATAATGTTTCCGATAATACAGAAATATGAAAGACTATCACTGCACTGTGGGAATGTTTTTTCTTTTCCTCTTCCGAAGGGCCAGCGCCAGCACATGCAGCGTGACACTGGCACGAACATTCATACGTATACACGCGTGTCCGGACCGAACGTACTGCATGCGCTAGTATCACTGACAATTGTACTTGAACAGAAAAGAAAGAGATTATACATACAACTGAAAAAGCAAATCGATTGATCAGACAAGTAAATTAAACTTGATCCGTACGTGCATACGGAAGAAGCATCCATCCACACTAGGTACACGTACGTACGTGTGTCCCTACCAAAGAACACACGGACTAGGTACGTACATGTCTACAGCCATGCACACACCGCCACCACCATGTATGTATGCATTAGCCCACACACACCATACGTGACACACACTAACACGATCCACACATACATACAACTACGTACTACTTAACTTATTATCCCAAACGCCTGTCCTCGCCGAGATCGATCACCGGCCGGCTTGGCTTAGACCCTGGCGACGCCGCCGGTGCCCATTCCCTTGTTGTGCGGGTCGCCGGCGCCGTACGCGTGCTCCGCCGGATACCCGCCAGCATGGTTGCCAAACTGGTTGCCGAACAGGCCGGAGTGCAGCGCCATGACATAAAGCAGCTGCGTGAAGGCCAGGATGATGACGAACGCCTCGAGCACCCGGAGGCGCCACCCGCGGTACCCGCCGATGTGGATCTCCTTGCACGCCAGCCCGAACGCCAAGGCGGTGATCGCCCACGCCACCAGCGAGGACGACGCACTCGTAGCGAGGCTGTCGCCGCGCCAGGTGCGGACGTGGTGCACGCCGGCGAGCTTGGACGCGGCGCCGACGACGCCGGCGAGGATGGCGAAGACGAGGAAATAGAAGGTGGCGCCGTTGCCGCCGACGCCGGGGCGGTTGGTGAGGCCGTTGATGAAGTGGTTGAGGTTCCAGCTGGCGAAGCCGATGACGATGATGTACATGATGAGGTTCAGCACCAGCAGCGGCGCCACCATGTTCCGACCCACGCCCGCCATTGCTGCTGCCTTGCTTCTTTCTTCTTCTTCTTCTTGGCCGAGGTGGAGATCGAGCTCTCTGCCTAGCTAGCACTCTCACTGAAGTGGCTTTGTGGAACAGATCGAATTGAGAAGGATGGGAGATTGGTGATTGCTTTGTGGATGAGGTGCCGGCCGGGCTGGAGCCTAGTGGGATATATAGATGCAGGAGGAGGTAGGGAAAGACGGGACACGTGTGATGCGGCCGCTTACGGGTGGCGCGACGCGTGGTGAGCGGCATGCAGGGGCATGCATGGGCTTTACACCCAGCCCAGCTGCCGCTGCTTGCTTCTTCCAGTCGACGTCGTAGCTCTCTAGCCGTTGGCGGATGCTTCCAGCGGCTTCCTTCGGGACCGTACGTGGCGTGCCCACCGCCGACGGTTTATAGTTCACCACCACCCTACTACCAGAGAATAATCAGCTCGTGTAACGTAAACGCAGCCACGTAGGCTTCCTTGGATCTGAAGTTGCACTGCTCGGTCCATCCACCCTCCCATGCAACCTTATCCTCTTCCTCTTCCCTTCCTCGCCGCTTCCCACTCTACGTGTCTCACGTGTTTGCTCTGCTTTCACATCCATATATTTTTTTGAGGGGCTCATCATCCATCTAGGTCAAAGAAAACACGAGGGTCTTTCAAACTTTTTGCGCAACTATGGTGTGTTTAGTGCAATAATAGCAAATTAGGGGATATTGGGATCCTGTCTCGTCAACACATTGTGATCTTTAAAGCCTGGTATGACTAAGGGTTTGCATGTGTCTCTTTATTTTAAAGTTAAGTCGATGCAATTTCAATCTTTGACGGACGACATACCATTGGAGGTAGAAAAAAAAGGCTTGTATGTTTTGCAACCTAATTTTATTGTACAGTCGGAAACTCTTTAGACCTTCCCCGCAAAAAGAAACATATATCAAGACAATTCACGAGCAATAAACTGCAATTTATATAGCAATCACACACACATATCCATCCATATCGTCATGCATATAATTAACGAGAAGTTTTTTATATTTACCTAAAGAGAGACGAAAAGATTATCTCGAGTTAGTCGTCAATCGATTGCACGAGGGGCTGGCCGACCATGTGTAGTTTGATGGGTGCCATGGAGAGTGGTAACATTTTTCATGCAAGTGCGTGAGTGGGTGGAGGAGAGAGCTAGCTTAGAGCAAGTACAATAGTGGGCTATAAGCCCGCTTACTTGGCATTTTGCCTATGTGGAGCAGGGACATAAGTGTAAAGATGCGTTAAGCGTATGCTTTTGGCAGGACGCGTTGCCCGTAACTTATAGGCACAAGAGATTACAGGGTTTAGGTAGTTAGGTTGTTGTAGGATTGATCTCCAAGTCATAATCTATACAAGGGATAGAGATCAACCTAAACATATCCTAACTACCTGTATACAACACGCACACGCCCACACATGTATACGGTTTATATGTACACCGTATACATCCTATAATACATACTTTAACACGCCCCCTCAATCACAACTTTATCAAGTTAAGATTGTTCTTGAATTCTTCCAATTTGCGCCATGACAAGGCTTTAGTGAAGCCATCTGCAACTTGATCATTGGTAGGAATGAAACGAATGTCCAATAGCTTCTTGGCTACTCTTTCACGAACAAAATGATAGTCCACTTCAATGTGCTTTGTTCTTGCATGGAACACTGGATTTGCTGACAGATAAGTGGCACCAATATTGTCACACCATAATCGTGCAACAGAAGAATGATTTATACCTAGTTCAGCAAGCAGTGTTTGAACCCATATCAACTCAGCCGTGGCATTTGCTAGAGCTTTATATTCAGCCTCAGTGCTAGATCTAGACACAATTGCTTGTTTTCGTGCACTCTAAGATATGAGGTTTGGTCCAAAGAAAACAGCAAAACCACCAGTTGACCTTCTATCATCAGGACAACCTGCCCAATCTGCATCTGAAAAAGCACTTACCACATTTGAGTTTGACCTTGTGAATTTCAATCCTGTACTCATAGTACCTCTTAGATATCTCAAAATCCTCTTCACTGCAGTCCAATGCTGAAGAGTAGGAGCATGCAAGAATTGACACACCTTGTTGACAGGAAAACATATGTCAGGCCTTGTAAGCGTCAAGTACTGTAAAACACCTACCACACTTCTATAGTTTGTGGCTGCCTCGGCTCCCAAGGGCTCCCCTTCTTCCTTGGAAAGTCTTTCAGTGGTTGAAAGTGGCATGTTTGAAGCTTTACAACTCATCGTACCTGACCTTTTAATATATCTGACACATATTTTTCCTGACTTAAGACTATCCCATTAGTTACCTTTTTCACTTCTATTCCCAAGAAGTAGTGCAAGTCGCCAAGATCTTTAAGTGCAAAGTCTCTCTTGAGATCTTCCAACAATGCACCGACTGCCTCTTGTGGCGAGCTGGCCACAATAATATCATCAACATATACCAACATAAAGATAATTATTTTTCCCTTCTTATAAAAGAAAAGTGATGTATCAGCCTTTGAAGGTCGAAAACCAAGCCTTTGAAGTTTATCACTTAACCTAGAATACCATGCTCTAGGTGCTTGCTTCAGACCATATAATGCCTTGTCAAGTTTGCACACATAATGATATTTGTCTTTTACCTCATACCCAGGTGGCTGCTTCATGTAGACTTCCTCCTCTAGAACGCCATGAAGAAACGCATTCTGCATATCCAATTGACGAAGACTCCAACCATTTGATACTGCAACAGAGAGAACAAGTCTGATATTAGCTGCTTTGACAACTGGACTAAACGTGTCCTCATAGTCAATACCATATCGCTGTTTAAAGCCCTTTGCTACTAGTCTAGCCTTGTATCTGTCTATTTCTCCACTGGACTTTCTTTTGACTCTGTAAACCCATTTACAATCAATTATATTTCTACCTCTTGCTGGAGGAACCAAGTGCCAAGTTTTGTTTCTAATAAGAGCATTATATTCTTCATCCATAGCATTTTTCCAGTTTTTATCCTCAAAAGCCTCAACCAAGTTTCTTGGCTCACCTGTGATAGCTAGGCCACCAAAACGCATCTTACCATACCTGACCGTGCCATCCATCCAAACCTTGGGCTTCAAAACTCCATGCTGTGATCTGGTTCTCACCGGCACAGAATCGGCATCAGAGGGCCGCTGCACAGAAGATCCAGCGGGATCCGGCGCGGTAGACGATCCAGTAGCAGCGGGATCTGGCGCTGCAGGCGATCCAGCGGCACCTGATCCGAGGTTGATCTCCTCGGATGTGGATATGGAAGTTGGTGACTTTTGCCTTGTTGGCATGCATCACACACCCCCTCTTTATTCAACTCATGAACTAGTTTGATGGGTGCCATAAATGGAGAGTGATAACATTTTTCATGCAAATGTGTGAGTGGGTGGAGGAGAGAGCTAGCTTAGAGCAAGTACAATAGTGGGCTACAAGCCCGCTTACTTGGCAATTTTGCCTGTATGGAGCAGGGAGATAAGAAAAAAGTTGAGGAGTGGGCTCTTATGCAATAGCCCGCCTATATGCATGCTCCTAGGTAAAGGCATTTAATGAGAAGAAAGAAAGAGAGAGAAAATGAAAAGAAATTGTGGACTTATAGCCAACCTTAGAGCCAACTCTATTGTACGAGTAATTAATAGTGCTAAATCTTGATGATATGGCATGTTTATATAGCCTGCAGCTGGCTATATTATTAACCATGCGCTTAAGAAGAGTGCGTGTGGGTGAAGGTTAACATGTTTAATTAATGCATCAGGTGGGTAGATCTACCTAATTAAGAATCATGAAAAAATATTCGGTGTTTTCTCAAGAAAAAGAGTAGAGAGATGGAGGATGAGGAGTCATAGCTAGATGCGGATGGATAAGCTAGGTTCATTATGTGAATAGTGCTCAACGTAATTAGTAGCGTCCCAGACGTAACCAATTCCCGCAATACACTAGGTGATACCCCACGCATTATTGCGGAAATTGGTTGCATCACATTTTAGTGAGATTTTGTTGTATGGAATATGAATGTTTAAATTAATAACATGAGAACCAAAGCTAAAAATGCATATGATTGAGAGAATCTAATTATTGTATAGTTGTAAAATATTTGATGCACGAATAGGTTGCAATATATTTTAATAAATTTTTGTTGTACGAAATATGAATATTTGAGTTAATAATATGAGAACCAAAACTAAAAGCACGTATATGATTTATTCCATTTGATTATTGTGTAACTGTAAATTATTTATTGAATATAAGTTGTATATTAAAGTGGAAAACACTTCTCCATGCATGTACGCATGTTATGATAGACTATTTTTCATGCAAGATGCAGGGTTGCATGTTTAGGTGGGCTTTTCCCATGTAAGATTGTATGACGAGATGGCATGCTTGCATGTTGAGAGAAATAAGTTAGTGTGGATTAACTACTTAGGTAGTATTATAGATTATAGGTGATTATTGTATAATTGTAAACTATTTATTGAATCTAAGTTGTATAATAAAGCAGAAAACACTTTCCCATGCATGACGGTATGATGAGGTGGCATACTTGCCTATTGAGAAAAATAAGTTAGTGGGGATCAACTATTTAGGTATATCGATTCGTGACGTGCCAACGTTAGTCACACCAGTGTTATGTGGGCCTAGAGCCCCAAAAGTAGACCCTATATTGGTGGTGTCATGAAAACTACCACGCCATAGCTATTAGCTTTAGTGGTGGCGTTGACTGGTTTTTGTAGGCCATCACTAAATTACATTTGGCCAGAATGTTGGGTCCCACTGATACGTCTTCATCATATCTACTTTTCCAAACACTTTTGCCCTTGTTTTGGACTCTAACTTGCATGATTTGGATGGAACTAACCCAGACTGACGATGTTTTCAGCAGAATTGCCATGGTGTTATTTTTATGCAGAAATAAAATTCTCGGAATGACCTAAAACTTCACGGAGAATACTTTTGGAATAAATAAAAAAATACTGGCAAAGGAATCAAGACCAGGGGCTCACACCCTGTCCACGAGGGTGGGGGGCGCGCCCCCCTGTCTCGTGGGCCCCCTGGAGCTCCACCGACCTCAACTCCAACTCTATATATTCACGTTCGGGGAAAAATCAGAGAGAAGGATTCATTGCATTTTACGATACGGAGCCACCGCCAAGCCCTAATCTCTCTCGGGAGGGCTGATCTGGAGTCCGTATGGGGCTCCGGAGAGGGGAATCCATCACCGTCATCATCATCAAGCTTCCTCCATCACCAATTTCATGTTGCTCACCGCCGTGCGTGAGTAATTCCATCGTAGGCTTGCTGGACGGTGATGGGTTGGATAAGATTTATCATGTAATCGAGTTAGTTTTGTTACGGTTTGATCCCTAGTATCCATTATGTTATGAGATTGATGTTGCTATGACTTAGCTATGATTAATGCTTGTCACTAGGGCCCGAGTGCCATGATTTCAGATCTGAACCTATTATGTTTTCATGAATATATGTGAGTTCTTGATTCTATCTTGCAAGTTAATAGTCACCTACTATGTGTTATGATCTGGCAACCCTGAAGTGACAATAATCGGGACCACCCCCGGTGATGACCGTAGTTTGAGGAGTTCATGTATTCACTTAGTGTTAATGCTTTGGTCCGGTACTCTATTAAGAGGAGCCCTTAATATCCCTTAGTTTCCAATAGGACCCCGCTGCCACGGGGGGTAGGACAAAAGATGTCATGCAAGTTCTTTTCCATAAGCACGTATGATATATTCGGAATACATGCCTATGTTACATTGTTGAACTGGAGCTAGTTCTGTGTCACCCTATGTTATAACTGTTGCATGAGGAATCGCATAATTATCCATCACTGATCCAATGCCTACGAGCTTTTCACATATTGATCTTTGCTTAGTTACTTTTCCGTTGCCACTGTTACAATTNGGTTTGATCCCTAGTATCCATTATGTTATGAGATTGATGTTGCTATGACTTAGCTATGATTAATGCTTGTCACTAGGGCCCGAGTGCCATGATTTCAGATCTGAACCTATTATGTTTTCATGAATATATGTGAGTTCTTGATTCTATCTTGCAAGTTAATAGTCACCTACTATGTGTTATGATCTGGCAACCCTGAAGTGACAATAATCGGGACCACCCCCGGTGATGACCGTAGTTTGAGGAGTTCATGTATTCACTTAGTGTTAATGCTTTGGTCCGGTACTCTATTAAGAGGAGCCCTTAATATCCCTTAGTTTCCAATAGGACCCCGCTGCCACGGGGGGTAGGACAAAAGATGTCATGCAAGTTCTTTTCCATAAGCACGTATGATATATTCGGAATACATGCCTATGTTACATTGTTGAACTGGAGCTAGTTCTGTGTCACCCTATGTTATAACTGTTGCATGAGGAATCGCATAATTATCCATCACTGATCCAATGCCTACGAGCTTTTCACATATTGATCTTTGCTTAGTTACTTTTCCGTTGCCACTGTTACAATTACTAGAAAACTGCTACTATTACTTTTGCCACTGTTACCGTTACTTCCATACTACTTTGCTATTAAATACTTTGCTGCAGATATTAAGTTTTCCAGGTGTGGTTGAATTGACAACTCAACTGCTAATACTTGAGAATATTCTTTGGATCCCCTTGTGTCGAATCAATAAATTTGGGTTGAATACTCTACCCTCGAAAACTGTTGCGATCCCCTATACTTGTGGGTTATCTAAACTATTTTCTGGCACCGTTGTCGGGGAGCATAGCTCTATTCTTTGAGTCACTTGGGATTTATATCTGCTGATCACTATGAGGAACTTGAAAGACGAGAAAACCAAAATTTATCCCTCAACTACGAGGGGAGGTAAGGAACCGCCATCTAGCTATGCACTTGATTCTCCTTCTGTTTTGAGTAAACTTGCGACACCTAAACCTTCTTCTGCTATTAATTCTTATATGTCGCATGTTATTGATGATGCCTCTTCTGCTATGCATGATACTTATGATGAAATTACTTTTATGCTTGATAATACTGTGCCATTAGGTGAATTTCTTGATGAACAACTTGCTACGGCTAGAGAGAATGAAATAATTGAAACTGATAATATTGATGAAAGTGATGATGAAGATTCTCCCCCTAGATATGAATTGCCTGTTGTGCCTGAGGGTTATGTTATGGATGAAGAAACTGCTAGAGATTTTCTTGCTTGCAATGATAGATATGATCTTAAGAAATTATTAGCTAAGCTGAAAGAAAAATCTTTGAATGCTAGAATGAAATATGACCCTGCTTTTGCTACTTCACCTATCTGTATTTCCGATAAGGATTATGATTTCTTTGACGATCTTGAGATAATTACTTTGGTTGAATCTGATCCTTTCTATGGCTATGAATCTGAAACTGTTGTGGCACATCTTACTAAACTAAATGATATAGCCACCCTATTTACTCATGAGGAAAATATTTGTTACTACTAGATCCTTAAGTTATTTCCGTTCTCATTAAAGGGTGATGCTAAAACATGGTTTAATTCTCTTGATCCTAGTTGTGTGCGTAGTCCCCAGGATATGATTTATTACTTCTCTGCTAAATATTTCCCCGCTCATAAGAAACAAGCTGCCTTAAGGGAAATATATAATTTTGTGCAAACTGAAGAAGAGAGTCTCCCACAAGCTTGGGGGAGGCTTCTCAAATTACTTAATGCTTTGCCTGATCATCCTCTCAAGAAAAATGAAATACTTGATATCTTTTATAATGGACTAACCGATGCTTCTAGAGACCACCTGGATAGTTGTGCTGGTTGTGTTTTCAGGGAAAGAACTGTTGATCAAGCTGAATTGCTATTGAATAATATGTTGAGTAATGAAAATAATTGGACACTTCCTGAACCAACTCCTAAGCCAACTCTGAAGAAAAGGGGTATTCTATTTCTCAGTCCTAAAGATATGCAAGAGGCAAAGAAATCTATGAAAGAAAAGGGTATTAAAGCTGAAGATGTTAAGAATTTACCACCTATTGAAGTAATACATGGTCTTGATAACCCGACACAGGTAGTAAAGGTAAATTCTCTCTATAGATTTGATGAAGGTGATATTCCTCGTTATAAGTCTGCTAGCCAATCCTTAGATGAGTTTGATAATTTTATTGTTAAACAGGAAAACTTCAGTGCTTATGTTGGTAGACAATTGAAACGCAATGCTTATATGATTGATCACTTGAGTGATTATATGTCTAGAATTAAAGGTGAACTTAAACTCATTAGTAAACATGCTTCTATGGTTACCACTCAAGTAGAGCAAGTGCTTAAGGCTCAAAATGATTTGCTCAGTGAATTAAATAACACGAAAAATGATAATGCTATTAGAGTTATGACTAGAGGGGGTAAAATGACTCAGGAACCTTTGTATCCTGAAGGCCACCCTAAGAGAATTGAGCAAGATTCTCAGAGAACTAATGTTGATTCACCTAGTCCTTCTAAAAGGAAGAAAAAGAAAAATGATAGGACTTTGCATGCTTCTAGTGAACCTGTTGTTGACACACCTGAGAATCCCAATGATATTTCTACTTCTGATGGTGAAACACAATCTGGTAATGAACATGAACCTAGTGATAATATTAATGATGATGTTCATGCTCAACCTAGCAATGACAATGATGTAGAGATTGAACCTGCTGTTGATCTTGATAACCCACAATCAAAGAATCAACGTTATGATGAGAGACTTCATTGCTAGGAAGCACGGTAAAGAAAGAGAACCATGGGTTCAGAAACCCATGCCCTTCCCTCCTAAACCATCCAAGAAAAAGGATGATGAGGATTTTGAGCGCTTTGCTGAAATGATTAGACCTATCTTTTTGCGTATGCGTTTGACTGATATGCTTAAAATGAATCCTTATGCTAAGTACATGAAAGATATTGTTAAAAATAAAAGAAAGATACCGGAAGCTGAAATTTCCACCATGCTTGCTAATTATACTTTTAAAGGTGGAATACCTAAGAAACTAGGAGATCCAGGAGTACCAACTATACCATGCTCCAGTAAAAGAACTATGTTAAAACTGCTTTATGTGATCTTGGAGCCGGTGTTAGTGTTATCCCTCCCTCTTTATACCGTAGACTTGATTTCAATAAGTTGAAACCTACTGAAATATCTTTGCAAATGGCCGACAAATCAACCGCTATACCTGTCGGTATTTGTGAGGATGTGCCTGTTGTGGTTGCAAACATTACTATCTTAACGGACTTTGTTATTCTTGATATTCCCGACGACGATAGTATGTTGATTATACTTGGTAGACCCTTTTTGAATAGTGCAGGGGCTGTTATTGATTGCAACAAAGGTAATGTCACTTTTCATGTTAATGGTAATGAGCATACGGTACACTTTCCGAGGAAACAACTTCAAGTCCACAGTATCAATTCTATTAGAAAAATTCCAACGATTACCATTGGAGGTTTTGAATTTCCTCTTCCCACTGTCAAGAAGAAATATGATATTCTTATTATTGAGGACGTGCATATCCCCGTTGAGGTAACCTAGTGCTATTCAAAAATTCTCCGGTCTCATGCGATTCGGAATGAGTTTGTTAATAAGACTTGATCAACCTTGTTAGTGGATTCCTTTTGATAAGCATGAGATGGATGAAGTTAGAAAGCACAGCTCTCAGTACCCTTCTTTTACCTTCTGTTATTTAGTTTAAATAAAGAAAAAATTGTATTTTCTGTCTGTTTTCTGAATTATCCTTGCAATAAAAATACCCCGAAAATATAAGTTCTCCAAATGTCCCGAAATTGAAATATGATTTTTTGTAGAATATTTAAGAATATCTGGCACTGAGAACAAGCCAGAAGGGGCAACCACTTGGCCAGAAGGGTGCAGGGCGCGCCCCCTGCCTCGTGGGCCCCACGTGGCCCCTCTCCACTTATTCCAGCACCCACACACTCCTTCTTCCTCCAGAAAAAATCACCAACCAGCTCAAGCACGAGTTCTAGCTCATCTTGCTGCCATTTTCGATCTCCTTGCTCAAAGCTCCATTCACAAAACTGCTTTGGGGGATTGTTCTTCAGTATGTGACTCCTCCAATGGTCCAATTAATTTTTGTTCTAGTGCTTTATTTATTGCAAAATTTTGATGCTTAGGTGACCCTGTTCTTGAGCTTGCATGTCAAATTTACTTGGTCCCAAGTAGTTCTAATGCATGATATAGTCTCTGGGCACTTGTGGGAGTAGTTGCTATCAATTTTGTTGAGTTTG
>LR880970.1:858356562-858370108 GCA_904067115.1 Aegilops sharonensis | reverse complement strand
AGGCCTAGTCTGAATTGGACTAGGGGGAGGGGCTGCGCCCCCTCCTTCCTTCCCTTCTCCCTTCCCCTTCCTTCTCTCCTACTCCTACTAGGAAAGGAGGAGTCCCGGTGGGAGTAGGACTCCCCTCTTGGCGCGCCTCTACCTGGCCGGCCGCCTCCTCCCCTTGCTCCTTTATTATATACGGAGGCAGGGGGCACCCCATAGACACAACAATTGATCCTTGAGATCTTTTAGCCATGTGCGGTGCCCCCCTCCACCATAGTTCTCCTCGATAATATTGTAGCAGTGCTTAGGCGAAGCCCTGCGACGGTAGAACATCAAGATCGTCACCACGCCGTCGTGCTGACGAAACTCTTCCCCGACATTCTGCTGGATCGGAGTCCGGAGATCGTCATCGAGCTGAACGTGTGCTAGAACTCGGAGGTGCCGTAGTTTCGGTGCTTGATCGGTCGGACCGTGAAGACGTACGACTACATCAACCGCGTTGTTATAACGCTTCCGCTTTCGGTCTACGAGGGTACGTGGACAACACTCTCCCCTCTCGTTGCTATGCATCACCATGATCTTGCGTGTGCGTAGGAAATTTTTTAAAATTACTACGTTCCCCAACACCAGGGTCCTGGCTGCTCCTTTTTAGGGAAGCAAGATCAAGTGGGCCCTGTTAAACAATGAACATAAACAATAAACACTGTTATGAAAATAAACTGAATTTTATATGAACCTTTATTAATCTTTTTTGAACATAAAGAACGATATGAAAATAGGAATGGTAATGTCTTGTGCAATGCTAAACTGATTTTTTTCTGAAGAACCAGTGTCTATTTCTAAAAAAAGCCAAATTAAAAGGGAATTGTTTATGTGCGGCACGCTGGCGGAATGCTCGGGCCGGTCATTTGTGCGTTGTACAATAGAAACGCCCATGACCACTTGTTTTGTGGGTCCTAGCACCGCCCAGCGCCCTCCCATCCTTATCTCCCCCTCACATCTCTCTTTCTCCTTTCCTTTTACATCGCCAGCCACAGGAACGGCAGCCCCAACCTTGTTCATCTCCTTCCTCTCTCTACTCCTTCTACCCCGAGCTACAGAGGGCTATTGAGAGCACCCGGGTGACACCCTACAGAGCTGCTGCAAAGGGGGGAGTTGCGTAGCCAGGAGCACTCGTCACCATGGGTTGCCTAGGTGAGCTCGTCGCCATGGTGCGTGCGCCGCCATCCTCGATTGCTGCGACCGCACCTGCTGCTGCCCTCTTTTTTCTGGGTAGGGGACGATAGGCGCGGGTGCTGCAAGTAGCAGAGCCCTGTGTTTTTGGGGAGGCGACGATGGGCTACAAGCGAGCGGCCACCGCCAACCACCGATGTGTTTGGAGATGCTACTACCCCAGCGCGGTGGAGCTGCAACCGTAGTTCGGCGGAGCTACAACCGTAGGCCGGTGGAGTTGCAACCAGCAAAACAAATGCTGGAACCGGTGACAGCCGTGTTGTGATGATCACGGCGGCGATCCATCATTGCTGGAACAAGCAAATAATTTCGCTGGAAACAGTGATTTTTTTTGCTACGACCCAAGCGACGATGATTCATAGTTTTTGCTGGAACCATTTTCTTTTTTTGTTGCAAGCATGATTCTTTTTTATCAATGTTCTGATTTTTGCTGGAATATATTTTTGTTAGCATGTCTTGGATTTTTGCTGGAACGTATTTTTCTGCTACATCTGTTCTTCCCTTTTGTTGGACCTTTTTTGTTTGAGATTTTGACGATGGCGAGCCTGCCGGTGGTGAACGTCGACGGCGGGGCCTGCCGCCATCTGAGCTGCAACCGCATGCCACAGTTGTTGCATGCGTGGAGTCAGTGACAAGTGCATGCAGCGACCGGTGACACTCGGCGGCGAGTGCAGTGACCGGCGACGAGCACATCCGGTGAGGGCAGACCGGCGACGAGGACGGCCTCGAGGTGCGGCAACCGGAGAGCGTGTGACCCGGCAAGGCGATGGAAGCGATGAGAGGCAGGGTTTTTTTCTCGTACGTGCTCGTGAGGAAGACAACTGCATCGATCGTACGGCTACAAATGACTTGATCAAACGGCTGAAAATGGACCGCCGAACTGCCTATTAGTCGTCAATTAAAAATCACCTTTTAAAAATAAATATCAATACTTGAAGAGACACTGATTTATTTCTTTAAATACCTCATATAAATGCCTTGCAAGGCCTAACTGGTTTTCTTGCTCAATGCATCGATCGGCAGAGCGAAGAAAAGCTTGACACCGGAGCAAAAGCGTCCCCACTTGAGTTCTATTTCTATTTCTAGTGGCCAGCAACGCCTTGCCCTTTGCCAAAGGGAGGCGAAGTGTGGAACCATCCGCACGCTGCCAACGGCTACTCGAAGCAGCTTCCGTGTAAAGCCCCGTGTGGCACGCGTCGCACCACCCGTAAGCGGCCATTTCACACGTGTCACGACCCTCACTCCCCCCTGCACGCCTATATATATTTATCCCACTACGCTAGCTTCACTCCACCACCTCATTCAGAAATCACCGTACTCCATTCGATTCTTGCTTTGCACTTGCACCCAATCCCAGTACGCGGCTAATCATCAGTCGACCAAAGCCAATCCAGTGATCAACACAGCTCCATCGTCCATCTCGACCTCGACCAAGGAGAAGGTTGCAGTAGCAGAATAGGAATGGCTGGCGTGGGTCGCAACATGGTGGCGCCGCTGCTGGTGCTGAACCTCATCATGTACGTCATTGTCATCGGCTTCGCCAGCTGGAACCTCAACCACTTCATCAACGGCCTCACCAACCGCCCCGGCGTCGGCGGCAACGGCGCCACCTTCTACTTCCTCGTCTTCGCCATCTTGGCTGGTGTGGTCGGCGCCGCATCCAAGCTCGCCGGCGTGCACCACGTCCGCACATGGCGCGGCGACAGCCTCGCCACCTCCGCGTCGTCGGCGCTGGTGGCCTGGGCCATCACGGCGCTGGCTTTCGGGCTGGCCTGCAAGGAGATCCATATCGGCGGGTACCGCGGGTGGCGCCTCCGGGTGCTGGAGGCGTTCGTCATCATCCTGGCCTTCACGCAGCTGCTGTACGTGCTGGCGCTGCACTCGGGCCTCTTCGGGAACCAGTTTGGTGGTTATCCGGCGGAGCACGCTTACGGCGCCGGCGTCGGCGACCCGCATAACAAGGGCTTGGGCACCGGCGGCGTGGCCAGGGTGTGAATAGGATAGGTCCGTCGTCTATCTCGGCGTGGTTGCCTTGGACTGGATAGCAAGTTGTGGTATGTATGTATGTGCCACGTCTGAGTGTACGGGGTGTGTGCGCATGTGCATTTAGTAGTGTTTCTTTATTTATGTTAGTACGTACTATCTAGCAGCTTTGCGTACGTACTCCTTCTGTTCCGACTTTCCTTCTGTTCCGACTTACTCGTCGTGGTTTTAGTTTAACTCCCTCTGTTTCGAGTTACTTGTTCCGACTTATTCTGGTTTTAGTTTAACTCCCTCTGTTTTGATTTACTCGTCGTGATTTCCCTTCAAATCTAAAAAGGGAATACTAATCCGATCCATGGATGCTTCTCTCTATCCGCTGCCGTCTGGCAATGTCTGCACGGACAAGTTCAATTTAGTAGTACGATCAATCAATCTGCTTCTTCAGCTTGTGGTGTGCAAGTGCAGTGATGTCAACTGTATTATCTTCTCTTTTCTGTCCGATTAATGTGCAGTGAAATTAGGGCAGTGCGTTCGGTTTGGGTAAGTACATGTGGATGTGCACTGCAGTTTGGATGCGTACACGTATGGATGTGCGTGTCAGTGTCAGGTTTCTGGGCAAATGCTCATAAAAATAAGCAGGTTACAGGGGGTCCCGTCATAAAAATAAGCAAGTTACAGAGGGTCCCGCTTTCATATCCAAACCTACATCTCATAACATCCTCTCTACAAAAGGGTCCCGCTTCCATATCCAAACATCCCCCTCTTACAAAGGGGACGAGACTTGTGTAGGGTCCCGCTTCCATATCCAAAGCTTCCATATCCAAACCTCAAACATCCCCCTCTTACAGAGGGGAACGAGACTTGCCTGCTTCCCCGGCGCAGCCTCTTACAGAGGGAGACGAGACTTGCCTGCTTCCCCGGCGTGTACCCATCTGTGCTCCCGTGTATGTGGCTTGTTTTGATTGGAACAAAATAAAATCTGGTTTTATCCCTTAAAATTAGAATCAGGGAAAGATGATTAGATTAGAAAGAAAAAAATGACAGCCGTAGGATGAAGTGAAAGCACGGATTGAAGCATGAAAGGGAGCAGGCAAGCCGAATCCTACAGAGGGTCCCGCTTTCCTATCCAAACCTACGCTCATAACATCCCCTCTATAAAAGGGTCCCGCTTCCCTATCCAAACCTACCTCTTATGACATTTAATTTTACATGACACACGGAGCATCATCATAAGGCTATATATTGGCCATACCCTGACAGGATTCTGAAACTTGCCTACTCCAATCACGATGATGCACATTTTAATTACTTCCTATTAGAAGGTGTACCAAAAAGCGGTTGTTGTTATTTTGGCTTTCAATTTCACTTACAGGATTTAATAATCTTCTGCTTTCCTAAACACTAACTTCAGTTTTCAGAACAGAAGAGGCAAGTAATAGGCTGGGCATCTTATAAAACAAACCAAAAGGGATGTAACTGACTCAAACCCGCCTTCAGAAGAGAGAACACGCCCTTTTGGTCTCTTCATTTCTTGGTAGTACTGGAATACGAAAACCAAGAAACGAAACCAAGAAAGGAAGCGTAAACCCTGATCTGCAGTTTCTTTCAAACACTCTGCTATTCTACTTGTATGTGCTTTGCTTGCACCCATGTGTTCGTTATCTCACTAGTACAATACTTGTATATTGTATGTGAAAACATGGATCGTTACATTTGTATACACATGCACAGTACACACAACAGACGATGTAGAAAAACAAGCATGTTTATTGAGATTACCGCTCGATACATGATTGTTCAGCTTGCATAGCTCTTGCAGGAGAACCATCCACGAGGTTTATGCATGTCTCTATGCAGCAACACAGCGGAGCAGGATTTGACTCCTTGCAAAAGGAAGTGAATTGTCTCATGCCCATGCCAACGCATATACCTTTGCATCCGGTGTAATCGTTAACACATGGATCTAGACTCTCGCACAACGTCGGATGACCAGCAGATTCTACAAAGTACAACATGTATGCACATGTATCAAACATTATGCACTTTTTTTAGGTTTATTAAACTTAAACATTTGGAAAATCCATATCGTAACAGGGAGATGTCTTCCATACCAGTGCTTGCATGACAAGATGGCAAGGTAAACATCATAGCAAGCCCCACCAACGCAACAACCATCTGGCACACGATCATTGACCGGGTTGTATTGCTCTTGGCGATTGCCATGAAAACAGAAAGTAGTATTTATATTATATCTCCCTTCCTTCTTTTGTTCCTCGGTCTTTGGTGCCCATAAAATCCTTCGTTTGCTACTATTTATAGGGATGTGCAATAACATCTTAGCTAGTAATGATGCCGAATTCAAGTGTTCTCCTAAACTATTGTTGTCATATCTTACTAATTCTGCATACATGTTGTTCGCTCTTTTACATAAATGGTATTCATTCCATATTAGGCAATGACATTTGCATTTATATTCTTTCATTGGAATGTCACAATATTATTAGAAATGTCATATATTTTGTGTGATCAAAGAAATGCCACACATCTATTTTGTCTTCCACATTTGTTTTACGTTTCTTTTATGCTTTATAAGTTTTCTTCTTTTATTGCCGTTGGTGCTAACATAGAGAAGTAGCCTTAGGCATCATCTGAATTTTGCATCTAGACCTCCCATGGTGGGGTATTATAACGCAGCCTCAGGCAATGCTAACTAAGGCGTATTGATGACATGACATTGCATTAAATAAGTAAAGAGATGGTATTACTTATCATATTGTATAATAATAAATGAGGTGATAGTAGTATGATTCATGCAAAGTAATAAATGTGGTTATCTAAAATACCAATCTATCATACTATGCACCATGTATTATCTAATATAGCTTGAAGGCCTGCGAGTGCACATGGCTAGTTGACAAGAACAATTTGCATGAAGTATAGTAAACTAGTCTATGTATCAAAACAAGGGAGACAAAGGATGGCTACTACCAGTCCTGCAACTATGTTGTCACATATGTAGCTAAGCTTGCACCAAAACCGCTGTTTAAAAATACTTTATTCCGTCGGTTGCTAGGAATGCCGTAAATAAGGGATTTAACTAAGTTCATAGTTAATTAAATACTAAGGCCTCCCACAATGCACTGTCTCTTAACATGTTATCATAGAAGGTCAAAAAACTTAAGAGACAACTACCTCAATACATTGTTTCTTAGGGGTTGTATCTAAATTTAATAATCTGGGGCTCATGCTTACTACCTCCGTTCGGGATTATTAGTCCCAAAGACCAAAACAGCAGTACCAAGAAACAGTACTAATTAGCTCTATTGATTCACCTACTCATCTGCATCCACAAAGAAAAAGTCCACATGCAGCGGCTTACATGCGCATCGGCGCATGCAGCATGCATGGTTGCCCAATACAAAGGGACACATGCGCTAATTGCCAGAGAAAAAGCTGGCTATTAAATTGCTACAGTAACTACTAGGGAAAGAAAACAAGGAAAAAGGCAGCAGCATGCACGCAGCGGCTTTATAAATCCAGACGTCCTCCGGTGGCTCGCGGGCCTAATAAATCGATTTTTTTTTTTGAAACTATGATGATTTTTATAGCAAATTTAGAAACTATACATCCTAATGGAGAAAAATCAAAAGTATCACCCCGTCGGCCTCCTGTTGGTCGAAAAGGGACTTTTCGGCCTCCTGTTGGCCGAAGAGGGACTTTTCGGCCAACCGTTGGCAAAAAAGGCCAAAAAGTACTTTTCGGCCAACAGTTGCTCTACTTTTTAAAAAAATTCCTATCAAATAGGATTTTTTTAGTATTTTAATTTGATTCTTTTTGCATTAGATTAGAAATTTTATGAAGTTTCTTTAGATATCAAGTTCGACTAGATTTGAAACTTTGAATTTGAATTTTCATGAATTTTCTCAAATTACTAAATTGCCTATAATTTGAGCTAGGAGTATTCTTTTTAGACTATTCTTTTTGCTACTGGTTCTTTGTGACTTTGTTTATCAGTAGTAATTAATTGGTGAATTTTAGGATTATTTAAAATTACGTTTTTACGCCATTCTCTCCCTCCATTTTCTCCTGCCATTTTATTTCCCGCCATTCTCTCCCTCCATTTTCTTTCCCACCATTCTCTCCCGCCATCTTCTTTCCCGCCATCTTCTTTCTCGCCATCTTCACTTCTCAACTTATAAAACGAGCCTCATGGTGTCCACGATCGTAGATAACATCGTCTGACACGGTCTGTGTCTCCTGCGTCGGTGTTGCTGGTGGAGTGTGAAACACTGTCTGAGAGAAGTCATAAGTGTTTGCAGCTTCGTCATCATCATCGGAGAGTGTTTCACACTTATGACTTCTCTCACACAGTGTTTCACACTCCACATGAAGGCATCATCGTCATCCTCCGTCGATGCAGCACTCCTTAGTGTGGCTGGAGAGAATGGCTGGAAAAGAAAATGGCGGCAAAGAAAATGGAGGGAAAAAGATTGCGGGAAAGTATTTTTTTCATGTATAAAACGGCAATGGTTGTACATGATTTACAAGGCACTTTTAAATATAAACTCCTATGAAGCTCAAAACAAGTTTTCTAGTAGGATAAAAGAAATAAAATACAAAAAATACTACAAATAAAATAGCTACTGATCCCTAAACAGAAACAAAAAGAATATTTCAAAAAGAATTATTAAATTCTCCAATTCATTACTACTGATAAACAAATTCACAAAGAACCAGCAGCAAAAAGAATCATCTAAAAAGAATACTCCTTAGCTCAAATTATAGGCAATCTAGTGATTTGAGAAAATTCATGAAAATTCAAATTCAAACATTCAAATCTAGTCAAACTTGATATCTACAGAAACTTCATAAAATTTCTAATCTAATGCAAAAAGAATCAAATTAAAATACTAAAAATCCTATTTGATATGAATTTTTTTAAAAGTAGGCTGAAGCGGGACTCTTTGGCCAACGGTTGGCCGAAAAGTCCTTTTTGGCCAACGGTTGGCCGAAAAGTCCCTTTTCGGCCGACAGGAGGCTGACGGGGTGATACTTTTGATTTTTCTCCATTAGGGTGTATAGTTTCCGAATTTGCTATAAAAATCGTCATAGTTTCAAAAAAAATCTAATAAATCCGAACGGAGGTAGTACATGTGAATGGTCTAGCATATTTTTATAATATCTCTACGTGGAAAGGTTGTATGTTAACTAAGCTACAATCTCCATCTCTTTCTTCATTTACTATTATGACACATCAACAAAATACTTGTGAAACCATGCTAAGAAACCTATGTTGGAAGAGCCCTAAGACTGGTCACAATGAAAGTATCCTAGGTATTATCATACATGCCAACTAGGCATTTCTGCTGAGGTGGCACACAATTAAATAGAGAAAGAGAGAAATAATTATCGTGATATGATACCATATCACATGATATGATACCATATCATATTAAATGATAATGTATTAGTATCTGCCATGCATGACAATAAATGAGGTCACTGTGATTCCAAGCTATGATACAATGCATTGTGGAGGTAGTATCATTCATTAGTATAATAATATGTATGGTACTAGTATATTATACTTTCCCTTATAACCAGCCTAAGACTAAGTGGAAGTTGCTTTGGAGGTTTAATGCAATGTTTACTTTAGCAAATGTGGTGTCTAGCACTACAAGAAATATGCCAACTAGTGACCTTCTGTCAGTGACCCTGGAAGAATTGGTCATAGATCTATGACCATTTCAGACCAATTGGTCAAAAGCTGTTCGAGGGGCTCCAAACCCTAAACCATTGCGACCATTTTGGTCAGAAAGGTCGTAATTTCCTTACACGAAAAGGTCATAAAGCAAACGGCGCTAGTCCGCTGCCTTATTTTGTTAACGACCAATATAGATGGTCATAGCCTTGTAAATTGTGGTGGGTTGCTATGATTAGGCGCCACCTCATCAGTTTTGCCTATGTGTCATGTCCATGTGGCAGTTTTTGCCCTAGGTTGTGAAGCAACCTATATTTCTGTCATTCCCAAAATTCCCAAAAAATCTCATAAATTCTTTGGGTCATATCTTCGTCAAATATGTAAAAACATTCCTTGCCTAGTTCGAAAATAATTCAAAAATATTCATTTTCCTATTCAGTTCAGAGCAGCACTTTGTGAAGGAAGTACCACTTTGGCATGTCCAAATGGTGTCCATTTTCTACAGTGCTTTCCTATGCCCAAATAACCATCCTCCACCAAATGCCAGCTCAATCCATTCATTATTTTGAGCCCAGCTTCAACATTCGTATTTATGTCCAGTGTGGTAGTTTGTAAAGCAAGTACCACCTAGGCTCCTCCTTTTGAGGTGAAAATTTGTGAAGACGGTCTTCTTCGCAACTGATCATCCTCAGCCAAAACTCACGCCCATTAGCCATGTGCATTTCCCGTACCGCAAATCAAACACTTGGCTGCTTATTCATGTTTGAGCATCGATCGGTCTCCTCGTGAGAATCTTATGTTGTGATTTTCTTCCTAGCACCTACCTGGGGAGTGCCCAACCCACTAGACATGCCTAGGCCGCCCAGAACACATGGCAACGCCACGGTCACGCGGTGACCACGCGGCGGGCATGCGAGCTTACGCGCTCTAGAGTTGGGGCCCTCGGCCACCGTCCAAACCTCGATGTCTCGCCATCAAACCATGTATTTATGATTAAATAGATACTTATTTACCTAGAAATAATTTTTGGAAAAAATAAAGAGCAAACTATGAGGCAGCTGCAGTTCAAATTTGACCCGCTTCCACCTGAATCGACGGGAATTTGTCTTTTTCACCAGAGGTGGATCAAAATTTTTGACACCCAACCATTTTGTCAATTGTGCATTATATATGGCCTAGTATTTTATAAAATTGATTAGGTCCAATTTTGCAACAATTATTTGGTAGTTCCTTCAAAAAAAACCCTCCTTTTGGGCACTCGGAAAATGAAAAATGAATTTTCCGTGCAAAGAACATAAAAACTTCCTTAGGCAACATTGTTTGGAATTCCAAGATGCACCCTCATGCACAATATGAGATCATTTGAACAAACTATGCCATGAATGTGGCCATAAGATTGATCATTTGGCTTGAAAGCCATGAATCTTCACGCATGATAGCTCATTTCTGAGAACACTTTTTTAAAATAATTACCGTATTACAAGTTTATTATTTTTCCTGGAAACTTGGTCACATATAATGACACAATGCGAAGGTTTTCCAATTTTTTGATTTTTGTTGAATTTTTTATGCCCGTTTTAAAATGCGGTCAAAACGGCGGGCTTTACCGTTCCTAGCTAGTGGTTGATTCTTGGAATTTTTTTGGTGTTTCTATGATTAAATAGATACTTATGTACCTAGAAATGATTTTTGGAAAAAATAAAGAGCAAACTATGAGGCAGCTACAGTTCAAATTTGACCCGTTTCCACCTGAATCGACGACAATTTGTCTTTTTCACCAGCGGTAGATCAAAACTTTTTTCACCCAACCATTTTTTCAATTGTGCATTATATATGGCCTAGTATTTTATAAAATTGATTAGGTCCAATTTTGCAACAATTATTTGGTAGTTCCTTCACAAAAAACCCTCCTTTTGGGCACTCGGAAAATGAAAAATGAATTTTCCGTGCAAAGAAAATAAAAACTTCCTTAGGCAACATTGTTTGGAATTCCAAGATGCACCCTCGTGCACAATATGAGATCATTTGAACAAACTATGCCATGAATGTGGCCATAAGATTGATCATTTGGCTTGAAATCCATGAATCTTCACGCATGATAGCTCATTTCTGAGAACACTTTTTTAAAATAATTACCGTATTACAAGTTTATTATTTTTCCTGGAAACTTGGTCACATATAATGACACAATGCGAAGGTTTTCCAATTTTTTGATTTTTTTAAAAAAAATTATGCCCGTTTCAAAATGCGGTCAAAACGGCGGGCTTGACCGTTCCTAGTGGTTGAATCTTGGAATTTTTTTGGCGTTTCTATGATTAAATAAATACTTATGTACCTAGAAATAATTTTTGGAAAAAATAAAGAGCAAACTACGAGGTAGCTACAGTTCAAATTTGACCCGCTTCCAACTGAATCGGCGGAAATTTGTCTTTTTCACGAGAGGTAGATCAAAACTTTTTACACCCAACCATTTGGTAAATTGTGCATTAAATATGTTCTAGTATTTTAGAAAATTAATTTGGTAAAAATTTGTAATAAATATATGATAGGTCCTTCACAAAAGAACTCATTTTGGACACACGATAAATGAAAAAATGAATTAAAAAAAGACATTTCTCATAACTCTTTATAAAAATATTTGTCTTATTTCAATTTGTGATTATTCCTGTAAACTAAATTCAAATTTGCTGACACAATGCGAAGTTTTTTTTTTCAATTTTTCAGGTCATGATAAAATAGCTAACATGATTTATCACCTTACTTTTAGTTGATTACGACCAATTTAAATGGTCAAAATATCATACCTGTATACTGCGTTTTGATTGGTCCAGAGGCCTCTCACGTGGATCATGGATAATCACCGTCGGATGCTCCTGGATCCAACGGCCCGCACGTCGCCCGTCTCACCCACGTCCCGCACTCCTCTCGCACCCGTCCCTCCCTCGCACTGACGCCCCTCTCTCCTCTCCCTCACTCTGATCTGATCTGAATCCACCGTCGCCCACCGTCGCCCACCCCCACCGCCGCCCACTGTCGCCCACCCCCACCGCCGCCCACTGTCGCCCACCCCCTCCGCCGCCCACCCCCACCGTCGACGACCCTCACCATCGAGCCCACGCCCCGACCCGCGCCCTCTAGTACTCGCCCGCAACCCTCACCCGTGGCTAGGGTTTCGGCCGCCACCCTAACTTCGTCGGGATCTGGCAAATCCGGCGACGGCGAGGCCAGAGGTGGCCGGATCTGGCACCGGTAAGCCCCTCCCCTCCTTATTCGTGCACTATCTCCTCCTCACCTCACCTCTTCTTGTGTTCCCTTTCGGCAGGTCAACATGGTTGTGGATGGGACAACGACGATGGCAGGAGGGGCGAACCTCCATGGGACGGGTCGCCACCAAGGAGATGGAGCTCCTTCTCCATCCAATTTGGCCATCTCCGGCCGCCTCCTCCAGTTCCTCGCCGACCACGGGCCCCTCACCGTCGGCAACACCTGGAACCATGCCAAGGTACCCTCCTCGACCCACTCGGCTGTCCGTGCGTGTGTCAACGACCCCTAGCTCTTGAGCTCCATGTATTGCTGCGACTTTTTTCGTCCATGGCCAGCCAGTAGATGCGGTGGTATTAAGAGCTGATGGAACTGGTGCCCGGAAGCGAGTAGTACAGCTTGGCCTCTGCCTGTACTTCCTTCTTTGATCAGATGATGCTTAGACCAGGAAGATTGTAGCTTCTACTCTCTTTTTAGTGCCTTAGCTTCTTGCATTTGGGGAGCAAATAAAGTGATAGTTTTACCCTTCTTCGCGCCTAGCCGTACTCCTGTATGTCAATACCAGGTAGTCTGTTACAGACTAGTGTCCTGTGATTAGATGCAATATGGTGTATGTTCAACTCAGTGATTTCAGTCTGAGTATTTTGGTGCTAGTAGGAATTTTCAGCAATTAGGATTGTATATCAGGCATCTTTTAGTCCGTTGTCACTGAATAAGCTGAATGTGTATGCTATGACAGACACCTGGTAGTGAGGTAAACAATTGATTCTTGTTCATGCCACTTCTTTTTTAGATGCTCAATGTGGTCACTACATCACTTTGTTATGCTATTTATTCAAAGTGTATGTATTCAATGTCCTCCTGGACATGCAGTTAGTCTGTATCTGTCTTAGCGAAGACACAAGAGAAGACTGTTACAGCGATAGTATCTGCTACATTTGATCCCGGGTTGTATAACATATCTGTTACTGCAGGTCACCCTGTTGGAAATATGCCCTAGAGGCAATAATACATTAGTTATTATTATATATCCCTGTTCATGATAATCGTTTATTATCCATGCTATAATTGTATTGATAGGAAACTCAGATACATGTGTGGGTACATAGACAACACCATGTCCCTAGTAAGCCTCTAGTTGACTAGCTCGTTGATCAATAGATGGTTACAGTTTCCTGACCATGGACATTGGATGTCGTTGATAACGGGATCACATCATTAGGAGAATGATGTGATGGACAAGACCCAATCCTAAGCCTAGCACAAAGATCGTAGTTCGTATGCTAAAGCTTTTCTAATGTCAAGTATCATTTCCTTAGACCATGAGATTGTGCAACTCCCGGATACCGTAGGAATGCTTTGGGTGTACCAAACGTCACAACG
>LR880970.1:858273353-858283508 GCA_904067115.1 Aegilops sharonensis | reverse complement strand
TATGATGATGCATGATGCAAGCATGAAGAGTTATTATATATCAGCGGGTGAAATGAACATGGATTGGATTGAAGTGAAGGCAACATGCATGTGGTGCATGTCGAAAGTAGTACAACCCAAACTTGATCAAGTTAGGATTACTATTACTTTCGACATGCACCACATGTTTCCTTCACTTCAATCTAAGCCATGTTTAGGCATAGCAGCAGCGTTGGTAAACCAAGCACGGAGATATAAGAGAGGACACTTCTCTCTATTAGCTAGCTAACAACCTAAATTAACCCCCAAAACCCCTAAACCACCCCCTTTAAAAAAAACAAAAACCTCAGCTCTTGCCAGCTGCTGACGCGTGGATGCCTTTTGGTCCCGGTTGGTGTCACCAACCGAGACCAAAGGCCCTCCTGCCTGGGCTCGGCCCACCGGCCACGTGGAGGCCCATCTGTCCCGGTTCGTGTTAGAACCGGGACTAAAGGGGGGAGGCATTAGTAACGACCCTTTAGTCCCGGTTCAAGAACCGGGACAAAAGGCCCTCACCAACCGGGACAAATGCCCTGTCTTCTACTAGTGCTTGGAGATATCTGATGTAATCTTCTTTTGCGGTGTGTTTGTTGAGATCCGATGAATTGTGGGTTTATGATCAGGTTATTAGTTGAAAGTAATTGACTATTTTCTGAACTTTATTATGCATGATTGTTATAGCTTTGTATTTCTCTCCGATCTATCCATTTGGTTTGGCCAACTAGATTGATTTATCTTTAGTGGGAGAGATGCTTTGTGATGGGTTCAATCTTGTGGTGTCCTCAACCAGTGAAAGAAGGGGAGGTAGGCACATATTGTATTGTTGCCATCAAGGATAAAACGACGGGGTTTAATCATATTGCTTAAGTTTACTTTGTCTACATTATGTCATCTTGCTTAAGACATTATTCTGTTTGTTATGGACTTAATACCATAGATGCATTCTGGATAGCGGTTGATTGGTGGAGTAATAGTAGTAGATGCAGGTAGGAGTCGATCTACTTGTCACGGACGTGATGCCTATATACACGATCATTGCCACGAATACGTCATAACTATGTGTTTTTCTACCAATTGCCCAATAGTAATTTGTCTACCCAATGTATGCTATTGTTTCGAGAGAGAAGCTTCTAGAGAAAACTATGGCCCCAGGGTCTACATTAATCATATTAGTAAAACCAAAAATTACCTTGCTGTAATTATTTTACTTTTCTTTTGTTTTGCAATTTACTTACCTATCTATACAAGATTTAATCATTGCAAGTAACGAGTTCAAGGGAATTGACGACCCTCTTGCCCGTGTTGGGTGCAAGTATTTGGTTTTGTGTGTGCTAGTGTTGTTCACTGGGGTTTGGTTGGTGCTCCTATTGGTTTGATAACCTTGGTTCTCACTGAGGGAAATACTTATCTCTACTGTAATGCTTCACCCTTTCTCTTCAGGGAAAATCCCAACGCAACTCACAAGTAGCATTAGTGTCTGGCTATGTGCATTTTAGTTATGTAGAGGTCAGGTGTTGTTCATCATGCTTTTCTCTCCTCTTGATGCCCACAAATAGTGATATGATGGTGCATCCCCTTGTTCCTTCATGGTTTGAACTTGCAAGTCTCCACAAATGATGAGCGTGTTGCAGCCATCACCGAGTCACATCGATGATGAGGATTATCAATGACATCACCTCCTCAAGCTTCACCCTCTCATCTTCCAACATAAAAATCCCTTCTCCCTCCCTGGATGAAGCAATCATTAAGTGCTCGATTTAGAATTTGATCTAGTAGGAATGAGAAACAAAAAGGAATGGAGAGAGAAGAGCATATGCGGTTTTGAGAGGATAAGAAAGCAACATGTGGTGGGGAAGAAATCACCACATTTCTAATGTCCCACATCTCAAATACTATTTTTCTTGTATACAAAACAACAATTGTAATCTTGGAAAAAGTTTAGTATGTATACTAATGCCAGCTCAAAATGGAAACACGGAGCAATTCAAATTTATGAAAAAAAATTGAAAATATTCAGTTCTCATGTCGTGCAGAGAAAATTCACCGCTTTATCTACAAAAAAGACAATTATATTATTCTGGTCATTATCAAGTCTAAATCCAAAAAAGTGTAATGCATGTTTCCTCTTTTAAGAAAAGAAAAGTGAATAAGAATGATGAATGATTTCAACTAGGTAAGTGAGTTTGTGTGTTACTTACAAATAAAAATAACACCTTTTGAAAGGCCAGATTCACATATTTGGTTGGCATAGTAGTTCGGTTTCATTCGTGGGAGCTTGACTGGATAGCGAATACTAGAATAAACTATCAAAGGGGAGCTAACTTGTACATGATGGAATTACAACAAGATTCTTTCTTTTTTAGGGTTTGTTCAATGACATGATTTGGGATGCAGTGGCTGCCAAAGATTCTTAGATTCAATAAAAAGGCACAAAACATGTAAACTTTGGAAATTCAAATTCGATAAATTGGAGGCTTTGAAGAAAATTTGAGAACCAAGAAGAGACACCTAAACATGTAAAATTTGAGATTGTACGAAAGTCATCATAATCGTCTCGTAGTCGTCTGGACGTCTCCTACCACTGAACCCACATCACCGAAAAACCGAAATAAATTCAGAATAAATGTGAGCACTAGAATTTGAAGTCTGATGAGACGTGTGTGCGTTTATATGGATGAGTGTACGCGAGTATATATGTGCGCTTGTGTCTGTACTATGTTAAAAAAAAGTTCACGGTAACATATACAGTACATAACACGCTATAGTATTACTCATATAATGTGGTGCGCCGCTTTTTTTGCATGGTAATACGTGTCTCATTTATATAGAATAAAAATCAAGTTACAAGGCACGTAAGCATCGACCATACATGACTGAAAAGATAGGAAAATCCTATGCAAAATACCAGCGCCTGTCCATTTCCTTCGACACCACCGAAGCGGCCACCAAAGGGTAAAAAGACAGATCACCTCTTTGCCCAAGCTCGACGCGGCTCCATCGTTAATNACGGTAACATATACAGTACATAACACGCTATAGTATTACTCATATAATGTGGTGCGCCGCTTTTTTTGCATGGTAATACGTGTCTCATTTATATAGAATAAAAATCAAGTTACAAGGCACGTAAGCATCGACCATACATGACTGAAAAGATAGGAAAATCCTATGCAAAATACCAGCGCCTGTCCATTTCCTTCGACACCACCGAAGCGGCCACCAAAGGGTAAAAAGACAGATCACCTCTTTGCCCAAGCTCGACGCGGCTCCATCGTTAATCAGCAGCTTTACGGACCTCTAAAGTAGTTTTGCCAAAAGCAAAACCATAGCCGTTGAAAGAATCAGACCGGGGCAACATGTCCCCGGACACGCCATCGAACTTCAGAACTGACACCCTCGCATGACGACGACGTCGGAGAAAAAAACCAGAACTGCCCGCCTTCGACCACAGACCCAACACAAGATACTCCATCTTCCAGCTGTCACTTGCGTAGACAACCGCTTGCGCGTACTCCTGAACGACAAAACCTCCCTGCTCCACCATGACGTCGGATACAACGCCACAGCAACGGGGGCAGAGCAGAAGGAGAGACACACCTGATGGAGTCCCCGCCGCCGCCTCGTCAACACCATCCATGAACCCTAACGATGTTGATCTGAGGGATCGACAGAGAGTCAGAGACACGATGCCACCAACTCCGAGACGCCACCATGAAGGACACCTCCGGTGTGGGAGTGGGNAACGACAAAACCTCCCTGCTCCACCATGACGTCGGATACAACGCCACAGCAACGGGGGCAGAGCAGAAGGAGAGACACACCTGATGGAGTCCCCGCCGCCGCCTCGTCAACACCATCCATGAACCCTAACGATGTTGATCTGAGGGATCGACAGAGAGTCAGAGACACGATGCCACCAACTCCGAGACGCCACCATGAAGGACACCTCCGGTGTGGGAGTGGAGTTGAGGCAGATTTATTCGTCCGGACGCCGCTCCCACCACCCCAGCGACGCACCACGACCTACAAATCCAAAACCTAACTACAGAGTGGAGGAACGGGTCCCCCCTCCTTCCTGCCGCCGGAGCAGCAGCCGAAGGAAGAGGGGGCCAGCGCACCGGCCGGTGGAGATCGGAGGAAAAAGTGCCTCGCGCTATGCTGTCCACCATAGAACGCGGCGTATAGCCCAGCGACAAATAGGTAGTCCCACCGTATACCTGTATATTCTATTTGACGCTCCCAAGCGTCAAACGCTGTGGCTTCGCTAAATGCGGCGTATAGGCGGGCCGGCCTTTTGCTTTTGTTTTTTTTCTTTTTGGTTTTATTCATCTTAATTTTTTGTTTTTATTTTATTTTTTACTTTCTTCATAAATGATTTTTTAAATGTTCAAGATTTCAAGTTCGTTCGAAATTTTAAAATATATATTTTTATTTTTAGAAAAATTTGAGATTCCAAAATTTGCTCATGTTTTTAAACAATTTTTTATTTATTTTTAAAAATAGTTCAAAATTCCAAAATTTTCTCATGTCTTCCAAAATAATTTCACTATATATGGAAAAAAATCATCGCGTATAGAAAAAATGTTCAATGGGCATTTGAAAACAAAAGTTCACCATATATTAAAAAAGTTTAGTGCATATTTTAAAATTCATGTTTAAAATAAAATTGCTCAAATTTTTTTATTTTATTGCTTTTGTTGCTACTCTCTGATCCATATTACTTATCGCTCAAACAAATGTATCTAGACATATTTTGGTGCTAGATACATTCGTTTGAGCAACGAGTAATATGGATCGGAGGAAGTAGTTCTTAGCGTGTTGAGCTACCTTTTACTCCCCTAACACCATCAGCTCGAGTGTGGCTATTCCCGCACGTTGGAATCCTAAAGGTCTCGTGCTCGATTCTCCCTCGCAAGCCCAATTTTTGGTTTTCTTTTTTATATTTCGAACTGGAATGGGCCAGCCCAGTCGGGATGCTTTTGCGTGTCCAATAGGATCTTGAATACTAGTATTGCTCTTTTTAGTGTCTTCTAAAGAAAACTCTTTTTAGGGGTAATACTAGTAAAGAGTATGCATATTTACCTAGGAGAGGACGCTAGCACTATATCTCGCTTATAGCGAGATGTATACCAGGATGACCTAAAGGTTCACCCCCCTTGGCCCATTTTTTGGTACACCGTTCGCTCAGGGTTTTTATCGTTCGTGTTTTGGTAACTCGATGTAGACTTTAGGTGTTTTTTTCATTCACCTGAAGGTTTTGCTCAATGTATGTTCGCTCCTGCTCTAGTTTTCTCCATTTTTTTCCTTTTTCCTTTTTCTTTGTTTCTTATTGTTTTATCACCAGTTTCTTGGTTTTTCTCTATTCTTTGATATAACTTCAGTTTTCTTTGGTTTTTCTCGGTTTTTCATGGCTTTCTCTTTTCTTTCTTTTGTTCTTTGTTTTTCTTTGTTTATTCCTTTTTTATTTTTCTTTGTTTTCATTGGTTTTCCTTGTTTCTTTCTTCTGTTTCATTGATTTTCTTTATTTCTCTTTCTTTCTTAAGAGTTTTATTTATTGTTCTGGGTTTTCTTTGGTTTTATAACCGTTTTGACTGAGCTATCTTCTCTATATGTTGTTTGCATTGTTTTCCTTGGTTTTTTATGTATGTTTGTCATCAACATTTGAAACATTTATGTTTATACATGTTAAACATTGTGAAAATACATAATTTTAGAAAATAAATGTTTTTATGTCTTCATTTTTTGTATACATCAAGAATATTTTTTTACATGTTTAACATTTTTTAATACAATGATTAAAATTTCTTTAAAATGCATTTCTGATGTCTACTTTTTTCATATACATCTGAAACATTTAAGCGATATACATTTCACGTTTACAAACACATGGTTAACATTTTTTTATAATGGCACGTACAGTTTTCTTAAGCGGGTAAACATTTTTAAGAAGTCACAAACATATTTTTTTTCTGTGCTACCAACTTTTTTCACATACATTGAGAGATTCATTTCACATACGTTTATGCATTTTTGAAATACTTGATTATTTTTCTCATGCATGAATGCCTTTGAGTCGGAGCTTTGTGCGTGCATGGAGGAGTCGTTGATTGCAATTTAGAGAACAAAGCTTGCTATACATGTGGAGATGGACTCTCTAGCAGCAGTTAAAATGATCTATGAGAAGAATATGGATAGATCCCATCTTTGCTTCATTGGTGTGGGAGATCAAGCGTCTCTTGAGTCTTCAGACAACCTTTGTGTGACATATTTCTCGTGGCTAAATTTGCTAAATTTGCTAGAACACAAAGTAGAACAATAGTTTGGTTAAACTCTGGCTTGTCAGAGGTACTTGATCTTTGTATTGCAGACTGTGGTGATTCTGCCATTTGAGTAAGACATTTTTCAATTATAAAAAAGGTTCACATTAATATTTTGAAACACGTGAACATTTTTAAAACGGCATAGAATATTTCTTACACATTTATAGAATTTACTTTCTATACATTTAGTTCTTTTAAAATAAATTATTAATTTTTTAAGTTCATATATATCTTCTGAAACACATGAACATTTTTAAAGTATCACCACATTTTTTAATTTGCTATCATCTTTTTCAATTAAGCAAACAATTATTTACATTAGGTTATCTTATTAAAATTCACTATTTCATTTTTATTTCCTTTTGTTTTCTTGAATATATATTTATATACAATATTTTAGAAAATTGTAATAAGGTAAAAAAATGATAAAGAAACAAAGGAAAAAATAGGAGAAAAGACGAGCATACCTCGTACCTTCCTGGGCTGGCCCATTTGCAACAGCTCGAGTCGAGCGATGTATAGCTCGCCTGGAGTTTGGGCCACATGCCCATGGTGGTTACCGTGTCTGCATGGGCCCAGGTCCGACCCGTATATGTCTACTATATTTTATTTATTTATTTCTTTAAAAAAAATTTATTTTTTATTTTGAGAAATATATATCTACTATTCTTCCTCTTTTCTTGAGTTGGATATATGTCCACTATTCTGATTCTCTGCTCCAGTTTTAGATCAGTTCAAAACTGATTCGCATTTTGCTCCAATCCTTGTTTAGATTTCGAGATGAATAAATTGGCACAAATGGCATGAAAACAGGATGTTTGGGGCAAATACAGTTTTGGACTGATTCCAGTTTATGAAAAAAATGTATATAACATTACTAAACATCTGACTTTAATTACAAAAAAAGGTTGCATGGAGCTCTTGTCATCTACTTATCCTATCAAGACATTCGATGGAACAATTAGTTAGTCTACACGCATGTCGTGTGTGGATAACAGGAATGTCATCTCACAGTTTGTCAAGATCTTGTGGATAGAATAAAATAATGGAATTTTTAGGCTTCTGCTTGTGGTTCATTGCTCATGATTATTTCGGTCTAATTATGTTGTCACATAACGTGTGCGTCCGCAGTGTACTTGTATTTCCTGAGTTGTCTTTTTTCCAGAGCTCACAAACGCGTACACACATCCACCCTTGTAAAAGTACATATACATTCTATCCATATACTTCCGGGAGGATGAGCCAGCGAATCTTGAAATCGATGAAGTCACCGGAGAGACCTCATAGTTGACAGGCATGGCATACCAGTAAAAATATAGCGCTAGAAAGTATGGAATAACTCCAGAAAATGCGAGCACACATGCTAACTCTTGAACTTGAATCCGGGTTGGCAACTTCCACCACAAGGAATCTAGCGTCCAACATATCGTTATTTTTTCTTTCAGAGTTATCCTGGTCTAGACTTGGTTCGTTTCACCTGCTATATACCTAAATTACATTTTTTTCAAATAATAACATGATATATTATACTCTTGCAAATAATGAATTGGTATTCATCTTGTATTTTGCTACTCATTGCGGAACTCAAATCAAATTGGTGTTCATATATGCAACATATATTGTTATACAAAATTGTTGTCAATTATAGCGAAGCTCTTTAATTTTGGACCAATCTCAATGTGTCAAACACACCACTTTGGTTGAAAGAAAACAAGCATCTTTATTCAGATTGGCTTTTTATGCATTACATGCATAGAATTATTCAGCATTGCATAGTTCGAGCAAAGGAACCATTAACTTATGTTTCTATCCTATGCAGCAACATAGTGGAGGATGGGCCTCCTTACAAAAGGGACTGGCAAAAGGCATGCCTGTACCCGCACATATAGTTTTGCATCCAGCGTCATCACATGGATCTAGAGGCTTGCACTTCACCTCTACAAAATACGACATGTAAACAAGAAATTTTTTCTTATAGGTTTAATGAATTTAAAACATTTGGAAAATGTGTAAGAAACAGGGAGATATGTTACACACCATTGCTTGCATGGCACGATGGCAATGTAGAACACATTATAGCAAGAACCATGAAAGATACAACCAGTGGGTACACGATTGTCGGCCGTGTTGTACTGCTCTTGGCAAGTGCCATGGGAACAAAGAGATTACTTATAAACTCCTTATTTGCTACTATTTATAGGGAGGCACAATAATATCTTACATTATGAGTTCGCATTCATGCATGTTCTTCTCCTATGACTATTGTTGCCATATCTTGATGATTCTACATAAATGCCATACACTCTCTTATATTAATGATATTGTTTCACATTTATTTATGTGGTAATGCAAGTCTTTATAGAGTCTCAATTAAAAAATTAGGCAATGACCTTGCATTTATATCTATCATGCATGGTATTAATGTCACAACATTATAAAAAAAAGTACAGATCTAGTTTGGCTAAATAAATGTCGCACGTGTACTTTTGTACTCTCTAACACACTGTTATTGCATAGCAGTTATGGGCAATTGATCATCGTTAAGATAGATCAACCTTGTGTAGGATGTACATATTCTGGTCTGGAAAGCTTTACTTGCACAGATGGTTTCAGCACTTCACCATACACGTTTGCATGATTCGCTTGGTAAGTTTATAATTGCTGTAGAACGCATGAGCCCGTAAATTAATATAGATCATAACATCTTGATTCAACTATTACAAGGTCTAGTTGTACAGAATAATTCACATCAGTTGAATGGTGTACGAACAATTTTTTTTTATCTTGCTTCATGCTTCTACAATCGGCCAATGTTCTTAGCACATAATTTATTTTACCATATATCTAGTAGTTTAGAAGTTAATGTGTGCCTCCCCACTTGCTTATCAAATAATGCATGTTGGCCATCATCCTCATATTACTTGCTCGGGGTGTTAAGTATAAAATTTGTTAAATTAAATAATAGAAGAAAAAAAAATAAAAGACAAGAAAAAAAGGATAAGGAAAGCACCAGCAACCAAGGTCATTCATTTAGCAAATGGAAAGCACCAGCACCAAAGTTCATCATGGACGATATGCAAAGCATGAAGGGTTTCCTCTTACTCCTTGCCGGTCTAGAAAGCTTTACTTGCCCAGATGGTTCGTGCCTGCGTGGATGAAGCAGGTCCAGGACGGGCGCATTTGATGTGTACTCGCTTGGCTCGAGTCGTGAAGCAGCCGAAGGAGCAAAAAACAGAAATGATGACTGGCCTCCCTTATCCAGGCTCCTTACAGAAGTACGGGATGTATCGATCCTTGATTTTTTTATATTTTTGGAGAATTAATGTCGATCAATCGATTGATCCACAGCTCGGGGAGGAGGAGGAGCGAGTGTCCCGTGCTATTTGAGCCGGCCCATTCCTACTTATCATCTATGCTTAATATTTTTAATTTCTTCTTTTGTGAAGAAAGTTGAATCGTTTTTTCCAACATGGGAACAATTTTCAAAATTTTAATGTCTGTTAAAATTCGAATACTTTTTGAAATTCTAGAATTTTTTCAAATTCATGAGCTATTAGAATTTTGGAACTTTTTTGAAATCTGGTAACATTTTTCAAATTAATTAACGTTGTTTTAATTTTAGGAACATTTTCCAATTTCGTGAATACTATTGAACGTTAGAACATTTTTGAAATTTGTGAACATTCTTCAAATACATTATCTTTTTTCAAATCTAAGAGTGAGCAATTTTTGAAATTCATAACACTTTCCACAATCTAGGAATATTTTCCAAATTCTGGAACATTTTTTGAAACCTGATAACTATTTCAAGTTCGTG
>LR880970.1:858236485-858272649 GCA_904067115.1 Aegilops sharonensis | reverse complement strand
TGTGTGTGTGTGTGTGTGGGGAGATGGTCGCATTTTTGTTTCTCTTATAGCGCTACTGAGTGGTGTGTCGTCTACAGTGCCAGCCAAACTCGGCCAGGCCCAATAACATGAGAAGTGTGTCACAACCTCCATGTTCGTTCTTCAAGAGTTTTTCCTTTTTTTTCTCACTTTTATTTATATCCCAAAATGTTTTCGATAAGTATATGAAATAATTAGTTTACTTAAAGGGAGCATCTGGAACTCAGCTGCATGAGATATAGTTATGTCTCATTCACGTGACGTCATCACGTATGTTGTCTGGACTTGTGTCATGTTTTTTGGGCGCCTTTTGTTTCTCTTGCCGATCAGTTATTGCGAGGTACGAAGCAAACCGGCCTCACACAATGGTTGCGTAGGCCGGCCCAACAAACCGACGATGACGCTGGCTGTTTGATGGTTTCACATTTGTGCTAAAAAAAGACTGTTCCAAGTTGACCGCTGACTCCTTGACATGCTGGCCATTGATAGGTGGACGTTGACTATTGACCAATGGGCCAGTTAACCGTTGAATTGAAAAGGTTCGTGAAATTTAAAGGAGTTCACAAAATTTTAAAAAAAAATCATGAATTTTAAAAAGCTTATAGATTTTAAAAGGTTCAACAAAATGTAAAAAAAAATTGTAAAAAAAATAAAATTTTGAAATAGTTCACCAATTTGTAAAAAGTTCAAAATTTTTGAAAAAATCTCACAAATTTGAAAAAGTACATAGATTTAAAAATTCAATAATTTGAAAAAAAACTGTGTTACAAAAATGTTGACGTTTTTTGTGTGCAAATCTTAAGAAAACTTTATGAATTTCAAAAAGTTCTTGGAAATGGCATAACTTCATTGTTTAAAAATGAAAAAGGAGAACCTCAAATGGAAAAGTAGAAGGCAAAAATGAAAATGAAAAAGTAAAAAGAAAAATGACAACAACAACAACAACAAAGTCATTAGTCCCCAACAAGTTAGGTAGGCAAGAGACCAAACACATAAGTTCTCGCGGCCAACTCATGGTTCTAAACACATGGATAGCAATTTTCTACACACCCCTGTCCATGGCTAGTTCTTTGGTGATACTCCAGTCCTTTAGATCTTTCTTTGCGTACTCTTTCCATGTCAAGTTCAGTCTACCCTAACCTCTCTTGATATTATCAGTGCGCTTTAGCCATCCGCTATGCACTGGAGCTTCTAGAGGTCTGCGTTGAATATGCCCAAACCATCTTAGACGATGTTTGGACAAGCTTCACCTCAATCAGTGCTACCCCAACTCTATCTCGTATACCACTAGTCTGAACTTGGTCCTTCCCCTCGTGTGGTCACACATCCATCATCGGCGTGACAGCATCCATCATCGTGTGGCCAATCGTAGGTGACTAGGTCACGGGGATGCCCAAACATGTCAACGAGAAAGAAGAACAAAATCGATAACGAGGAGACCGGTATAGTGAGAATGAGAATGACTCAAGAGGATACCGATACATCCCACCTCGATTTTTGTAAAAGCGAAGCAAAAGGAATAGCACATGATAACCAAATGTTCACTCGAATCATTCATGTACTCATGCATAGGGATCGATATGGACGTCCACGGTTCCGCTATCGTTCATTGAATGAAAGGGGTTTTGTTCATGTCTATGTTTTACCGAACCTACAGGGTCATAAGTTTAAGGTAATCATGACTTGCCGAGTGTTAGTAGGATAGGAGTAATGAGGAAATATTTATGAAATAATTTCATTAATATTCAAAATAGATTCAAGGGGAACTGAAAGCATTTCGGGGTTTACCGAGTAATACCGATAAATAATATATATGTGAAAATGTTTCTGAAGATGTTAAATCAATAATAGAAGGCTCTAATAACAGTTAGGAGGCTTTTATATTTATTTAAATATCAACGGGCCTTAAAATGCCAAGTGGTGGAAAGGATATTGGGCCACTTGGGCCCAGCAGGGGAGGCCCAATTGGAGGGGGAAACCCCCTCCTTGGCGGCCCATCCTCTCCTCTAACCTATATATACTAGAGGTTTTGGGCACTTTGATACTCAAGTTTCTGGACCCTCCTCTAGTTCTTTAGTTCTAATTCTAGTTGATTCAGTTATAGCGAGTTATAAATCCTCTCTAATCCTCATAATTACAAGACCAGTGTGGTTCTAATATCCCCTCTCTAATTCTCCGGCGACGATTAGCTCTAGACGACGAAGCGCTGCCGGACCATGAAGACAGTATGCTTGCATCCTGTGGAGAGGCCGTGCTTTCGGTCTTCCGTTTGAGGTACGTTCGTGAACGGTTCAAGGGACTTCAAGTAAGATCTACACCGACTCGTCTTCTGCCGCTGCAACTCGGAGTTGGTAACGATCCAGTCTAAACCGCCGTTGCATCTTCATAATGTTCCTGGTTGATCGTAGGATGGATTTTTTTTGTTTTCTACTACGTTTCTCAACACAACCTTGTCCACCCTCGAGTTTCGTCTTAGGGTGAAATCCTAAGGTCCTTTTACAGGGTTGGGCTTCAGCATCATTCTCTTGTCACTTCCCTTCTTGCGTCATTGTTTGGAAGATGTGGTCCCATTTGCACATTCACAGAGCTAGACTTGCACGCCATCACGGTTTGCAGGTGGTCAAGCAATGATGTGAGTGGCTGACATTGCAACTCTTGTGGCAACGATGATGGTGGCATGAAGAGTTGGGTCGTCGTGACATGTTCTTCATCGACGACCGTCTGGCATGTCCCTGGGTTTGTCCTGATATATTCTTGTTGTGTAGCGATGAAGGCGCAGCGTTGCGTCGAGAGGTGTCTCAGTGGCAATAATGCACTGTGAAATGTAGGTTCGATGTTTGGCAATCTTGGGTGGTCATGCCTGGCACTGCCTGTGCAAGATGTGCTTGTTTCTTACGCAAGGGTCGTCATTGATGTCAGGGCTGCCTACTCATTGGCTCTTCTAGCCGATTGTTTAGCATAGGCCGGCGGGGATCTCATGTGCCCTTGATGGGGAGAAGTGATGACGATGACAGCTGCTGGCAACCTCGACTAAGTTCCTCTCTTGGGTGATGGAGTTTGGTCTTTGTGGGTAGCCGGGACGGCCGTAATTTGCTGCACGCATAGAAACGCCATCCGATTGATGGTTGTGCTGCTTGAGCTATGCAATGCCGAATAAATCTATGTAATGCGCTGGTCTCAATCAAAGATACTTTTTTTTAGATGAACTCGATCAAAGATGCTTTCCCCTTTTTCTGCACCATTTTCCCTTTATAATAAACGATATATGATCATCTAGTTTCTAATTTTTTATATGTCCAAAATCCATAAAAACAAGGAGCTTCCGAATCAAAAAAAAAAAAAAGAGAGAAGAAAATAAAAGACAAGAAACAGAAGCGCTTACAAAAGGAGTACGTCAACTAACAGAGAAAGCGTAAGCTCTGTAGCCGTGAGTCGAATCTTTGCACCACCGCGGCAACTGTCTGAAAGTATCCCTCTCCCTCTCTTGTACCTCCACGCCGCGCGTGTCCTAGATTACTCCTGGACCAGCTTAGATTTTTGTGATAAATAATTTGGGTCACTCCTGAAATGAAAACTGGAGGCTCATAAGCAGAATTATATCACATTACTCCTATCTTTCGATCTGCTTAATTTTAGGGTCTCTTCACACACAGACACAGTTGGCATCTGAATGCGACGTGAGCTATGACCATTGCGTGGAGTATTAGATTTTATTCTTAGCCTTGCTTTAGCTTCAACACAAATGTGCTCTGCTCCTAGCTAGTTTCAGTTCAGATCTTATCACTCTTTGCTCTTATCCTGGTTTAGATCTTGTGTTAAATAAATAAATTAGCTCACTGCCAGTGCAAACTGTAAAATGCAATGAATACTGCAAACTGTAAGATGCGCAAAAATAAGAGGTTGTCCCACATTAATGCACATGACTTTAGTTACAGAAAAAAAAAGTAAGTCGTGCAGGATCCGCTGAGAGCTCTGGTCATCTACCTGTCCTCCTATCATGACATTCCATTTCTGCTGGTAGGATGTCAAAATACTGGAACAGTTAGTTAAGTTAGGGTCTCCGCACAGTTGCACGCATGCATCTGTACTTGGAAACATGAAGAAGGAATGTCATCTCAGACAGAGCCAGCCGGGATCCGAATCTGATGGTTGACAGAATCAGATCAAGAAGCATTTTAGCCGTTTGCTCCTGGCTTGTTGCTACCTACCTCATGATTATATTCGGGTTCGTGCAGTGTACTTGGATTTTTTCCAACCGTTCTAATCAATGCCAAGCATGATCTACTTTTCCATACTTCTGATCTTGACTTCCTCTGCCCCACCCTAAATTTATTTTGCTGAATAAGATGGCAGTATTTATTTTGCCAAGGGAATTAGATAATGCTGTTGAAAAATGAGACATCAGGTACATATGACCAAGTATTTTATTTTATTTTATTTTTTAGTCTTGCTTGAGAATCAACAAGGTTGGTTGATCAACTGACTGTCAGTCAGGGAACGGTGGCTTGAAATACGTTCTTCCCTCTGTACGTATCCATTCTTCCCTCTGCAAGGCAGTTTTAGTTGTAGCTTAAGCGTTGCTATTAGTGATATCTTATTAGGGGAAAACGATCTTTGCATGTATCATAACAGCCAGAATTAGAAAATCTTTAAAGAATGCTTGCTGCAATTATGGATATCGAGCAACTATTTACGCGAATATCTGGAGTACCAACTTACTGTATATTCATGTGCACCTTGACGCTTGATTAGAAAGGGGTTGCCATGACAACTCACTCTCCTGTTAGCCTGTTAGGTTGAAAACTAACTAACAGGTGCAAGTACATGATTTGCACTGTAGCTAACCATCGCGAAGAATTGAATCATAGTAGCCACATGGAGGGGAGCCGACGCTTGATGTGGAAGCAATATTGCGTCTTCCTACCATATAGTGTACTCCATCCGTCCACGAGTAAGAGTACATCTAATTATTGTCCTAAGTCAAAGTTTTAAAAACTTTGACCAACTTTATAAAAAAAACTAGCAGCATTTATCGCACTAAATTAGTATTAGTAGATCCGCATTGAAATGTACTTTCATGATATATCAGTTTGATGTCGTATATGTTACTACCCTTTTCTACATAGTTGGTCAAAGTTTTAATACTTTGATTTGGAACAAAAACTAGAAGTATACTTATTTACGGACGGAGGGAGTACTCATCTATTCAGTCTGGCTGGCTGACTAGATGGAATAAGCATATGCCCTGTTTATTAGCCTCCGGGTCCTAGCTTGTTCTGTTAGGCCATCTGCTAGTATTGTAAATTTGTTCTGAATTTGTTTGCATGCGTGGTTGTCACTTGTAAATTAGCTGTAAACAAGGCATACACGATGAACGCACCGGAAAAAGCAAGTATCTTTATTTAGATTAGGGCATATTACACATATATATATACTTCCTCCGTCCGGGTTTAATAGGCCTCCTTCTATTTTGTGTCAAACTTTGACCATTAGATAACTAACAACATAAGATCTATGAGCTGCAAAAAGTATACCGTTCAATTTTTATTCAAAAGAGGATTCTCACCATACAATTTTTGTGGCATATTGTTTATATTTTATTAGCTAACTTTGGTCAACGTTTGACACTTAATACGGCTGTCTACTACAACAAATTTTGCCCGGCTCCTGCGAGGGAGGGACAATGACGGTGGCGCTTTCGGCTCGCTTCAGTGCTTGTAGTCGTTGCTTCTGATTTTTTTTTGTGTTGTTATAATGGCATGATTGAAGATGAATAGATTGAAAGTTTTCTTGCAAAAAATAAAATAAAACGGCCTACTCAACCCAAACGGACGAAGTAATTATTTGGCGTTGCGTCCCTCGAGCGAGTAGGGGAATCATCGACTTATGTGTCTTGCCGTGCTGTACTGCTCATGGCGAGTGCGATAGGAGAAAGAAGATTACTTCTATTTTATTCCTACTTTATTTTTTTGTTCACTAGCAAAAGGACATGTGCGTTGCAACTAGACAAAAAACAAATCATAAACTCCAATGGTCATGACCACATTTTGCTATATCACCGAGATACACCATCACTCTCAGTTTCGTGAAATCATGCACAATTTTTGGAAGCATGAACATTTTTTAAACTCGTGCACATATTTGAAATCATGAATATTTTTATAATTTTTTGACCATTTTCTAAAACCAATAACATTTCTTAAATTCATGAACATTTTATACTATATGCAAACCTTTTTTAAACAATTTTCTTGAATCCACACACACACATCTAGAATCGACGAACATTTTTTTGGAAATTGGTGGAACAATTTTTGAAATTTACGGACATTTTTTTTATTTAACAAACATTTTTTGAAATGCATGATCATTTTTTGAATCAGCAAGCATTTTATGAATGGTTAAACTATCTTGTAAGTCACGAATAGTTTTTGAATTCTTAGGATATTTTTCATTCATGAACATTTTTTTTTCAATTGTCGAAATTTTGTTTAGTGTGATTACCATTTTTTAATACACGAACTTTTTTAAAAATCATGAACATTTTTTTATTTTCCGAATATTTGTTTTCAAAATTATGAAATTTTTAAGAGGCAAACATTAAAAAAATCATGAATATTTTTGAATCACAAATATTTTATGATTTATTAAAAAAATTAATTAAAATTCTCATTATTTTAATTTTCTGAACTTTTTTGAACTTCGAAATTATTTCAAGTAGAAGAACGAACATGAAAAAGAAAAATAATAATAGTAAACGGAATTTAAAAAATAGGCAGTCCGGACATGGGCCTGCCGAAACAGGCGCGGCGCTTCTCTTCCAGTGCGCAGAGCACAGTATAGGAGGTCCCTACTGCACGGGCCGAGCCAGGTGGGGAATCCCCTGTGTGAAATGTTTTTTATCACTTATATAGTGGCATTGGTGTTTAAAATTTTGCAAAATTAGAGGCAATTTTCGTAACATACCGCCAGAAGCAATAAACCCCTTATTATTAGGTATAGATGTATGCTCGCAACTAATAAAATTTATATTAGATGTTTTGCGGGGATATTTTAAGAGAAATTTTAACATGCCCCAGATTGGTAGTTTGTTAAGATCCAGTGGCTAATATTCCAATTAACTCATCTGAGGGAAGATGCTACGGATGATTCTGTAGGCCTAGGATCCACTTTACACTTCTACAATAAAGGAAATAAATTATGATGCAATTAGAGCATACAATTAAGGAAACAATTATAACGTCATTAAAGCAAAAAATTATGCAAGGAAAGTTTTCACAATGATAGCAATATTACCTCCCCCTTCTAATTTTTGTCTGTTACAAACTGAAGCGTAGAGTTGTTTTTATTATATTTAAGCTTGACAAGTACACATATGCTTTTTTTTTCTAACACGGTAGAATCGAAGTCACTCACATACATATGCTAGCTGGTAGAAATATGAAGTTAAAATATCACCAACTGTTAGAAATACAAAAATACACATGTGACTATGAGTAGAGAAATAAGTTGATTATTATTTTATCAAGCAATTTAGAAATCTATATTTTGTCAGGTATGCGATACGGCCATGCTGTCCATTTGTTTATGATGTCACAAGCTCCTCCTCATGATGAGATCTGTGGCGATGTGGAAGGAGAACACACGGCCGCATTGTGTTAACTTGCCTATAAGATATCTCACATGTCACACAAAAATTTAAGTAGACGAAATATAGTTTATGTCCATGTCTACTACTCCCTCCGTTCCTAAATGTAAGTCTTTGAAGAGATTCCACTATGAACCACATACGGATGTATATAGATGCACTTTAGTGTGTAGATTCACTCATTTTGCTCCGTATTTAGTCCATAGTGAAATCTCTACAAAGACTTATATTTAGGAACGGAGGGAGTACTATTATGCTCTGCTCCGATCTCACATGTGGAAAGACAAGGCTCTGCTCCTGCTCTGCAAATGTTGATGTGAAATATGTACAGATCCAGCTAGCTAATGTACTATAGGCAAGGAGTTTGATTTGTAAGAATTTCACCGCCGCACGAGCTAGCTAATGTAAACAATAAAAAGTAGGAGTAGTAAGTCAAATTTGGTTATCAACTGAATTAAACAGAGGTAGTATACTGTTATGGGAAAACAATGGTTAATAGACATTACATTTTTCTGCACATGACCAAGACATACACAATAAACACAATGGAAAAAACCAAGCATCTTTATTGTGAATAGGCTGCATTACATGCATATAATTATCCGCGTTGCATATCTTAAGCAAGGGAACCATCAATTTATTTGTTGTAGAAGCAGCAACACAGCGGAGTAGGCTCGACAGCCCTGCAGAAGGAAGTGTAGAAACGCCTGCCCGTACGCACGCATATAGCTTTGCATACAGCAGCATCGCATGTATCTAGATGAGTGCAGTCGGTCTCTACAAAATACAATATGTGCACACATATCAAACATGATGCAAATTTTTTTATAGGTTTATTAACAAAGCTAAACATTTGAAAAAATGCATATGAAAGTAGGGAGATGAACCGGCATGGCACGATGGCATGGTAGAGCACATCATCACAGCAAGCACCACCAAAGCAACAACCATCGAGTGCACAATAGTCGGCCGTGCTGCACTGCACTTGGCGAGAGCCATTGATGAGAAGAAACAAAGAGATTGCTTCTATTGTATTCCTACTAGTAGTTCCTTCTTTTGTTCATGTAAATTCCTTGGTTGGCTACTATTTATAAGAGAAATGCTAACATTCCCCCGACTGATATGAGCCGCTAGTTTGTTAAGATCTAACTTTACACTTGTACAAAAGGGGAAATAAATTAGTACAACGCAATTAAAGCACAAACGTAAGGAAATAAATTATAACGGCATTAAACCAAAAAATTATGCAAGGAAAGTTTTAATCAACGCCTTCAAATCTTGGTATAGTACTAGCTTTAGTATAACGCAATTAAAGCACAAACGTAAGGAAATAAATTATATAACGCCATTAAACCAAAAAAAGTATGCAAGGAAAGTTTTAATCAACACCTTCAAATCTTGGTATGTTAGAAATTGAAGCTAATAGTACTAGCTTTAGTGTGTGACAGATAATGCCCCATTTCAACTTGGGGGTAATATAATTGGGGGGTAAAAGGTGGAATTAATACTTTCTAATATTAACTTCAGTGTTAAAACTTCACGCGTACACATATGCTAGGTGGTAGAAATGCTGCAATTGTTAGAAATACAAAAAAACACATGTGTCTATGAGCATAAAAATGCATTGATTATTATTTAATCAAGCAATTTAGAAAATTAATATTGTGCCAAATGAAAGACATGTATGCGATACGGCACACTCTTGATTTTTGGGGTCTTCATCTCCGCACGCACGGTTGGACAGAGCTTCCCTGACTCAGGATTTTTACAAGCTTCGGTACCCAAGTCCTCGTCTGCTATTTGGAGGGCGATCATTGCAGGGCGGGAAGCATTGCAATTGGGGCTACTGAAGCGAGTCGGTGCAGGAACCTCTATACGGTCTGGGAAGATAAGTGGATTCCGTCCACTCTTACTATGGCTCCAATCCTACGTCCAGCCAACACGGCCGTTCAAATGGTCAGCGATTTGATTGATACACGCACATGGACGTGGCGACGGGAGCTGGTCAGAGATACTTTTATCGCACCAGACGCAGTAGCCATCTTAAACATCCCGTTGCGGCACGGGGGTGGTGACGATTTCATTGCATGGGCACATGAGAATTCAGGCATTTACTCTGTTAAATCGGCGTACCGAGCTCTAGTGAATCATAAAGAGCAATTGGCTCTAGATGAGGGGCAGGCTACCAGCACTTCAGTTGATCAACAACAGTTGTGGAATGCAGTTTGGAAACTCAAAGTTGTCCCTAAGGCCAGGGATTTCTGGTGGCGGGTATTGAGGGGCATCTTGCCAGATGAGTGCACTCTTAAATTTCGCCATATGAGAACAATCAGCACATGCAAGATTTGTCTTGCTATGGATGAGGATATGGAGCATGCAATGTTGCATTGCTCGCATGCACGTAGGTTTTGGGAGGAGGCAAGACTGCTTTTTGATGTTCATCTACCTCGCCTCCACCCGCAAACGTGGACAAGAGATATTGTATGTGATTCTCGGTTTTCGGACAGAGAAAGGGCGATCTTCGTGACTGTTATGTGGGCTATCTGGATGTCACGCAATCGTCTAACACATGATCGGGACGGATGGGATCCTGCAGCTTCTGTTAGGAGGATCCGAGAGGACTTAGCCATCCTCGAGCTACCTCGGCAGCTAACTTCTGTTTTGCCAGGCTATGGTTGCACAACCCCCTGACGACTCGCATATAAAGATCAACACAGACGCTGCTGTCCATCTTGATGATGGGAATGCGGGGCTGGGAGGTGTTGCTCGTTCTTCATCGGACTTCAAGGGCGCATGGTGCAAGCCAGTTCCAGGTGTCACAGACCCTCTAATTGCAGAGGCTCTTGCGCTGAAGGAAGGAGCGATATTTTCTACACTTCAAGGCTACACGCATGTGATCATGGAGACCGACTGTCTAGAGGCAGTTAACCTCTGGAATTCTCGCTATACCGGCCGCTCGGTGATAGCACCTATTCTGTTAGAAATTGGAGAGCTAGCTCCTAGTTTTATGTCTTTTTCTATTCAACATGTAATAAGAATAGCAAACGGTCCAGCACATCTCTGTGCTAAGCGTGGGTTGACGCTTACAGTGATTGAAAGCTGGCTAGACTCTACTCCTAGCTTCCTGATCAGTAGCCTATTGGCGGACTGTTCGGCGAATGCTTTTGTTGAATAAAGCTCTCACAAGTTCCATGCAAAAAAAAGAGTCAAGCTCGCTCTGATGGATGGACACAAACAAAGTCAATGCAGGAGCTTTAGCCTTTTGCTCCCGACTTTTTGTCCTAGCATAAAATTTGCGTTGGCGGTGTACTTGGATTCCCTGAACCGTTCTATTGTCCAGCACATGCATTGTATCTTTCATAACTATATCTTGGATCTAGACTTTCTTCGTTTCCTGCTACCTTATCTTCTTCTGAATAACGGTGTCACTTCTGCTTCGATGGACCCCCCTAAACACAAGGACGGCTCAAATTAGCCCATACCTCTTCATACTAAAGGATATGATGGTCATATTTTGTTGTGTATATTTTTCTTTTTAGAATATCCATTCGATGTATACATATAGGGCGTACACTAGCGCGATGGGCCATCCCAACCATCTCTTTAAATCGCAAAAAATTATGAGTGTGCCAAGATTCCGCAAAAAAAATATGAGTATGCCAAGATTCAAGACAGGAACTTCTGGTTCAAAATGCGACCCCATAACCAACTTGCCACCATCACTTAACGTGGTTACTGCTGTCTTTCTTATTCTTTTCTTCTATCCGCTTTTCTTTTTCCAATTTTCTTGTTTTCTTCTTTCTTTTTTCTTGCTATTTTTTTCTCTCGTTTTAACGGTTTTGTCCCAGGTTTATTTTCCTTCTCTATTTCTTATTTTTCGTTTTCCTTTCTTTTTTGTTCATCTTTTATTTTCCCTTTTCTCTTGCAATGTACAAACTTTTTCCAATTTTGTTTTTATGGAAGAATGGACTTTTAACAATTTTTGCGAACACTTTTTCAGACTTGGTGAACGTTTTCCTAAATCATAAATTTTTAAAAATTCATAAAAAATATTGATGAACGTTTTTTCAAAATAGATGTTTTTTTTCAAAATTTATGTTCCTTTTTCTCAAAATTGATGAAGTTTTTTTTCAAAATGAATGCATATTTTCAAAGTAGATGAATTTGTTTTGGACTTTTTTAAAAATCGATGAACTTTCTCAAATCCTTAAAAAAAATCTACAAACATGAAAATTTTCTCAATTCATGTTCCAAAAAATGCAAAACTTGTTGAAACCCCAAGCCACTTGACATGGTGCCTTAAATTGATCATACAAGGACATGAAAAAAAACTGAGACCATTTAAGAGATGTTGAGAAATGGGCTACTCCCAAACGGACTCTTCTGGCCTAACCGAACAGTCTCCATCGAACCTGGTATTTTTGGAAATCTCAAGACTGACCCAAACTTTCGTAAGCTGGTAGGCGTGCCCATGGTAGTCATTTACGCCAGGTTTGAATGATTTCCTACACCATATGCAAGTTGCGACACGTCCCGCCATTTATCGACCATTTTTTACCGAGAAAACTCCAGAAAATACAAAATTTGTCGAAAAGCAAAGCAACTTGGCATGGTGCCATAACTTGGTCATACAAGCCACTAGAAAAAAATATGGTCAATTCAAGGATGTCGAAAAACAACATGCTAGGAGATGAAGCCTTGTTTTTCATGAATATTTGTATTTCAATGTTTGTACTTTTTTTTTACAATTGTGTCTGTTCAATGTTTGTACAATTTTTTAGAATGCGAATGTTATAATTTATGAACAAAATTTAAAAGGCAAACTTTTTTTGAAATTTTGGAAAAATAAAAATGGAAAAGAAACAAAAACTATCAGCAAAAAAGAGAAAGAAATAGTGGAAAAAGTCTGTTTGCTACAGTAAGCTGGTTGGTAAAGGATAGTTCTAGTAGTTTGCGTTTTTGCAGTTAGACATTTGAGCTTATCAGTTTGTGTACCTAGCGGCGAGCGGTCGGCAGTGAGAGTTACAGGGATTGATCCGCGCATTGCCATTTCCTTTTTAATGTATTTTCCCTGTTTTCGCGTGCGATAATGGACGGGGCCAATCGAGGCAGCGTACTGTGCGTGGCACCTTCTATCTGACTCTACTTCCCGAAGGCGAACCCTATTTGCCGCCCGAGGGTGTCAAACCGTCATGGCTTTGTTGAAGCGAAGCGACCGACACGATATGCGTCGGCCCACTTTGAATGAGCAACTGGTTTTGGGAACCTTCTAGAAGGTTCCCTGACCTCATCGTATTGAAGAAAAGTATTCACCGTATATTAGAAAAATGTTCACTGTGTATAAAAAGTGTTCATCGTGTCTACTAATTTTATTCAACATGCATTTTAAAAATATTCAGCATATATTCTAAAGAAAGTTTAGTTTGTATTTGAAAAAAAAACGCCGTGTACTAGGAAAATGTTAAGTGCGTATTTTAAATTCACTTTTTAGAAAACTGTTCATATTTAAGAAAAGAATATTATATTTTTTATGATTTTGAAACATTGTTGGCATTTTCAAGAAATTTTGTTGGCACTGTTTTGCAAAAGTATTGAAAAAAAAAGTCGGATCTGCAGCTCTAAATAGTACTTTAAACGTTAGCGCTGCCTTTAAGCCGTACTTAGTTGGTAGGCCGTTTGGTTAGCATTGGTTCCATTCATGGCCAGGTTGTGTATTAGTTAGATTTTATTATTGGCCTTGCTTTTGGTTCAGGAAACTGTTTCTTCTCACAAAGGAAACTAACTGTCAGGGCAACGCTGCTCAAACTAGGGGTATGATTCAATTATTTTACCTGTAGCTTAACTGCTGCTATTAGGGGTATATGATTCATTTACTTATGAAGATCAACTTATGTATGCATACGCACCTTCACTAAAAAGTACTGTGTGATTATGTAAGTGGCAGCCGGCCAATATGTTTTGCTGCACTTGTGCTGACGAATTCACTCACTCTGTCACTCACATGGAATCTCTGGTTCAACACAACATATGCTCTGCTCCTAGCTAGTTTCCGTTCAGATCTGATTCACACTTTTCTCTTAACATAGTTTAAATCTTTTGGTAAATAGATAAATTAGCTCACTGCTGGTGCCACAGAGATGCCCAAACTGTTAAATGGCATGAATACTGCAAACTGTAAAATGGCATAAAAAACAAAGTTGCTTGCTATATCACATTACTTGCTGCACTTGACTTTAATTACAGAAAAAAAAAGTCGTGTAGGATCCGTTGAGAGCTCCGTCATCTACCTGTCCTATCATGACATTCCATCTGCTGGTAGGATGTCAAGAGACTGAAACAGTTTAGGATCTCCGCACAGTTGCACGCATGCATCTGTAGTGGAACACATGAAGAAGGAATGTCATATCAGACAGAGCCAGCCGGGATCTGATGGTTGACAGAATCAGATCAAGGAGCATTTTAGCCTTTTGCTCCTGGCTTGTTGCTAGTTCATGATTATATTCAGTCTGAATATGCCTTTTGCCGTCCCATAACGTTAGCGTCGGCAGTGTACTTGGATCTCTTGAATCGTTTTAATCAATGCCAAGCATGTACGATTTTCGATTGTTCTCCTGATCTAGACGTCCGCCGACCCGCCCGAAATTATTTTGCTGAATAACATGATAGTATGACTATACTGTTGCCAAGAAAATTAGATGATGCTGTTGACACATGGCCTCTTAAAAATTGACACATGAGGTAGATATGTAATTTTTTTATTTGTTGTCTTGATTGAGCTTCAAGAAGGCTGGCTTTTGGGGGTATATTCTTTGTCACACAGGAAACTAACTGCAAGGCGCCTGGAAAGATGTCTTGGGTCTTATTTTACTAACTGTGATTGACTGCTTGTGCAACATAAGATTCTGATGCTAAGGATGCAAGTGTCAACTTCTGGGTACAGGCTCAAAGTGTCAGTTCTTTGCAACCCGGCCATCAAGATCACCTTTACGCGCGGCCATATCCATTCTTCCCTCTGCAAGGCAGTTTTAGTTGTAGCTTAAAACAGGGGAAAGAGATCTTTATATCATAAGAGCCAGAATTAGAAAATCATTACAGAATGCTTGCTGCTATTAGGGATATGCATGGATCAACTATTTAGGTGAACGAATATATGGAGTACCAACTGTATATTCATGTGCACCTTGACACTTGATTAGAAGGGGGCTGCGCTGCCAACTCACTCTCCTGTTAGTCTGTTAGGTTGAAAACTAACTAACAGGAGCAAGTACATGATTTACACTGTGTGTCGATCGATGTGCTCTATTGCAGGACATCTGTTGTTGCTGTCATGGAGTAATTATGGGATGCAAGAGGGCATTAACTGATGAGCAGCTAGCTAATCATCACCAGAACTGAATCATGGCATGTCAATGTACGTACGTAGTAGCCACATAGTGGGGGGCTGCCTCTGGATGTGGAAGCAATAGTGATTGCTTCTTCGGTTCTTCCTACACAGTGATCGCTGGATGGACCCTCCCCCCTTGTGATTATACATACAGTGATGTGAACTGGACTGGCTTGATGAGATGCCCTGTTTACTAAACCAAACATACAATGATCTGAACTTGCCTGTGAGGCTGTCACTTGCATATATACAGCTAAGTTACCCTTAGTTCGATCTAGTGAGTAGAACAAGCCTGTCCTGCTTAACTACTTTTTTTGGTCTCAATTTTGCTGCAACTGAGTGAAAACCATAAATTATCATAAATATCTCCATGCTTGCTTCTTCGATGGGTGAGGCTGAGGCACGGGCATAGGTTGCTAGTACTCGCTACTGTACCGTACTGAACTGAACTTGCTTGTGTGGATCATACTATGGCATACGTTGCCCAGTTCGAGCACGCCGTGGAATGCTGAAAGCTAAAACCTTCCACTTCCACCTAGAAAATATTCAATTTCGTCGCCCACAGTCGACCGTTTGAAATTTTCTTTGACCAGTAGCTTCACCTCGCAGTTCCACGCAACTTTCATGTTGCATGTTTTCTATTTCTACGATCATAGACGAGTAGATCTACATCTTCCTCATGAACTGTACATATGCATAAGTATGATATGTTTAAATGACACTCGTTAATCCGCTTCATCTCTTCTTATCCTCCCTCCTGGTCTCCTCTTCTGCGTCCTATTACACTGGCACCCCCGTCAGCGTTGTTCCTCTCGATCTCCGCTCTTGCGTCTTGTTGCACTATCACCACCGCCGGCATGGTTCCTTTTGGCCTTCTCGCCCGCATCATACTACACTGAGGCCGGGGCGCGGCGTCGAGGCGGGCATCGCGCGAGGGAGAGGAGGGGCGCGGAGGAGTCCGGGAGGGGCGGCGCCGGCGCCGGCTGGTGGCGGCTCACATCGGGCGCGAGCGTGCAGCCCAGGTGGGACTCCGACGCGACAAGGGATCGGGCGCGGGGGGGGGGGGCGGGGGGCGGCGGGGGGGGCCCGCGCGCCCCCCCCCGCGGGGCGCCGCGCCCGGGCGGGGGGGGGGGGCGGGGGGCGGCGGGGGGGGCCCGCGCGCCCCCCCCCGCGGGGCGCCGCGCCCGGGCGGGGGGGGGGGGCGGGGGGCGGCGGGGGGGGCCCGCGCGCCCCCCCCCGCGGGGCGCCGCGCCCGGGCGGGGGGGGGGGGCGGGGGGCGGCGGGGGGGGCCCGCGCGCCCCCCCCCGCGGGGCGCCGCGCCCGGGCGGGGGGGGGGGGCGGGGGGCGGCGGGGGGGGCCCGCGCGCCCCCCCCCGCGGGGCGCCGCGCCCGGGCGGGGGGGGGGGGCGGGGGGCGGCGGGGGGGGCCCGCGCGCCCCCCCCCGCGGGGCGCCGCGCCCGGGCGGGGGGGGGGGGCGGGGGGCGGCGGGGGGGGCCCGCGCGCCCCCCCCCGCGGGGCGCCGCGCCCGGGCGGGGGGGGGGGGCGGGGGGCGGCGGGGGGGGCCCGCGCGCCCCCCCCCGCGGGGCGCCGCGCCCGGGCGGGGGGGGGGGGCGGGGGGCGGCGGGGGGGGCCCGCGCGCCCCCCCCCGCGGGGCGCCGCGCCCGGGCGGGGGGGGGGGGCGGGGGGCGGCGGGGGGGGCCCGCGCGCCCCCCCCCGCGGGGCGCCGCGCCCGGGCGGGGGGGGGGGGCGGGGGGCGGCGGGGGGGGCCCGCGCGCCCCCCCCCGCGGGGCGCCGCGCCCGGGCGGGGGGGGGGGGCGGGGGGCGGCGGGGGGGGCCCGCGCGCCCCCCCCCGCGGGGCGCCGCGCCCGGGCGGGGGGGGGGGGCGGGGGGCGGCGGGGGGGGCCCGCGCGCCCCCCCCCGCGGGGCGCCGCGCCCGGGCGGGGGGGGGGGGCGGGGGGCGGCGGGGGGGGCCCGCGCGCCCCCCCCCGCGGGGCGCCGCGCCCGGGCGGGGGGGGGGGGCGGGGGGCGGCGGGGGGGGCCCGCGCGCCCCCCCCCGCGGGGCGCCGCGCCCGGGCGGGGGGGGGGGGCGGGGGGCGGCGGGGGGGGCCCGCGCGCCCCCCCCCGCGGGGGGGGGGGGGGGCGGGGGGGTGGTTAGGGTTTGGGGGTAGTTTATGGAGGGGAGTGGCCGGTTGGGCCGGCCTGTTTGGCCGCAAGGCCATCTGGGCCGTGGCCCAGCGAGGGGGGGGGGGGGGTTCTCCTTTTTTTTCTATCTTTGTATTTTCTTTTACTATTACTTTTCTGTTTAAATTCATTTAAAAGTATTTAGGCATTTCATAAAAATGTGTTTATTGCACCATATTTATCTATGTAATATTTAGTACAACCCGAACATTTTTGTTTTAAATTTTGAAAAACTTTTATCGCTAACATTAATTTGAAATTGAATTTTGAAATGGTTTTGATCCAACGCGATATTATCAATAGCAACCGGGGTGACGTGGCACCGTTAACGTGGGATTTCTGTAGCTTAATTACCCGGGCGTCACATGGCATTACCTTCAGGATTTCAATAATATGTTTCTGAGTTTACTAGCTGAGGTAGGGTACAAACCAATGATGGTGTGCTATGTTCTTGATTTAAATGTTGCCGGCGAACTTGATGTCATTGAGGGTCCAAGAGTGAATTAAGATAACTATTTTTATATTAAACTTTTATATTTCTATTTAATCATGGTACTGTTTTAATGAGTATAATTTTCAAATGGATTGCATAACTAACCATGTAACAATGTTGACAAATATCTTCATATATTATAATTATAGTGTTTTTTAAACTGTAATTTATATCACCCAAAAAATTGCTTGTGCTAAATTTAAAATTGTGCGTTGTAATAGAAGGTCCTTTTGATTTTTTTTTGTCAATTGCATAATTTATATATTTGTATATTTGAATACAATTAGGTATCACAGTAGACATTTGTAAAGCGTATTATGTAACAAATATCTTAACAGTAGTTGTTAGTGTATTATTAGGTAATCATATTTATAGAACCTTCTAGAGTATAAATTGTCAAATGTGGCTTGCATCTTGGGTTCGACAATAAGTTGATAATATGTGCATACTCTATATATTTGATATTGAAATGGGATTGTTTGCAATAGTCAGTTACTAGAAAAGGTCACCATTGGGTAAAAAGTTTTTTCTGAGTTGGGCATATTTTAGGTCGAGCTCCATGGAGCCCGAAATTTCAAAGATAAAAATAAAATTAATCATTTCAGTTTCTAAAATTTATGGAAAACAGTATATACATATACAAGGATGTAACGTATATGTGGGTAAAATTTAATAATGAAATGCCTTGACTTCCGGGATGCACAAAAAACATTATGAACTCTGAGGATGAAACGTGCATGTGTTGAAAAGCCACAAATTTTTATTTTATGTAGCTTTCATTTTAACATATTCCATCGTGAAAATTTACACAAATGTACATTATGCCACTGGGTATATGTGTTTGGTTTTTCTTTTAAATATGCAGAAGCTCTACCTCCATTTGGCATTTTCAGTGTTTTATTTTGTAAACATATTAATTGATTATTTGCTTCTCGTCTCGCATGTACATGAACTGCAGCTAGTTTTTGAGATAAAAAGTTGTGCATGAAACTAAACATATAAATCTAGTTAGAATTCCAACGGGTGAAGGCTAACAACCTAACTAAATTAACCCCGGCGATCAAATTAGTTGTGTTCATACGTAGTACACATTATTGATCTGTGGTGTAGACTTGCTCCTACAAATTGGTGATCTTTTCACATAGTCTAATTTTCTTTAGACTTGATGCATAGTAATATAATGATTACTATACTTATTTAGTATCCATGACTCTCGTACTCTCAGAGCCGGGATGATCACCCTGTTTGCCCAGCCTATGGCTGGCTATGTGTAAAGATTAGTTGATGTGTTATTGCAAAGATTAAAGTGTGAAAGAAATTATTTAAGAGGTGGCTAGCAGCCCTTGCCCAAGTGTACCTATTGGCATGCATCAAGCTGGGTCTCATTTGTGTTTGTATCAACCGCATGCTTCATTTTGAGTTAATAAAGTCCACCTTTATCGATAAAGTGGCACGCATCATGCATGTCCGTGTTGCTTACGTAGACTTCCAAAATATAATAACTATTGTTATTATTATTTTATTATGAGGCTCGATTAATTTTTTGTACAAGTATTCATCACCATTGTCCATTGTGCCGTGTGAATATATACGATGACTACAAGCTGTTGGTTTTCTTTCAGTTTGAGTAAGTCAATTGTTTCTTCTGACACAGGAAACTAACTGCAGGCTTGAAATATGTTTTTTAGGGGCAATAGCAGGTGCTCTGCTTTTTCATTAAGAGAGAAAAGAGTGAAAATTACAAGTGCAGGAGAAATTAGAAGGGAGAAAGTCCGTTTGCAAATCAGGGATGGCTGTACATCAAGGAAAAAAAGGCCTATCTCTCCCACGATTCGTGAAGGAGGCATATATTCTCTTTGATCATGGTGCAAATGTGAGCATGAGGCCGCGAGGTTTGTTGAAAATTGCTGCCATTTCGCTCATTCCAAATGTTCCACACAGTGTAGTCCACAAGAGCTCTATAAATATTGCAAACTTTAATCCACCATCCGTTGATAGTCATCCTGGGCAATAAAAAACTGAACTCTATCCTCGGTCTTGATCTTCCACATTTGATTGAGCCTTGGGTTGGAATGCGAACACTGTAAATTGTGCATCATAGGCTGATGCCGCGGAGTACTTTCCATCAGCCGCGAGGTTCCAGGTAATAGCATCAGGATGGTCAGTTAGAACAACATTGCTAACCATTTCCCAGATCTGGGAATCCATCAAGTGAAGGAGTTAACCATCAGAAATGTGTTTTTGGTCTTACGTATTTTACTAGTTGTGCTTGTGCCACATAACCTTCGGATGTTAAGGATGAATACGTCAATGAGCTCTTGTGCTTGTACTGGCTAGTCATTGGGCATGCCGTCGTTAAGGGCTGAAGCCTGAAAGTGTCAATTACTGCAACTCCTTTCCTTTGTCCATTTAAGTACCGCCGCCGCTTGCCCCCTGTAAGGCAGTTTTATTCATGCAAAAAAAATTCTTAACATCCCTTTCAGTATCGCCGCCGCTCTCGCCACAGCTTCTATTAGGATATGATTCAGTTATTCATGCGAATTAATATCTAGAGCATCAACTGCCATTCCAACTCACTCCCCTGTTAAGTGGAAGACTGACAAAGTATGCCAGCAGTTCGTGGTCCTATCTATATGTCCTGCTCCACTTTTGCTGATGAATTCACTCACTCTGTCACCACAACATATGCTCTGCTCCTAGCTAATTGCAGTTTAGATATGACTCATGCTTTGCTCCTATCCTAGTATAGATCTTGTGGTAGATAATAAAATGTTGTGCGCAAGTACTACCTCCATATCAAAATATAAGACGTTTTTATTTTGATACATGTCTTATATTTTGATACGGAGGGGTATATCACATTACTATAGAAGACTTTAATTACATGAAAAAAGAAGTCGCTCATGATCCGCTGAGAGCTCTCGTCATCTACCAGTCCTATCATGGCATTCCATCTGCAGGTAGGCTGTCAAGAGGCTGGAACAGTTTATGTGGTGCTGGTTCGTTTGGATATCCGCACAATTGGACGCGTGCATCTGTAGTGGAAACATGAAGAAGCAATGTCATATCAGACAGAGCCAGCCGGGATCTGATGGTTGACAGAATCAGATCAAGGAGCATTTTAGCCGTTTGCTCCTGGCTTGTTGCTAGCTCATGATTATATTCAGTCTGAATATATGTGCCCTTTACTGTCCCATAACGATCGTGTCGGCATTGTACCTGCAATTCTCGAACCGTTTTAATCAATGCCAAGCCCGCGGCCATGCCAGCCTTCAAAAACTAGTAAAGGGCATTGAACTTTATTTTCTATAGTTATACTCTTGCCAAGGAAATTAATTGATGCTGTTGACACATGGCCTCTGGAAAATGACACATGAGGTATATATGACCACATATGTACTTATTTACTTATTTTCAGTCTTGCTTGAGCTTCAACAAGATTGGCTGAAGATAGTTTTTTTGGTCAACTATTCCTTTGTTGCACGGGAACTAACTGTCGGTCAGGGTGGGCAAGGCGGCTTGAAATATGTCTTTGGTCTTATTTTTTTACTAGTTGTGCTTGATTGCTTGTGCATTTTTTTTAAACAAGGCAAAAGGCTTGCCATTTTCTTTAATTAAAAGAGAAGGTTTGTAACAAAGCCCAACAAAGGGTAAGAAAAAAAGGCATCACCCTCGCTACATAACCAGACCAAAGTGCTCGCGCCAATGAGCAACCACAAACTAATTTCCGCTTTATGTTGCGCACAATGACCATGGAGGGAGTCGCGGTGTTCTGAAAGACCCTCGCGTTGCGCTCCTTCCAAAGCTCCTAAGATATCAACATCAGCATGGAGGACATGGCCTTCCTCGAGTGGCCTCTGATTTGGGTGACTCCAATCCACCTCTCGTTTGGAGTATCCATCGAGCTCCATTCCTGGGGCTTGACATTCGTAAGGCTGCTTGTGCAACATAACATTATGATGTTAAGGATGGAAGTGTCAACTTCTCTGTACTTCTACGTACAGGTTGAAAGCGTCAATTTTCTGATTGCACCTTTAAGCGCTGCCTTTGTCCATATCCATTCTTCCCCTGCGTGGATAGCAGTTTTACTTTTAGGGGAAAGAGATTTTTATATCTTTTTTGACAAAGAATTTTTATTCAAACATTTTATCGAGCCGATACAACTGCAATTAGCAAATACCCTGCCTCTCCATAACAAGATGCACACAGCCAACAAGTACAAGAAGAAGTAAACAAAAAAACATTGTTTTACAGAAAAAATAAGTAAAGAGTTTGCCTAGGATGTAGGAGGTCCTATCCAATTACAATCATTAAATAATTCTTTGCTGCTATTAGGGATATCGGTCAAGTATTTATGCCAATATCTGAAGCATCAACTGTGTATGCATGTGCACCTGGATCACCTTGATTAGAAAGGGGCTACCCTGCCAACTCATTCCTTTGTTAGGTTGAATGAAAACTAACTAACAGGAGCAAGTACACGATCTGCCCTGTATGTCGATGGATATACCCTATTGCAGAGCCTGTGTTGTTGCTGTCATGGAGTAATTATGGAATGTGAGACGGCATTGCATTAATTTGACGAGCTGCTAGCTAGCTAATCATCACCATGAATTGAATTGAATCATGGCATGTCAATGTAGTAGCCACGTGGGGAGGGGGCTGCCGCTGGATGTGGAAGCAGTAGTGATTGCCCGTGAGTCTGTTACTTGCATACAGCTAAATAACCCCTAGTTCGATCGATCTATAGAGTAGTAGAACAACCCAACCCAATTCACCTTGTCTTTTTGGTTCTGAATTTTGCAGCAGAATGGCAGTGAAACACAGAGTCAAGTAACCGAGTGAAAACCAAGATATAGCAGTAACCAAGAAGAAGAACAGCTAGCGTGTGGGCCAATTGTGGATTAGTTCTGTGACTGGTCCTCCTCCTTGATCAATTGGCCCAGCTACCTAGCTAGGGTGGTCACTGGTCCCTCGAGTGACAGCACAAGAGATTGTGAATATGCATATTGGACCAACTTCAACGCGCCGACCCAGACGAACGTGTGCTTTGTCCGCTTTTCGTTTGTTCGGGTGAGCCACTCGCTAGACGTCCGCCCTGTTTTTGTTTTGGATCGGCCGTGCGCTCAAAGGCCCGCGGCCATGCCAGCCTTCAAAAACCACCATACAGTTCATGTTGACGCACTTGCCAGCGGCCGACACACATGCCAGCACATAAAAAAGAGACGGGAATTCGACCACGCCATCTCGGCCGTGGTTATGCCAGCACACTTGCCGGCATACAAAAAGGGATGACGCTCTCCGCCATAGATCACTCCTCGTCGAACTTGAACATGTCGGCATGCATCTTCTTGAACCATGGCCTCTTCCTTGGCGACACGGTGTTCAGGTCCACCTTCATGATCTCCACCCCTGTCATCATGCTACCGAGCGCCCCTTCTTTCGCATTGGTCCTAGCATTGGAGGCCTCGATCTCGAGCATCTTGGTTTGCTTCTCCGCCTGCATCTCAAGCATCCTGGCTTGCTTCTCCGCCTTATCTCAAGCCTCCTCCTTTGGATCTCCATGAAAGCGTTCATTTTCTCTTCCTTGTCTTGCCGCCGCTTCTCCTCCCTTGTGTCCATTTTGCTCATCATGCCCTCCACGGTTGCAAGCAAGGCAAGCGACGCCGCATCGTGCTTGTCCTCCTTCTTGGAGTTGGTCTTCCCCCACGGCCATGGCTTTTTGCCCTCCCCAACCTCCTCCATGGCTTTCTTCCAACCATGCGCCATGAGGGTGGCATATTGCGCCTTGAACTTCTCCTCCCCGTTGATGACCCTCCAACAATGGGAGAGGTTGAAGGACATGCCTTCATGTTGAACCTTGAATGCCTCCAAAGCTTGGAATGCCTACAAATGAATAGCATGTAAGCATATGGGCAAATGGACATGCAAGCATAAAGGGAATGAAAACGAAGAGGTGCGCATGCATACCATATCTTGCATGCCGATGCCGCTCACGGGACGTGCCTTGAGGCTCTCAAGGGTGGAGAAAACTTGTTGCGCTCTTGTTGTATCATCCTCCATCGCTTCAAAAGGGACACCCACACACACTTGCTTTGAATTTGGTATGGCACAAACTTCTTGCGTTCATAGTACTCACAATGAACACGACTTTAAGGAGGTTGTCCTCAGATGACGAGTAAGCCTTGGTCCGCTTGCTTTTGCACTTCGGCTTCACCCCAGCTTGGTTGAGGAGCTCGTCCTCGGACAAAGGCTCCCCATCAATGTCCATTTCATCATCTTCCTCGAGGCCGTAGTCCTCCGGGAACTCGTGGTCGAGCGGGAAGCCGCCCAGGCCGACCTGATCTTCCATGAAGGCCTCGTGCATGCCAGCTTGATCATAGGTCGCCGACGTGAATGGCGCTAGGCCGTCTTGGCTTTGCGTCTCATCGGGGTCGTAGCCAGCTGCGGCGTCACCGCCAGCGGAAGCAGCGGCTGCCGCTTCACCTTCGAAGATGATGTTCTCTATGATGAAACAGTTGGCCATTTCATCGTCGCCGGCTGCCGGCATACTGTCAAACAGGTTACAGGCGCCGGGGAGCACATCGTCCGGCATCTCCTGCGGGCGTTTCCTCGCCCATCCGGAGGATGATTCACCGGCCGTCGGCGTGGCGTTGAGGTTGATGGACACGGGCGTGGACGGCGCCACCATGCTCACCTCCGGCAAGCATTCCCTGGAGAAGCGGGAGGCTTGCAGATAGACGTGGAAGCCGGGAATCGGCTGCATGGCAGACACGTGCGGCAACTCTGGCAGCACCATCCGAGGAAATGCCGACAAGCCCGTGTTGGCCGCGGCCACGGCGGTGCTGACAAGCCCATGCTGGATAGGGTTTAACCCTAGGTAGAGCAGGGCCTCCCTCATTGCCGTAGTGACCCGGGCATTGGTTTCCTCCTGCGTCCACCGCGTGCCTCCGGTCCTTCCTCTTGGCCGACTGCACGACCCGCTCCTCAGGCGTCAGCTGCTTCTTCTTCTTGGGCAGCGCAGCGGTCTTGCGCGGGGGGGGGGGGGGGGGCGCTTTTGGGGGGGGGGGGGGTGGGGGGGGGGGAATGGGGGGGGGGGGGGGGGGGGGGCCGCGGGGGGGGGGGGGGGGGGGGCCTTTGGGGGGGGGGGCGGGGGGGGGGGCGAATGAGGGGGGGGAGGGGGGGGTGGGGGCGGCGTCGGGGGGCGGGGGGGCGTCCATGGGGGGGGGGGGGGGGGGGGGGCCGCGGGGGGGGGGGGGGGGGGGGCCTTTGGGGGGGGGGGCGGGGGGGGGGGCGAATGAGGGGGGGGAGGGGGGGGTGGGGGCGGCGTCGGGGGGCGGGGGGGCGTCCATGGGGGGGGGGGGGGGGGGGGGGCCGCGGGGGGGGGGGGGGGGGGGGCCTTTGGGGGGGGGGGCGGGGGGGGGGGGGGGGGGGGGCCAGCCTTTGGCGGAGGGGACGGTGGTGAGGCCGAATGAGGCGAGGAAGGCGAGGCTGGCGACGGCATCGAGGGTCGGCGTGTCGTCCATGGCGAGCGGCCGGGAGTGTGAGCAGGCGGGATGGTTTTGGGAAAGTGGAGGAAAATGGTGGTCGTTGTGCCACCGACTGATGGGCAAATGAGAGGAGTAGGCGCACGTCGCGCGCGTCTGTTTCCTGTCTACGCCGACGCAAATCAGACTCAAATCTGGGCAGGGAATGGGTCAGAAGGCGGACGAAAAGCATACGTGCGTCCGTTTAGGTCGGTGCGTTAGACCAACTTTTCTGTCTGCGACAATCCAAACGGGCACACGCGCACAAAATGGGTCAACGCGTTAGAGTTGCTCTTAGCCACAAAACTATTGAAATTACGCGCCTTTGGTCATTCCGAGGTTGCTAGCTCAGAATGCTGAAGAAGTTGTGAACTTAACATCCCATTTTGGTGTGATTTTGACCCGGGCCGGGCCGGGCATAGGAGCGATGATTGTGCATCGCAGGTGGTACCACTGCTAGCTAGGTCCTCACCCACACCATCTTATTATGATTGATTCATTCATGTCTGCTTCGCGGAAGGAGGGCGAGGCATGGGCAGGGACTGATACTCGTACTGAACTTAACTGAACTTTGATTGTGTGTCTGGAATGGATCATACCATAAATATCATATCTCCATGCTTGCTTCTTCCATGGGTGAGGCATGGTGCTCACTACTGCACTGTACTGAACTGAACTGAACTTGCTTGTATGGATGATACCATGGCCTACAGTGACCGGTTCGCGCCCGCCGTCGGAAACTGAAACTAAGGGTAATTCATGAATGATCATCATTTCATTGATAACACCTGTCTGTCTGTGTGTCTGTGTGGATCATTGGTAACCTGCAGTGGACTACATCTGATGATCTGTTTCTTCTGTTGGAAGGGAAAAATTAACTGTATGTGTATGAGTACATACAGTAGTAGGACACATGGATGAGTGAATGACCCCTCAATCTATGCATGTGGACCAGCAACAGCAACATCAACAAAAAAAGACCACACGTACAAAGCAGAAAGATCCTCCTTGGATGACGAGCAGAAAGAGAGTTGATGTAGCCCATGATTATTCTTGATTTTATTCCTCCTAGCTATCAGCATCAGCAACAATCATACAACATGTCTTCTCCTGTTTCACTAGGTCGGCCAATATTGAAGGTCATTGTCATGGTGAAGGTGCCTAGCACCAGGCCAGCAGCTTGATTCAGATACATATGCATGCTAAAATTTGGGCTCTGAATGTGTTAATCCGGTGTTGGATCTACCACCTTTCTATGATGGCAATGTGGTTGTGGTCTCTGTATGCATAAGTGACACTGATAATACTACTTGCTGACAGTTTCCTAGATCCACGACTAACATGGACAACGGTTCAGGATGCCATTGATCATGTATCTACTTGCGAGGCTTCCAGTAGGACACAAGATAAAATATTTTTAAATTGAAGCTTCATACTTGAATTTTTTTCCCCTGAAAATGATCCAAACCTATATCAAAAGTCACCAGAAGTACAAAGCATCTCAAACTTAACAAAAAATATATCGAGATTTTGAGACCACCCAACAACCACTACCGCCACCAGAATGAGCCGCCGACACTCCGCTGTCGCCTCTCCCTGACCAAAGCCAGTTTGACCTTGTCCATGACAGTCATCAAGTCTCTGTACACATTCCCCTAAGGATCAGTACCATAGAATCGCAGTCGTCGGTGTTGAACCCTTGATCACCAAAGACCAAATCTTGCCACACGACAAGAAACCCTAACCACATTTCCCCCAAGGAGACGGCAAACCGCATTGCCTCAAGGAAACGACATGAATTTATGCCGGAGCTCCGTTGATTACGTCCAGATGGACGAACTCGAGGAGGATCGAAGCTCAGAATACAAACTCGAAGAAGAAGTGTCACCATCTGCCTGAGCGTCGCATTTACGAGGACTAAAAAACTCTAACCTAAACTATTAACCGGAGTGGAGGCACCAGGATCCCCCTTCCCCCATCACCGGCCGCCGGAGCAACAGGAAAAAGGTAGGTGAATCCATGGGCTTCTAGGCGAAGCCTGAAAGGGAGAGTTTGCTCTAACAACAAGCGATATGGGAGGAAAATCTGGGCATTGGCTCCTGGACCATGAGTGTCGCATTGGTTGGGCAACGGATCTGACTCCTCGGCTTGTCGAGCGGCAAGGCTAGTGGCTCGTTCCCGGCACTGGACCATGCATTGTATCTATTTTTCATAATTATTATCCTGTTCTAGAGATGCTTCATTTCACATGATATCTTTTTTTCTTCTGAATAATTGTATGATTAAATGCTACTTCCTCCGACTCATAATTTAAGACATTTTTTTGACACTGCACTAGTGTTAAAAAAACGTATAACATTATAGGACAGAGGGAGTAGTATTGACACATGGCGTCTCAATGAGACATGAGCTATGACCATACATTTATTTATATCATTTACTTATGGTCTTACTTCAGCTTCAACAAGGTTGGCTTAACATGTCATTTGGGGTCTTCTCACACAGGAAACTGACTGGTAATATGTTGGCTCAACATATCATTTTCACTGAGAACATGGTTCAGAACTTCAGATCTGCTGAGTGCTCCGGTCATCTACCTGTCCTATCATGACATTCCATCTCCCCTGGCAGGATGTCAAGAGACTGGAACAATTTATGTGCTTCTGGTTAGTGTAGTGGGAAAAAAAAACTTGAAATCAGATCAATGAGCCTTTTAGCCCTTTGCTCCTGGCTTGTTGCTAGCTACCTCATGATTATATTCAGTCAGAATATGCCCTCTGCCGTCCTATAATGTCTGCGTCGGCAGCGTACTTGGATTTCTCAAATCGTTTTGGTCAGTGCCAAGTATGTTGTATTGTTCAATAGTTCTCCTGATCTAGACTTCCACTGTGGCTCCCGAAATTATCTTTCTGGATAACATGGTACTCTTGCCAAGGAAGTATACTCATGTGCTTGTGCAATTCGGATGTTAAGGATGGAAGTGTCAACTTCTCTGTAGTCTGTACTCCTCGTAAGCATGGATACCAGTTTTCCTTGTAGCTTTAACTCATGGCCGGCCCCGTGTTTTTGAAGGCCCTAAGGCGAACTCGACTGACATGGACCCCCAAGTCCTAAGAGCATATATATAAGTGTGTGTGTGTGTGTGTGTGTGTGTGTGTGTGATATAACTTTATTTGCATAATATTAGGAGTAAACTTTTAAGCATAGATCTTTAGTTTGAGATTTGGCTATGATAATACAAAGAATTAGAAATTTATGCATGTGGCAACCTTAGTCATGTACTCCCTTCGTCTCAAAATAAGTGTCTCAAGCTTAGTACAAAGTTAAGACAGTTATTTTGGGACGGAGGGAGTACATAGGATGAATACGTACTTGCAAAAGACGAAATTTAAAATTTATACACAAGGGCTCTGTCATGTAAAATGAAAAGTCTGAAATTTAGGGTTGAATCATTGATAAATACATACTTGTGATTTTGTGAAAAACTGGACAAACTCGCTGGGTCACCGTCGTGGTCTCGCTGGATGCCAGATGGCCGGGTCGCCGGCACGGCGAACAGAACGCCGCCGGCCTGCCGCCGCGAGCGACGTTTCACGAAGACTCGAAGACGGACTGACGTATCACTAAGCCAATTGGGCCAAGCCCATCTCGTTTTTTGCTCTCTTAATTTTTCCCTACTTGATTTTTTTGCTGGACTGTACTACACATGTATACCAGATCATGGGCCTCCCAGGCCTGTGCCCTGGGCCGTCGCCCCCTCTGGCCATACACCAGGGCCTGCCCTGGTTTAACTGCTGCTATTACGGATATCTTTTCCTTTCAGCGGTAGATCTAATTTTTTGTTGACAAATGCCATTTTCGTTCAAATGTTATATCGAGTTGATACAACCGCGATGAACAAATACCCGGCCTCTGCATATGCACACAACCGACAAGTATAGGAAAAAGTAAAAAACCATCGTTTTTCAGAAGAAGCTAACAAAGAGTTTCCTAGCAGCTAGGATGTAGGATGTCCTCCGATTACAACCATTACATACTACTTGCTGCTTTTAGGGATATCGCTCAACTATTTATGCGAATATCTGGAGTAGCAACTGTATATGCATGTGCACCTTGAGGCTTTATTAGAAAGGGGCTGCACTGCCAACTCATTCCCCTGTTAGGTTTAGGTCGAATGAAAACTAACTAACAGGAGCAAGTACACAATTCCCCTGTGTGTGGACTGATATACTCCTCCATTGTTGCCTCTGTTGTTGCTGTCATGGAGTAATTATGGGATGTGAGAGGGCATTGCATTAATTGACGAGCTGCTAATCATCCAGACCGTTCAGTTTTCGGATCAGTTTAGATCTGACTCACGCTTTGCTCCTATCCTAGTTTAGATTTTGTGGTATATAAATTTGCTCACTGCCACCACAGAGACGTGCAAACTGCAAAATGACATGAAAACTGGACAATCTCTTTCGTGGTTACATGGAGGTATACAATCTCTTTCATGGTTACACAGAGCACTCTTTATGCTCTGCTCCTCATGGTTTCAGTTTTATGGATCAGTTTAGATCCGACTCATGCTTCGCTCCAATCCTAGTTTAGATTTTTCTAGTAAATTAAATTACAACCACAGAGATGTACAAATTGTGGAGGTTGATACGTCGGGCTTGGGAAAACAATTCTATTTTAGACTGATTTCAATTTTACAGGAAAAGAACTGTTTGTTACTATATCACAATTTTGGAGTGATTTCAATTTACAGAAAAAAAAAACTTTGCTGTATCACATGACTAGTTGCGGAAAAAGAGTTGCACAGAGACATCCATCTCTGCTGCACATGGCTAATCTTGATTACATAAAAAGGTTTCACAGGACGTGTCATATCATGACATTCCATCTTCTGGTAGGATGTCAAAAGACTGAAACAGTTTACATGGTGTGCTGTTTAATTAGTTGGACTGTTGGACAGAGCTAGTCAGTCAAGCTCGCTCCCTTCTCTGATGGGATGTCCACAAACAAGTCAATGATGGAAACTTTAGCCTTTTGCTCCTGACATTTTGTAGCTGTATATATACCTCCCAATTATTTTTGTTCGAACATGCTCTTGATTATTAGTCGTCGCGTAACGTATGCGTCGGCTGTCTTCTTGGATAGTTGGATGCCCTGAATCGTTCTATTGTCCACCACATGCATTGTATCTTTCAAAACTATATCCTGACCTATACTTGCTTCATTTCGCCTGATACCTTATCTTTTTTCTGAACAACGATGTATGGTTAAATGCTATTCTTGACAAATGGTGTCTGAATGAGACATGAGCTATGACCATTGCATATGTAGTACAGTATTAGATTTTATTATTAGCCTTGCTTCAGCTTCAGGGAACTGTTTCTTCTCACAAAAGCAACTAACTGTCAGGGCAACACGTCTTGGAATATGTTTCTGGTTTTAATTTACCTGTAGCTAAGTGTTGCTATTAGGGATATGAATATGATTCAATTATTTATGAAGATCAACTTATATATATACATATTTCCCTGTTATACTGAAGAACTTGTGCTGATGAACTCACTCACATGGAATCTCTTTCATGCACTCTGCTCCTAGCCTAGCTAATTATCCTCCTACCCTAGTTTAGATCTTGCAGTAAATAAATAAGTTAGCTCACTGCCAGTGGCACCACAGAGATGTGCAAACTGTTGAACGGCATTTTTTTTGGAAATGGAGGATATACCCACATGCAGCCATATTATTAAGTATTCACAAAGACCATACAAAGTAATACATCAGTTAGCTCGAAGCCACCATCTTGGCAACACACATGTGGCTACTCCTATCCCCTTGATGAAGGGGTGCCAAATGTCCGAGCCTAATACCAAACAGACATCGCACCACAATGCCGGAACTAGGTCACACACCGGTCTGGTGCACTCTCAAAAGCCGCCGCCACCTCCAACCGCTGATCCATCTCCAGAGCAAGAACTTACGCACCAACCTTGTCAGGCCTGCCGTCGACGCCACCATGACGTCAGACAACACCACCATCCTGCGCGTGTCCATCCACACGCGCCCATTGCCGAAACTCCGCAGCGCCGTGCCGCCGTGATCACCGCCGGTCTTGTGGTAGATGTAACACCGCTCCTCCCCTTGTCACCTCCAACCATCAGTTGCTCCAAAACGATGCCCCCAGGAGGGGAAGCGAGATCATCGTCCGATCCGGGAGACCCAGATCTGGGGTTTCCCCCGGAGCATCCCGAACCTGGTGATGCAGACCGCAACAACGATGCCTCGACAAGGAAACGACATCAAAGACGTCTCCATCGTCCGCCATGACCGTAGTCGGCGCGATTTTCATTGGCAGTTGCGCGACCGGGCACACGCCGACATCGCTGCTCCCTTCAACCGGAGTAAACTCCAAAACGATGCCCTGAAGAGGGACTACGATGCAAAAGCACCGTCATCGCTCGATCCCAAGGAGATCTAGGGTTTCCCCCGGAGTTGCCCTCGCTGACAAGGACCAGACAAGGATGGAATCTGCAGATCCGCCCATCTGCCGACGTGTCGCACCCACCACCGCGCCGACCGTGACCCGGAGACCAAGCCCACGCTTGGGCCCAGATCCGGCCGCGCCGCCGCTGAACCAGTCACGCCGCCGCCGATCCGGTTACGCCACCGCCGTCCTTGGCAACTGCGACGGCCCCGATAGAGATCCAGATCGAGATCGAAGACGACCCCGACCGAAACCCCGCCGGCAGCGCCGCTGCACCGCCACCTCCTCCTAGCCCAGTCACGGGAGCGGGGCTGTTGAACGGCATGAATACTGCAAACTGTAACATGCGCAAACTGTGAAATTGCATAAATAAAAAGTTGTTCGCTATATCACATTACTACTGCACAGAAACAGAAGTTGCATAAATAAAAAGTTGCAGAGAAAAAGAAGTCGTGCAGGGTGCTGAGAGCTCTCGTCATCTTACCTGCCCTATTTGTTTCTGTGCATGAAACAGTTATGCGGCGCTGGTCTGAGTCTCAATTGCATGTATATGCAGAAAACCTCCGAAGAAATGTCATCTCACACTCACAGTGAGCCAAGATCTTGTGGACAGAATCAGGTCAAGGAGCTTTTTAGCCGTTTGCTCCTGGCTTTTTGCTAGCTACCTCATGATTATATTCAGTCTAAATATGCCCTTTGTCGTCGCATAATGTCTGCATGATACATAGTTCTGCTGATCCAAACTTGGATTTCTCGAATCATTTTAATTAATGCCAAGCATGTTGTATTGTCCATAGTTCTGTTGATCTAGACTTTCTCCGTCCTGCCTGTAATTATTTAGCTGAAAAACTAACATGATAGTATGATTATGCTCTGGCCAAGAAATCTAAATCATGCTGATTACACTCTGGCGTATGTTTTTTTAGTCATGCTTGAGCTTCAACAAGGCTGGCTGAATCATAGATTTTTGGGTCAATATTCCTTGCCACACAGGAAAATAATTAACTGTCGGTCAGGGTATGCAAGGCCGCTTCAAATATGTCTTTGCTCTTACTAACTGTGCTTCTTTCCGATGTTAAGGATGGAAGTGTCAACAGGCTGAAAGACTCAATCCTTGGCAACTTGGGCATCAGGAGCACCTTAAGTGGTGATGTTAGGGATATCCTTTTTTTCAGGGGGAATTAAGAGATGTTTATATATCATAAGAGGCAGAATTATAATCATTACACAATGGTTGCTGCTATTAGGGTTAGGTATATCGGTGCACTGTTTATGCGAGCGAATACGTGGAGTATCAACTGTATATTCATGTGCACCTTGATTGGAAAGGGGCTGCCCTGCCAACTCATTCCCCTGTTAGGTTAGAGTTAGATTGAATGAAAACTATAACTAACAGGGGCAAGTACACGATTTCCACTATGTGTCGATCGATATACGCTGTTGCAGTGCCTCTGTTGTTGCTGTCATGGGCTAATTATGGGCTGTGAGAGGGCATTAAATTAATTGATGAGCTGCTAATCATCAGGTTGTATCATGCCATGTCAATGTAGTAGCCACGTGAAGGGGGCCGGAATTGGATGTGGAAGCAATAGTGTTTGCCTGCTTCTCCAACATACCGTTGAGCTTAACATGCCATTTTGGTATGATTTTGAACCGGGCCAGGCGTAGTAGGACCGATGAGCGTGCATCACAGATGGTGCCATGCAGACATTATTATGATTGATTCATCCATGCCTGCTTCGCGGAAGGCGGGCGGGGCATGGGCACAGATTGATACTAGTAGTGAACTGAACTGAACTGAACTTTTGATTGTGTGTGTGGAATTGTGGATCATACCATAAATATCTCCATGCTTGCTTCTTCCTTGGAATGGGTGAGGCATGGGCACAGTTTGCTTGTACTCGCTACTGTACTGTACTGAACTGAACTTGCTTGTGCGGATCATACCATGGCATACAGTGACCGGCTCGTTCGCACACTCCCTCAGAAGCTAAAATTAGGTGTAATCCAGCAATGATTGATCGAGCCCACATCTGACTGGTGTTGGTTATACCTGGCTGTCTGTCTGGAACCAACTTCATAGTAATTGGAGGAACCAACTTCCGCCAATTAACGCCTGTCTGTCTGTGTGGATCATTGATAACCTGCAGTGCACTACATCTGATGATCTGTTTCTTCTGTTGGAAAGGAAAATTAACTGCATGTCATATAATCATTGTATGTGTGTGGGTACATACAGTAGCAGGACACATGGATGAGTGAATGACTCCTGAATCTATGGATGTGGACCAACAACAGCAGCAGGAAAAGACCACACGTACCAAGCTATATATAATGGAGTGGCACCAAAACCAAGCAGGCATCCTCCTTCTGACGCATGATTCCTGATTTTATTCCTCCTAGCTATCAGCATCAGCAACAATCATACACCCTGTCGTCTCCTGTTCCACCAGTCAGCCAATATTAATTGAAGGTCATTATCATGGTGAAGGTCACCACAGTAACTCACTGATGATTTATTACATGCTACAATCAAAATGGTTAGGCTACTTGTACATTACATTGCACAGAGTGATGCACTGGCCATAACACACGCCAAAATCTGGGCTCTGACCGTCTTAGTCCGGTGTTTGTTCTCCTATCTACATATGGTGACAATGTGGATGCGGTCTCTGTATACGTGAGTGACAGTGGCACTCCTTGTTGTCAAGATGTATGAAGGACTGAACTGTGCCTCCTAGATCCATGGCTTACATTAACGTCGGTTCAGGATGCCAATGATCATGAATCTGCTTGTGAGGCTTTTAGTTGTGGCCCAGTACAAGACGGTTACGATATGTTGTAGTCATAGTTTTTCTTTTTGCGAGATATGTTGTAGTCATAGTTGCCATGAATCCGGGTCGTTCGGGTCGAGGAACAGGGTTGCGGGTCGTGGGTTGCCACCCTCTCGGGACGAGGTGACATGAGGAGTATACCTATTTGGGACGTGGAACATGATCCAAATGATTTCGTGTCAATGACCGAACATGATAGATCCCACTACTCTTTTTCCAATGACATTATGATGATTTTTTACTAATATTTCGGGGAGGAAAAATCTCGCCATAAATTTTGCAACTATCTAATCAAATAAAAATACTAACAGAAATGAGGTCTACAACGAAGCCACTGCGACGAGATATTTCTTCCTACGAAGAATTGTGCAAGGAACTTCAGTTCATCATTTCCTCTGCAAAAACTGAGTCTCCATGAATCTAGATCCAACCGTAACTCTAGTACATTGCCATTCCTGCTGACCATTTTCCCGGATTCAACCGTAACTCCATTACCTTGCCATTCCCGTCGACCATTTTCGTCCAGCAGTCTTCCTTCCCTATCCCCATTCTCCTAGTACCTAGACGACCAAGTCACCAAGTTGTGGCTAGAGCAGGAGCAGAGGGAGATTTTCAAGAGGCGACAATGGTGACTGATCGGAGCAGGGCAACAATGCCTTGTTGGCTTAGAACTTGCCACTATTAGTGGTGGGACGAGAGAGTCCTACACTGCAGCGGGCAGCTCGATGGCCGGAAGTTGGAATTTTGGACCAAGGACGGGCGGACGCCGACGGTGGATTGGCAGATGATGAGAGAGTGGCGGATAACTCATGAACTTCATTGCAATTTAGCATACTATTTGGAGTCAGCATTCATCGATTGGGGTCGTGATCCGTCCACCAACATAGCTCGACCCAACAATGTTTCCGACTCTCGATTCGGATTTATCTATCCTGGGTCAAGGAACGGTCATTCCACCCGCGAATCATATTGTTTGGCTATAGTACTCAGTGGCGATATCAATGGCAACTGTGATAGTTGAATGTCCAATAGCCAATTAAGATAAATATTTTTATATTAAACTTTTATACTTCTATTTTATTATAGCCTTGTTTTAACAAGTATAATTTTTAAATAGGTGGATCGCACAATTAATCACATAATAATGTAGATAAATATTAAACAAATCAACTAATATCTTGATACAAATAAATTATAGTGTTTCTTACTATTTTGTAGTGTATATCATCAAAATATTGTTTATGATGAATTTAATTTGTGTGTTTTAACAGAAGGTTTTCTAACAATTGCATAAATTATATGATGTGTGTGTGTGCGCGCGCGCGCTTTGATATCAAATATCATGGTAGAGGATCTAGAAAAATCATGTAGAGATCCCCAAAGTTTATTTTCTAACTAATATCTAAATAGTAGTAGAACCCTCAAGTTTAGAACATGATCCTCTTCCAACTCCAGGGCTTCAAGTGCCTTAGTCATCATCATCAACTCATCATCACCCGATGACCAAGGATCGACGAATTCTTCTTGGAAGTACTCATCGTCACTAGCCATTGTGCCAAGCGAGCCAAGCAGTGCCAGCGAGAGTGGTACCACTGTGGTG
>LR880970.1:858195101-858236008 GCA_904067115.1 Aegilops sharonensis | reverse complement strand
AGGCCTAATGTCACCTGCAGGGTGGGACCATGCTAGGATCGATGCGGACCTGAGCGTGGCAGCAGGAATGCGGAATTTTCATTTCTCCTCTGCATTTTAGGCCTAAATAGGGTGACATGCAGTCCACGGACAAATGGCCCCTTCGATTGGGAGGGGTTTTAACCTAATATGTCCGCAGAAAACTGCCCGGACAAATGGGGTAGGTTTAGGCGCACCCTTCGGAGAAGCCCAATTATTTATAATCTAAATTACACTTCAAACATAAATTATACTCCCCCCGTCCCAAAATAAGTGCCTCAACTTTGTACTAACTTCAGTATAAAAGTGTACTAAGCTTGAGACACTTAATTATTTCGGATGAAGGGAGTAATATATAGAAACTAATTCATAATTAGAAACTAAACTGAGTTTAATGTTTTTTTGGTTACGTATATATACTTGTATTATTGTATAAAACTCGATAAATTTTTGGCCCCGTCCAACAACATCGCCTTGGGATGCCTTACCAATGAATTCTTTTTGAGCATCCACATATCTCATCTCCATCTCTCTCACAATATGGAAAAGTAAACTTATATAAAAGTACACCTTTTGTATTATCATGTGCATATACAGAAGAACAATTATTTGTATGCATCCCTTTGATTGTGGAAAACTTGATTAGTTTTCACCACCATGTGCAAAATTTGCCGCGACGCCTGGCCGGCCTTCCATCATTGGCGCGACGATGAAAGCTCAGTCACGATAGGGACGTGGAGAGGTGTCAGCGCACGTACGACCAAGGCAACCGAAGGCTTCACACACAGACGCGTCAACAGCCGGCCCAAGAGAATCGTACAACCCAACAGAAGATTCGTCGGGCCTGATTGGGCCCGTTGAGCCCGCTCGCCTGACGGCTCGCTACTTAACCCCCAGGCTACGAGAGGATCGACATCCAGGCTGGATCAGGAACGGACGGCGGCTCCCTTCTCCTCCCCACCTACCTTCTTCCTCTTCCTCAAGAACAGAGAGATCCGATCTGTAATTCGAATTCAGACTTGTAAGCGTGAGATAGCAGTAGATCGACCTGGTACCTAACAAGAGGCTGACCGCACAAGCGACGACATAGGTGCCAGTGCAAGGTCATGCCGAGCTCATTGTCCTCACCTAGTTTTGTTTTAGTTTAGTTTAAATTTAGGTTGAACTTGTTAAATATTGTTTGTTTGCATGTAATATAGGAAACATGCTTCAATTTCTTCTGTTTATCTTACATTTCGTTTGTATTGTGTTTGATCCATTTGAAATGAATAGGATATTTGGTGAGTACGGTTGAATGGCCGGTAGCCGACCCGCTGGCCGCTGACACGTCCTGACGTCTCGGCGTGATGTTCAATAAGGTGATCCGAGTTGGAGTTGCCCTACGGCTTGCTATGATTGTGCACATTGACCGAGTCTCTAATTATAAAACACAGTAAAAAAAATTAAATACACGGGACCTGAGGGCTCTCGTCATCTACCTGTCATATCATGACATTCCATCTTCTGGTAGGATGTCAAATGACTGAAACAGTTACGCCGTGATGGTACTTAATTAGATCTGACAGTTGCACAAATGCATGTGAGGAGAAAAAGAAACGAAAATGGAATGTCATTTTAGAGTCAGCTGGAACATTGACAGAAACAAGTCAAGGAACATAACAAGTCAATAGAAATTAAATAGTTTGGTTAAACATAGCTTTTGGGTTAACTGTTTCTTCTAACAATGAAACAGACTTATAGTCTCTGGTCTTATTTTACTAGTTGTGCTTGTGCATCATTCTGATGCATGCTATGGCTAAAAGTGTAAACTCCTGACACGCCGTCGTGATGATTAAGGCTCAAAGTGTCAATTCTGATGCAAAGCAATAGCTTAACAGCTGGACTAGGGACACCAATCAATCATGAAAGAATATTGGGATCGTCGATATAGATATATCCTAGCTACGTACTCCCTCTGTCCCATGTAAGACATTTTTTAGGCTTAGACTAGGTCTCAAAAACTTCTTACATATTGGGACGGTGGGAGTAGTAAGTAGTCTCTCCGTCCCATAATATAAGATGTTATTACATCCAATATGCTTAGCTAGCGACTGTTGTCGCTGTGAGGGGGCATTGACGAGCAGCAAGCTAATGATCAAGCTAAGTAGCAAGCGGAGGTGGTATTGAATGAAAATGAAAAATGGCATGTGAATGTACAAGTCACATGGAGGGGGCTGCTGCTGGACCTGGATGTGATTGCTTCTTCCTACTTACATACTACTGTAAATCATCTATTCAATCTAGCTGGATGGATGGACCCCTTGAAAGCATATGCCTGGAGGGACTCCCTGGATGCCCTGTTTACTGAAACAGACTGACAGTGTTGTTAATTTTTCTGGGAGTCCCAAACAAAATTAGCCTTAGCTTGACCTAGACTAGTCCCAAACGGGCCACGATGGGAATGGGCCGGCCTGCTGTGGGCCGGACCTGGCCTCTCTATTCTATTCACGGACATGGAGCCGGTCAAATGGTCCAATACCGAGCTGTCTCGTGTTTCATTTTTTTTTTACTATATTGCACAAGAACAAATAGCATTTACATAACAACCTTATTTCAACTAGCACCATTTCGCAATTCCTTTTTCTGTTTCTACCATGAATCGGCTGTATCATAAGGTAGCATATTTGTAACTCTGAAACACAGGCGGCCTTGGGTCAAGTGTTTGAAAAACATGTTTAAGCACAAGGGTAACAACCACCTTACAAAGACATGTGCATTGTTGTTTTGAACAAGACAAGAGCAAAACAGAGTGATATGTAAATTCTAGTGCTGGGCAAGGGCAAGAAACAGAGTGAAAACAGAGGCAAACAGAGGGTGCATTTACTCGGTACTAGTACTAGTAATTGAGAAGCGGGAGCAGCTATCGTGTGGGCCAATTTCATTCTGTGCGTCTGGTCCTCCTCCTCCTCCTCCTCCTCCTCCTCCTTGATGAATTCAGTGGGTACTGCCCTACTCCTACTCCTACTGGGAGGTCACTCTCCTCTCCTCTTGGTATAGTCCGATCATGGGTAGTAGTAGCTTTAGCTTGCCACGGTAGGGTAGGGTTTAGGGTTTTCACCCACCTCACTACACTACACTAGAGATGGGGAGTTAATCGGAAGGATGCATGCTGATCCTTGGTAGGCTGCGGCGTATGTATCATCAGTGCTAATGAACAGGTTGGGAGCTTAATTAACATGCCATTTTGGTGCGATTTTGAGCGATGAGCATGCATCACCATGCATGTGGTACCACACTGGAGTAGCTAACCTTATCTAGGTGCAGTTATACTCTTCACTCACGCCATGCATCTTATTTTGATTCTTTCTTTCTTTCTGTGTGCAGGGATGAGGATGAGGCATAGGCCGAGATTGCTACGACTACTGAACTGAACTTAACTGAAATGGACTGTGACAGTCAGGTTAATCGCGCGCTAAGCGAAAGCTGAGCCAGTTTGGGTCATGAACCAGCTTACTCCAATCAACACTGTCTGCCTGGGGCTGGCCTCTGGATCATTGTTCACCTGCATATGCAGATGCAGATGCAGTGCAGTGGTAGTACGGGTGATGATGATCTGTTTGTTCTGTTTGTTGGCCGGGGAAATTAACTGACGGACTGTACCACAATCATAATCATTGTACGTATGTATGGGTGGGTACATACGTACTGTACTAGAGACTGTACAGCAGGACACATGGATGAGTGAATGGCCCCTGAATCCATGGGAGCCAGTGAGTGGACCAAGAACAGGAACAGATCACACGTACGTACCCAAATCAATGAGAATGAATGAATGGCACCAAAGCAAGCAAACGAGCAGTCTGCTAGATCCTCCCTCCCTCCCTCCTTCCTTCCTTGTGAAGTTGTGAGGAACAGCAAGAGAGAGAGAGAGAGAGAGAAAGTTGATTTGGAGCTCCCTCATGATTACTGATTTTATTCCCATCGGCATCACCACCAATCATACAATACAACCTCCTGCCAGTCTCCACCCAGCAAGCATTCAAGCTAGGTCACTCTCATTGTGAATTGAACAAGGTGCAGGAGGTCAGCAGCAGCAGCTCGATTCAGACTTATATGCACAGCACAGCCACTGATTTATTGCATTGCAACCAAGGAGGCTAGGCTAGCTCAGCTGTACATTTCCTTACATTAGACAGTGAGAGGGACTGGAGTGAGGGAGGGAGGGAGAAGATGATCCTGCCTTCCTCAAGATGCTGATGCAGGGCCCATAAACACGCCAAAATTTGGGCTCTGTCTTTCTTTCTTTCTTTCTTACTGTTAATACGTACGTTGTCGATCGATCCATCCGGTGCTTCATCTATCTATCTATGCCACTCCGGCTATGGATGGCCTCTCGAACCATTCAGCCACAGCGACACCCCCCCTTTGTTTCCTTCCAGTGGGGTGGGGATGTCTGTCTGAAGCAGTGAAGCATGCCATGCATGCGTCCCGCTTCAGATCCATGCTCTGGCTTCTTGTTGTTGGTTCAGGATTCAGGATGATCATGTCTCTGCTTGTGAGCAGGGCACCAGCTGTGTTGGTTGCGGCGACGGCGACGTGGTGTGGTACTCGGCTGCGATGTCGCTGGCGACCCTGACGGCGTCGAGGGAGAGCCCGGCGAGGCCCCGGCGCGTGAAGCCGACGGAGTAGAGCCCCGACTCGCCCTTCCACCCCTCCGGGAAGTCCACCTTGGGGTACCCCTCCCCGCTGAAGAAGTCGCTTCCCTGCACCACATCAACAGACATCCTTCTTGTCAGTTAATCTCGATCAGCAACATCTAATACAATTAGATATGAAAGTGAAGAGAAAACAAGTGTTGATTGTGTTTGGTCTCTCTCTTAATCTTGATTTTAGTTGAGCAAGTGCAGTGCACCCTTGTGCTTGGGTCTCTGTCAGTGTGCTTGTCGGTTTATGACGCCTCATCATCATGACAACTACTAATTAAGTGGATTATAACAATGCATTCCACACTAACTAATCATAGCTTTATTACCCTGAGTGGATTAGCTTAACGATAAGATCATCAGATGAGGGCAATATGATACTCATCAAGGGAGGCCTATCAATGTGCAACTAAATTAAGACCCCTACTTCTAATTAAGTGCTAACTAACAATATCCTATAACATGTACTAGTAACTACTCCTACTCTATAATCTATAGCATGTAGGAGGAGGAGGAGGAGTATAATGATCAAGTTGGTTGGTTGGTTACCTTGAGCCACTGTGGGACGTTGCTGTGGTACCCGGTGGCCAGGATCACGGCGTCCGCCGCCACGAACCGCCCGTCCACCAGCTCCGCCCCGCCGGCCTCCATCCTCCTCACCCCCGGCACGATCTTGATCTCCCCGGCCCGGATCTTCTCCAGCGCGCCGATGTCCAGCACCGGCGTCCGCCCCTTGCTGTTCTTCAGCTCCAGCGGGCCCCCGTGGGCCGGCCTCCTCAGGCCGAGCCTCGCGAGGTCGCCGCCGAGGAACAGCCCCGCCAGGAGCACCAGCAGGCGGTCGACGACGCGCAGAGGCAGGAAGCGGAGCAGGAAGACGGCCACGGAGAAGGTGGCGACGCCGAGCATCTCGCGCGGGAGCACGTGCACGCCGTCGCGCACCACCATGGACGGCCGCGCGCCGTGGTCGCACAGGTCCAGGCACACCTCCATCCCCGAGTTGCCGCACCCGACCACCAGCACCCGCTTCCCCCTGTACGGCTCGCCGGACTTGTACTCGGACACGTGGGACACGGGGCCCTTGAAGGCGTCGGCGCCGTCCAGGTCCGGGATGACGCGCTCCGCGTTCTCGCCCGTGGCCACCACCAGCCACCGCCCGATGTACTCCGTGATGGTGCCGTCGTCGGAGGCCTGGACCCGCCAGAGGCCGGCGGCGCTGTCGAAGCGGGCGCAGACGACGGACTGGCGGAAGCGGGGGCGGACGTGGAAGGCGGCGGCGTAGGACTCGAGGTAGGCGACGAACTGGTGCTTGCTGGGGTACTCCGGGTAGTGGTCCGGGAAGGGCATCCCCGGGAGCTGGCAGAAGTGCTTGGGCAGGTGGAGGCGGAGGCGGTCGTAGGTGCGGCGCTGCCAGAGCGAGGCGAGGCAGTCGTCGCGGTCGAGGACGACGGAGGGCACCCCGCGCGTGTGCAGGCAGGCCGCCGCCGCGATGCCCGCCGGCCCCGCGCCGACGATGATGGGGCCGTTCACCCACATGGTGCGCGATGCCGCCATCATGCACGTATCTATGTAGACTCCGTCGGAGCTAGCAGTGGCCGGAACCAGTGGACTGAGCCGGAGTGAATGGATCGACGGAGAAGAGGAGGATGGATGGATGGATGGAGTGATGAGGGGAGCTGGGGAAGAAGAGGGGAAGGCCTCTTTAAATAGGGCCGGTGAGCAAGAGGAAGACGGAGATTCATTTGCGCGGCCGGCCAGTTAAAATTCCCGCGCTTTGCTTTTAGTAGGACATTAGCGCCATACCATGCAGGTTGACACCTTCATCATTTAGGTCCTACTCCCTCCGTTTCTAAAAATAAGCCTATTTTAAGATTTTAATACCGACGTATATACGCGTAATTTTAGAGTGTAGATTCACTCGTTTTGCTCTATATGTACTTCGTATTGGAATCTCTATAAAGAAAGCCTGTATTTAAGAATGGAGGGACGGTCTCTAAGTATAGAACTTTTTAAAGATCTCAATACGAACAACATACGGATATATATAGACATAATTTTAGAGTGTAGGTTCACTCATTTTGCTATCTATGTAATCCGTATTGGAATCTCTATTAAAAAGGCTTATATTTAAGAACGAAGGGCCCCGTCTATAATATAAAACCTTTTGAAGATTTTAATATGAATTACATATGGATGTATATAGACGCTCATTCTACTCCGTATGTTGTCAATATTGAGATCTCAAAAAAGGCTTATATTTAGGAACGGAGTGAGTCCTGTAGTACATACTATATAACTAGTACTGGTATATAGATCAATGCTAAATTAATTTTAGTTTAAGCACATATATAGATCAATCAATATAAGCACATCTTTGATGTCTTACAAAATTCTTTTGATTCTTTTATGTCATACGCATATACTTATCTTGTAAAATTAACTGTTAGATCGGTCTTTTTGGGATAGTTGGTTGATCCAACGGAGCATGTGTATCATTGACTCTCAGGTAGATCTAACTCCTTCCACTCTAGCCCCCTTTGGGTGACCATCCGCTTGAAAGCATGTCTTCCCGTGGCCTGGAGCACTTGTAGTATGCCTCAAGGTATATAGGAGGTGACAGTGAACATACCTCATCAACTAATATGGGTGTCCCTATCGGTTTTCTAAAACAAGTGATCTGAGGCGGTTGAGCCGTTGTGCAGAAACCTTTCAGCAACCCTGCAAATCTATTCGAGGCGCAACAGGCGGCGGTGCGAGACTTATGCTCGTCACATTACGCATAACATTGATCCATGTAGAAGATTAATACTTGGGTTGTGTTGGTATTGCGGTGGAAACAATAATTGAGCTTTTCTAACCAGCTTTACTTGTTTTACAATGTTGTACCTTTTTGGCCAACAACATGAACATCTTCTTCCACTGAATGAACATCATCAGAAAGACTAAAATAATAGAAAATGCACAAACCAGTGTCAAGTGTACAACTTGAATCCTAGTGGGCTGATTCCATCACAGAAAGCTAACCATCCGAGCTACGCTTACGTTAAATACTAGTTTTACCGGCACAAACCGCCCGAATGTAACATTTCCATTGGGAGGTGAAGCACTTAGGACTCATGCGCTCTCATTCATATTAAAGAAATGTTAGCGGCGCATTTGATGGCCACATTCCACTAACTAGAGCTAAACTAGTTTATGAAAATGTGTACGAATATCTGATGCACATGATGATAGATACAATTAAGAAGTGAGTTCGGCTATCTAACTGGAGTATCACCATCCCAACCCATCGCATCGCATCGCATATGAATGAGTACGTGTACAATCATCACCATGCATTAGTTTACTTCATCGTGGCGTTCAGATCATAAACAACCTACAAGCGGCAAAAGCTATGATTCGGCCGGCCGTACGCGCTTTGTGCAACAAAATTAAAATCTACAACCTTTCGGGAAAGTAGCTACATACCGGCTTTGTTTGGCAACATGGATGGAATTAGTTTGTTTGTAGCCATAGCTAACTAATTAGCTGCTCCACATCATACCTATTTGCAAGTTTGGTATATTGATTGTAGGGTGGATGGCAAATCAAAAGCTGCTTTTTGTCCAAGCATCTGATTCGTTTCAGCTCGATCCATCCATCGTGCACTAGTTAATTAGTTAGTGTACGTTGTGATCAGGTATGAAGCAAAGGAAAGCAAAGCAAAGCAGCAACTTAATTAACCATTGATCGACCTTCATTGGGTGATGAGTGAGTGAGTGCTCCATGAGCCCAACTAACTATATAAAGTGCCACCTGCTGCACTTATATTACTCCTACATGCATAAGCTCCAACTCATCGACCATTTTGTTTTAATGTTTGTATTGCGTAAGGTCTGTTCGATGCGGCGGCCGGCCAACACTATTCGGCCGGCTTTCCACTCTTTTTCTTCTTTCTTTCTTTCGAGGAACTGGTGGTATAGCACTCTCTCTCGATTAGAAAAAAAGAGTGTGTGAAGAGAGTGTGATTTAAAAGAGGGTTGAAACAAGGGTGGCATGTGAACTACTCTTGAAAGAAAATATTATAAGAAGCCGCTTACAATTGGTATGTTCTTGATATTAATAAATTTTCTCTACCGCAATATATAAGAGATACAAAGGTGGATTTCCTTCAAAGCCAAATTCACTACCTCGGGATTTTCCTACGCAACACATGTTGATCTCCCCTTCCATATGCGCCATATGAAATATGGCCGCTCTATGTTGGAGGTTTAGTGACTAGACATTGTCAAGTTTCCCCCATTATATCAGTTATGCTCTAAGATTATGCTGCCATCTATGGCACCCTTACCCAACATACCCAAATTTCAAAACCACATGGGAGCCCCTAAGCCCTAATTGTGAAATTAATTCTAGATGCTAGGATCTTGCAGTGTAAAACAAAACACACGACGAGCTTGCAATTGGCGGCCACATCCGCCTTTCAGATATTTGTTGCAATGGCCAATGCCACCTGCTGCACTTATATTACACACATACATAAGCTCCAACTCATCGAGCATTTTATTTTAGTATTTATGTTGTGTAAGGTCTGTTCGATGCAGCGGCCGGCCAACACTATTCAGCCGACCTTCAACTTTTTCTGAGGAAATGGTAGCATGTGTCTTTCAATGAGAAAAAAAGTGTGATTTACAAAGAGTGCTTGAACAAGGGTGGCATGCGAACTACTCTTGAAAGAAAATATTATGAGGAGTTGGGTGTGTAAATGATACCTTCTTGATATTAGAAAAAAATATTTCCTTTATAAGAAATATATGAGGTACGGAGATCAATGTCCTTCATGGCTACTCATCTCATCTGGCTTTTCCCAAGAAAGGCATGTTGATTCTTTCCTTTGATATGTGCCAAATGACATAGATTAGATCATGACCACTCCATACTCAAGGTTTAGTAACTTGACGTCGTCCAATTTCCTCCATTATATTGGTTTATGCTCTAAGATTGTGCTGCCGTCAGTGGCACTGTTACCCAACATTCACCAATTCCAAAACCACATGCGAGGCATCCCCTCATTATGAAGTTTCTAGCCGCTAGGGTTTTCCTATGTAAAATAAAACACACGGAGAGCTAGCAACAGGGACCACATCTGCCTTCGAAATCTCTGGAAGTGTAAAGCTTTGTTTGTGACCATTGAATTGCACAGGTTAGTGTAAATTGGCCGAGTATTCTCCTGGGTAGTGATTATTGTCTAATTGTCGATGTATAATTGTACATTATCGAAGGGGGCATACCCTATGGGTCTGGAGTCCACCTATGAGGGAAGTCCTAGACAATAAGATCCTATTTTTTTGGTGAGAAAATTTCCGATCTATTCATCTTCAATCATGGCAGTACAACGAATACCAGAAATAATAGAAATCACATCCAGATCCGTAGACCACCTAGCGACAACTACCAGCACTTTGACCTATTGAACCTAGAAAAATTAAACCCTTTTGAGAACCTTTTAAAAGTTCTACCCATATGTGTTTATGATCGCAATTCATATTAGATATACTAATTCTAGCCAGACATAGTCAATAGACCTTACTAAACTTGTGAATGAAATCAGGCTTAAGAGACCCTCGGGATCCGAATCAGTCAAGGTAGAGTAGACACTCGGAAGGGGTAAGGTTGGACACGTCATAACCAGGACTGTAGAGTTACAGATGGATACATTCGTTATAACCACTTGATACCAGATTGTATTGTACTTAGTTACCATCATGTCCCATTGTAACCGGGATTGTAGTGTTACAGATGGATCACCGTTTATAAAGACTTTCTGCCAAAATGATCATCTCGTCCTGTGAGACTACACTTATGTTCTAGATCAAGTCTACACATAGGTATCTATTCACTGATCAATACAGACCTATAAGAAGGACACATGACTATTACCCATATGGGGATTGAATCTTGGTAAAATCATCATATTTGCATTACCACAGACGATATCCTTTCCGACACAACCACTCTCTATTATTTCTCCGTCGCATCCCATTAGACCGTAAGATTGATGGTGAATCATTCCTCGACATTAGTGGATTTAGAAATAGGTAATTATCAGTTATTCATTGGTAGCTATCCGACTGTGGGCTTCAAATCCATTTATTTTCTAGTTTTTCAGGACTATTACTTTTAATAACTCATAATGTCGCATCAAGCAGATATGAGTATATAGGTGGATCTTAATTCTATATTGCTTTTAATTTTTTAAATCATATATACTCGTTTGTAGCGGTTTTGCATGTGAATTGATTTTGTTGTTGTGTCAAAGTTTTCTTTGTAGAGAAGGGGGTTGGAACCCCAGCCAAAGTTGTCTTGTGAAGGTGTCTATGAGATATGCAATTAGGCTTGGCCTCGAGTATTGGCTGAGTGACTATCATAAAATCCGCCGTCGAGATGGTGATTGGAGCACAGCTTCATGTCCAAGGTGAAAACCCTTATTTAACCTTCATTGGCTGGGCTCGGCAGCGATAAACTTGTGCCGTTGCCATATTGAAGGCATTATCTTCTTGCTGACGTGTTGGCCTTCATTGCTTAATCCCGGCAACCATGATGAAAAATACTTGTATGTGACGACCATGACGGTCGCTTCTTGAAGGCTTTGTTACGGAAGAAGTTAACTTAGTCGTAGGTGTTATTGGTTCGTGCGTGTTGTCTATGTTTTGGAGTCGGTTCGTTGATGATTTTGGTCTTATCGCCTTTGCATCAACTTTAATAAGGATAGATGATAGATGTGTGCATTGGTGTTTCAACCTCCCTTTAGAGAAAATAAATGAGATATGCAAACCATTTGAAAACAGTAGTAGACATTGGCCCGGTCAACATTTATATGTGGCCATTTCTTTTTCTCTACGTGCATGTTGATAAAACAATGCAATTGCACACTGCGGTGCAGAACTGATATCCAAACTACTCCCTCTGTCCCATAATATAAGAACGTTTCTGAGTCAGTCAGAAACGTTTTCATATTATGGGAAAGAGGGAGTAGATAATATGCATGAATGTGTTTGTCGTGGAGTAGTTTCCACAAGAAGAGTAGGAGTATAATCTTGAACTCAGCTCAGCATGCTGCGAGTAGGTGTATGTGTAGGTTGGTCGCAAGCTGTTTGCCGTATCTAGACGGAGTGGGCTTGCAACTAGTACTAGCTGGCAGTTGACGATTTGGAGGTCTCAACAGTTTTGCAGGCATGGCACAGCCGTCCGTCCATCTTAATTTGGTGGAGTCGATCTTGATGATGGGTCAGTCCATGGATCATGGATGGAGCTGTTGAGTGCACGCAGAGCCACAAACCCATCCCATGCCATGCATACTTAGGACTTAGGGCAACTCCAACGCACGACCCTAAACAAACGTCCGTTTCGTCCGCTTCTCGTCCATTTGGGAGTGACAATAGAGTCATGTCTGTTTGGTGCGCCCAACGTGCGGTGGCATATCGACCGCATCTCGTCCGCATACATTTTGTTTTTGCAAACACATATTTTATTTTCATCATTGATTTTTAGTACATTAAAGCGCATCGCCAAATCTTAATTAGAATAGCAAGACCAGTAAAAAAATAGAACCATAAGAAGACATTTTAGAAGATATCCAACTTCCATAACTGCTCCTGTAAGTTGGATTAGTGCTTTCTCGATGCGTTTACTGTTGATCTGCGGAGGCTCGATCTTGCGTGCTTCTTTCTTCTTCGAGTCTAAAGAAATAGACCTTGCTTCTTCGCATCTAGTCTCATCTCTAGCCTCTATTCTAACAAGTGCAAGAAAAGCTATTAAATTATGCTCTATCAATAGATATGTATTCTTCTTCCAATACCAAAAGCTGCATCCATTCTACACAATAAATATTTGAATGTAAGTAAAACTAGCCGTATCTGAGAGCACCACCAAAGCTAAAGTAGCACATACCCCTTCGTTTGAGCACTTGACGAACACCCATTCAAGATGTTCGGGCGTTGTAGACACGAGGCGCAAGACCTTCCTTGGGCAGTCGCCGTACTTTATGAGTGGCAACGGTGTCCCGACGAGCCTTTAGGCCAGCACCGAGCCCGGACGACGGCCGTTCGTGTATTTGCCGGCGAAGCGCCGACGGGATAGTTCCGAGCAGCTAGAGGCGGAGTCAGATTAGGTGAGCCGCGTACACAGACGGATCGATGGATGGACCCGTCCCTTTCCTAGCTCCCTATGACCTTCATCATAGCAGATCAGATGAGAGGTACTAGTATGAATGAATGATCCGTCGTCCTAGCTACCGATTGTCTGTACTGCAGTGTACGTATGATGAGCACCGCAGAAGAGAGCAGAGCAGAGGTGAATAATAACTTCATCATGCTGAGGTAATCGGCAGTCATTCTTCAGACTCAATCAATCAATACTCCACTCTATATGGTACTCTATGCTGCATGCCATCAGAGCTGCATGCTGCAGCAGCAGCAGCAGCACATTAAAGATTAAACTGCTCCATCGATCATGATTCATGAAGCAGGCCTGCATCCGCATGCACATAAATAAATGATCGGCACGAGCGTCACCACTGACGACTGACTCAGGCAGGACTTAATCCCCAAGTCCTGCTAGATGCACACCACAGCAAAGCCATACTGTTTTAATTAAATTTGATTCTGCTTTCTGCGGCTTCCCTAATTAGCTTTTGTTTTCTAATGGGCAATGATGGAGATTCTACAGCCCCTTTTTGCACCTCGGCCATCAACTCAAACCGCCAAGCTTTATTAGTAGATGATCAATCGAGTTACCAATCATCAAGATTAAGTATTCTCCTCCTCTCCCCTTTTTGGTAGCTCAAACTGGGTTTTCTAGCTTAGCTTAGCTTAGCCAAGGCAAGGTTCCTTGCATTGCTTTTTCACCCACTTGCACCACATGTCCTCCCACGATGCCCATTATTACCATTATTATACAACACTTGCGGATTAATCTATGGTGCAAAGTCCAAAGGTGGACCTTGCAAAGCTGCTAATTGCATACACACATGTCAAAAGGGGTGAGAGGAATAAGCAATCAACGAATCATCCATCTAGCCATAAGCTCCTTTTCTTTCTTCAAAGTAATGTATTACAATCACAAAAAAGGTTGAGGATAACAGTGGGGCAAGTTCCGTTTAGTACCCGTTATTCGTGCTCAACCGACAGTTTTAACCATGCTATTAAATAAAAAGAATCTCAAGTTACCCAAGTTCGTTCCACATTTTGCCCTTTTGTGGCCGTCGACATGGAAGTCACAGTTGGGAAATAACAAAAAATATGTGTACATGTTCTTATCAAATAATTGAAACGATCACATATCCATCATTCTTTGGTGATTAGATTTTGCGAAATGATAATCTAAAATATCATGTAATGCTGACTTGTTAACTCTGTTAACTACTACTTTCAATTTAACATATTTTTATTAATGTTATTATTATTCATAACTATGTTGAATTCCAATTCCGACATTGATTGATGTATTTTCTAAATTAAAACAATAGTTTAATATAAATTGAGTTCTGAAATTGATAAAATTAATGTTTGACATATGATGTATAATCTAATTATAAGAATTTTATCGAGGATAGAGTATCATATTTACTTAAGTACTCCCTCTTTCCCAAACATATGGTGCGCTTAACTTTGCATAGTTTTGATGCATGCATGACTTTGACTAGTATTGATGAATTATAAAAATGTATTTATAATTTTAAAAAGTGTTCATTTGAGGATCTGTAGTCTGGGGCACACTAGGCTCCTAATTATTTTTCCATACATATTTTTTATATTTAATATATTCAGAAATATATCTTTTGGCAAAGATACAGACTTTATTAAAACACATGAACACTTTTTAAAACTACATAATTGTTTAGAAATTCATAATTATTATTTTAATTACGTATATTAAAATAAATAAATATTTTTATTATTTAATATGTATTTTTATTATCTTGAAATTTTTAAATATTTTAGTTAAGTTTATTAATAAGTTTTTAACATCTTTACAATTCATAAGCATTGTTTTAATTACATGCATATTTTTTAAACTAAGTTATTTTATTTGTATATATATTGCTTATATAACACACAAATTTGATCTAGTGTGCGTACGTGTTTACCAGCATGTCTGTACTGAGTTTTTTTGAAGAGAGAGAAGTGGTTCGGAAGATCCAAGTACACTGCTGTTGACGTAAACGTTATGGGAAGACAAAGGGCATATTTAGGCCGAGATAATCATGAGCAACAAGCCAAGAGCAAGATGCTAAAGAAGTTCCTTGATCTAATTCTGGCTAACTTTGAGATGACATTCCTTCGAGTTTTTCCCACACATACTCCCTCCGTTCCTTTTTACTCCGCGTATAAGTTTTGGTCAAAGTCAAACTACACAAAGTTTGACCAAATTTATATTAAAAAATATGAACATTACAATACTTAAACCATATAATATGAAAATACATTTGATGGTGCATCTGAAAATATTGATTTCATATTGTGAATGTTGATATTCTTTAATATAAAGTTAGTCAAACTATGCAAACATTGACTTTGACCAAACCTTATATGCAGACTAAAAAGAAACGGAAGGAGTACATACAACTGAGACTCTAGGAATTTGACAGCCCACTTCGCGCTGTTAGTAAAGTCATGTGCAGTAATGTGATCCAGCGAACAACTTTTTTTTCCTCCAGTTTTCATGTCATTTTGCAGTTTGCACGTCTCTGTGGTGGCAGTGAGCAAATTTATATACCACAAAAATCTGAACTAGGATAGGAGCAAAGCGTGAGTCAGACCTAAACTGATCCGAAAACTGAACGGTTTGGATGATTAGCAGCTCATCAATTAATGCAATGCCCTCTCACATCCCATAATTCCTCCCTGACAGCAACAACAGAGGCAACAATGGAGGAGTATATCAGTCAACACACAGGGGAATTGTGTACTTGCTCCTGTTAGTTAGTTTTCATTCAATCTAACTCTAACCTAACAGGGGAATGAGTTGGCAGCTAGGGCAGCCCCTTTCTAATCAAGCCTCAAGGCGCACATGCATATGCAGTTGCAACTCCATATATTCGCAACCGATATCCCTAATAGCAGCAAGCATTATGTAATGATTGTAATCGAAGGATGTCCTGCATCCTAGGCTTCTTTACTAACTTTTTCTGTAAAACGATATTTTATTTATTTTTACTTTTCCTGAACTTGCTGGCTGTGTGCACTCTGTTATGCGGAGGCCGACATTCTCTCATTGCGGCTGTATCAGCTTGAGATAACATTTGAGTGAAAATGTTCTTTGTTGGAAAGAAGTACTATAAAGATATGTTTCCCCTGAAAGAAAAAGATATCCCTAATGGCAGAAGTTAAGCTACAAGTACTGCTATCCATGCAGGGGAAGAATGGATATGGACAAAGGCCGCGCGTAAAGGTGCTCTTGATGGCCGAAGAATTGACACTTTGAGCCTGTACAGAGAAGTACAGATGTGTATGCTTCCTTGGCAAGAGTATCATGTTTTCAGAAAGATAATTTTGGGAGGGATCAGTCCTCCTTTTCTAAAAAAAGTAAAATTGGGAGGGACAGTGGAAGTCTAGATCAGAAGGACTATGGACAATACAACATGGTTGTGATTGATTAAAATGATTGAAGAGATCTAAGTACACTGCCGATGCTAACGTTATAGGACCGAAAGCAAAGGGCATGGATGTTCAGACTGAATATAATCATGAGCTAGCAACAAACCAGGAGCAAACGGCTAAAAGGCTCCTTGATCTGATTCTGCCCACCATCAGATCCCGGCTGACTTGTGCGGAGACCCTAACTAATCAGTACCACATAAACTGTTCCAGTCTCTTGACATCCTAGCAGCAGATGGAATGTCATGATAGGAGGACAGGTAGATGAGGAGAGCTCTCAGCAGATCTGAACCATGCTCTCAGTGAAAATGATATATTGAGCCAACCTATTACCAGTCAGTTTCCTGTGTGAGAACAAAGACCCGAAATGATATGTTGAGCCAACCTTGCTGAAGTTGAAGCAAGACCATAAGTAAATGAAATAAATAAATATATGGTGATATCTCATGTCTCATTCGGACTCATTGGTTGGATGGTATTACTTATAGGTCGAAACACTAAACAGTGTGGGATTATGATCGTTTTGGATATATAGAAATAGTTTAGTTTTAATGACAAAAATTCTTCTCCTTTTGGAGGTTATTTTTTGTTGTATGCACTAACTTCATGTGTGGTCTATGCTTCACCGTATGGAGTACCAACCGCTGCTCAAAGTGGTGTGTACACGGTTGGAGCGATTGGCCATGAAGTTTTTTCCCCAACATGGGTGTCAGCATTACCTTCGTATCGGTACATCAACTCTTTCGACATTGGCATGTCATGATCCTATTTGACGCTACTAGTGCTGATATGTCAGTTTTTATCTTTTTTAGTCTGTTTTTGTTTGGCTATGTGCATCCTAACTATGCAGAGGTCGATGTTGCCCATTAGGATTTGTATCCATTTGATACTACATTTTGACTTCATGAAAACAAACACTTATCTAAAAAAATCTCATTCAGATGCCACGTGTCAATACTAGCATTTAATCGTACAACGATATTCAGAAGAAGAAAACGATAGCATGTGAAATGAGGCACATCTAGAACAGGATAATAATTTAAAAAATACATAAAATGCATGTGCCGGGAACGAGAACGGTTCAGGGAATCCGAGTACAGTGCCGACGCAAACGTTATGTGACGACAAATCAAGGGCAACAAAAAGTCAGGAGGAAAAGGCTATAGTTTCCTTAATTGACTTGTTTGTACCCATCAGAGCAACTATGCGGATACCCTAAAATTAACCAGCACCATGAAAATTATTTCAGTCATTTGACATCCACAAGGAGTGTCAATGTCAGTCATGTATACAGATACCACAACCAGATTGTCATCATACAAAGGTAGTAGATCCAACACCAGATTAACACAATCAGAGCCCAAATTGGAGGTAGGCACCTTCACCATAACAATGACCTTCAATATTGGCTGACCGGTTGAACAGGAGACGACATGTTGTTTGATTGTTGCTGATGCTGATGCTGATAGCTAGGAATAAAATCAATAATCAACTATTTTTCTGCTCATCGGAAGGAGGATCTTGGTTGCTTTTGGTGTCATTATATAGCTTGGTATGTGCAGTCTTTTCCTGTTGCTGTTGCTGGTCCACATATTGTTAATTTCCCCTTCCAACAGAAGAAACAGATCAACAAATGTAGTGCACTGCAGGTTATCAATGATCCAGACAAACAGGTGTTAATTGGAGGAAGATGGTTCGATCATTCATGAGTTACCCTTAGTTTCAGCTTCTGACGGCGTGCGCGAACCGGGCAATGTATGCCATAATATGATCCACACAGGCAAGTTCAGTTCAGATCAGTACAGTAGTGAGTACTAGCAATATGTGCCCATGCCTCAGCATCACCTATTGAAGAAGCAAGCATGGAGATATTTATGGTATGATCCATTCCACACACAAAATCAACGTTCAGTTTAGTTCAGTACTTGTAGTATTAATCTCTGCCCATGCCTCGCCCACCTTCCGCGAAGCAGCAGGGCAGGGCATGAATGAATCAATCATAATAAGATGGCGTGAGCAATAATTCCCCGCTCATCGGTCCTACGCCCGGCCCGGGTCAAAAATCACACCAAAATGTCATGTTAAGCTCACAAGTTGTCCAACATTCTGACTTTCTGAGCTAACGACCATGGCGCGTAATTTCCATAGTTGTGTGGTCAATATCCATCTTCACAATCACTTTTGCTGCCTCTAGAATGAGTGAGTGACCACCCTAGCTAGGTTGGTAGTTATGGTGGATACAAAGAGGAGAGTGACCTCCAATTGATCAAGGAGGAGGACCAGTCACAGAATTGGTTCACACGCTACTGCTCTGCTTTTGAATTATCAAGTGAATGCAGCCGCTGTTTTCACTCAGTTACCTGGCTCTATTTTCACTGCCCGAAGAGTGGAATTTCCTTTACCATTCTGCTGCAAAATTCAGATAAAAATTAAGTTAAATGAGGTATGTGTAGTTCAGTAAACAGGGCATCCAGCAAGTCCAGGTCTAGCCAGATTGATGATGAGTACAGTATGAAGGAAGAACTATTGCTTCCACATCCAGCAGCAGCACCCCTCCCTCCCTCCCTCCCATGTGGCTACTACATTGACATGCCATGATTCAGTTCTTCGCGATGATTAGCTAGCAGCTCATCAATTAATGCCCCCTCACATCTCATAATTACTCCATGACAGCAACAACACAGGCTCTGCAATAGGGTATATCCATCGACATACAGGGCAGATCGTGTACTTGCTCCTGTTAGTTAGTTTTCATTCGACCTAACCTAACAGGGGAATGAGTTGGCAGTGCAGCCCCTTTCTAATCAAGCCTCAGGCGCACATGCATATGCAGTTGATACTAGTTGATCAATATCTCCTAATTGCATGAAGCATTCTGTAATGATTGTAATCGGAGGATGTCCTAAACCCTAGGCAACTTCTTATTAAGTTTTTTTATGTACAACGATGGGTTTTTACATTTTCCTAGACTTGTTGGCTGTGTGCATCTTGTTATGTAGAGGCCGGGCATTCGCTCATTGCGGTTGTATCAGCTCATGTAGCGTTTGAATTCCCCTCCGCTCCCCCTCACGTCGCCTCCCCTCGGGAGGCGCCAGGGGCCACCGATCCCGTGCCGCCAGCCCCTCCCCGCTCCACCATCCCCAGCCGCCACTACCGCAGGCAAGGGCCGCGGTGGCAGCGGCTCTGCAACGCAGATCCAGGGCAGGTGGTCGCCACGGAAGATCTTGTGAGGCGGAGGCGGCGTCTCACGTGGGGAGGCCGGGGGCGGCAGTCAGGGCGGCGCCCCTGCTGCGCGGCGGCGATGGGAATCTACATGGCCGGCGGTGTGGCGGCCGCGGGCGCAAGGGTGGCTCTGATGGCTGCGGATTTGGCGTCCTGTCCAGATCCGTCTCGGACGGCCTTGTCCATTCGGTAGTGCGAGGAGGACCGGTGAGGGGCGGTTGGAGGCTCCCTGTCGGCGTGCCGATGGTGGCCCTCGTCTCCACTGCGAGGCTTCGTTCGGTTCCAGCCAGCTATGAGGTTGGGGGGACGCGACTTCCGGTGAAAATCACGCTGACTTCGGTCATGGCGGACGATGGCGGCGTCTATGACGTCGTTCCCTTCTCAAGGCATCATAGTTGCAAGTCGTGGAACTCCACTCGTGATGCTCCAGGAAACCCAAGATCTGGATGTACCAGATCGGACGATGATGGCACCTTTGATGTCGTTGTCCCTTCTGAGGGTATCGTTTTGGAGCAAGTGCTGGTTGGACGGGACAAGCGGAAGAGCGGTGTCTCATCCACCGCAAGGCCGGCGGCAGATCTCGATGGCGTGGTGCTACGGCAGTTCGGCAACGGGCGCATGTGGACGAATACGTGCATGATGGTGGAGTTGTCAGGCGTCATGGTGGCGTCGACGGCAGGCCGGGCAAAGTCGATGGGTTAATTTCTGCTGAGATGGACCGTTGGAAGATGGCGGCGGCAGCCTCTGAGAGTGCGTCGGTCCGGTATGGGACCCGGTCCTGGTGCGTGGCTGGGCTGGGGCATCCGACTTTAGATGTTAGAGTTTGGTGTGATGTCCGTTTTGGTATTAGGTCTGGATATTTTGCACACCTTCATCAATGGGATAGGAGTAGAATTAGGTGTTGCCTAAATGGCGGCTTCAGGCTGATTGATGTATTACTTTGTATGGCATCTGTGAATAATTAATAAAATGGCCGCATGCATCGTCCAGATGCAGAGGCCGTGGGTCTATCCTCCTTTTCAAAAAAATGTAGCGTTTGAATGAAAATGCTCTTTGTCGATAAAATATAATGTTTGCTTTCCCCTAAAAGAAAAAAACATATCCCTAATAGTGCAGTTAAGCTACAAGTAAATCTGCTATCCATGAAGGTTAAGATATACACAGCAGTTGACACTTGCATCATCGTTAACATCAGAATGTTTTGCTACACAAACAGTCAAGCACAACTAGTAGAATAACCTGACAGTTAGTTTCCTGTGTGACAAGAAATAGTCGATCCAAAAGGCTATGTTGAGCCAACCTTGCTGAAACTCAACATCAGGATTCAATTTCTTGGCAATATGATAAGCATATTATCATGTTACTTATTCAATGAAATAATTTCGGGCGGGATGGAGGAAGTCTAGATCAGGAGAACTATGGAAAATACAACATGCTTGGCATCGATTAAAACGATTCGAGAATGCTAAGTACATTGCCGACGCAGACATTATGCAACGGCAAAGGGCATATTATGACTGAATATAATGATGAGGTAGCAACAAGCCAGGAGCAAAAGGCTAAAAGGCTCCTTGATTTGATTCTGTCCACCATCAGATCCGGCTGACTCTGAGCCTGAAATGACACTCCTTCATGTTTCCACTACAGAGGCAATTGTACATGAACTGTTTCAGTCTCTTGACAGCCTACCAGCAGAGATGGGATGTCATGATAGGACAGGTAGATGACCAGAGCTCTCAGCGGATCGTGCGCGACTTGCGGTTTTTCTGTCATGTGCAGCAGGTAATGTGATCTCTATAGCGAACAACTCTTTTTATGCCATTTTACAATTTGGGAATCTCTTGTTATGCAGAGGCAGGGTATTTGCTCATTGCGGTTGTATCAGCTCATGTAGCCTTCAAATGAAAATGCTCTCTGTCGAGAAAATATAAAGATTGCTTTGCCCTAAAAGAAAAAACATATTCGTAATAGCAGCAGTTAAGCTACAAGCAGAACTTCTATCCATGTGGGTGAAGAATGGATATGGACAAAGGCGGCGTCTTGATAGGCAAGTTGCAAAGAATCGACACATTGAGCCTGTACATATAGAAGAATGATGGAAAGAGATCTCATCTATTCCACAAGCCAACTGGCGGTACAAATACAGGAGCCGATCCCTACATCTACATGCAGGGATGCGGGCGAGATAATGGCGTGAGACTAGCTCTCACAGTTACAACAGCACATGCGTACATACAAAATACAGCAGTACATATGTCACGTTACATACAACTCAACACATATAAGTACCCTCTCGCGCCGCCACCCAGGGCGACGCCCGGGGGGGGGGGGAGGGGGGGCATCTCCTCCAACTGTCTGACCAAGGCAGATCACAGCCCCCGCTGCTGACGGCTCTGGCCGCGGTGGTGGCGGCGCCCGACGCCACAAGGCCTAGGGCAGGAGGATTGCGCCGGATCTGAGGCGGCTCGGGCGTCTCGTGCGGGGTGTCCTCGCACGGCAGCCACGGCGGTGTCCTGGCTGTGCGGCGGCAGCAGGCAAACCTATGGCTGGCGAGGTGCTCCTGGGGGGAGGTCCCGGCTAGATCCGCCGTGGTTCGGCTTTGGCTGGCTGGCGGCGCGTGATGGGGCCGGGGTGGGGCAGCCGGAGGTCCTCAACCGGTTTTTCGATGACACCAAACGTATATATGGCGAGGGTGTACTCGGATCTAGTCAGCGGCGAGATCGTGGTGGCACTACTTTCGATGAAAATCACGTCGACTTTGGTCATGGCGGGTGACGACGTCGTCTCCGACGCCATCTCTCTGATGAGGCATCATCGTTGCAAGCTACGTCAACACAATTGGGATGTTCCAGTGGAAACCCTAGATCTGGGTCGACCGGATCGAACGATGACGACGCCTTCGGTGTCGTTCTCCCTGTATGGGCATCGTTTTGGAGCAGGAGCTAGCTGGAGGGAAAAAGAGGGGGAGCGGTGTTACATCTACCGCAAGGCCGACGACGGATCCCGGCGGCATGACGCTGCGGAGTTTCTGCGACGAGCACGTGTGGATGGATACGTGCAGGATGGTGGTGTTTCTGGCGCCATGGTGGCATCGACGACAGGCCTGGCAAGGTCGGCGCGTCAGTACTTGCTCTGGAGATAGACCGGTGACACACGACGGCGGCGGCCTCTGAGAGTGTGTTGGACCAGTATGTGACCTAGTCCGGGTATGTGGCTATGCTGGGACATCCGCCTTTAGATGTTTAGTTGTGTGATGTATGTTTGGTATTAGGCTCGATCATTCGGCACCCCTTCATCAAGGAGATAGGAGTAGCGACAGGTGTTGCCAAGATGGTGGCTTCAGACTTATTGATGTATTACTTTGTAAGGTCCTTGTGAATAATTAATAAAATGACTGCATGCATCGCCCTGATTCAGAGGCCGGGGTATATCCTCCTTTTCAAAAAAGTACAGAGAAGATGACATTTGCACAAACAGTCAAGCACAACTAGTGGAATAACGTGACAGTTAGTTTCTTGTGCGACAAGTAATAGTTGATGCAAAAGGCTATGTTGAAGATCAGCAGTAGCATGTAATTTCCTTGGCAACAGCATAATCATATTATCATGTTAGTTATTCGGCAAATAATTTTTGGCTGGACGGAGGATGTCTAGTTCAGGAGAACTATGGGAAAAACAACATGCTTGGCAATTTAATTAAAACGGTTGAAGAGATCCAAGTACACTGCCGACGGGAACGTTTTGTGATGGCAAAGGGCATATATATTCAGACTGAATATAATCATGAGCTAGCAACAAACCAAGAGCAAACGGCTAAAAGGCTGCTTGATCAGATTCAGATCACGGCTGGCTCTGTCTGAGATGACATTCCTTCTTCATGTTTCCACTATAGATGCACCACATAAACTGTTTCGGCCTCTTGACACCCTACCAGCAGAAATGGAATGTCCTGATAGGACAGGCAGATGACGAGAGCTTTGCAGTACAGATGCATGCCGATCTTGCGAGACTATTTTCTTTAATCAAAGTCATGTGCAGTACAGTAACAGTTTTTAATTATGTTGTTTTACAGTTTGCGCATCTTATAGTTTGCAGTATTCATGCCATTCAACAGTTTGCACATCTCTGTGGTGGCGCTGGCTGGCAGCGAGCTTATTTATTTATTTACTACTCCCTCCGTCCCATAATATAAGAACATTTTTGACACTATATTACTGTAAAAAAAACGCTCTTATATTATAGGACGGAGGGAGTACAAGATGTAAACAGAAAACACACACACACACACACACACATATATATATATATATATATATATATATATACACACATATATATATATAATATATATATGACCTCGAATTGGCTGGCTTCACATACTTTGTTAGTCTTCAGTCTAACAGCGAAGTGAGTTGGCATGACAGCCCCTTTTTTAATCAAGGCGCGTAAGTATATATAAGTTGATCTTCACAAATAATTGAATCATATTCATATCCCTAAAAGTAACACTTAGGCTACAGGTAAATTAAAACCAGAAACATATTTAGAACCGTGTTGCCCTGACAGTTTTTTTTTGCGGGGAAAAGAAATACCCTGACAGTTAATTGCCTTTGTGAGAAGAAACAGTTCCCCGAAGCTGAAGCAAGGCTAATAATAAAATCTAATACTACTACATATGCAATGGTCATAGCTCACGTATCATTCAGACGCCATGTGTCAAGAATACTTTGTTATTCAGAAAAAGACAAGGTATCAGGAGAAATGAAGCAAGTCTAGATCAGGATATAGTTTTGAAAGATACAATGCATGTGGTGGACATTAGAACGATTCAGTGCATCCAACTATCCCAGAAGACCGCCGACCCAAACGTTATGCGACGAAAAATAATCAAGAGCATGTTTGAACAAGAATAATTGGGACAAAATGTCAGGAGCAAAAGACTAAAGTTTCCTTCATTGACTTGTTTGTGCCCATCCCATCAGAGAAGGAGCTGCTTGACTGACTAGCTTTGTCCAACAGTCCAACTAATTGACCAGCACACCATGTAAACTGTTTCAGTCTTTTCTCTTTTGATGACACCCTACTAGAGGATGGAATGTCATGATAGGATAGGTCCCGTGAAACCTTTTTCTGTAATCAAAGTTAGTCATGTGCAGTAATGTGATATAGTAATACTACCGATGTGCAGCAGAGATGGATGTCATGATAGGACAGGTAGATAACGAGAGCCCTCAGGTCATCTGATACTACTTATGTGCAATTAGTCATGTGATACAGCAAATCGATGAAAACAAGGCAAAATACAGGCTTCCCAAGTGGGATATTATATGTAGACTGAAGTACCATGGTGGGCTAGGGATTGAGAACTTAGAGGTTAAGAATAAATGCTTGGTCGGCAAATGGCTGTAAAGGCTTTCGGTGGAGACCGAATGTGGGTACAAATTTTGCGGAATAAGTACCTACATTCCAAGACTCTTGCCCAGATTACTGTCAGAACCAATGATTCTTCTTTCTGGAAGGGGCTGGTGCGAACGAGAGTTGTCTTCTTTCATAGAACCAAATTTATCATTGATAACGGTAACGCGACTAGATTTTGAAAAGATACTTGGTTAGGGGAGATGGCACTAGCAACAAGCATTATGTAACCAGTTGCAACTCCATATATTCGCAACCGATATCCCTACTAGCAGCAAGCATTATGTAACGATGGTAATCGGAGGATGTCCTGCATCCTAGGCCTCTTCACTAACTTTTTCTCTAAGACGATGTTTTTCTTATGGGGAGGCCGACATTCTCTAATTGCGGTTGTATCAGCTTGACATAACATTTGAGAGAAAATGCTCTTTGTTGAAAAGAAGTACTATAAAGATATCTTTCCCCTGAAAGAAAAATATATCCCTAATGGCAGAAGTTAAGCTACAAGTAAAACTGCTATCCATGCAGGGGGAGAATGGATATAGACAAAGGCTGCGCGCGTAAAGGTGCTCTTCATAGACGAAGAATTGACACTTCGAGCCTGTACACAGAAGTACAGATATGAGTATGCTTCCTTGGCAAGAGTATCATGTTTTCAGAAAGATAATTTTGGGAGGGACGATGGAAGTCTAGATGAGGAGGACTATGGACAATACAACATGGTTGTGATTGATTAAAACGTTTCAAGGGATCTTAGTACACTGCCGACGCTAACATTATGGGACCCAAAGCAGAGGGCATATTAAGACTGAATATAATCATGAGCTAGCAGCAAACAAGGAGCAAATGGCAACTGAGGTCTTATGAGCTTTTTCTTTATTTTAGCACCTCGGTACTTGGCAACTTTGTTACTACTTTATCTTTTTTAATAATATGAGCCGTATGCATCTTTCTGATGCAGAGGCTGGAGTAAACCCCCTTTTCGAAGAAAAAAAAAGCAGCAAACAAGGAGCAAATGGCTAAAAGGCTCCTTGATCTGATTCTGCCCACCATTAGATCCCGGTTGACTCTGAGTCTTTAACTGTGTGGAGACACTAACTGAGCAGCACCACATAAACTGTTCCAGTCTCTTGACAGCCTACCAGCAGATGGAATGTCATGATAGGACTGGTAGATGACGAGAGCTATCAGCAGATCTGAACCATGCTCTCAGTGAAAATGATATGTTGAGCCAACCTATTACCAGTCAGTTTCCTGTGTGAGAAGACCCCAAATGATATGTTGAGCCAACCTTGCTGAAGCTGAAGCAAGACCATAGGTAAATGAAATAAATAAATATATGATCATAGCTCATGTCTCATTCAGACTCATTGGTTGGACTTATTCCTTATAGGTCCAAAATGCTAAAAAAGTGCGCCTTATTATGATCGTTTTGACTATGTAGAAATGATTTTGTTTTAATGACAAAAACTCTTCTCCTTTGCAGCCTTGCAGGTTATTTTTCGTTGTATGCACTCACCTCGTACATGGTCTATGCTTCACCGTACAGAGTACCAACTATCACCTCCGTATTGGTTCATCACTTCCTTTGACATTGGCACAGTGACGGTCCTATTTGACTCTACTGGTGCCGATCAGCCTTTTATCTTTTTTAGACCGTTTGTGTTTGGTTGTGATTTGTATCCATACCATGCTACATTTGACTTTATGAAAACACCCTTTATCTAAAAAATGCCTCATTCAGACGCCATGTGTCAATACTATCATTTAATCGTACAACGATATTTTGAAGAAGAAAAAGATAGCATGCAAAGTGAAGCACGTCTAGAACATGATAATAATTATGAAAAATGCATAAAATGCATGTGCAGGGAACGAGAACAATTCAGGGAATCCTAGTACAGTGCCGATGCTAACGTTATGTGACGACAAATCAAGGGCAACAAAAAGTCAGGAGCAGAAGGCTAAAGTTTCTTTAATTGACTTGTTTATACCCATAAAAGCAACGTGGTTGCAAGTTTATGCACCTACCAGTTCACCCACGAGCTCAAGTTATGGGAGAGGGCCAGACATTATACTCCAACATCATGACTTCTCCTCAAGCAACTGACCCCAACTTCATCGTAGAAGACCAACCAAGAGCCCTCATAGTGAATGACGCATGTGAACCTAACGGCCCATGCCAAACAACCGGCCAAATGTGTCAAGGACTAGGCAGCTCCGACTTTGGTGATGAGCACTGGTGGAGCTATGTGTATTACTGCAGGTGCCATGCCCCCCCCCCCCTCTCCAGCTCTTGGACTTTTTGTGAAGGAACTTTGTATTTGGGTGCCATAAATCGAGAGAAATGTAGTTTTTGACCCCTTTAAAAAATATATTTGGTCATTTGCCCCCTCAGTCATATGTCGCTAGCTCCGCCACTGGTGATGAGGGTCAGTGCCGATGAAAGCCAGACATGGCTATGGCCAGAGCAACCAACACCTCCCCTGGGTTGGTGACCGCATTTCTTCTTATTAAAATACCACTATAATTGATATGTATCAATATATTAATTGATTTACTTAATATTTATCAAAGTTGTTATGTGATTAGTTAGGCAATCCCACTAAGGTCTTTAGCTTTTCCTCTATCCCTTGGCTGCTAGAGCAAACTCTCCCCTCTAGGATTCGTCGGCGAGCTCATGGATTCACCTCCCCTCTGCCTGCCGCTCCTGCGGTTGATGGCGGGGAGGGGAATCCCGGTGCCTCCACTCTGGTTACTAGTAGAGGTTAGGGTTTCTTAGTCCTCGCAGGTGCGGTACTCGGGTGGATGACGGCGCTTCTTCTTTGAATTTGTCTTCCGGGCTCCAATCATCCTTGAGTTCGTCTGGACATAATTGATAGAGCTCTGGCGTATTCTTATCGTCTCCTTGGGACGATGAGAGTAGGATTTCTTGTCGTATGGCCAGATTTGGTCTCCCGTGCTTATACCTATTCAAGGGTTCAACGGCGACGACTATGGCTCCAGAGCGCTGATCCTTATGGGGATGTGAACGAGGACTTTCCGACTATCATCAACAAGGTCAAGCCGGCTCTGGTAAGGGAGCAACGACAATGGCGCGTCGACGGCTCGTTCTAGCGGCGGTAATGGTTGTGCGGTGGTCTCGGAATCTTGATATAATTTATATAACGTTTGAGGTGTTTTATACTTTGGGTGAACTTTGATAATAGATCTGTATCATTCTCAGAAAAAACATAGAAGTATGAAACTGTAATATAAAAATATTTATCTTAATTCACCCTTGGACGATCGACTGTTAGGATTGCCGAAGACATCGCTACCGAGTACTACAGCATTTCATCATCGTCTTGTACTGTGCCCTAGCTGGAAACCTCACAAGTAGATGCATGATCAATGACATCCTGAATCGATGTCCAGGTCAACTATGGATCTAGGAGGCACACTTCACTCCTTCAGACATCTTGGCAACAAGGAGTGTCAATGTCACTCGTGTATACAGAGACCACAGGCACATTTAGGATAGAAACCGAGCTCCCTCATGCGTCCAAACGATTTTGGTCATTGGATTCGCGTTTAGATCATTCATGGCTGTCAGGTCTACTTCATTAGCGTCCTGGCCCAACTCCCGTAGCATCCTGGCCCGGAAGAAAAAACCGGGGCCTCTGGTTAATTGGGCCGCTTGAGACAACCCATGCATATATATCTGAATTGAGCTACTGACCTGCTGGTAGGCACCTTCACCATGACAATGGCCTTCAACATTGGTTGGCCGGTGGAACAGGAGACTACAGGTTGTATTATTGTTGCTGATGCTGATTTTTCGAAAGTGGCGCTTTATTACTTAAAAGTATTAAGTATTACACCCAGTCTCTGCATAACTAAGATGCACACAATCAAATAAGGTCTACTCACACAAACAAAAAATAAAAAGTCGAAATACAAAAACATGAAGAGTCTGTATAACGCCTAAAGCAGAGGGGGCCAATCCTAAGATCATGCTGCCACCCATGTTGGATAAAAGTATCCCTCGCTGTAACCTCCAATTGTGTACACATCTCCGTAAACAGGTCTCGATTCTTCACGCGCTGTAGAGAGGACCGTAAACCCTCGATACATCTGTAGATAACCTGCCTTAGAGAAGTACTTTTATCATTAGAAACCCTATCATTTCTACATATCCAAAGCGACCAAAAACGGCAAGCGCTCCCACCCTGAGAAAAGTTCTAAATCTGTGATCAATCCCATGTAACCAGTTGCCAAATACATTAGCAACACTACAAGGAGGATACAAGCCAGAAACTATTTGGATGACTGACCATATAGAACGAGCCAATTTGCATTGGAAAAATAAATGTTTATTATCTCATCATGGTGAAAAAAGACACATTGCGGACTTCCATATCAATTCCTCTTAATAAGGTTATCTTTAGTAAGAATGACTCCGCGACGAGGATATCGTGGAAATTTTTTATTATTAAGATATATCTTCATCTTTCAGATCTTCTTCTTATTATGAACTGGCACATCGGACTGGATTAATGCTCTATAAATAGACTCCATTGAGAATTTTCCGTTCCCATGAAGGTTCCATTGAAATACATCATACCCATGTGACAATTGCACCATGGACAACCGCTAGAGCCACGATTGAAGTCTGGGTCCAATTAAATCTCTTTCGAACATCACATTTGGCGGAAATGATTCCATTACCGTGGCGATAGTATCAACCTTATGGCGCATAATGTTATATAGAGACGGATATTGTTCCCGAAGTGTGGCATTTCCTAGCCACCTGTCCTCTCAGAATCTCATTTCCGAGCCGTCCTTAGTCGAGAAGGATCCATAGAAAAAGAAATATTTATTCATAGCCATTAGACACACCCAAAAGTGGGAATCCCCGGGCTTCCAGTATACTTGGGATACCTCCTTGGAACCCACATATTTCCTCCTTAGGAGGGTTTGCCATACACCTTCTTCCGTCAGAAATCTAAACAACCATTTGCCGAGGAGGGCCCTATTCTTAACCTCAAGGTCATGAATGCCAAACCGGCCTTGTGGTCTTTGAGACGACAAACCACACTCCATTTGGCCAGTCGATATTTCTTTCTCTTGCTATCTCCTTGACAAAAGAATCTTGATCCAATCTATGTAAAACTCCTTTCGGCAACTGGAAGAAGAAAATAATATATAGTACCATATTACTTAGTACTGAATTTATGAGGACCAATCTTCCATCCAGAGATAGCAGTTTACCTTTCCAACTACTAAGTCTTTTTTGCAATCCCTCCTCGACGTGTTTCCATTGAGCATTTGTGAGTCTCCGATAATGTACCGGTATCCCCAAATATGTGATCGGAAACTGGCCCAAACCGCATCCAAACAGTTCAACGTACAGGTGGGCCTCGTCTTGAGCCTCGCCAAACAAAAACAATTCACTTTTACAAAAAAATGGTCTTGAGACCCGAGAGTTGCTCGAATGCTTGTAGAATTAGTTTCAGATTTCTTGCTTTCTCAAAGTCATGATCCATGTAGACAATCGTATCATCGGCATATTGAAGTATAGAGAGACCACCATCAACTAGATGATTTACTGGCCCTTCAATTTGGCCATCAACCTTGGCACGCTCAATCATGATCGCAAGCATATTCACCACTATATTGAATAGCATGGGCGATAACGAGTCACCTTGTCGCGGTCCCTTCTTTGTTTGAAAATAGTGTCCAATGTCATCATTGATCTTATTGGCAACACAACCTCCAGAAACGAAGCTATGGATCATAGCGTGCCACTCTACAGAAAATCCTTTCATTTTGAGAGTCTGTTGAAGAAAGGGCCACTTGACTTTGTCATAAGCCTTTTCAAAGTCTATTTTGAGAACCACCCCATTTAACTTTTTACAGTGTAATTCATGGATTGTTTCATGAAGGATAACAACACCATCTAGGATGTGTCTGCCTTGCATAAAAGATGTCTATGAAGGACGAACCACATGTTCATCAACGGAATTTACCTAATAGTCGCAACCTTCGTGAATTTTTACAACTAACATTAAGGAGGCAAATAGGTCGTTATTGTTGTGTCCTTTCAGCCTCATTAACCTTAGGTAATAAAATAATCTCATCGAAATTTAAGCGAAACAATTCTAGTTGGCCAACATGTAAGTCGCTAAACAAAAGTAGGACATCCGGTTTGATGACTTCCCAAAAGTGCTGATAGAACTCAGCGAGAAAACCATCTGCACCCGGGGCTTTGTTGTGCTCCATTAGGAAACCCGCCTTTCTAACTTCCTCCTCAGAGTATGGGGCTGTTAGAAGGTTGTTTTCCTCATGAAAGACCTGGGGGATGTCATCTGTTCGGGACTCATCCATCGAGAAGTTTCCTTCCTCTGGGGCTCCGAACAATTTTTTTATAATAATTAGTGATATAAGATTTAAGATGCTCACGAACCTCAATCGTGCCCTCTCCTGTTGTAGGGAATGGATAATTTTCTTCCGGTGTCTGCCATTGGCGACTCCATGGAAATATCCAGTATTCGCATCACCTTTCAATGTAAATTGAGAGTTGGAATGTTGGTACCATTTGAGTTCCTCTTCACGCAACATGCTAGCTATTTGTGCATTGGAATGACTCTTGATGTCGATTTCATGCTCAGATAGAGGTCTAAGCTCTGCCGAAGCTTCTAATTCATCAATGATAGATGAAAGGCGAAGCTTCTCCTTTCTGAGGATACCCACCGTATGCCTAGCCCAACCACCAAGGAATTTACGTAATGCATGTATTTTGCTATTCCATTTGTGAATTGGGGTAGGCCCGGCCACCGGTTTCTCCCATACCTTCTTGACCATGTCATGGAAGTCATCCTGAAGCAACCACCCACGTTCGAACTTGAACTTGCGTCTATGTTATGGCCGTGTCAAACCCGTAGTTAGGAGAATGGGTGTGTGGTTTGATATAGCCTCGATACGAGGTAGAGCACGAACAGACACCATAGGAAATTTAGATTCCAAGTTGGTATCCATTAAAACGTGATCTAGTTTCTCATATGTCGGTTCTGGGCAAATTGTCTTTCAATCATAGAAACCTCTCGCAAATCTAGACTGTCGATGACAGCGTTGAAAAGGAAAGGCCAATGATCATCAAACCTACCACGGCTTTTCTCATTTGTAAATCGAAGCAAATTGAAATCATCAAACCTGATGCTGATAGGTAGGAATAAAATTAATAATCATGAGCTGCATCAACTCTGTTTTTGCTCGTCAAAAGGAGGATCTTGGTTGCTTTTGGTGCCATTATATAGCTTGGTACGTGTGGTTTTCCTGTTGCTGTTGCTGGTCCACATCCATAGATTCAGGGGTCATTCACTCATCCATGTGTAACACTACTGTATGTACCCACACACATACAGTTAATTTCCCCTTCCAACAGAGGAAACAGATCATCAGATGTAGTGCACTGCAGGTTATCAATGATCCACACAGACAGACAGGTGTTAATTGGAGGAAGATGGTTCGTGACCTGGATCAATCATTCATGAATTACCCTTAGTTTCAGCTTCGGACGGCGGGCGCGAACTGGTCACTGTAGGCCATGGTGTACTGGATCCACACAAGACAGTTCAGTTCAGTACAGTAGTGACTACCACTGCCCATGCCTCATCCATCAAAGAAGCAAGCATGGATATATGATATTTATGGTATGATCCACACACACAAAATCGAATTCAGTTCAGTGCTAGTATCAATCCCTGCCCATGCCCCGCCCACCTTCCGGGAAGCAGCAGGGCAGGGCATGAATGAATCAAACATAATAAGATGGCGTGAGCAATAATTCCTTGCTCATCGGTCCTACGCCCGGCCCGGGTCAAAAATCACACCAAAATGTCATGTTAAGCTCACAAGTTGTCTAACATTCTGACTTTCTGAGCTAGCGACTATGGCACATAATTTCCATAGTTTTGTGGTCAATATGCATCTTCACAATCTCTTTTGCTGACTCTCTAGGAAGTCACAGCATTAATCCACAATTGGCTCACACGTACTCCCTCCGTCCGAAAAAACGACAAGTTTTTTCGGACGGAGGGAGTACTGCTCTGCTTCTGAATTATCAAGTGAATGCAGTCCCTGGCTCTATTTTCACTGTCCAACAGTGGAATTTCCTTTACCATTCTGCTGCAAAATTCAGATCCCAAAAAAGAAGGTAAATTTGGTTGGGTAATTTAGCCGTATGAAAATTCAGATCACTATATGTATGTGTAGCTCAGTAAACAGGAAATATATGTATGCTTTGAAGGTGAGAGGGTCCAGCCAGCTAGCCAGATTGATGATGAGTAGGAAGAACCGAAGAAGCAACCACTATTGCTTCCACATCCAGCGGCAGCCCCCTCCCTCCCTCCCATGTGGCTACTACATTGACATGCCATGATTCAGTTCTTCGCGATGATTAGCTAGCAGCTCATCAATTAATGCAATGCCCTCTCACATCCCATAATTACTCCATCGACAGCAACAACAGAGGCTCTGCAATAGAGCATATCGATCGGCACACAGGGGAAATCGTGTACTTGCTCCTGTTAGTTAGTTTTCATTCGACCTAACAAGGGAATGAGTTGGCAGTGCAGCCCCTTTCTAATCAAGGTGATGAAGGTGCACATGCATATACAGTCGATACTCCACACATTCGTTCATATAAGTAGTTTACCGATGTTCCTAATAGCATCAAGCAGTATATGTAACGATTGTAATCGGATAGGACCTCCTACATCCTAGGCCAGTTTTTATTAACTTTTTCTGCAAAACGGTGGTTTTTTACTTTTTCCTAGTTGTGTGCAATGCAGTGGCCGAATATTCGCTCGTTGTGGTTGTATCAGCTCATATAGCGTTGAATGAAAATGCTCTTTGTCCAGAAAATATGAAGATTGTGTTTCCTTAAAAGAAAAAGAAATCCCTAATGGCAGCAGTTAAGCTACATGTAAATCTGCTATCCATGAAGGTGAAGAATGGATATGGACAAAGGCCGCACATCTTCATTGGCAAGTTGCAAAGAATCGACACTCCGAGCCTGTACTGAGAAGTAGAGAGAAGTTGACACTTGCATTGCATCGTTAACATCAGAATGTTATGTTGCACAAACATTCAAGCACCAGAAAGTTCCGTTTCGAATTAAAATATTTATTTGGTTCGTCCATAAAGGAGTCATTCTGACCAAAGATACTTGATGAAAAGGAATTGGTTGGTAATTCCAGGTGTTATTTTTGTGATCAAAATGAATCCATTAAACACCTCTTTCTCGAGTGTTCACTTGCAAAATTATTATGGCGATCCATACATATAGCTTTTAACGTTCATCCCCCAACGAGTATAAACTCATTATTTGAGACGTGGCTTAATGAAGTGGACGTACACATAGCTAAATATATTCGGATAGGGATATGTGCACTACTTTGGGCTTTATGGAATAATAGGAATGATTTGATTTTTAATGGGGCAAACTTCACTATTTTTTTGCAGGTTATCTACTAAGCTACAACTTGGATCCGTATGTGGTCGTTACTCAATCATGCGGACTTCAGGGAGCTTTTGGTTCTTGGGTGCAACTGCTAGGACGGTAGCACGGGCTACTTTCAGCCGATTTGGATGACAAGCTAATAATAGGCATCGTAGTTTGTTCATTATTGCCGGATGTGGCACTTTTCCTCTTTATTTTTCGACTTACGGTCATATTAATTATGAGCTTCTTTGGATCTTAAGACTTTGTTACGATTTTATTTAATGACATGACTGCATGCACCGATTGATGCAGAGACCAGGGGTTATCCTCCTTTTCCAAAAAAGAAAAATCAAGCACAACTAGTAGAATAACCTGACGGTTAGTTTCATGTGTGACATGGAATAGCTGATCCAAAAGGCTATGTTCAGCCAACCTGCTTGTTGAAGCTCAACGGCAGCATTTAATTTCCTTGGCAACAGCATAATCATACTATCATGTTACTTATTCAGCAAAATAATTTCGGAGGAAGTCTAGACCAGGAGAACTATGGAAAATACAACATGCTTGAAATTAATTAAAAAACGATTCAAGAATTCCAAGTACACTGCCGACGCAGACATTATGCGACGGCAAGGCAAAGGGCATATATATTCAGACTGAATATAATGATGAGGTAGCAACAAGCCAGGAGCAAAAGGCTAAAAGGCTCCTTGATTTGATTCTGTCCACTATCAGATCCCGGCTGGCTCTGTCTAAGATGACATTCCTTCATCATGTTTGCACTACAGATGCATGCGTGCAACTAGGCAGGGACCCTAACTAACCAGCACCGCATAACTCTTGACATCCTACCAGCAGAAACGGAATGTCATGATAGGACAGGCAGATGACGAGAGCTCTACAGTAATGGCATCTGTTTCTCTGCAGTAATGTGATATCGCAAAAGCAATATTTTTTGTTAACTGAAATCAGTCAAAAACTGATATGTCCCCTGCTTCCAGTATTCATGCCATTTTACTGTTTGCACATCTCTGTGGTGGCACTGGTAGTGAGCTACTTTATTAATTTACCACAAGATCTAACCAAGAGTGATAAGATCTGAACTGAAACTAGCTAGGAGCAGAGCATATGTTGTGTTGTAGCAGAGTGCATGAAAGAGATTCCATGTGAGTGACACAGTGCAACGTCTTATATTTAGGAATAGAGATAGTAAAAAATCACATACTCCTTCCGATCCGAATTAATTGACGCAGCCTCCATACAATGTAATTTTACAGGGGAGTGAGTTGGAATGGCAGCCCCTTTTCTAATCAAGGTGCGTATGCATATAGAGTTGACAATGCTCCAGATATTAATTCGCATAAATAATTGAATCATATCCGTAATAGCAACAGTTAAGCTACAGGTCAAATAAAACTGACTTGCTGAAATACACAATTTGCAAGAACTGATACTTAAGCCTTAATGGCGAGCTAGCTAGTACAGGAGTTGACAGTTTTAGACTTAACTTCAGAATAAAACCAGAAACATATTTCGAATCGCAGTTTGAAGAAACAGTTACAGCATGTTCATTGAAGCTTCCTGAAGCTGAAAATGTAATGGTCATAGGCCACATCTCATTCAGACCTGACGCCATTCATGTGTCAAGAATAGCATTTAATCCTACATCGTTATTGAGAAAAAAAAGATAAGGTAGCAGGCGAAATGAAGAAAGTCTAGATCGGGATATGGTTATGAAAGATACAATGCATGTGCTGGACAGTATGTAAATGCTGCGAGATGACACTAAAACGGAGGGTGCCCCTAGCAGGCTAACGGCTGCTGTGAGCATAGACACATGGCCATCATGTATAAAAAACATGTTTGTTTTCAATTTTTGTTATAACATCTCATCATGCTTTAAAAAAATGCCTGTGGTATATTAAGAAAATAATGTTCATCATCTATTTATTTTTGGTGAAATGTTCATCACGCATAAAAAAGGTTTAACATTTATCAATAAGTTCAGCATTTATTTAGAAATATTCATATTTCCTTCAATATTTTTAAGGTTTATTAAAAAGATTTATCTTATATTAAAAATGACTACCATGTATTGAAAATTATTTATGGTGTATCAAAAATATTCTTCAGGTATTTAAAAAACATTCATCCTGTATGAAAAAAATGTTTGTCATGTATTACGAATTTTAATTGAAAAAATTCAGGATGATATTTGAAAAATGTGCAATGCGTATTTATATATTGTGATCATGTAAATTTTTGATGCGCATCTTGCATCGGAAAATATTCATCGTGTAGTAAAAGAATCCTTAGTGTCTATTTTAAAATGTGCACTGTATTTCCTTGTGTAGTAAAAGAAAAACCAAACAAGAAGCAATAAAGATGATGCCAAGGATGCAATGGTTTGAGCTCTCTATGAATGATACGATCAAGCTACTCACTTAAGAGCCCTCCTTGATAGTACGACAACCGATCATATAACCTGGTCTCCGAGCTAACATCATGAGACCGTTAAAATAGAAACCCCATCAAGGAAAAACCTTTGTCTTGCGCATTAATCCACTTAAGCTAGCTGATGATGATATTTTCCTCCTCAATATGGACCATCTTTCTTTATTGCGTTGGCTCGGTGAAGACTAGTAGATTGCTTCGCCATACTCCACTATGGGCGAGCTACTCTTTGCCGCATCTTCACAAGTCCATTGTCACCAGATGGACGACAAGCTCCAAGCATATGATCTCTTCATGATGATCTACTTGAACTTGCACACCGCAACCTAACCCCACAAAGAACTCTCACGTAGACCATAGTTTAGTGCACAGAGTGTAATGGAGAATGCTTACCATACCATGGGATCACTTGATCCCTCCCGGTACATCTTCTACACTTTGTGTGTTTATCAACTTGATTCACTCTTTGACTTGTCTTATTCAACCTCTCACATTACCATTCTTTAGATAATTCCTTGAATAGCTCCTTGGTCATCACATACTATCCTTGAAACTAACAAATGGACTACAAGAAAAACATATGGACAAACCATTCAAATATAACTCAAGGCAAATATTAGTCCATAGAGATTGTCATCAATTACCAAAACCAAACATGAGGACACAACATGTTCTTCCAGAACGATTCTACACATGACAGATCTCACACGTGCCTTATCCTATGTGAAAAATTGAAAAAAAAAATACGTTGTATGCATGCAAACGGAGGAAGTAGAAATAAGGTATAGCAGCGCCCTTGCTTCATGGTCAAAGCAATTGGCATTAGCAGCAAGTGTTCGAGGCCCATTAGGGCGAGATCGATTCAACACGGACGTACAGATCATACAGCCTGTGTGAGGGATTAAACCAAGGACCTTGTGCTGGTAACCCCTATTGCCTAGCCATTGAAGCTGGTTACTTCATATCTAATAGGCAGCATAGAAACATAAGAGTTATTAACATTGAAATATATCAAAAGTTTTGATGAAATTTTGAATGCTTTTTATTAAATGCAAATGTGTTTAAAAAAACATACACATTATTTATGAAATTTCTTGAGAATTGTGATTTCTTTTGAAATTGCTTTTAAAAAAATAATCTATGCTTTTTAGAAAAAATTGTAAATTAATTTTAAAAATCCATTTTTAATATGTGATTTTTAAATCCTTGAAATTTCGAAGACTTTTCAAAATTGTATTCAAACTTTCAGAAACACAAAGAAATATGTAATAATTAAAGATTCTTCAGAAAGCACAAACAGTTTTTGGAAGTGTAAATAGGTTTTTCAAAATTTCTGATTTTTTGAAATTTCGAACAGTTTTGGAAATTTTCAATTATTTCAGAAAAATCCATATTTGTTTTGACGACATGAACATTTTTTGAAGTCCTAAAATCTTTTCGAAAATTTGGGAACAAAATTTTAATTTCGAACATTTTTGGGAAATTGTGAACGCCCTTAATTGTTTTTTTAAAAATATGTATACATTTGAAAATGAGAGAAAATTAGGAATTGATGTATAAAAAAACCCTGAAAAGTAGTAAAGAACAAACAGCAAAAAAATGAAGCTTCTAGACCCAAACAAGAAAGCCTAAAACCTCTGCAGTGCGCTGACTATACATGGGCCGAGCAATGTAACAGCCTAGAGTTTTAAAACGTGATTATTGGTCAGTTACTAAAAGTAATATTTGCATTTTGTATACTTTCATATCATCATGTAATTTATTAGTTTATACCAAATAAACAATATGTGCATCTTTAGAATTTAAATTTGATGCATCTCTATATTTTATTTAGTTACTCTTGAAAATTCCAATTCTAATTTATTAAATTTCTCGTTCAGTGTGTAAACCAAGTTTGAATTCTAAACTTTGCCCATAATATTTTCACCACTTTGGCAAATTTTAACAAAAAATCAATAATTTTTGGTCATTCCTATCCTATGCTTTCTTTTAAATTCAAATTATTTTAAACTAAAACTCATAGTGTATATATTTGGGGTAGAAAAAAATCAAGCAATACATTTATAACTCATATTTTAGTTTTTGACTTTTTTTTCTAGCACACGTATATTTTTCACACAAGTCCCCACAGTTGTCAAATTCACATATAATTTATTCTTTGCCAAAATTTGACATATTGGATATGCATTCCATTGGAAATATTGCAAAAAAAATGCAAATATGAACTTAGATTTCATAATTTGGCCATTTATAATTCTGTTATGCTCAGTTCTGTATTAACATGTTTTTTTATATATTCGATTGTATCTTGCACATTTTTTTGTCCAAACGTAACAAATTTGTTTTAATTTTAATCAACAGAGACACAAACATTCTAGAAGTGCACTTAATTTTACATGTTGTTGCTTCTAATCCAGATTCATTTTTAGATGCTTTGGAAAAGATAATCAATGTTGTTGGACAGATTTCTGTATGTAAATACTTTTTATATTAAACTATTATACTTCTATATTTAGAATAAAACAATTTTAATAGGTAAAATTTTCTAATATTTCGCTGCCCAGTTAGTAACATAGATGTTGGTAAATATTAAACATAGTATTTTTTTTATAGAGTTGAGGTAATCTTACGATCACATCATAATTAAATTTCATTTGGAATTTAAATAGTTACATTCCTATTGATTCACTACTTAAAATTTGGCATAAGAAAATAAAAATATAGGTCATAAGACAAGAAAATATGCAGTTTATGTGTATTTTACACTATGTTTTTACGTTTGTAATTTTACATAACATAAAATATTTTTTACGACGATTATATATTTTCTTACGGTCTCTTTTTACATCACAAATAAGACAAAACTTATGGAACGTAAAATTACAATGGATTGATGGTAAAATAAAGGGGGTGAAGAATAACTATTCCTCACCCAGGGTGACGAATAGTCAATCCCTATATATATATATAATGTGTGTATGCATTTATTCATGCAAAAAATTTGTTTATGATTAAATATGATAGTGGAGATCTCTCAATGTATAGTTTAACTAAATCTCAATAGTGTTTTTTGTGTGTTACCAGATAAGAATATATGTAGAAACTTCTAGTGTAAATTGCATCATTGGTGAATGTGTCATGAATGTTGGGTTTGATAACAAGTTGACAACTCGTGCATGATTTATTCTTGGCATTGATATAACATCATTCATAGAAATTAGCGATGAACAAAAAAATGTAGTTAGTTCAGCTACAAGGTTGTACTAATCTCTACTCCTAAAAGGGGAGTTGGTACATCGTTTGGTTTCGTTCACTCCCCCGCTCCCCTTCTGATCGATGATTTTTCTCTGTCGAAGCCAATACCCCAGCCCGCACATAGCAGGGAAGAACGATGGTGAGAAAACCAGACTTGGTCGCAAGAGGTGTGCGCCTCGCCGGAGATTAGTGCATAGTTGGTGTTTAAATATGGGCTGGGATTTGGGTGTTGTGAAACATAATAGAAAACAAAATAATTTTTCCCTATGATCAACCAAGAACACTATAAAGATGGAATAAATGGTTTAGACTCGATCATAACCGACTCCGCGTTGCAACGGAAGGAGATGAGTTGGTGCAGATCGTACTTGGAGTCCCTCGAACAATAGATGAATGATCCCGCAAACCACCCACAAACAGTCCCTCTAACGGAAGACCGAAAGCACGGCCTCTCCCCAGATTGCAAGCTTACGATCTTCACGATCCAGCAGCGCTTCACCATCCAAAGCTAATCATCTCTAGAGAATTAGAGGGAGAAGGTTAAAACCACATTGGGATTCCAATTATGAGGATTAGGGAAACTAGATCTAGGTCTAACTGTGACAACTAGAACTAGAGGAGGCTCCAAAACTTGTGTATCCAAAAGTGCCAAAACCTCTAGTGTATATAGGTTGGAGGGTGGGTAGAGGGGGTGGCACAAGGGAAGGAAAACCTCCCCCTTTGGCTAGCCAAGGAGGGGGGA
>LR880970.1:858163970-858176473 GCA_904067115.1 Aegilops sharonensis | reverse complement strand
CTGGATCAAGACGGAGGAGACGCCATCGTCCCGTACGTGTGTTGAACACGGAGGTACTGTCCTTTCAGTACTTTGGTCATCGGTGATCGGAATCACGTTGGGAACGTCTTCGTCATCACCACTCTCAAGAACGCTTCCGTATTCGATCTACAAGTGGTATGTAGATGCAAACTCTCTCTCGTTACTCGTTGCATGGTAGAACTCATAGATGGATCTTGGTGAAAACGTAGGAAAAATTTTAATTTTCTGCAACGTTCCCCAACACAGCCGCCGCCGCCGCCGCCTCCGCCCGAAAAGGTCGGCCGCTGCGCCCGTAGCCCACACCGCCGTCCGTGGCTGGGCCGCCCACTGCGCCTAGCTGCCGCCAAAAAGAAATGAATGCAAAAGGTGAATATGTATTTCTTTATAAATATAAAAAATAAATGTAAGAAATACAAAATAAGGTACGAAGCTAATTGGCCGAACTTGAAGGTAGCAAGGCTAGTCCAGGCAAGACTCTTTAGATCGAAATCACTAGTTAAGGAGTACTCCTTGTGAAGATCACTCCAACTCCCCAAGGCTGCGACAAGCGGCACGCTGCATGTGCAGCACTTGTCGCAACCTGAGAGTTTTCCCTTTTTTAGTAGATCCGTTTATTCAAAACGTTTTATCTCTTAAACCATGCATCCAAATTCGAACCGCTTTCGCCGTTGGATTCCTCGCGTCGGGATCTTCAAAACTAGATCACATGTTAATAGGTTTTGACGAACTTTTTTTTCATGAAAAAAACCGGGCGAAAAAACCAAACTGGGAGCACGGGTTTTTTTTCTTTCCGAAAGAGAGACACCCGTGCCTTTGACGAAATCACAACCGTGCCTCTCGCGGAAGCAAAACCGTGATTCTCGCGAAAGAAAAATAGAAAACGTGTTTTTTTTCGTTTCCAAGGAGGCACGGCCGTGACTCTCGCGGAAGCAAAACTGCGACTCTCGCGAAAAAAAACATGAAACGCGTTTTTTCGTTTCCGAGAGGCACGGTCGTGACTCTCGCGAAAGCACAGCCATGCCTCTCGCGGAAGTAAAACCGTGACTCTCGCGAAAGGAAAAAACAGAAACCGCGTTTTTTTTCTGTTTCCGAGAGGCAGGGCCGTGACTCTCGCGAAAGCAAAACCGTGACTCTCGCGAAAGAAAAAAAATATATATTTTGCGCAATTTTTTTTGAATTTTTTTAGTCGAAAAACTAGGGAAGACCGGTGGAAAACCAAAACGTCAAAAAAAAACAAAAAAAATGTTTAAAAGGCCAAAAACGTGTGCGGAAAAATAAAATAAAAACAAAATACGGAGGGAGAGGCCAGAGTGCGGCACGTGGCGAATGGCTGAGAGCGCGCCAAGTGGCGCTGATCGTTGCGAATCTCCCGAAGGAGCGCTCGTTAATTAGTTGCCCCCTCTTTAGATTTGCGCGACGCCTGGGCAGGCTGGACGTATCGACCTGGCTTTTCGGCCCGCTCGTGGCCCGTTCGTTCTTGGCCCGCTCGGTCCTGGCTCGCCAGTGAAATTGGACGGTTCGGTCTGCCAAATTGGGCCCGAAAAAATGTCAGTCCGGTCCGGTCTTTAACCGGGCCGACTGAGCGGACCAAGAAAACACTACGACAGCCACCGCCGTTCCTCATCGTCGCGGCCACCAGCAGCCCTCGGGTGAACCACCATGTCTCCAGGCTTGCCCTTCCCTTCCATTCTCACCTCCCCGTGCCGTCCTAGCATCTTGCCGCCGCTCGCCGTCGCTATCGTGTGTGCACGGCAGCCGCTCTCGAGCTCTCGACCATGGCATGGACCCCAACCGTTGCACCAATTCCTTCCATGGCAGCGGTATTTCTTGCCATGGCAGCGCTTTTCACCGTGGAGACAAGTGCCATGGCAGCCACTTCAGCAGAGCAAGCACGCACTATCGGATCATGGGAGCGCTCGGCCGTGATTTTTGGATCGTGGGAGAAATGCTCCGCCGTGACTTTTGGATAGTGGGAATAATGCTCTGCCGTGACTTTCACGTCCAACAGATTACACAAGTACAGTTCCTTCAAAAAAAAGATTACACAAGTACAGTATTGTTTTGGAAGGCTCTAAATTTAGCGGCGGCTTCCTATAATCACGCGACATCGATCCTATGCTGCCGTTCCTTTTATTAAGCCGAAGAGAAAACAGAAAGTGCGAGACAAAATAGGTTTGATCTAAAAATCATGGCGTCATTTGATGGCATTTTCGACGTTAGATTTGATCCCCTAATCAGGGCAAGGCCCACGTAGAGAAATCATGGGCTCATGCACACGCAACATTAGGGCATGTACAATGGTTGATAAAAAAGTTTTATCTTAAGTCTTGCATGTAATTTAGAGATGACAAAAAAAAATGTCTATAATGGATAATCTCTTAACCTTATATTCAATAACTAGTTATTCCTAAAACGTGGTTAGACATATATTGTGCTAAGAGAACACAAGCCTTTTTTTATGAGCTCTCTTCTTCATCTCATTATTTATCCTACATGCCCTTACTTGCACTGCACTTTTAGGAAAAACTGCTAAGAAATACTACATCGTGTGCTGGTTCATGGCTACATAAAAAATCAATCAAACAACAGCCGTGCCGCCCAGCGCACTTCCACTGCACGTCGCCTTCCTTGCCGCATTACCCTTGCACGTCGCCCACCTCACCGCTGCACCCATGCACGTAGCCGCCGATGGTTGTTGGCCGGTCCGCTCGGTCCAGCTCCGGCTCGTCGCCAGTGCCTAAAAACAGGACCGCCAGGTTGGTCGGTCCGGTCCCGGTCCAGTCTGGACCGCCGGCGGCAGGTCCAAACTCTGGGTAGGTCAGGGACCGTGTCCACCCTGACCTGGGCTTAGGCCGTCACAGGTCCCTTTAGGGCATACTGCGTTATATATTAGGCGGGCCAGGAGGCCCAGGACTCAACCGACCTCATCTTGCCTTCTGATGAGCGACCCGAACTCAACCGACGGCGATCGATCTCTCGCGTCCAGAATCGCCGCCGCCGCCGTCCTCTATTGACTTCGCCGTCATCGCTCGTCTCGGGTAAGAGGTTGGATTTGCAGTACGTACGTACGTGTTCTTACTACTTTTGCTTTTGCTAACCGACGATCGACTTGTGCTTACTACTGGATCCATGTTTGCTGCAGATACATGGATATCACCAAGCTTCTGCTGGACGCTCAGCACCACGACGACGGCGTAAGGTTGGTGGCAGAGGCCGAACTCAAGCGGCTCGAGGAGCACGACCTACCCGGCTTCCTCCTGCGCCTGTCGTCGGAGCTCTCCAGCGACCACAGCCCACCCGAGTCCAGGAGGCTCGCCGGCACCATCCTCAAGGACTCGCTGGGTTCTGATGGCAACGTACACCCGATCAATGACCCACTCGTCCAGCGGTGGTTGAGCCTTGATCCATCCATCCGAAACACCATCAAGGAGTCGTCGCTCATGACGGCGCTAGCATCTCCGGTCGCCGACGCCAGGCGCACCTCGTCGCAGGTCATCACAAAGCTCGAGTTCATCGGGGACTGGCCGGACCTCCTTGGCCGGTTGCTGGGCAACGCGGCACAAAGGCAGGGCGTGCCGCCTCTAAAGCAGCAGGCCGCCCTGGAGGCGCTGGAGCATGTCTTCAAGGATAGGCACAAGTACCTGCAGCCGGATCAGGTTGACGACGTTCTCAATTTCCTCATCGTGGAGGCGAGCCGCGTGGAGGACGACATAAGCCGCGATGTCCGCCTCGCGGCAATTCGAGCTCTACGTAACGTTCTATGGTATCAAGTTTGGAGAATGTGTAAAGACGATGATGAGGGAACCCGTATAATGGCCGCGGTCCTCAATGCTGCTAAATCCGAAGAAACGGAGTTCAGGCAGGCGACGTTCGAGTGCCTTGCTGCGATTGCATCCAGAGATCACACCAAGTTAGAGCCCTACATGGAAACCATACTTGGACTTACAACCCAAGCTTTCAAAGGAGGTGTGGAATCTGTTGCGCTTGCTTCTATTGAGTTCTGGAGCGCTGCTTGTGAAAGAGAGATTAGGCTACAATACTACATGCGCGATGATGATGATGACAACGACGATGATGTCGTCGCTCTAGATTGTGGCTTTCTTGGCAAGCCCCTCTCTGCACTTGCCCCACTTCTTCTAGAAACTCTGTTAAAGCAAGACGAAGATGATAGCTTAAAAGACCTATCCACATGCTTTATATATAAAGCGGGGCGAAAGCCTTTCTCGGTAAAAGACCTATCCACAAGTGCTATGGAATGCCTAGGCCTTGCCGCTAAAAGTATCGGGGATGCAATTGTCCCTCCCGTGATGCGGTTTTTTGGGGCTAACATCATAGCGTCAGATTGGCAAAGTCGCAAGGCAGCCACGTTTGCATTAGGTTTTATCCTAGAAGGTCCCTCTCTTGAGAAACTCGCTCCCGTGATCGATCTGCTGCTTGACATGATGAAAGATCCAAACATGCAGGTAAGAGAAACCGCCGCAAGAACACTCCAGCGGGTGTTTGAGCTTCGGCATTCTCAAGCTAGTTCAAATAGAATCGTAACAAATGCAAACCTTCCTCGGATCATGGATGTGCTGATAGAGAGTACTAAAGATGTTTCAGAAGTGTCTGACAAAGTCTGTGGAGCTATATATTATCTTGCGCTAGGTTACGACGAAGATGCGCAATCAAAGTCAAAGTCGAACTCATCAGAGCTTTCACCTTTTGTTGAGCCTGTTATTGACGCTCTGCTTTCTGCTTCGGAACCTACCCCTTTGGGGCTTCCAGCATGTGCATTTGCTTATGAAGCATTGAGTGAGATTGTAAGAGTCGGTACCACAAGAGAATTTGAAGCTTCCCTAGCTATTAGAGTCGTAATGCCTAGAATCCTTAGAAGATTGAATGTGGTGGTCAATCATGACGGTGTAGTAATTTCATCAGGTGACAGCAAGATGAATCGTGGCCTTCTTGTGTTTTTGCTGTGTGGTCTAGTTCAGCTAATAATCGAGAAGATGGGCAGCTGGGACATAATCGAACGATCTGCACTTAGGGACTCTGCTCAATATGTATTGCTGCTATTGTGCCGTGTCTTAACCAGCAGCGACTGTCGTAGTGCACGTGATAAAGCAGCCCTTGCCATTGGTGCTCTTGCTCATGCCATCGGTCCGGATTTTGGGGAACACATGCCTATGCTCTTGCAGCATTTTACTGCGAAGCAGCTCTCTCCAACTTATTTAGAGGTGATGTGTGATATCTGCCATGTCTTGGGAGATAAAGTGGCGGTGCCATGTTGTGATCAAATCATGGACGTTCTTTACAAAGGCATGTCAGATGATGTGGCTCTTATACCTTCAATTGTGGCATGCTTTGGAAAGATCGCCCTTGCCATCGGCAGGAATTTTGGGAGGTACCTAGAGACTGTTATGAACATGCTTAAAGAAGCCGCCAACAACGGAAAATATCGTGCTCATGTTTCAGAAGAGGGTAAGGTTGAGTATGGTGACCCGCTTATAGAGGGATTGTTTAAGGCCTACTCTAGCATATTGCGGGGCATAAAGGATCCAATATCTGGGTTTAAGGTAATGGCGGCTCTAATGGAGTTCACTGAAGCTGTGTGCAAGGAGCAGAGGAGGTGCACATCATTTTCTTCATTGCCTTGGTTCGTTTTGGTTGGCTGTTCCTTGTCATTATATTGACCATGCATGCGCGTATTTTTGTTTCAGGAGGAATACAAGTGTGGTGCAAGCTGGGGTTGGTGCCTTGTCTGATCTTCAGAGGAGGTGCACATCATTTTCTTCATTGCCTTGGTTCGTTTTGGTTGGCTGTTCCTTGTCATTGACCATGCATGTGCGTATTTTTGTTTCAGGAGGAATACATGTGTGGTGTACGCTGGGGTTGTTGCCTTGTCTGATCTTCAGTCTATTGTTGGGTCATGGATCGAGGACATGATTCAATCTCAGTCAGCAGCCATGGAGGTTGAGGCCACAAATTAAGGCGTGCATTTTATTTTCTCAGCCATGGTGATTATATATTTTCTTACGTTCTCTTTTTATGTATGAAATAAGATAAAATTTATGGAATGTAAAATTATGATGCATTCATGTTAAAATATATATATCCGTGTGTGTGCGCGCGCGCTGAGCTGACAGAAAATCTTCCTAATTTGATGTCATGTCAAGGTTGGTTCCATGCAACAAAATATTCCTTTTATGTCAGTACGAGTAAGCAGGGATCGGTTTTCTGCATCCTGGTGGCACCTCTTCTTGCAATGATAAATCTTGCATGCTTCCATCTTGATCTGCAGGCTTAGCTAGGTGTGTGTCGCTTGCTCGAATCAGTAATCGTTCAGTTATTTCCTTCCAACCTTTTTGGGGAAATATAAGCATTTTTTGTTATGTATGATCGGATCCGATTGTCAAAGCAGATTGATTGTTTCAGTTCCTTGCGGTTGCACCGTATGTACATATTACATACTACTTATGTTAATACACCCACATTTGATTACTCCATTATCTTTTATTACATTTTAGCCGTTCGACGGTAGCAAATTATTGTCATGCAACCTTCCAACTATGGACGATTTAATGTGAATACCTTTTTATTGGACCAAACCAGAGGATTGCTTTAGTAACCAGCGAGTAGATTTGGATGATGTAATTTGCAAAAAATAAAATAAAAAATGTACAGTTCTCATCAGATGTCATTTGACCACAAAACTTGGCAAGCCTCTCTAACATTTGTTGATCATCATTTCCACAAAGTTTTAGATTTTTTCGAAATGTTTTGGGATGTTTTTCTTGCGTGGGTGTAGCATGGGTGCATCGAGCTGGCTCAGCCACTATACTTTACTCTAGAAGAATTTGGGTACCGTAGCACTTATACTTGCAGCCATACATCTCAAGAATTTTGGATGATATAAGAATATTTTAAGGTTGTACATTGTTGATGAAGAATGCGATAGCTACCCCGCACCCCCATCCAGCCTCCCAAGCCACGGGCCCCCCGCCCCCGCCCCCCCCCCCCCCCCTCCCCCCCCCCCCCCCCCCCGACCCCTCCAACCAACGGGCGCCCCCCCCCCCCCCCCCCGACCCCTCCAACCAACGGGCGCCCCCCCCCCCCCCCCCCGACCCCTCCAACCAACGGGCGCCCCCCCCCCCCCCCCCCGACCCCTCCAACCAACGGGCGCCCCCCCCCCCCCCCCCCGACCCCTCCAACCAACGGGCGCCCCCCCCCCCCCCCCCCGACCCCTCCAACCAACGGGCGCCCCCCCCCCCCCCCCCCGACCCCTCCAACCAACGGGCGCCCCCCCCCCCCCCCCCCGACCCCTCCAACCAACGGGCGCCCCCCCCCCCCCCCCCCGACCCCTCCAACCAACGGGCGCCCCCCCCCCCCCCCCCCGACCCCTCCAACCAACGGGCGCCCCCCCCCCCCCCCCCCGACCCCTCCAACCAACGGGCGCCCCCCCCCCCCCCCCCCGACCCCTCCAACCAACGGGCGCCCCCCCCCCCCCCCCCCGACCCCTCCAACCAACGGGCGCCCCCCCCCCCCCCCCCCGACCCCTCCAACCAACGGGCGCCCCCCCCCCCCCCCCCCGACCCCTCCAACCAACGGGCGCCCCCCCCCCCCCCCCCCTTCCGCCCCTTCACCGAGGCAGAATGCGTCGATGAGGAGTACATGGTCGACCTCTGCCAAAATCATCCTGTGCTCGTTGCCGACAAGTGCCGGTGGTTCGAGATGTACTCGAAGGGGATTACCAATAAGGCCGGGCCGTCTGGAGCTACTGATGAGGCCAGAGCGTTGGAAATGGCCAGCGAGTTGGTCACAATTCTCCATCCGAACACGTGTACCTTTGAAGGAGCAGGGCACCCCCATATGATCTTTAGATGGTCTGACGATCATCCAGTGCCCTGCTCATGGCAGTTGCCGATGGACACTCCCGCTCGTCCACGACTAGGCGATAGGCGGAATGACCGAAGAAGGTACCATTTTTCTCAGGCGCCCATGCAATGATGTTACCAGTGATGTGAGACGATGTGCGAATGCTACTGATCGCATCAACGATTGTAATCGGCTGGCCAATTACAAGAACACATTCATTGGTGGCATAGCGCGACGACACACTCCCCATGGCCAACGCGGGTCGCTATCTCGTATGCGCCTTATCCCATCCTCCATGCCACGTGTCCAGGTGTTGCTCTTCTTTTCTTCTTGAGAGAAGTGCATATTTCAACCCCCCAACTCTCGCCCCACTGAAATTTACAACCCCCAACTTCAATATCGTCTATACTACAACTCCGAACTCTTAAAATTGGCTAAGATTCAATCCTTCCTCCCCATTGACCATTTTTTGACACGGTGACAATCCTCCAGACAGATAAATGCTATTCTAGAAACATGGAAGGATCGGTATGCTACCAAAAACAGGACTAAAACATTTTAGAGGAATGAATGGTAGCCATGCAGCATTTCCACAATATCGTTATGATCAATTAATGTTCCGATTTTTTGATTGCGCCTCGATAATTTCGTTATCAAGATAAAGTGTTTCATTTGAAGAGTTAGTTAGCCGTCCTACCGGCCCGCAGATATAGAGAAAGAGATAGAGGTTGCCTCTCTTCTGGAACTGCGAAACCAAAGGGACGCTTGGAAAGAAGGGAACGCACGGCTCTTATCTGGTTCGAATCCAGTCCGTCCCGGCCACAAAGACTACACCAGCATGAAACGTGAACAAAAAATTCAAAATTTCCATAAAATTCTGTAAAATTAAAAAATTAATATATTCTTTGAAAAATCAAGAATACAATACTAAGCGTCTGGAAAAGTTATGTTTATTTTATATTTCTAGATTTTTGAACTTTTTATACAAATTTTAAGAAAATAGCCTCAAACCTTTTTTTGAAGGGAAGCCTTGCCACAATGGTTAAGTTGTTGCCTTGTTATCATGAGGTCACGGGTTGAGTCCTGGAAACAGCCTCTTGCAGAAATGCATGGAAAAGTTGCGTACTATAGACACAAGGTGGTCGGATCCTTCCCCCGACACTGTGCAAACAGGAGCTACGTGCACCGGGCTGCCCTTTTTAGCCTCGAACCTTTTTTTTTACTTTCCAGATTTTTCAGTAAGTCGAATTTTTTTTAGAAACTTCAGAAAGCAATCCCAAACTTTTTTTTGATTTTCAAGAATTTGAACTCTTCTTTTATTTTACAGATTTCTTTTATGTTTTTAACTTTTCTATTTTTAATACCGTTTTCTTTCTATTTGGGATTAATTTGAACTCTTTTTTTGGGCTTAATTTGAACTCTTTTTTGAATTGTTTTCGAATTTTCTGAACTTCTAATTTTTTTTATGACTTTGCTTGCTAACTAGATGGTCAATGGGTAAAAAACGGTCAATGAGGAGGAAAAGGTTGAATCTTGGCTGATTTTAAGAGTTCAGAGTTGTAATATAGATGATATTGGAGTTGGGGTTCAACGAGGAGGGAAGGGAAGGCATGTTTCTGCTGGCCAAAAACCAATTTTTGTCCAATATTCACTTTTTAATCTTTTGGATCGCCGGGTGGGGCTCGATGCAGGTAGCTCAAAACAAACTCGCTAGGGGGATTCAGATGAAAGATGATGATGCCCCACTCATTATAAATCAATTCCTCCTGACTAATTGAGCTTCTGTCCATTTTTATGTCCACAACATCCACGAAATTACCAGAAGGATTAAATTTTGCAACAAACAGTGCTTCTCAATCTCCCTTTGTTTCGATTTCGCAGTAACATTTCTAAATTAGGGGGCTCGAGAGGATCTATCCACCCCTACATCTAACATGTGACATCTATCTCATATACCAACATTAATACATGTGACATATATCTCGTATATTTTTCAAAGAGGAGGTTGAGGCGCCCGACATGTGCATCAATGCGATGCGCACACCCAAAAAAACACAAGTACCAGAATGGCCATATTCTCCAAAAGTAATGTCACAAATCTGCTATGGATAGTGCAAAGTAACATGTTGTTTTTTATAATACATGATAACGTGTTAGTGTCTCCCTAATGTGAAGCGTTACTAATTTAAAAATAATCACAACAAAGGAAAGAAAGAGTAAGTGAAATGTACAATATAGTCACTCTGAAGCACACGAGAAAATGTCGGTATAATAAGGAAACAGATAGGGGGCCACTGCAGAGCTGCTTCTCGTATGCAGTGCCTTCCCCGCGATAAATGGAAGTTGTAACACAGACCACCTGGTGGATTCCCACCGGTTTCATCTTCTTCTCTCTGGGTGTCTTCTCAGTCTTAACCTGGACAGTGGCGATCCGTAGAATATTCTTTTCACCTAGTAGCATATATACGCAGAAGAACATTAGAGGTGACAACATTTTCTTTCATGAACTGATCACCATTCATCATTGAGAAAGAGTTATAGATATTCACCTTGCACCATGAATTTATCTAATTTATAGATAAATGTTTGTAAACCAGCTTGGCAGATAACAAAGAGATCTCTGTGGATGGGAGCAGGCTTGACGTAAAGGTACAGAGCAGGAGGACTTGGAGGGAATGAAATATCTAAGCTCTTTTGGATGGATCAAGCTATTGAATGAAATGACATCAAGCATCTCGGGGCTGCTTGGAATTGGATCCTCCTCCTCCTCGTCTCCATGTTGCAGCAGCACCTTCTCGTCCCTGTACTCCCTGATTGCTTGATTGGTTAGTGGACAAGACATACATGAAACTAATTAATTCGTAATAAGCAAGATATATAGACAGAAACTTACTGCAGAAAGCAGAATTCATGTTGATCATCATGGACTTGTTCCACGGGCAACATATGGAGTATCCGGCGGCAGGTGGAGTGCAGGACTTCGGCGGCAGGTGAGCCGGGCGCTGAGTTGGGTGAGGAAGCCATACCCTTCCTTTCCATAGTAATTCGACATTGACCGGCGGATGCAGAGCTTTAGCCGCCTAATTCTCTTCCTCTTTGGTTCTTCTTCCTCTTCAAATGACAGCTTGTATGCGTAGATGGCATTGTCTTGTTGGATGTAAACGGCGCGGCCAAGGATAGGGATGTAGTACTCGTGTGTGGGGTCGGTGAGGACCTGGGTCCAGCCGGCGTCTGGGGTGGAGAGATCCACGGTGAAGAAGAGGCTGTTGTCGAGGGACAGCAGGATGAGCGAACCACCGTTGGTGCCGTGGCCGGGGAGCACGGCATAGCCCTGGAGGAAGGATCCACATCCACCCCACACGGGGAGGGACCTGTCGACTTTGCAAGGGTGGGTGTAGGGGCTCCCAACGACTACAACTCCGGCCATCCGCGTCTTCCTCTTGGATGACGAGGCAAAAACTGATGGGAGAAGAGTGGCTGGCGGACACGGCCCAGAGGTAGCCGTCGGCTGAGATGGGCACGCACCGGCCAAGCACGCTCGGGTCCGGCGGAGGCAGCTCTTCCTCCGTCTCGGTCTCAATCTCATCTGTCTGCAGCTGCAGCTGCAGCTGCAGGGCCCGGGTTGGCTCCTTCTCCATCGGCTCTAGGACGCAGAGGCAGAGCGAGCGGCCGTCGGGAGCCAGGGCGGCAAGTAAATAGCATAAAACTACCGGTTTACAGGCTAGGGTTTCAAAAAAACCAAAGCACGCGGTCCGGTCGAAACTAAAGCACGCGGTCGCTCTCCCTCTCCCTCTCCCTCTCACTCTCACTCTCACTCTCCCCCCGCGGTGGCTAACGGCCGTCAACGCCCGCGCCGTGAGCGCACGTGCCCTAGTGGGCTGACAGGTGGGCCCAATCCGTCAGCAAAACGGTTAAATCGCTAGTCACCGCGGGTTTGCGTTTTTTGAAACAGCGAACCGCTCGACTGGTAGTTTTCTGAGAAAATTAAAAATTTGGTAGTTTTTTGGAACCCTAACCTGTAAACCGGTAGTTTTAGGGCGAATAGCTCCCATGCGACGTCGTTGGTTGTAATAGCTCGCATGCGACATCTGCGTTGGAAAAAATAGCTCCCATGCGACACTGCTGCCTAATCCAAAGACACATGTTTAAAACTCGAATCAGGTGAGCGGGACCCACAGCGTGGGACCCACTAATTTATCCAACTCAGCATTGGTCAGGTGAGCGGAACCCATAGCATGGGACCCACTAACTTATCCAGGTCAGCATTGGTACAAGAGGACACCGAGCCGTGCCCCGAGCCGTGCAGCACCCGAGCCCATCCTCCCCCCCCCCTCCCCGACCGTTGTTGTTCTTCTTCTCCGGCGACGACGGGCAGCAACGCCGTTCCGGGCCGCGACCTAGCAATGTCGAGCTCCGCTTCAGCCTCCCGCCGCTCATGGCCGCGCTATGGCGCAGTGCCCATGACAAGGTGCCCTGCATGCCCATGTATCGCACCCCTGAAGCGGCTAGTCACAATGACCGACAAGAATGGCAACCTTGGGCGGGAATTCGTGAAATGCGAGAGCAAACCAGAGCAGGGAAAGGTGAGATTTTACTTCTCAATATGCCAATTTTGGTTTTTGTCT
>LR880970.1:858127502-858141593 GCA_904067115.1 Aegilops sharonensis | reverse complement strand
GCAAAGAAAGAAAGAGGGAGGAGGGAGTGCATTAATGAGGGGGTGGTGGAGGGGCAAAGAGGAGGGGGGGGAGGGGGAGCATTGAAAGGAACAAGCAAGTGCAAGGAAAGGAGGAGAAAGGAAGGGGGAGGAAGAAGAGAGCAGAGGAAGAAGAGAGAGGAGGAAGAAGGGGGAAAGGTGGTCTTTTGAATGGCGGCCATAGCAGTAGCGCAGGTCACCAACGCGCGCTACTGCTATGGGCGCCAGCCAAAATGTGTACTGCTAAGTTCCAATACCGATAGCGCAGGTTGGAAAAACACGCTACTGATAAAAGTGTACACACTGAAGAAATAGCAGTAGCGCGCTTCGTCCAACGGACACTATAGATCCTAAACTAACAGTAGCGCTGGGTAGAGGACCCATGCTGCTAATTTTTATTGGTCAGGTGTGTGGTGTGGCACACTTACCAGTAGCATGTCGAAGGAAACCGGCACTGCTGCTAATGTATACCAGTAGCGCTCTTTCAACCCGGCACTGCTGCTGGTGTGGGGTCATAAATAAACGCTACTGGTAAACTTCTATCTATAAGCATTTTCCTAGTAGTGTTAAGACTCCCATGAACCTCTCAAAGGGAACATATTGTGTAGAAATACAGGACCCAGAATGGAAATCTCGTCGACTAGGTGAACAAGGGCGTGCGTCATGATATTGAAGAAGGATGGTGGGAACACCAACTCAAAATTGAGAAGACATTGCACCAAATCATTCTGTAACCATGATAGGATTTCTGGATTAATTACCTTCTGAGAGATTGCATTGGGGAATGCACATAGCTTCACAATGTCTAATTGAATGTTTTCTTGTAGAAGTCCCCTCAATGCAACCAGAAACAATTGCGTCATAATCACGTGGCAGTCATTAGACTTTAGGTTCTGAAACTTTTTCTCTGCCCTATTTATTATTTCATTTATATTCGATGAGAATCCTGATGGGACCTTCATACTGAGCATCCATTCAAAAAAGATTTCATTCTCTTCTTTGGTAAGAGCGTAGCTGGCAGGACCTTGATATTGCTTTGGATGCATGCCATTTTTTTCGTGCATACGTTGCTGGTCCTCCCGTGTCTTCGGTGTATCATTTGTCTTTCCATACATGCCCAAGAAGCATAGCAAGTTCACACAGAGATTCTTCGTCACGTGCATCACGCCGATTGCAGAGCGGGCCTCTAGGTCTTTCCAATAGGGTAGGTCCGAAAATATAGATTTATTCTTCCACATGGGTGTGTGTCTCTCAGCGTCATTCAGAATATATTTTCCACCAGGACCCTTTCCGAAGATTACTTTTAAATACTTGATCATATCAAGTACATCATCATCAGTACGGTGGCGAGGCTTCTTTCGGTGATCTATCTCACCTTTGAAATGCTTGCCTTTCTTTCTTAAGAGATACTTGATCGGAAGAAAACGACGATGCCCCAGGTACATAATCTTCTTACATTTATCCAAATATATACTTCCGGTCTCATATAAAAATTGCGTGCATACGTGGTATTCCTTGTTTGCCTGTCCTGAAAGGTTACTAAGAGAAGGACAATCATGGATGGTTACAAACAGCAATGCTCGTAGGTCAAATTCCAGCTGTTTGTGCAAATCCCACACACGTACACCTTTTTTGCCCCATAGCTGTAAAAGTTCTTTAACTAATTGCCCACATCAATGTCGTTGCTGGCTTGCTTGGGGCCTTGGATGAGCATTGGCATCATAATGAACTTTCGCATACCATGTGTTATGACTGTTGCTCTGCTCCACAAAAGTATTAATGTCATCTGCACTTAAACCAAACCATATGTTCCTTGTGTCATCTACAAAGTCTGGGAACTTCCTCTCGATTTTTCTTCACTGCGACCAGTCAGCGGGTGCTCTCAACTTCCCCTCTTTCTTACGGTCTTCTTTGTGCCATCGCAACAACTTGGCATGCTCATTCTTTTGGAATAAATATTTCAACCATGGTATTATAGGAGCATACGACATCACCTTGGCAGGAATCCTCTTCCGGGGGTGCTCGCCCTCAACATCACCAGGCTCATCGCGGCTGATCTTATAGTGCAATGCACCGCATAAAGGGCATGCATTCAAATTCTCATACTCCTAACCGTGGTAGAGGATGCAGTCATTAGGGTATGCATGTATCTTCTGCACCTCTAATCCTAGAGGGCAGACAACCTTCTTTGCTTCGTACATACTATCGGGCAATTTGTTGTCCTTTGAAAGCATCTTCTTTAACATTTTCAGCAACTTTTCAAATCCCTTGTCAGATACACCATTCTCTGTCTTCCATTGCAGCAATTTCAGTGTGGTACCTGGCTTTTTCTTGTAATCTTCGCAATTTGGGTACAACAATTTCTTGTGATCCTCTAACATGCGCTGCAACTTCAACTTCTCCTTTTCACTCACGTAGTTTCTCTTTGCATCAGCAATGGCCCGACCAAGATCATCAGTGGGCAGATCTGATGCCTCTTCTTTAGCTTCTTCCCCCATTGTAGTATCATCTTATTCCGGCAACCCAGGATAGTTGTTGTCATCCTCTTCTTCTTCATTCTCTTCCATTAGAACCCCTCTTTCTCCGTGCTTGGTCCAAAAGTTATAGCCGGACATGAAACCAGACTTAAACAGGTGGACGTGAATGACTCTTGAGTCAGAGTAATTGCTATCATTCTTACCAACACCACATGTACAACACATAAAACCATCCTGCTTGCCTGCCTCAGACGCACGCAGAAAACTATGCACGCATTTATTGAAATGGGGAGAGCGTCGGTCATCGTACATCCATTGCCAGCTCATCTTCATTACACAACACCGAAAATACAAAATTAATACAAGTTCATACACACTTATTCTCATAAAACAACATACAACTATCTAGCTAAAGCACTTAAATGCAATAACAAATGCGATCAAGATCACAACTAAGGTAATAATTGATCCAACAGCATAATGATACCAAGCCTCTTTTTTATCTTTATATTATCTAATTTTTCTAATCTTCAAGCGCATTGCATCCATTTTGATCTGGTGATCATCGACGACATCGGCAACATACAACTCCAGCTTCATCTTCTCTTCTTCAATTCTTTTTAATATTTCTTTCAAATACTCGTTTTCGTTTTCAACTAAATTTAACTTCTTGACAAGAGGGTCAGTTGCAATTTCCGATTCACATACCTCCTAGATAAAAATATCTATATCAACTTGATGGGCATAATTGTCATAAACGTGAAATGTAACAAATAGAATTAAAAGATAATATACCACATCTGAATCATAAACCGGACATGGGCCGACGGGCACGGATATCAAGACCATGGCACTATATATAACAAACAATGATACAAGTAAGAAAATTATAGAAGTAACTATCTAAAAAGTACAAACATGATTTTCTTTATAAAAAAGGACAAGAACAAGAGGCTCACCAAGGTGGTGCCGGTGACGGGACGGTGCGGTCGATCGATGATGGTTAGGACGGGGATGTGCGAAGGCACTAAGTAAAACACACCTATACTATGCAAACTAAGAAGTTAATTTGAGCTCAAATTGCATATAAATCAAATAAACTCCAACTTAATTACTCCCAAACTAAAACCCACAAATCACTATACTTATAGAGCATTGCACGAGCAAATCTGTGGCGACCGGTTTTCCGGTTAATAAATTCCAGAAAATGGCCGTCATGCTCACCAGCCCCAGGATTACTGTTAGCTGATGAGGCACCAACTTGATACAGAAATTCCAAGCAATATACAAAATATGTGGTACAAGACCATTCTGGTCTGTGAGTACAACAAATGGTTTCTAGTGGTTGATGGCGGAAGCGGTTTGTGGAAACATCAGTGTCTACGGGCCTCCATTTCCCACAGGAACAGCTGACCAGGTAAACTCCTATCTTCGCGGGGCTGCTATCGTCATTGCTTAGTCCCCGGGGCTGTCGTTGCAACGTTCCACTCCACGCGAGAAATCTGGCCAAGAAAATAGCCAGGGAGAAGACAGTGAGTATTTTTGAATGTACTCGCAAACATTAAGAACACAGGTATAATTTATAACAACCGATAATCATGCCTTAAAAATATTCTATGATCACAACGTCAGCCATAGGAATGAAATCCTTGATGCATGCATGTAGGTTATTAATAAGTAACAACAAATATGTAATGACGGAGCAGAATGCAATGCCACAGTCGGGCGTCTGAGCGACACCGCATAAAGGACATATAAATAAAATGAAAGTAATGCCACAGTCGGGCGTCTGAGCGACACCACATAAAGGACTTATAAATAAAATGAAAGTAATGCCACAGTCGGGCGTCTGAGCGACACCACATAAAGGGCTTATAAATAAAATGAAAGTAATGCCACAGTCGGGCGTCTGAGCGACACCACATAAAGGGCTTATAAATAAAATGAAAGCAATGCCACAGTCGGGCGTCTGAGCGACACCACATAAAGGGCTTATAAATAAAATGAAAGCAATGCCACAGTCGGGCGTCTGAGCGACACCACATAAAGGGCTTATAAATAAAATGAAAGCAATGCCACAGTCGGGCGTCTGAGCGACACCACATAAAGGGCTTATAAATAAAATGAAAGCAATGCCACAGTCGGGCGTCTGAGTGACACCACATAAAGGGCTTATAAATAATCACAGTGAATATCCAGGAGGTAGAACCATCCCAGGGATACTCGATAATTCAGATAATATAACGGGTTAGTCCATGACAAAAAATATTCATAAACATTTCAAGTCTCAATTTCCGATCCAGTTCTGTTTTAATAATAACCCTTCCGAAGACCGACACTAAGACCGACACCTGACTCATCCCAGACTGAAATCCTTAATCAGGGACACGGCTATTCAAATAGGTTTGATCTCTGTAGAGGGTGTACTCTTTACCCATGAGTAACGGATTTCTTTAGTCCATCGGGACTAATTCCGCCTACGGCCTTTTAATTGAAAACACCTGACTTGCACACACCAGCTCAACTTACCGGTGTCTGGAATCACCCACGACACTTGTTAAGCAAAACTCTAAGTGGGGAGGCTACAACCTCGCGTAGCATGGGATCAAATTTGTATCGCGCGCTCTAAGGGGTGGCCTCCCCTCTCGGTCTCAACCAGAAACACCCATGCCCCCGGACCAGGTGGCATGCCTATCGGCTTCAACCGATATCTTCCACCATGGCCTCTCTGTACGGTGTGTGCCTGAAAGGGGTTGACAACTGACTGAACCGTACCCCACGTATGGCAGGGACAAGTGGTAGTACGAAACAAGTATGGGGTTACTGGAACAAGACTCGATCTATGGTCGACTCAGGAGGTTTAAGCATTCCCTGAATGATTAGCATAACAAAAATATTTCAAACAACAAGATCACCGCTCATTATACCTTACTATGCCATACCCACTACTAGGAAAAGGCCTACTAATGGCGCACCGGTTTTGCCTACTAATGGCGCACTACCGGTGCGCCATTAGTAGCACGCCATTAGAATTTTTTTACTAATGGCGCACCACTGGTGCGCCATTAGTATCTGGTATACTAATGGCGCACCTGGCAGTGCGCCATTAGTATGTAACTCCATGCGCCATTAGTATACCTCCCGGGGGGCCATATGTAACCATGTGCTTTGTCACACTAATGGCGCACTCTGCCTTGATGCGCCATTAGTATCCTTTGGCATACTAATGGCACACTCTGCCTTGATGCGCCATTAGTATGAATATTTGGTTTTTTTTTTGCTTTTCTGATTTTTGCACAAGTTACAAAATATATTATTGGACAGAATATAGACAGCAGCACACAGCAACATCAGATTCATCGAATACAATAGAAGATTAGTCTCCAAATACAATTCATCATATTAGTCTCCGAATTCAAAAGACTGAACAAAGATAAAACATTACAAGTCTCAAGACCGCGAGTATCGAGTTTGTCTTCACATTACAAGTCGATATCGATCATCTAAACTACCATCACATAAAAGAGAGTTGTGGTCATCACGATGAGCATCATCGCGATCAAACTGGTCCTCATCCGGTTCCTCCAACGCTCCCTCCTCTCTCCCGCTAGATAGCGGGCATATCTAGATTCGGCCTCCGCCCTAGTGGTGTACCCTTTGTAACTGTTACCGCTGAAACGGTGAACTTGTCTCCAACACTCCTCCCAGTCGTCATAGACTCCGGGAACCTTACCCTTGTACATGACATACGACGGCATCTCTATGCACAAGCCAAACAACAGACAATACATAAGCAATATGTAAGTGTGCAACAAAAGGATCGAAAGAGAAAAGCAAGATATTAATAGCACGATTCATGGTCCTACTAATAAATAGCACGATTCAGAACTACACATCACTACTTTCGACTCGACTCATCGGACAAGAGCATGGATGAAGCCGCCGTCTGTCGTGATGGTCATGAAATCGCGGTTGTTGTCACCCTGCATTTGTAGCGTTTCATCCATCTCACTGTTGGACGGTTGATATCTGACGAAGAACTGCCCCGAGGTATGAAGGACATCTTGATGGATGATGTCCGCAAACTCCGACTGGATGCGAAAGAATTCTTGTCTGAGGTCCGCGTCCTGGACTGCCGACAAGCTCGCGGCCCAATCTTTAAGATTATCTGGTAGCAGAAGTTGATGATGGTCCCTTACGATCGCCCGCATGTGATGGAGGGCGTAGTAGGCATCCTTCTGACCGCCAGGCGGCTGCTTCACAGAGCAGAACTTCGTATTGTGTGAGAACATGTGCTTGCCGTACTTACGAACTGCCCTGGTGAAGGTGCCTCCAGATTTGGCGTAGCCGGGGAGAACATCATCAAGAACTTTCTTGAGATTTGTGTAGTCTATCTTGGAGTTACGGTTCAGGTCGAAATACGTAGCCATGGAATATTTCGGGCTTAAGAGGATGAGTGTGCAATGTGTGTCACTGCACATAACACGGAATGTTAGAAAAAAAGAACGATCAAAATCTAAGAAACCATATGTTACGGGGCGGTTAAGGGATGACTTACTCGGGAAAGTAAGCCACAAGGAAGTTATCCTTATCTGGGTTTGCCAGAATGACGCCTTCGAGGTGTGAACTCGCAACTTGGCGGTCCCCAGCGTTGTTCAAGTGCTTGGCACGCATGTAGAAGGGGTCGACTATCATGATGTCCGGGGTCTTGTCTCTAATGATCCGCATCTTCATACTCAGCGAAAACAGCCGAACGAAGGTGTAGTGCAGCGGATGAAGGTTAAACATAGCAAAGATGTCATCAAACCGCAGGACGATCGTACCCCCGATGTTGCCATCCGCAAAGCCCTTTCCCTCTGGCACCTTGGCCACGAAAATCGGGTATGCCACATCATTCTCTCTCAGACGCCGCTTCTCCAAAGAATGAACACTGTCGTGCAGACTCCGCATAGCACCGGTTGCAGCATTCAGCATATTTGGTGGTAGCATCGCCCTACCCGCCACATGCACCCTCCTCGAGATATCCTTAGGTGAAGGTGGCCCGTCCTGAGCACGGATCGAACTCGATGCCGGCTGGCTCACACCGGCGCCCTTGTTAGTCTTTCGTTTCCGTCTCTTCTTCTTGATCTCCTGTAATGGGACCGAGTTCTGCTCAGAGACCGCTGTCTTGAGCGTGTTGGGGCTGATAATATTTCGCACCTCAGCTATCTGAGGCTCGGTGAAGGCGGGAGCTGGAGGCGTCTCCTGAGAACTGAACGCCAGACGACGCCTATTGCAATTGGATTTCTCCGACGTACCAGCTAGATTGCGGTCGTCTTGGTTGGGTTCTTGAGAAAGAGGCCCGCAGAACTCGTCAGCGTACCCATGTTCGGCAAAGTACTTATCGACTTTGGTAAATGTACCATCGTCGTTGTCGTCGTCGTCCGGATCCTGTGCCATAGGGCTGTCCAGATCATGTGCCATAGGGATGTCCGGCAGGTCCGGTAGCATTGCGGCATTCTTGCCATGGCTTGGCGCCGGCACGACTGGCTGTCTTGTCTGTGGGGTGGTGTCCCCCGCCCCCAAACGAATCTGGCTCTTCAGCCAAAGCAGCGGCCAGTTTACGCAGGCGCTGAGGGTCATCTCATCTTCTCCGTCGGCCCCAGCGGGTCGAACCGGAGGTAACAGCTCGTCGCAGCCTGGCAGCACCTGAACCACTTCATCCCTATACACTGTGGGTGGCATCGGATTACCGTGGAACATGCGGTTGTCCGGTTGAACGATTCTGCCCTTGGCGACATCGACCAACTCGCCGCCCACGAAGTGCAGAAGAGTGCAAGGAACGTCGGCGGTGCCCTGCGAGAACATGTACAGGGCGTCAGGGATGCCCAGTCAAAGGCAAGGAGATGAAGTCATCGGCCGAGAGGCTTAGTTACCGTGATGCCGTCGAGCTCGGCTAATGTCGAGGCACCGCCAACGGCGGGCATGCAACTGATGGAGGGGGAGCTTGCTGGCGAGGTGCCGGCCGGCGTACACCCGGGTGCATTAAGCTCCAATGCCCGTGCCGGCGCCGGAGACACGAATACCGCCTCCGCCGGAGACACCAATGGCGCCGCCTGCACGCTGTGCGAGTTGCTGGCCGTGAAGCTGGGAACCGGGGGAGGCCCCTGTTGGCCGCCCGCAATCCACGTCGTCAGCCCATGAATCAACGTAGGCACCATGGCGTTGAGCTTCGTTCCCAGTTGTTGTTCCACTTGCTCTTGGACAAGCTCCGGAATCCGCGCCACTTGTGCCTTGAGTGCTTCAACCTCGCGCGTCTGGATTTCTGAGCTGGCCTTTTTCTCCTTCCGCACACCAGCGGTATAGTATGACCCCCATTTTGTGGACAAGCCTTTGCTGGCCACACGACCACCTGACGTCGGCTTAGTGAGCTTATCCTTGCTTTTCATTATGTTCAACGCCCTATTTAAAGGGCTGTCGAAAGGGGAGCTCTGAGACGACCCCGCGCTACTGCTTTCAGTTTCCTACGAAAGGAACGTGAACCATTTAGAAATATTGGGGATTAGTTAGAGTGCAACCATATGGAGCTAATTACGCGGGGGTGTATTCCTTACCAGAACAAGCTCAAGCGCCCTGGTCTTTGGATCCGTGGTAAGCTCCTTTGTTATCGGGTCCTCCATGTACCGGGCCCTGACATAGTTCCTGGTCTGCTTGTTACCGCTGTATTTTCTCGAAGCGGGGCGGTAGGCCTTGCTCGGCACGCTCCGCGTCCTCCTTGTCCCATATAGGCTCCGCCACTCTGTAACCGCTGGGACCGAGCTTGTGTTCCCCTAAGTTCAACTTCCGCATTTATTTCACCCACTGACTTGATTCGGAGGTTGCACTGGTCGAGCACTTGATCTTGAACTCCTTGTACTCATCTTCGCTCATCAAAGGATATTTCGCCTTGATCTTCTCATAACTATCACCTTTATCAATCATTTTCTTCACCGCGCTTCTCCAAGTAGACAGGGTCGTGCTCATCTTCGTGGGGGCGGCACTGTTCACTTTATTCCCTGAGAGGCGTGTGTTTTCAAATTCGGCGGGGTACTTGTATCGTTCGTGCAGCTTCGTGAAGAGGAGGTTGCGCAAATTCCCTCGGTCCTTATGCCTAAGGTTCTCGGTGTTGATCAAGACGGTGCTCCGGAGAATGCACCCGAGCTGAACCGAGTACCCCTTGACTATATGTTTGGGCTCCGCTGGATTCCCGTCGGAGTCCACTTGAGTGAATTCCTCCTTGACGGTGCGGAGCGCATTTGGACGCCGGTCCTTCCTTTGCTTCTTCGATTGGCTGCCATCTGTGTGTGCGCCGCCATCATCAGTGGTGGCATCCTCGGCGGCACCATCAGTGGTGTCATCCCCGACGCCACTAGGGGTTGTGTAATCAGGATCGGTGTCTTCCGCGGCGTCCTCATAGCGGTGAGGTTGTTCCTCCATCTCCTGGGACAGCTCCCTGAATTGCTTGCCGCCCGAACCACCGGCCTCATCGTTGTGGGCCATGTTTCGCTCTAAGTAGGAAAAAAGTTTGGTCAAAAAGTTGGTTATTGTCTCATCATTTAGGGTTTATCGATGCCGAGGCACCCTAGGTTGGGCCTAATCACTTGGCACTAATCACTTGGCTCTATTGCCACCTATGTTGGGTTTATCATCTAGGGTTTATCGATGCTAAGGTGAATTCTAAGTTGGGCCTAATCACTTGGCTCTATTGCCACCTATGGTTTAATGCAGCAAGAATGGCAGGGCAGTTGATCCTACTTAACTAAGTACTAAGATATCCCGGCCCATGCATTAGTCGCAAGTACCCCATATGTCCTATTTTTAGCAAAGTCATGCTAAAATTCACGGAAAATTTTAGCATGACCTTTGCTGAAAATAGGACATATGGAGTACCCGAATTTGCCAGAACGGAAGTCAATCGACATTCCGGCAAACTCAAGGGCCTATCTTTGCTCAAGTTTTTGACAGTAGCCTCTGAAGAAAACAGCATTGCAACATTCAAGTTCACATGATAAAAAAATCATCCACATTCACCAACCCACATGATGTTAAAACCAACATGAGCTGTAAACAGACTTAGAAAACCCACATGATGTTATAACTGTATACACTGAACATGATGATACCAAATGGGAAGGGAAATTGTACCACTCTAGATTAGTGTAGCCACTATCTAACAAAGCCAGAATGTTAACAAAATTACACCATGATGATACCAAATTCTTGTAGCAGTACAATGAGTTCACAGGATAAAAAAATCATCCACATTCATCAACCCAAAACTGGTGGAGATACAGCAAACCAAAACCTCCCAGGTTGCATAACAATAGCAGCAACATGTTTATTCTTCTTCTTCATAAACATTAATTGGTGTGGGTCACTCTATCTGCCCTCTAATGACTCACTCAACTTAACAGGAGAGCCCACAAGCATTGTTTTGATTCCAACAGCTGCTGTAAAATACATCCAGCAAAGGTGCTCTAAAATCAGAAATACTACCCCCCCAAATCTTTAGCTCAATTCTGAAAATACATGGTCTTCTAGTTACAATACTACGCCCCAACAGTCAAAATTTCAAACCACACACTTACTTTCAACTATAAACAAAACTGACTTGCTGTTAATGAACAGTGGCTAAAGATATATAAAACTCCATTGCAAATGTGCCATGTCAATAAAACATCTCATGGAAGTAAACTACTAGCAGGCTCAAAAGTCAAGTAAACTGAAGATTATGACAGCTTGCAAACACAGGACCATGTCATTATCATGGCAGTCCACTATATATTTTTATGACAAAATACATCATTATCAGGGCACATTATGGCCATTTTCTTACATGATGCTAACTGTACCTAACTGAACATATTTCTCACCTTGGAGGTGTTGTTGCTGCTGCACTGTCTGAACTTCAATTCCTTTACCTCCTTGGAAACCTGAAATATGCAGATGTATATGATGATTCTAAGAAAAGGGAAAAGGTGTATCAAGAACAGATTCACATGTGTGGCTGTTAGCCATTTTATAACATTGCATAGCATTAGTCAGACAGAGCTGAGCCTTTCAGCACTATATAATATTGCCATATAAAATTACAAATTTGCTAACCCTAGAACACGGGGGAAGAGGGCTGTGGTACTTGCGGGAGGTAGCCTAGGGGGGAGGAGGGGAAGGGGGGAGAGGTGAGGAATCACCTGTGGGATAATGGCAGCCTGCCGTAGGAGGGCGCCGGCGTCGAGGAGGCGGCGGGCGGCGGCGCGTCGAGGAGTAGGCGGCACGTCGAGGAGGAGGCGGCACATCTAGGAGGAGGCGGCGCGTCGAGGAGGAGGTGCGTCGAGGAGGAGGCGGCGTGTTGAGCTTGCCACCCACCTTAGAGCCGGAACCCTAGGGCGTGCAGGCGCGGCGGATGGAGGGGACGGAGGGGGCGGCGCTCGCGGGGGAGGCGGGGCTTGGGGGGAGGTGGTGCTCGAGGGGGAGGAAGGGGCGAGGGAGGCGGCGGGGGCGCGTGGGCGGCTGCGGCGGACGGAGGCGGTGGCTGCGGCGGCGGCGTACGGTTGGGGTCGATCGAGGGGAATCTGGCGAGGGAGGGAGGGAGGACACAGTGCGAGGGCAGTAGGTGGAGTGGGGGGAGGGTTCTAATGGCGCACCAACCCCTCGTGCGCCATAAGTACGACTATTCTAATGGCGCACCTCCCCTCGGTGCGCCATTAGAATTTTGTTTTAATCTAGCCCGACTTGTCAGGTTATATACCAACTAACCCTATCTACATCAGAACCCGCCCACTAGCCCGACTGGTCAGCACGCAGCACACACACCAAGAGGTCCTGGGTTCGATTCCCAGGCACCCCAATATTTTTTTATGCATTTTAAATGCTGTTTGATATTTATTTGTGTTTAAATATGTTCAAACTTGTTTAAATCATAACAATAATATTTTTTTATAAAAACAGTAATAATTTTTTTAAAAATATGTTCAAATTTGTTACTTGAAAATATCATCGGCGGCGGCGGTGGAGCGGGGGAGGGTGCGGGGGGTGCCCGTTGGCGGCGGTGGAGCGGGGGAGGGTGCGGGGGGCCGGGTGCTCGTCGGCGGCGGTCGAGCGGGGGAGGGTTGCGGTGGGTCGTCGGCGGCGGTGGAGCTAGCGGGGGAGGGTGCGGGTGGGATCGAGATGGAGGGGGGTCGAGATCGAGATGGAGGGGGAATCGAGATCGAGATGGAGGGGGATCGAGATCAAGTGTCCTCATGAATTCAAAAAGTGCCCATGAAATTTAAAAATATTCATGATATCAAAAAGTGCCTATGAAATACAATCGAGAAATGAAGACTACGATTTAAATACAATCGATCTTAGCTAGCTATCTGTTCACAATCTTCTTGCCCTTCTTTTTCACAAATGGAGTTCTTCTGTGGAACGGACGTCCTTTAGGTAGGGTGGTCCTGCTTCTTCTTGTGGTGTGTGCTGCTACTTCATCGTCGTCGTCATGTTCGATCTTCGGGTCGCCGTACTTGTCGAAGTCTTGCTCATTGGCTACTCCATCCATTCCAATGATCTTCCTTTTGCCTCTCCTCACGACAACACGACTGGGCTTTGACGGGTCGGTAATGAAGAAGCATTGGTCCACTTGGGAAGCCAGTACCCATGGCTCATTTTTCGCAGTGACGTTTGCGCCTGCAGTCTTGGATTTGGCTTCGGGTATAACCATGGTGGTGAAATACCGGTCTTCTTTTAGGACGCTCTTGGCCCATCTGACACGGAACATCGGGACCTTCTCTCCAGCGTAGCTCAGCTCCCAGATCTCCTCGATCCTTCCGTAGTATCTGTCCTTGTCGTTGCCGGTGTAGGATTCCATCGTTACCCCGGAGTTCTGATAACCATCGCTCTTCATGTCGTTGTCCTCGGTGTAGAATGTGTAGCCGTTGATATTGTACGCCTCATAGGTCATCAGGTTGTGCTCGGCGCCCTGTGACAACGCGAATATGAGTTGTTCTTCCGCAGAAGAATCCTCATGTAAAGGGTACGACAGAAGCTTCTGCTTGAACCAACGCGTGAAACATGAGTTGTGCTCTTTGAGTATATCTCTGTCCGTCCTCTGTTGGCCTCGGTCATTGTACGTCTTCTCAATAAAGGTTTTGTGCTCTACCACCCAAGGATCGACCACGTCTATGTGTTGTAGCGCGACTAGGTTTGCTCTTTCAAAGTCGGCGAGTCGACCCTCGTAGTCGACATGCATTTCGCGGCGACCCTCACGGTGACCCCATCCAGCGAGCCTGCCGAGGTGCCTGTTGACGGGCAGACCAACGGGGTTCTCGATGCCTAGATAATTCGTGCAGTAGGAGATGCACTCTTCGGTCAGAAAGCCCCTGGCTATACTTCCCTCTGGACGTGACATGTTCCGAACGTATCCTTTGATGACACCATTCATCCTTTCGAACGGCATCATGCTGTGCAGGAACGTCGGCCCGAGTTGGATGATATCCTCCACGATATGGACCAGCAGATGCACCATAACGTCGAAGAATGCGGGCGGGAAGTACATCTCAAGCTCGCATAGTATCACCACGATCTCTTCCTGTAGCCT
>LR880970.1:858101891-858124505 GCA_904067115.1 Aegilops sharonensis | reverse complement strand
ATTAGCATACTCATGTGAATGTACTTCCTCTTCATGCACAACCAAGGGGGAAGGTTGTACATCCACACAAACACAGGCCAGGTGCTATGTGTGCTTCTCTGGCTGCCAAACGGATTGACTCCATCGGTGCTCGCGCCCAGCACGATGTTCCTTGGATCCTTCCCAAATTCTGGGTATTCGAAGTTCAACGCTTGCCACTGGCTCGCATCCTTAGGGTGACTCAGCATCTTGTCTTTTTTATTTATCTCCGGATCATTTCTGTCATCTTCCCGCTTCTTCTCCTCCCTATCCACGTGCCAACGCAGGAGCTTTGCTACCTTAGGGTCCGCGAAATACCGCTGCAGACGAGGAGTGATCGGAAAGTACCACACCGATTTTCGAGGAGCTTTCTTCCTCTTCTTGTATCGAGTGACGCCGCACACCGGACATATGGTAGACTCCGCGCGCTCGTCCCGATAAATGATGCAATTGTTCATGCACACATGGTATTTCATGTGCGGTAAATCCAAAGGACACACGATTTTCTTCGCCTCCTCGAAACTGGTCGGGCACTTGTTCCCCTTGGGAAGACGTTCGTGCCAGAATGACATGTTCTCGTCGAAGCATGCGCCGGTAATTTTGTGTTTTACCTTCATCTCCAGAGCCATGAGCGTTACTTTCAGGCGGGTATCCTCGGGCCTGCATCCTTCATACAATGGAGTAACCGCGTCTATCTCCAGTTGATCCAGCTTGGCTTTCTCTCGGGCGGCAGCTCTTGCGTTATCCGTCTGCTTGCGAAGCAGCTCTTGAATATGAGGGTCCTGCACCCAGCCTCCATTGTCGTCTGCTCCGGCATCTTCATCTTCATGATCATGCCCTTCGTCTTGATCTTCCTCATCATCATGTACGACATCTTCTACATGATGATTGTGTACATCATCACCGTCGTGATCATGTCCTGGAGATTCTTCGTCTTCTCGCCCGCCCTCGCCGCGGTGGTTGTCTTGTTGCCCTTCCTCATTTCTTGCCCGACCCCCATGGACGACTTCATAGTCATCTTCATCACCTTGCCACCGATAGCCATCCATGAAACCACGCAAGAGCAGGTGGTCTCGCACCTGCCCGGAATCCGGGTCCGCAATAAGGCTCTTCAGCTTGCATCTTCGACACGGACATCTTATCTCTGTCTCGTTCTTTTGAAGCATCTCGGCCTTCGCGGAGCTCAAAAACCTATTCACGATGCCTTCGGTCATCGTGCGGACCATGGTCGCCTGCGGGGTAGAGCAAAACGATATTTTAGAACCAAGAAAAAATTTGGCATGACCTTCCCTAAAAATAGGACCAAAAAGAATGCATAGTGCCAAAATTCTCGCCGAAACGGAAATGAATCAACATTACGGCAAAATATTGGCAACTATCGCATTTCAAATACCGGTACCTGCAAACACAAACATATATGCAACACCACAAACACAAGCAACACCACAAACATACATAGATCTAGCTAGGCCACAAAAAGTGCATGTGCACGTTGTTGGAGCGAGCTAGGGAGAAAAAAAGTAGATTTACAACATGAAGATAGCTTTCCCCTTACTTACCTATCAAAAAAAGGTAATTTCACCACTTAATTTTGATGAATCTATGGTGCAAATGAGGTGAGGAGGAGGAGGCAGCCGACAAGCTTAGAGAAGGAGGTGGGGGGAATGAAGTGGGGAAAGTGAGTGGGTAGGTGTGGCTGTCCAAAAAAATCTAGCTGGTCCCAGGTTACTAATGGCGCACCACTAAGCCATGCATCATTATTAACCCAACATACTAATGGCGCACCACAGAGACATGCACCATTAGTAGTTTTGCAAAAAAGTAAAAAATAATAATTTTTTTGATAATGGCGCACCGTGGCACAGTGCGCCATTAGTAGTTTAAACTACTAATGGCGCACTTTGGCATAGTGCGCCATTAGTACGTTTGCAAAAAATTAAAAAAAATAATTATATACTAATGGCGCACTGTCTTCGTCGTGCGCCATTACTAGTTCTAACTAGTAATGGCGCACTTTGCCATCCATGCGCCATTAGTTTGTATGCAAAAATGGGAAAAATCAATAGTAGTGGCGCACCGTGAGCACGGTGCGCCATTAGTGTCTTCCACACTAATGGCGCACGAGCAACCGGTGCGCCAATAGTATATAGTAGTGGCGCACTACTTGCCTGGTGCGCCATTAGAATCAGTCCTATCTATAGCCCTTTTCCTAGTAGTGACCGGACATAACCGTCCAAACGAAGACCGGCGACAAACTCACGCCTACCCAAGGCAGAGGCCTTCCCGGATTCCTTTCCGGTATGCATGTAAGGCACATGAGGATGATTACCATCATAAGTATATTCATTTCCAACAGCAAGGAAAATCACAAATATGCATTCATACAAATGATCATATCACATGAAATAACGAGCTTTTCGAAAGGGGGTGGTGTTATAAATGTGTCGGCTAACACACCAAAAGTATTATGCCGGGGTTCAGAATGCTTGCCTTCAAGGTGCGGAGAGGTGGGGGACTCTCCAAAACTTTTGAAAGTTTTCTCTTCTCTCCAAAATCCTATTTTCAAAATATTGGAATTAACACACAATTTCAAAACAGCACAAAAAAGTTGTTTGAAATTTTTTCAAATAAATCTTAAAATAAACTAGACAGAATTTGAGAGGTGTAGGAAAAAGAATCAATTCATTTGGAGTTATATTGAAAAAGTTATAGCTTGTCAAAGATTTGATCAAAAATCTGCTTTTAAAATAAAACAGAAAAGAAAACGTTTCGGGCAGAATACGTCTTCAAAAAGGGGAGACGTACTCAGGGTTTTGCGCTTCCACTTAAACACGTGGAGGCGGGGCTGGGTCTCTGACAGTGGGTCCAGGGGGCCCACTGGTCAGGTTTGACCAGTCCATCCCTCCCTCCTCTTCCTCTGCCCGAACGGCGGCGAGGCAACGGGGATCAACGCCGACGAACGGCGGCTCTCCGCGAGCTCCAGAGGGTCGGGATGGATCCGCAAGACCGGGGCGGTCCTCCCGATAGTCGTTGGGTCGGCGGGGACGGAGTGAGTTGCCGGCGGTGAGCTTCGCGGCGGAGGAGGCATTCGGGAGCAAAGTGGGTTTGGGGCTACGGTGGCTCCCGATCAAAATCGAGCAGGGGGACGGGCTTACGGGAGGAAGAGAGAGCTTCTGGTGTAGAGAGTGGAGAGGGGAGGCCCTGGTGGTGCTGGAGTGGCTGGGGTAGTGGCGGCGGCAGGAGTTGCCGGAGACGGGGAAGAAGACCTCCCCGGGTCGATTGGCTGTCATGGGAGAGCTAGGGGAGCATGCTGAGGCTACGCAGCTAACGAAACGCGCTCGGGGCCTCCTTTTTATAGCGCGACGAGGTTGGTTCCGCAGCGGTGGGGATAAGATCGCCGGCGAACCTCCTACCTGTAGCTTGGGCGACGTGGTGGCGACGAGAGCTAAAGGACACGCTTGCGGATGAGCTCGCACTGCTCAAAGGATCAGGTGGCGAGTGCTGGCGGCTTGGGCGGCGCCGACTTGGCCGAGACGCGCTGCGGACGCCGGCGTGCCGCCAAGGGCTCTGACGGCGGTGCTGTAGGCTGCCATGGCGGCTTGGCGCGTTGCGGGGAGAGGGTTAGTGAGTGGCGTGGCTTCGCAGGGCGGTGGCAAACCAAGGGCGCGACGCGTCAGCTCGGGCGCGGCACGTGCAATATGCATGCTCTGCTCGTGCCCAGAGCACGCACGGGACGTGCTCGGCAAAATGCCAAGGCATGCTAGAGGTCGCGGGTGAGGCTGGCAAGAGACAGGGCTAGGGTAGGGTTAGTCAGAAGGTAAATGGGCATGGTGGTTAGGTCAGGTGGCCAAGTTCACAAAGTAAACTTGGAACCATGCCAAATCTGGCTATGCACTCAGGGTGTTTGTCAAAATGCCAAAGGCATCTAGGCAATACTTGGGGTGGCCAAATTCTCCAGATCAGGGTCTCTTTGGATGGACAAGAAGGTGGTGGGGTTAGTTTGATAAAAGAAGAAACTTGTTAGTGCAAGTTTTGCAAAACCTCAGTTCTGGACCGAAAGCAAATGGCAATGTTGCAAGCACTTAGAATCGTTCCATAGGTCCACTCTCCTGGACTTAACGGTTTGGCAAGGAGGACTATCAGAAGAAAAAGGAATCATGGATCAAAGAGCAACTGAAAAGGTGGTTGCTGTACAAAACCTCCAGTTGGACCAGAATGGAAAAGAGGATGGTTTACTCAAATTTTCCAAAGAACATCATTAGGTTTTTGCACAAAGTTGATTAATATACTCCTGTTGACATCCCAAAATTTTGGTAGAAGTATTAAAGAAATATCTGAATAGGTTGTAGTGCAAAAATGCTCTCTGGACCAGATTTGAAAATATGGTGTAGAGCTCAAAATAATTAATGGGCAGAAAATACTTTTGCACAAAAGTGATTTAGAAACATCACCTGACATCTCCAAATTTTGGTGGGATTTTTGAATGAATTTATAAAAGGGGTGTAGTACAAATGGAACCATGAAGCTATGGAAAACCTTTTTCAAGAAAATAAAGATCAGGGAGAATATTATATAATTAATTCTCCTGATAAAAGAGAAGATTTTTCTTGAGAGGGCAAACAAGTCCAATATCATAAGTGAAAGGTTTTCAATTTAGGGGATAACTCCAAGATAACCAAGAAAAGAATGGTTTTGAAATCAAGAGAAACAAAGAAAAAGGAAAGTTAAATTTTCTGGCAAGATTTTAATTAACAAAGCAAGGTTAAAATTTTTGCTGTGTTACAAAATCTAGCAAGGAGAGATGAAAGGACAAAGTTGCTAACCTTTATGGACACTCCAAGAGATGGGATGCCTCAAATCTTGATAGATCTTGGCAAAAATGGAGGATGAGCTCGAGCTAAGGGGAAGAACAGAGAGGCGAAAGGAGAAAACAGAGAAATGGGCTCGGGCTGGACGAAGGGTTTATATAGGAATATCTTTAGTCCCGGTTGGTTATATAAACAGAAACTACTATAGGTAAAAAAATGAAGTGGAACTAATGCGTAGCCGTCCGAACTAGGAAAAATGGTACCATTAGTCTGGGGCCAAAACCTGACCGGGACTAATGAACAGGAGGAATGACATGTCTTCTACTAGTGCAATTGACCGCTCGTCAGTAACAAGAATGAACCATCCAATTATCTCGATGTCCTGGCTCTATTTCGATCCACTGCGTCTTCCTTTTTTTCTTCTAGCGCGGTAAAAACATTTGGAGGAAGTGGAAATCGAACCAGCTACCTCTTGGTAGACGGTGGTAGGTAGAAACCAAATGGTCTAGATTAGGCTAGTGATTAGATTGAAGTTACACAGTATTTGGACAGCTACTCAGCATGACTTGAGAAAACAAATCTGAACGATCCTTCATATCTCCCTCCCATGACCTCTCGTGCATGCATGCATGCATCCTTTTCAGTGTGTGTTTCCACCAATGCTAATTACTTGCATGCAAAAAAAAGAAACTGATGATGTCAGCAGATCCTTCTTCGGAACTGAAAATTTAAAATGTTTTGTAGCTCAAAACATCGGCTATATTGAAAAATTGTCTTCACATGAAAGATTCATTGCGACGAAACCTTCAAAACTAGATCCCATGTTAGTATGTTCCGACGGTTTTTTTTTTGGTAAAAAGTTACCACGCATGTGCTATGTAAGTTATCACGACTGTGACACACAGTTACCAAGTTGTTTTCATAGGAAATACCGGGCATAAAAAGATGGTCTTCCAACTTTAATAAGATGGTCATCCTAGATTCTTCCTATTTTGAAACTTCAAAATGTTTTGTAGCTCAAACTATCGCTTTGATCGAAAAACTGTTTTCACATAAAAGTTTCGCCAGGACGAGATCTTCAAAACTAGATCCCATGTTGCTATGTTTCAATGACTTTTTCAGATAAAAATATACAACGCATGTGCTACACAAGTTATTATACTAGTTGAGCGTAAGTTATCATGTTGTATACACATAAATTACCGAGGCATAAAAAATGGCTTCTTCGAGCTTCTCCCCACATGCACGCGCCCTAGAGAACGAAAAATGCTAATGTCAGGGAGAATTTCACCAAAATTTAAAAAAATTAAAATATTTTTGTAACTCAAACAACCGCTCTAATACAAAAATCATTTTCACATAAAAATTTGTTGTGGCAAGGCCTTCGACACACGATCTCTGAGTTGGTATGTTTCGACAACTTCTTTCGGTGAAAAGGTTATCATGCCTAGACTAACTAAATTATCAACTCCATTGTTTGTATATTACCATGCTATTCACACACGAATTACCGAAGGATGTTTTCAACAAGTCCCTCCCTCTCCCAGTCAAAAGCTATCACACCTAGACTAAGTAAGTTATCAACTTAGTTGTACGTATATTTTCAACAACTTTTTTCATGGGTCAAAATTATCACCGTGTTTGTACATACGTTAGCAGGTCTGGGAGCATGTGTTACCATGTTATTTACAGAGTATGTTTTCAATAACTTTCTTCCACGGGTCAAAAAGTTATGGTGGTGTTTGTATATAAGTTATCAAGCTCGGAAGCCTGTGTTACCATGTTATTTATAGAGTATGTTTTCAATAACTTTTTCCCACGGGTCAAAAAGTTATCGTGGTGTTTATACCTAAGTAATCAGGTCCGGAAGCGTATATTATCATACTTTTACACAGTAGTTATCGGTGGTATGTTTTCAACAACTTTTTTCCGCGGGTCAAAGTTATTGTGGTGTTTGTATCTAAGTTATCAGGTCCGGGAGGAGCCTATATTATCATGCTATTACACAAAAAGCTATTGGTTGTATGTTTTTAAAATCTTTTTCTCCGGGTCAAAATTATAATGGTGTTTGTACCTGAGTTATCAGGTCCGAGGGCATATATTACCATGCTAATACTTAGAAGTTATTGGTGGTATGTTTTAATTTCAACAACTTTTTTCCGTGGGTCAAAGTTATCGTGGTGTTTGTACCTAAATTATCAGGTCAGGGGACGATCTTACCATGCTATTACTTAGAAGTTATCGGTGGTATGTTTTCAACAACTTTTTCTCATGGGTCAAAATTATCGTGGTGTTTGCATCTAAATTGTCAGGTCCGAGAGGCTATACTATCATGCTATTTACACAATATTGCCAAGGTATGTTTTCAATGATGTTTTGTAACCAAATAATGGGTAAGTCGGTCTACAATAATCATGTTTCTATAAGATATACAACTTGGTAACAACAAAAATAACCATGTTGATAACTACAAGCCGGTGACTATATAATTGTTATGTTGGAACTACGTAGTCTTCCCTCCTATGATGACCCCCACTCTCACCAAATTACTACTAATATTTGTTGGGATTCTACCATGATACGACATGCCATCTTCCCTTTGCCAACATCTCCCACCTGTCCAAGTGCAGCTCATGTAGAATCATCTTTGATCCCACCATCAATGTCGTTCTCGGCATCATCGGAGTGCTCCCGGGATGCCTACTTCTATCAAGAAGTGAACCAGTGCCGGCCGCACAGGGCCTCAGATTTTTAGGGGCCCCGAATTTTTTTATAGCAGCTCAGTGCACAATACATATGCTAGTTCAGTGCAACTCCACTCACGGCTAAAAACAGGATCAGGCGTATATTACATCAACCTCGATTACAGGCGTGGCTGGCGTGTCGTTCGCTGATTTCTAGGAGTGAAAAAGAACCGCAACCATCTCAATAATCAGCATTATCAAGCACTTGAACGAATTTCCCATATAAATACTATCACGAGTATATAAAGTCACCACTTTCTGCTGGTGTTTGGAGATGTTTAACTCCATATCTAGCATTCTGTTCGAGCTATTCTCCGATTATTTGCGGCATAATGAAAAATACCCAAATATAAAAATTGTTTATTATTTTTCCCTGATTGCTGTAACATAGAATGTCTTTGAAGTATTTTGATGAAATCGTCACAATTTTTTTAATTAAGACCGGTTTCTAAAATATTTTAAATATAACATTGAGATTATTTTTACTAAAATGCCAACATAAAAAGGCCTTTGATTGACAACCGTGTTATGTGAAGGTGCTTGTAGCCTGCGGGTGGATGATGGCTTGGTCCTATGCTGCAGTGCATCTCTTTGCCAGGCATTCTTCTTCTAGTGGTAGGCCTATTTTAGGGTTTGGCACAAGGGCCCTAATTTTGCTGGCCCAGCCCTGCTTACTAGGTACTAGCAACCACAAACAGTGGAATCGCAAGGAACTGAATGAATCAATTTCTTGGACAATGAGATACGACTATACATGCAGAAACAAATATCTTGTTTCCCAAAAATGTTGGGAGGAAATAGATGAACGATTACTGATTCGAGCAAGGGACACACACGCACGCAAGCATGCAGATAGCTATAGGGTATGCAGATCAAGATGGAAGCATGCAAGATTTATCACTCCAAGAAGAGGTGCCAATCTATCAGCTAACGAAAGTTAATGGGCTGATTTGCCCAATTTGTGGCACTTGGGATTTGCAATTAAAGATTTGATAGAGGTGCTACACAGGATGCAGAAAACCAAAACACAAAGGAAGATTTTGGTGCATATACGTACAAAAAAGATGTGTATATATCGAGTTGAGATCGAGCTGAAATGCATGTACTACGTACTATACATGACTCAGAATACCCACAAGCTGATGATGCATCCTAACCGAGAGCTTGGTGTTGCCTAGAATGACTAAGTAATATTCCATACTTCCTTACTCATCTCCTCGGTCCATGTCTCAACACTCAAACGAAGATCAGACATGGCACCAACTGCAGCGTACGCCACACTTTTATCCCTGAAAGAAAAATATGCATATAATCAATGAGAAGGAACATGGAAACTTGAACAGCCAATCAAAACGAAGCATGGCATTGAAAATCAATGAGAAGGAACAGCCGTCCAAAATGATGCAAGACATTGAAAATGATATGCACCTCCCCCGCTCCTTGGACACAGCTTCTGTGAACTCCATTAGACCCGCCGCTACCTTTAACCCGGCTTTCGGGTCCGTTATGCTCCGCAATATGCCCGAGTAGGCCTTAAATATTCCTACTCTAAGCTGGTCATCGTACGCAACCTTTCCCTCTTCTAAACCATCAGCACGATATTTTCCGTTGGCGGCTTCATTAAGCTTCATCATGACAGTCTCCAGGTACCTCTCGAAATTCCTGCCAATAACGAGGGCAATCTCTCCAAAGCATGCCAGAATTGAAGGTTTAAGAGCCACAACCGATAAACCTTTGTAAAGGACATCCATAATTTGATCACAAAATAGCACCGCCGTTTTATCTCCCAAGACACGACAAATATCACACATCGCCTCTAAATAAGTTGGAGAGAGTCGCTTCACATTAAAATACTGCAGGAGCATAGGCATATGCTCCCCAAAATCTGGACCAAGGGCATGAGCAAGAGCACCAACGGCAAGGGCTGCTTTATCACGTGCACCAGAACTGTCGCTCGTTATGACACGACACAATAGCAGCAACACACATTGAGCAGAGTCCCTAAGTTCATATAGATAGATTGTGTTGCCCATCTTTTCGATTACGACTTGAAGTAGACCACACAGAAAAACCTCAAGAAGGCCACAATTCATCTTGTCACCTGATGAAATTACTCCACCATCATGATTCAGCACCACATTCAATCTTCGCATGGTTATCGACATTAAGAAAATAATTGCTGAGGAAACATCATGCTCTCTTGTGTTGGCGACTCTTGCAATCTCACTCAATGCTTCGTAAGCATATGCACATGCTGGAAGCCTCAAAGGGGTCTCCTTGGCAAGTTCCGAAGCAGAAAGGAGAGCGTCAATAACAGGCTTAACAAAAGGTGAAAGCTCGGATGAGTTCGACTTTGACTTTGATTGCGCATCTTCGCCGTAACCTTGCGCAAGAAAATATATAGCTCCACAGACTTTCTCAGCCACTTCCGAAACATCTTTAGTACTCTCTATCAGCACATCCATGATCCGAGGAAGGTTTGCATTTGTTACGATTCTGTTTGAACTAGCTTGAGAATGCCGAAGCTCAAACACCCGATGGAGTGTTCGTGCGGCGGTTTCTCTTACCTGCACGTGTGGATCTTTCAACATGTCAAGCAACAGATCGATCACGGGAGCGAGTTTCTCAAGAGAGGGACCTTCTAGGATAAAACCTAGTGCAATCGTAGCTGCCTTGCGCCTTTGCCAATCCGACGCTATGATGTTAACCTCAAAAAACCGCATCACGGGAGGGACAATCGCATCCCCGATACTTGTAGCTGCAAGGCCTAGGCATTCCATAGCATTTTTGGATATGTCTTTTAAGCTATCATCTTCGTCTTGCTTTAACAGAGTTTCTAGGAGAAGTGGGGCAAGTGAAGAGAGGGGCTTGCCAATAAAGCCACAATCTAGAGCAAGGAGGACATCATCGTCGTCGTCATCATCATCGCGCATGTCGTCTTGTAGCCTAATCTCTGCTTCACAAACAGTGGTCCAGAACTCAATAGATTTGAGCGCGGCTGATTGCACACCTCCTTTCAAAGCTTGGGTTGTAAGTCCAAGTATGGTTTCCATGTAGGGCTCTAACTCGGTGTGATGTCTGGATGCAATCACAGCAAGGCACTCAAAGATCACCTGTCTGAACTCCGCTTCTTCGGATTTAGCGGCATTGAGGACCGCGGCCATTATACGGGTTCTCTCATCATCGTCTTTAAAAATTCTCCTAGCTTCATATCGTAGAACGTTACGTAGAGCTCGAATTGCCGCGAGGTGGACATCACGGCTTAGGTCGTCCTCCACGCGGCTCGCCTCAACAATGAGGGCATTGAGAACATCGTCCACCTGATCCTGCTGCAGGTACGTGTACCTATCCTTGAAGACATGCTCCAGCGCCTCCAGGGCGGCCTGCTGCTTTAGAGGCGGCACGCCCTGTCTTTGTGCCGCGTTGCCCAGCAACCGGCCAAGGAGGTCCGGCCACTCCTCGATGCGCGCGAGCTTTGCGATGACCTGCGACGAGGCATCGGCGACCGGAGATGCTAGCGCCGTCATGAGCGACGACTCCTTGATGGTGGATCGGATGGATGGATCAAGGCTCAACCACCGCTGGACGAGTGGATCATCGATCGGGTGTACGTTGTCATCAGAGGAACACAGCGAGTCCTTGAGGATGGTGCCGGCGAGCCTCCTAGACTCGGGTGGGCTGTGGTCGCTAGAGAGCTCCGAGGACAGGCGCAGGAGGAAGCCGGGTAGGTCGTGCTCCTCGAGCCGCTTGAGTTCGGCCTCTGCCACCGACCTTACGCCGTCGTCGTGGTCCTGAGCGTCCAGCAGAACCTTGGTGATATCCATGGCTGTACTGTATGGATCAGCGAACATGGATCAAAAAAATAAGCACAAGTTCTCGGTTAGCGAAAGAACACGTACGTAGTACAAATCCAAGGAACAGGTAGTACCTCTTGCTTGCTACGAGAGACGAAGTATGAACTCGGCGGCGGCGGCGGCGAGGCGATAGGGATCAATCTGCTTGCTGGTTACCAATCCGTGAATAAGAGTAGGCCTTTTTCCGTGGAGCGAGGTCGGTCGGTTGAGTCCGCGCGCGTCGGTCGGTCCAATTGAGCGGGCTGAAAAAGGGCCCAAAAGAAGAAGAACGTGCCTCATATCTAATCCCTCCTTTCTCATTTATATGGCTTATTTGCCTCAAAAAAATTATATATATGGCTTATTATTGTCTCAAAATTCTTTCTTTTCTCAAAATTCGTGTTTTGACCATTTTCTGATATTTATTCGAGATCTGACCCTATTTTCAAAAAAAGAAAAGGATTTGACCCTTTTCCTACCGCCAGGGTTGATGGCGGTAGGGTATAACTGCTTACCGCCAGGGTCCTTGGTAGGAGGATCTGACTGCGCCGTCACCTCCGTTTAACATGAAAAATACTCTACCGCCAGATCCCTTGGCGGTAGGCTGTGCAACCCTACAGCCAAGGTGTTTGGCGGTAGGCTATTCCTATGTGTGGATTGGGCTCCCATCTCTCGATCCCATCCATGCAGGAGATAATTACACGATAGTACCACATTTGGCGCGGGGGTGGCGAATTGGTACCAAGATTGGTAATTATTATGTGTCAGTACCAAGTCTCGGGCAGACCGTTGCACATCGGGCTAAACTTCATATTTGTATGTATTGACGCTGGAACTGACCGTTCGGGCTTGCATGCCAGCTGCCACGCTACCGAATCGGCACCTGCCCGCTCGCTCACTAGATGCGGTCTGGCTCGAACCGGACCAGGCCTGCTCTTTCTCCTCTCCTTCTCCTCTCTTCCTCGTCGAACCCTAGCTCCCCGGCGCATCTCTACAGCGATGGCGGCGGCGACCCCGGGCGATGGTGGCGTTAGAGGTAGCGGCAGTGGCGGCGACGACTATGATGATAGCGCAAACATTCCCGTCTTCTGCAGCGGTCCGGTAGGAGCAATCGAGGGCAGCGGCGACGGCTACTCGAGCTCTGAGTATTCCAGCGACGACGACGAGTTCATGGAGCCAGCACTCTCCATGGAGCAGCAGGTACGGCTGACACAACTTTGGGTGGCGAACCCTAGCAATAGCCACGAGTTGACCCACTGGGTCGGCGGCGTCCTGTAAGTTTCTGTCTTCTTTGCTTCTCTTTTGTTTTCTAGTTAGGGTTATTGTGTGCTGATTAGGTAAATTGCATGTGAACTGTAGTTTATCTGAAAACATATGGAATGTTAGGATCCATTTTGACAATAATGATCTATTAGAGAGGAAGCTAAGCGGTTCAGATGTGACATATCTGGATATGGTTGATTGATGGAAACACAAGGCTTTAGTATTCATGATTCACTACTGTTTTACATGGAGACCTCAGGAGAGCAGGGCTTGGAATTGGTTGATAGTAATGTTAAACTACAGTTGATCAAGAGGCGGAATGATGAGAGCTTGGTGCTTAATTTGCTATTTAGGGCTTGTCCACCAGCTGTCAGTGTAGTACAAGAGGCTATTGTACAGAAGAAAAATTTAGATCCAATTGTTTATTCTGAGCCTGTTGTTTATGATCTGGTTGATCCTCCTGTTTATGCTATTGACCAGCAAGGTGTTGCTTATGAAGGTCAGAGTAGCTGCTCTATTGCAGCTGTAGGTCCTGTTGTTTTAAGACAAGAGAGCTGGAATGTTCTAAATCCAATGTTCAAAGCTGTTGTGGAAGAATAACAAGAGGGCTATCATGGTAGTTATGCATCTTCATCTGAAGGGCAATATGATAGTGACAATAACCCTTATTATATGGGGGATTTAAGGCATAACTACAATGAGAAAATGAGTGACGCTGAAGACATGGAGATGGAAGAGGGAAACAGACAGAGAGAGGAAGAAGTACAAGAACTAGAAGAGGAAGAAATAGAGGATGAAGACTCAGAAGAAGAAACAGAGGAGGAAGAAGAAGTGCATTATGACGGTGACACAGAGGTTGAGGAATTATTTATTTGGAGGATGATGACCCAATTGTTCCAGAAGAAGAAGAAAAATATATTTGTGCCAGCAAAGAAGAAGCAGAAGCTGCAAGTAAGGAGGGGACTAACAACAAGGCCACATTCCAGTGTTTTAGAAGAAGTCCAACCTGATTAGAAACCATCATCACATGAAGAAGATAATAGTTTACTGGAGGAGAGTGAAGATGATGGGTTTGAGCCACTAGCATCTGTGCTACCTCAAAAAAGGAAGAGCAGGGCAAAGAAGAGGCCATCTAGAGTATGGTACAATGAGAATTTGGAGCAACCACACCAACAACTACAACTGCAGGTGTGTTTGAGGCATCAACATCAATTCAGAGATGCTTTGTTGAGCTTGCACATCACTCGGTGCAAAAACTTCAAGTATCACAGGAACTCAGATCAGAGGATCATTATGCATTGCAAGGATTCACATTGCCAGTTCTGCATTGTGACAGCTGTTATAAAAGGGGAAAACACTTTGCAATTAATAAGATGAGAATACAACACACTTGCCCTAGTTCTACTGAGACAACCAGGGTAAGTGCCAAGTGGCTTGCAAAGCAATATGAGCTACTATTCAGATCTGATGTCACTACTAGCATACATACACTGATTGATGTCGGCATGGAAAAGTATGGTGTGGATGTGCCCAAGGCTATGCCATATAGGGCAAAAAAACAAAGTGGTTGAGGCTGTGTTGGGAGATCATAAGAAGCAATACCCAAGGCTGAGAGACTATGCTCAGACTATCATGGATACAAACCCTGGGAGTAGAGTTGTAGTCACTACTGTAACTCCAATAGCCACTGAAAAAATTCCACATCCAGGACCAAGATTCCATGCCATGTTTTACCGCAGTAAGGGAGGGATTTCTACAGGGTTGTATACCATTCATTGGTTAGTTTCTTTAGCTTATACACTACTTTGATGTTGTTAGTTTCAATAGCTTGCACATATAAATGCATTTAACATGTTATGTTTACTTCCTATTTTAGGTATTGATGGATGTTTTATCAAGTTGAGCACTGGTGCACAAATCCTTGCTGCCACTGGTAGAGATGCCAATAACAACATATACCCACTGGCATTTGGCATTGTTAGACAAGAGGACAAAGCAAACTGGTACTGGCTTCTACACCAACTCAAAATTTGTCTTGGAGGAGAACTTGGACAGTATGGTCCATATACTATAATGTTTGGCAGGCAGAAGGTATGTGTATCCACCATCCATTGCCTGCTAAATATGTGTTTACATGTTTATTAGACAGTAGCTTAGCTCACTACTAGGAAAAGGCCTACTAATGGCGCACCGGTTTTTCCTACTAATGGCGCACTACCGGTGCGCCATTAGTAGCACGCCATTAGAATTTTTTACTAATGGCGCACCACTGATGCACCATTAGTATCTGGTATACTAATGGCGCACCTGGCAGTGCGCCATTAGTATGTAACTCCATGCGCCATTAGTATGCCTCCCGGGGGGGCATATGTAACCATGTGCTTTGTCACACTAATGGCGCACTCTGCCTTGATGCGCCATTAGTATCCTTTGGCATACTAATGGCGCACTCTGCCTTGATGCGCCATTAGTATGAATATTTGGTTTTTTTTTGCTTTTCTGATTTTTGCACAGGTTACAAAATATATTATTGGACAGAATATAGACCGCAGCACACAGCAACATCAGATTCATCGAATACAATAGAAGATTAGTCTCCGAATACAATTCATCATATTAGTCTCCGAATTCAAAAGACCGAACAAAGATAAAACATTACAAGCCTCAAGACCGCGAGTATCGAGTTTGTCTTCACATTACAAGTCGATATCGATCATCTAAACTACCATCACATAAAAGAGAGTTGTGGTCATCACGATGAGCATCATCGCGATCAAACTGGTCCTCATCCGGTTCCTCCAACGCTCCCTCCTCTCTCCCGCTAGATAGCGAGCATATCTAGATTCGGCCTCCGCCCTAGTGGTGTACCCTTTGTAACTGTAACCGCTGAAACGGTGAACCTGTCTCCGACACTCCTCCCAGTCGTCGTAGACTCCGGGAACCTTACCCTTGTACATGACATACGACGGCATCTCTATGCACAAGCCAAACAACATACAATACATAAGCAATATGTAAGTATGCAACAAAAGGATCGAAAGAGAAAAGCAAGACATTAATAGCACGATTCATGGTCCTGCTAATAAATAGCATCGATTACATCTAAGTTGAACGACTGTCCAAACCAAAGAGACATACAAATTCATTAAAGTTTAATTACAACATGAGCTAATCAATGTTTCAGAACTACACATCACTACTTTCGACTCGACTCATCGGACAGGAGCGTGGATGAAGCCGCCGTCTATCGTGATGGTCATGAAATCGCGGTCGTTGTCACCCTGCATTTGTAGCGTTTCATCTATCTCACTGTTGGACGGTTGATATCTGAGGAAGAACTGCCCCGAGGTATGAAGGACATCTTGATGGATGACGTCCGCAAACTTCGACTAGATGCGAAAGAATTCTTGTCTGAGGTCCGCGTCCTGTACTGCCGACAAGCTCGCGGCCCAATCTTTGAGATTATCTGGTAGCAGAAGTTGATGATGGTCCCTTACGATCGCCCGCATGTGATGGAGGGCGTAGTAGGCATCCTTCTGACCGCCAGGCGGCTGCTTGACACAGCAGAACTTCGTATTGTGTGAGAACATGTGCTTGCCATACTTACGAACTGCCCTGGTGAAGGTGCCTCCAGATTTGGCGTAGCCGGGGAGAACATCATCAAGAACTTTCTTGACATTTGTGTAGTCTATCTTGGAGTTACGGTTCGGGTCGAAATACGTGGCCATGGAATATTTCGGGCTTAAGAGGATGAGTGTGCAATGTGTGTCACTGCACAGAACACGGAATGTTAGAAAAAAAGAACGGTCAAAATCTAAGAAATCATATGTTACGGGGCGGTTAAGGGATGACTTACTCGGGAAAGTAAGCCACAAGGAAGTTATCCTTATCTGGGTTTGCCAGAATGACGCCTTCGAGGTGTGAACTCGCAACTTGGCGGTCCCCAGCGCTGTTCAAGTGCTTGGCACACATGTAGAAGGGGTCGACTATCACGATGTCCGGGGTCTTGTCTCTAATGATCCACATCTCCATACTCAGCGAAAACAGCCGAACGAAGGTGTAGTGCAGCGGATGAAGGTTAAATATAGCAAAGATGTCATCAAACCGCAGGACGATCGTACCCCCGATGTCGCCATCCGCAAAGCCCTTGCCCTCTGGCACCTTGGCCACGAAAACCGGGTCTGCCACATCATTCTCTCTCAGACGCCGCTTCTCCAAAGAAAGAACACTGTCGTGCAGACTCCGCATAGCACCGGTTGCAGCATTCAGCATATTTGGCGGTAGCATCGCCCTACACGCCACATGCACCCTCCTCGAGATATCCTTAGGTGAAGGTGGCCCGTCCTGAGCACGGATCGAACTCGGTGCCGGCTGGCTGCACCGGCGCCCTTGTTAGTCTTTCGTTTCCGTCCCTTCTTCTTGATCTCCTGTAATGGGACCGAGTTCTGCTCACAGACCGCTTTCTTGAGCGTGTTGGGGCTGATAATATTTCGCACCTCAGCTATCTGAGGCTCGGTGAGGCACCTCAGCCGAACGACGCCTATTGCAATTGGATTTCTCCGCCGTAGAAAGAGGCCCGCAGAACTCGTCAGCGTACCCATGTTCGGCAAAGTACTTATCGACTTTGGTAAATGTACCGTCGTCGTTGCCGTCGTCGTCCGGATCCTGTGCCATAGGGCTGTCCGGATCCTGTGCCATAGGGATGTTCGACATAAGGATGTCCGGCAGGTCCGGTAGCGTTGCGGCGTTCTTGCCATGGCTTGGCGCCGGCACGACTGGCGGTCTTGTCTGTGGGGTGGTGTCCCCCGCCCCCAAACGAATCTGGCTCTTCGGCCAAAGCAGCGGCCAGTTTACGCAGGCACTGAGGGTCATCACATCTTCTTCGTCGGCCCCAGCGGGTCGAACCGGAGGTAACAGCTCGTCGCAGCCTGGCAGCACCCGAACCACTTCAACCCTATACACTGTGGGTGGCATCGGATTACCGTCGAACATGCGGTTGCCCGGTTGAACGATTCTGGCCTTGGCGACATCGACCAACTCGGCGCCCACGAAGTGCAGAAGAGTGCAAGGAACGTCGGCGGTGCCCTGCGAAAACATGTACAGGGCGTCAGGGATGCCCAGTCAAAGGCAAGGAGATGAAGTCATCGGCCGAGAGGCTTAGTTACCGTGATGCCGTCGAGCTCGGCTAATGTCGAGGCACCGCCAACGGCGGGCGTGCAAGTGACGGAGGGGGAGCTTGCTGGCGAGGTGCCGGCCGGCGTACACCCGGGTGCATTAAGCTCCAATGCCCGTGCCGGTGCCGGAGACACGAATACCGCCTCCGCCGGAGACACCAATGGCGCCGCCGCCGGAGACACCAATGGCGCCGCCTGCGCGCTGTGCGAGTTGCTGGCCGTGAAGCTGGGAACCGGGGGAGGCCCTTGTTGGCCGCCCGCAATCCACGTCGTCAGCCCATGAATCAACATAGGCACCATGGCGTTGAGCTTCGTTCCCAGTTGTTGTTCCACTTGCTCTTGTACAAGCTCCGGAATCCGCGCCACTTGTGCCTTGAGTGCTTCAACCTCGCGCGTCTGGCTTTCCGAGCTGGCCTTGTTCTCCTTCCGCACACCAGCGGTATAGTATGACCCCCATTTTGTGGACAAGCCTTTGCCGGCCACACGACCAGCTGACGTCGGATTAGTGAGCTTATCCTTGCTTTTCATTATGTTCAACGCCCTATTTGAAGGGCTATCGAAAGGGGAGCTCTGAGACGACCCCGCGCTACTGCTTTCAGTTTCCTGCGAAAGGAACGTGAACCATTTAGAAATATTGGGGATTAATTAGAGTGCAACCATATGGAGCTAATTACGCGGGGGTGTATTCCTTACTAGAACAAGCTCAAGCGCCCTGGTCTTCGGATCCGTGGTAAGCTCCTTTGTTATCGGGTCCTCCTTGTACCGGGCCCTGACATAGTTCCTGGTCTGCTTGTTACCGCTGTATTTCTCGAAGCGGGGCGGTAGGCCTTGCTCGGCACGCTCCGCGTCCTCCTTGTCCCATATAGGCTCCGCCACTCTGTAACCGCCGGGACCGAGTTTGTGTTCCCCTAAGTTCAACTAACGCATTTCTTTCCCCCGCTGACTTGATTCGGAGGTTTCACTGGTCGAGCACTTGATCTTGAACTCCTTGTACTCATCTTCGCTCATCAAAGGATATTTCGCCTTGATCTTCTCATAACTATCACCTTTATCAATCATTTTCTTCACCGCGCTTCTCCAAGTAGACAGGGCCGTGCTCATCTTCGTGAGGGCGGCACTGTTCACTTTATTCCCTGAGAGGCATGTGTTTTCAAATTCGGCGGGGAACATGTATCGTTCATGCAGCTTCATGAAGAGGAGGTTGCGCAAATTCCCTCGGTCCTTATGCCTAAGGTTCTCGGTGTTGATCGAGACGGTGCTCCGGAGAATGCACCCGAGCTGAACCGAGTACCCCTTGACTATATGTTTGGGCTCCGTTAGATTCCCGCCGGAGTCCACTTGAGTGAATTCCTCCTTGACGGTGTGGAGCGCATTCGGACGCCGGTCCTTCCTTTGCTTCTTCGATTGGCTGCCATCTGTGTGTGCGCCGCCATCATCAGTGGTGGCATCCTCGGCGGCACCATCAGTGGTGTCATCCCCGACGCCACTAGGGGTTGTGTAATCAGGATCAGTGTCTTCCGCGGCGTCCTCATAGCGGTGAGGTTGTTCCTCCATCTCCTGGGACAGCTCCCAGAATTGCTTGCCGCCCGAACCACCGGCCTCATCATTGTGGGCCATGTTTCGCTCTAAATAGGAAAAAAGTTTGGTCAAAAAGTTGGTTATTGTCAAGGAACAAGATCATGGTCTCATCATTTAGGGTTTGTCGACACCGAGGCACCCTAAAAGCCTAAGCTTTCATCATTTAGGGTTTGTCGACGCCGGGGCACCCTAAAAGCCTAAGCGTACATCATTTAGGTTCTCATCGACACCGTGGCATCCGGGGCAGCCAAGTTAAGTTTTCATCATTTAGGGTTTATCGATGCCGAGGCACCCTAGGTTGGGCCTAATCACTTGGCACTAATCACTTGGCTCTATTGCCACCTATCTTGGGTTTATCATCTAGGGTTTATCGATGCTAAGGAGAATTCTAAGTTGGGCCTAATCACATGGCTCTATTGCCACCTATGGTTTAATGCAGCAAGAATGGCGGGGCAGTTGATCCTACTTAACTAAGTACTAAGATACCCCAGGCCATGCATTAGTCGCAAGTACCCCATATGTCCTATTTTTAGCAAAGTCATGCTAAAATTCACGGAAAATTTCAGCATGACCATTGCTGAAAATAGGACATATGGAGTACTCGAATTTGCCGGAACGGAAGTTAATCAACATTCCGGCAAACTCAAGGGCCTCTCGGGGTACCTGCAAATTCATCACGACACGATGGTCAGAGACATGACCTTTGCAAAATGGTCGGAGACACAATGGTCTTTCTCAATGTGATCAATTGATGGATCAACACATAAAACATGTCCAATAAGTATGATTTATAGAGTCAACATCAGTATGAATATATATAAAGTTTTTCTTCATCAGCCAGGCCCATGCAAGTAACTGCATCCAGCAACTATTTCTGCTACTCTGTAACTAACTACACTCTGTATTTATAGATTCATTTCAGATGAGATCAGATTGAGCTCCAACTGTAGCTGTAGCTGAGGGATCCATGAGCCATCATGCCAGCCAGCCAGGAAATAAACTTTACTTTCCAAAGGAAATAAAAATACAATGCATACATACATACTTAAGCAGGTAGATAGATAGATAGATAGATGAGCATGTTCAGTTTACAAGAATGAATATAAACAAGCAAAGAATGCATGCATGCATATCAAAAGTTGGCATCTACTGCTACTGCTACTGCTTGCCTCTGCTGCTATTGAATATTTATAATTACCTGAAATTGTTCCTTTCACTACAAGTAAATGCAACTTTTCCATTAATTAAAATTAAATTGTTCCTTCGTGATATTCTCTCTTCATCTACCCCTGGGAGTATTTCTAACTTGAAAATCTCTGGTGAACTGCCTGATGATGTACTGGCAGTACAAGCTCTCTTCTTTTCTTACATTTGCTTGTTCTATACCTTTTTCCGTTAACTGATTAAACATGCAGTGGAGTAGTGTATTGCGGTGCATGCAGTGGAGTAGTGTATTGCGGTGCATGCAGTGGAGTAGAGCAGAGAATTTGCAAAGAACTATAGTATCACTGGAGTAAATTGCAGTAGTGCAAGTTTCAGTAGACCAGAGAATATCCCTACAGTAGTGCCCTCCAACAGTAGTTCTTGCTTGCAGTAGTTTTAGGGAGTACTGCAATTTTGCAAGTTTAAAGTAAAACGTTTCAGTTAATGCAAGTACTCCTCTTGCTCTCTACTTTCTCTCTTCTCTTCTTCATTTAATTAACTGAATTTTACTGATGTTGTTGTTAACTGAATTTTACTAGTTAAACACATTATAACTTGAGTGTAACTCAGGACAAGTTAAACTTAAGCTAGAAGATACAAGTTGAACACACACCAGGCAATTTTTATAATATTATCAGAAAAATATCTTCAGTGTAACTCAGGACAAGAAAAATCTCCACCAGAATAGGACTAGCATTTAAGAGTAATTTCCTCCAGTCAAACAAAGTTCAAACAAAAACTGACAACGGTCTTTTGATTAAGAGCCAAGTCACAACACTCTTTGAAGTTCAAACAAAAACTGACAACACTTGTTTGATCTGTCTCCTCCAAGAAAGAGCCAAGTCAGTCTCACCCAACTAGGGAAACATCAGTTAGACCACTAGCAATTGGGAATACACAACTGGGGCTAGGTTTGTGCTCTAGCTAGGCAGTAAAACAGAGCATATAGAGGCATTGCCTGCCTCTGCTGCAAGTGGGGATGTGAGCAGGATTATCACAATTAGATCACTAATTTGTTGGAATCTTATTTACAATTTTCTTCAAACTAGTTACCACTCACTAGTACAATGTTTTCTAAACTGGTTGCCATCATCACCCTTTTGATCATTTTGGTTATGTGAAATTAGTTGTAGTGAGTGGCCAAGCAACCACTAGCAATTTGTGCATAACAATTCCCGGTAGTTTTACCTGTAAGCCCCCCTCTTCTGGCAACCTAGTAAAAAAATTATACTACACAGGAAGCATCTATTTCCATCTCTCTGTATAAAGGTTTAGCATTTGTCTGAATTGACTGAACGAGAAATGGGAAAAACTAACAACTCAAACAGAAAATGTCATATATATGTTGGAAATTGCAGTGATAACTGATCGGCGTGTTCCATTTGTCAGTGGTATTTACAAACTAATTCTCTTCGTTTTCTTGGGGAAAAGTTGCTCTTTGCTTAACTACTAGCAAAATCATTGTGCATTGTTTTTTGTAATATTGTATCAGTTGTTTAAATGCTTGTGCCATCATGGTCCTAACTATACCCCAGAATGATGCCACTGCCGTTCGGCGCTACTGTTGGATTGAAATACTACAGCCGGAATCAACAGGATTATCGCTGATTTGATGGACCTGCGAGAAGGAAGAGGGGAGAGGAGGCGGAGCTCACCGTGGAGGCGCAAGGAGGCCCTGCGACAGCTTAGTAGCAACAGAGGTGGCCGAAGTTGAGGAAGACAGCGGCGACCCGAGGAAGAAGAGGTGGAGGGGGGGTGGAGGGGTCGAGCGCCGTAGCGCCCTGGTTCCGCGGCTTGCCGGCCCGGTGTCGAAGCAGATTCTGCCCGCCGCCTTGCCTGTCGCCTCGCACGGTGGAGCTCGAGGGCTGGGAAGGCGAGGGAGGGGGTGGGTGGGTGTGGTGAAGGCGAGGGAGGGGGTGGATTGGGAGCGGACGGCGACGGGGGGCAGGGCAGGGGCTGACTGGGGGCGGCGACGGAGACGGAGGCGCGGGGG
>LR880970.1:858087218-858101595 GCA_904067115.1 Aegilops sharonensis | reverse complement strand
GAAGCAGATTCTGCCCGCCGCCTTGCCTGTCGCCTCGCACGGTGGAGCTCGAGGGCTGGGAAGGCGAGGGAGGGGGTGGGTGGGTGTGGTGAAGGCGAGGGAGGGGGTGGATTGGGAGCGGACGGCGACGGGGGGCAGGGCAGGGGCTGACTGGGGGCGGCGACGGAGACGGAGGCGCGGGGGCGGCGGCGGCGTGGGTCGGGGCAGCGCGCGGGTGGATCTGGTGGCGAGGGATAGAGGGTCGAAGGGGATCTGACGAGAGGGAGGGAGGATAGCTAGGGTGAGGGTTCTAATGGCGCACCGTCCAGTCGTGCGCCATAAGTATGACTATTATAATGGCGCACCTCCCCTCGGTGCGCCATTAGAATTTTGTTTTAATCTAGCCCACTAACCATATCTACAACCTAACCCTATCTACAATAGAACCCACCCACTAGCCCGACTGGTCAGCACACAGCACACACACTAGGAGGTCCTGGGTTCGATTCCCAGGCTCCCCAATATATTTTATGCATTTTAAATGCTGTTTTTTATATTTATTTGTGTTTAAATATGTTCAAACTTGTTTAAATCATAACAGTAATTTTTTTTTATAAAAACAGTAATAATTTTTAAAAATATATGTTCAAATTTCTTACTTGAAAATATCATCGGCGGCGGCGGTGGAGCAGGGGAGGGTGCGGGGATCGAGATCGAGATGGAGGGGGATCGAGATCAAGTGTCCTCATGAATTCAAAAAGTGCCCAATAAATTTAAAAATATTCATGATATCAAAAAGTGCCCATGAAATACAATCGAGAAATGAAGACTACGATTTAAATACAATCGATCTTAGCTAGCTATCTGTTCACAATCTTCTTGCCCTTCTTTTTCGCAAATAGAGTTCTTCTGTGGAACGGGCGTCCTTTAGGTAGGGTGGTCCTGCTTCTTCTTGTGGTGTGTGCTGCTACTTCATCGTCGTCGTCATGTTCGATCTTCGGGTCGTCGTACTTGTCGAAGTCTTGCTCATTGGCTACTCCATCCATTCCGATGATCTTCCTTTTGCCTCTCCTCACGACAACACGACTGGGCTTTGGCGGGTCGATAATGAAGAAGCATTGGTCCACTTGGGAAGCCAGTACCCATGGCTCATTTTTCGCGGTGACGTTTGCGCCCGCGGTCTTGGATTTGGCTTCGGGTATAACCATGGTGGTGAAATATCGGTCTTCTTTTAGGATGCTCTTGGCCCATCTGACACGGAACATCGGCACCTTCTCTCCAGCGTAGCTCAGCTCCCAGATCTCCTTGATCCTTCCGTAGTATCTGTCCTTGTCCTTACCGGTGTAGGATTCCATCGTTACCCCGGAGTTCTGATAACCATCGCTGTTCATGTCCTTGTCCTCGGTGTAGAATGTGTAGCCGTTGATATCGTACGCCTCATAGGTCATCAGGTTGTGCTCGGCGCCCTGTGACAAGGCGAATATGAGTTGTTCTTCCGTGGAAGAATCTTCATGTAAAGGGTACGACAGAAGCTTCTGCTTGAACCAACGCATGAAACATGAGTTGTGCTCTTTGAGTATATCTCCGTCCGTCCTCTGTTGGCCTCGGTCATTGTACGTCTTCTCAATAAAGTAATAAACCGGAGCCTCAGCTAAAGAGGGGTATCTGTTCTGTTACATCATGCGTGGAATGGAGTTGTTCTGTCTTAAAGCGGCCTCCGGTTTACCCCCTGAGTTTGCTTTTCAAAAGCTTTATGATATCACTTGGGGGCTTGGTCGTGTCCGAACCAATGCAACACCTTTTGATAGGCGAAAGCCACCAGATCACTTGGGGACATGGTCAAGTCTGAACCAGTCACGCCTCTTGATCGGCCTAAGGCCATAGAGTCACTTGGGGGCTTGGTCGAACCCGAACCATTGCCACGCCAATTGATCGGCATAATGCCACGGTTTCAGTTGGGGACCTGGCTGACTTGAACCCTAGCTACACCTTATTGGGAGCTTGGTCTTGTCCGACCATGGTAACACCATCTGATCGGCTCAGTAAAGCCTCTTTTTGCAAACGGTTTTATCATTGCCTTTGCTTCCATATTTGTTCATACCTGTTATTGTTATGTTTTCTAAACCGATAACATTTTTAAACCGGTTCAAATTATCAATTGACGGAATTCGTTCCATTTTTAATCCGGAGGTAATTTTTCCGGTTTAACTTTTTCTGTTAACATCCCATTATGGAGTAACAGGGGGCTTGTCATGACCCGGCACGGTTTACATGGTAAACCGGCATTATAAACACAGGAGCTGTTTTCTCCTTTGACGGTAATGGTTTATACAACCTCGGCTTCAAGATTGGCTAAGCCAACTTCATGCCCAGCGATGGCAGGTATTTTGTATCACAAATTTTGATCATCTACCTCAATATTTAATTGCATATATATATGAACGTCACAAGCCGGCTGGCGGCACAAACCGCCGTGGCGGTTTAAGATTTTCGCTGCAGGTGATAATTTATCATTGGCAAATCAAAAGGAGGCATAAGTTGCAAAACGTATGCACGAAGGCATATAAACACCAAAGGTGGCAGCTAGTTTTATTACAAGGCATTCAGTGGCCCAAAATTTGGAGTTACTTCAAAGCGGGCAGTTTCTGACGTATCAACCGACTTGACGGATTAAGCTTCATTGCCGGGTTGACGTGAAGTAGATGGGTCATCTGCCGTCGGTTCAACTTCTTCCTCCTCATCATCCAACGGCCGGAAGTCATTGGTGATCCAATCAATCTGGGTTAAAGCCTGAAAGACAGCCTCTTCACTTATAAGCTCAGCCGGATCAACGTCAGGGGCATAAGTGTGCTTACGGGTTGGTGGAACAAGGTTATGCACTTCCGGAATAACAACTTCAACCCGTCTGTTGTTCGCGTCGTAGAAGGAGCGGTGAACCGTCAGGTTGGCCTCTTCTGCCAGTTGACTCGCCAGAGGACGCATCTCCCTTGTTCTCCGTTTGAGAGCATCATTATCAAATACTTCACCATTTTCTTGAGCACTGGGGAAGCCTTTGGCTATGTTAGCCGGATCAAGGTCATCTATCCATGCTTTAGCGCGAGTTAGTGCCAATAAGGTGCCAGCCTGGGCAGCGGATCGTTTCAATTCTTCTATCTGTGCTGGTATCATAGATAGCCGGTCCAGTGTGTCCTTGATCAGTGTCGGAGCTGCATTATCATAAGAAGTGGCGCAAATAATTCGTTGGGTGCCGGTATACAACTGTTCAATTAGTGTATACGCGGCCTTGAGTTTCTTCCGCATGTCAGAGCCCAGATGAGCAATGCGCCTACCTATACCGGTTTAAGAAAGTTCAGGTTAAACCAGAGGAAATTTCAAAACAGAATATTCATCACAACCTTGGTGAAACGTTGCTTACCAAATATTGCAGAGGTCATGGCATTGATTTGGCGCTTTAATCCAGTGAGCTCTTCCGTCGCCGGTTTAAGAGCTGCTTCAGCATCTTCCGCCCGTTTTAGCAAGCCCGCCTTTTCAGTATCCCAGCTGGCCCGCTCTAACTTAAACCACTCCTTGAGCTGCTCCATGGTAGTCAAGGCGGTTTTCAGCTCATCCTTGGCCTTGGAGGTTTCTGCTTGCTGAGATTTCAGATTTTCTTGAAGATCATTGATTTGAACGACTTGTTGGCGTATCTCACTCTGCAACAAAAAGGGAGCATGTTAATATCTTCATTAGAAGTCCCAAGCGCATAACCAGTCATACACTTGGCACTTGGGGGCTAATGCATATTTGATCTTCATCTGCCAATAAAATCACAAAGTCCCAAGCTCAATACAGGTATTCAACTTGGCACTTGGGGGCTAATGGCTATTTGCTCGAACATGTTCTGATGCGGCGATATAAATTAAAGTCCCGGTTTAACTATATTAAGTTGAACCGGCCCTTGGGGGCTACATCAATGAATTCTGAAGCATTGAGTGTTATGTTAAGTCCCGGTTTAACTATACTAAGTTGAACCGGCCCTTGGGGGCTACATCAGTGGATTCTGAAAGTATTGAGTTCCATATCAAGTCCCGGTTTGAAAGAAGATTACAAACAGGCCCTTGGGGGCTACTATGCAATGAAGGTACAAGAGAAAGGCACAACTGTTTACCTCATAGCGCTCCTTCATAAGATTTACTAAACCGGCTTCATAATCACGGCTTGTGTAGAGCCGGTTCAGGAAGCCAGAGTGAAGGTCTTGGGCAGAGAAATTGTTATAAGCTGACAGATCAGTTTTCTCCTTCCCTTTGCTCATGGCAGTAAATTCTTCTTTGGCACTGTGCTTTGATAGAGCAACCGGATTGCCAGGGGCGGTATATGCGGTGCCCGTAACTACGACATCATCATCTTTGGGCGGACTGGCCGGATTAACATTTTCAACAGGGCTTGGCGCTTTCATACCCGGGCTTGGCGGATCAGCAGTTGAGTCCCGTTGTTCTATTGTAGGACTCAGAGGAGCAGGAGGATGTGAAGTCTCAACTTGGACATCCGGTTCAACCTCTGGTGGATTAGCATTGGCATCTTGATCTTTTCCAACAGAGTTGTCCTTAGCAACTTCGGGATTCTCACCATGATGCTCCGGGGTCTTCTCCGGATCAACGTCCACAGTAGGGTCGACAGTCTTGGCCTTTTTACTAAGTCGAGCCTTGGTGCTACAACATCAAGGGTCAGAATATGATAAACCGACAAATACAAGGAACAAATTAAGGAGTAATATACTTACCCAGCGGCAACTTTGAGAGGAGGCAGCTGAGTGGTTGATGAACCGCCAGACGAGTTGGAAGAAGCCTGGTAATTCGGGTCAGACGGATTGAGAGGGCATCGGAAGAAACCTTTCAAAGGATAACGCTTTTCAGGAGAACAAGTCACCTCTGGACGACGTTTCCGGCTTGGTGTGTCAGCTAAACCGGACGACGTAATTTGTTGACCGCTATGCCGGGTCGTACGACGTTCTTCAGTTTGCTGTGTCTTCAAAGAAAATTTTGGATCCAAATGAGCATAGGAGTGAGATTGTTTCACTTTCCGGACTGTGCGGCGAATTCTTTTAACCGGTACAAGATCAGAATCAGAAGAAAGAAGGATTACCTCAACAGGTTCTGCATGGCTGGCCTCGGCGTCATCCTGGGAATTGTAACTGTCAATAAAATGAATGAAAAAAAGAACTAAGTGAGTCAAGCTCTACCTCAGCATCTGATTCTTCATCTTCTGGCGGTTCAGAAGACTCGGCGGTTTTCCTCTTGCCAGTTTTCTTGGTGGCCTTGGTCTTTGCGCGAAGAACGCGGGCCGGTTTAGTTCGTTTCCAAAAGAAGCTGTCAGCCTGAAAATTAATACAGAGGGATCAATACAATCAATATGGAATCAAAGTCAGTAGAGTAATGAGAGGAACCTTACCGCGGGCGGTTTGTTGAAGACGCAGAACGGAGCCAACCCGGTTAGGCTGCATGCGGAGATCGGTTCATCGAGCATTTTCTTCACTGTTTCGGTAACTTCAAGCTCGGTTATTGATAGTTCGTGATGTCGTTGAGGATCTTTGACGTCACCAGTATATTCGTGCATCAATCCGGGGCGGCGGCTTAATGGCAAGATGCCCCAAGAAACCCAACAGCGGACAAGGTCAATACCAGTTAAACAGTTGGCCATCAGAGCCCGGAGCTTGGTAATTTGAGGTGCAAAGTTCTTCCATCTTGCGGCGGTCAATCGCGAAGGCAATGGGTGGCTGTTGCTAAGCCGGTGAGGGCGATAACCCGGCAAGGGATTTTCTCCGTTAGGAGCAGTGTTCCGGCAGTAGAACCAGGTTTGATTCCAATCTTTCGGATGGCTATGATGTTTGGCGTGAGGGAAGTCCACTTCCTTCCTTTTCTGGATTGAAACGCCGCCAAGTTCTGTGTTAGGACCGTCCGAGAACTCTGTACGGCGGTTCAAATGAAAGAAATCTCGAAATAACTCCACGGTTGGTTCTTCTTGAAGATAGACTTCGCAGAATACTTGAAAGTTACATATATTGGACACGGAGTTCGGACCAATATCTTGTGGATGGAGTTGGAAGCTTGCGAGGACATCCCGGAAAAATTTTGAGCCGGGCGGGCTAAATCCCTGGTCTAGGTGTTGCATAAAAACAATCACTTCTCCTTCTTGAGGTTCAGGTGGACATTCCGATTCCGGAACTCGCCAGTGGAGAACATTTTTTTAGGCTAAAACGCCAGTGGTGACGTAGCCGTTGAGTTGTGTTTCCGTGATCCGGGACAGAACCCAGTTGCAAGCAGTAAATTGTTTCGCCATTCCGGAAGGAGGGAGCTGAAAGAAAATCAGACAGGTACCGGTTTACTGTCCACGGTTTGTAAGTGAAAAATTCAGTGTTAAACCGGTGAAAATACAATGCAAGATCAAGTTGGCGGTTTAAGAGAGGGCTAATGACATATGGCGGATTGGCCATCAAGGATTAAACCGCCCATAGGCAGAAAGGCCCAGATTCAAAACTTCTGCTAAGTGTTGACAGAAACAGGTTTCACGCAATATTCCAATCTATTTGGATCTACCGCACATCTATAAAGCAGTTTTTACTGCGTTCTTTAAAAGGCGTTCAAGTAAAACAAAGAAGGATGCATACTCTACCAGAAGAAAAGGGAGGGTTGCTAGTATTAAAAACAGATGCGGAATGACTACCACAGGAGATCTATACCGTTTTTGGATCAAAACTACCGCGGCAGAAGGTAGGATGAAGAGAAAAATGGAGAACTGTGCGGATGAGCTTGCGAAGACCTAATGCAGATCTAAAGACGACGAACAGAAGAAGTTTACCGCTGCAGATCACGGCGGAGGGAGGCGATGAGCCTCTGATCTAACTCAGGTTGATGCAGCGGCCTTGGTTGGTGCAGTTTTCGAAGGTCGCGGTCGCGAGGAAGAAGAAGATGCAGAAGAGAGAGAAAAAGGAGCCCTCGGGCTTTATTTAGAAGGGAAGGAGTAAAAAGCAGGTGCGAGAATCAAGGCGTTCGAAGCGGCCGAGTGGGCGCGCCTGACGCCTCGATTTTCGAGATAATCATTAATGAGAAGGGAATCTTTTTAATCCTTTTATGCAGAGATGATGTCATGACGGACTGTTGCGATGCTCCGAAGATGACGTCACGGCGGTTTACAAAAATTCACAGGAGAAGTCAATATGGCGGTTTACGAAAATACAAGAGGATGCTTACAAGATTTTTAGTGTTGAAGATTGACATGAATAAATTCAAATCAATCCGGGGCCTAATGTTGAGGATATAGCTACTGAGTATAAACCGGCCAGGAGGGCCCGGTTCACCTTAGACTGTGCTGAAGCCCATGAAGGTCTTGAAGATGGTGTTCAACTAGTAAAGCTTGGAAGCCCACGGCCCAAAGGAGGATTAGGGCCCGTAGTGGTAAACCGCCATGATTATGTAAACTTGTAATATAAGTTAGAAAGGAGAGACCGAGCCGGACACTTTGTATAGGTCGGCTCGGGACTCTGTAAACCGGCCGGGCGAACCTATGTATATAAAGGGACGACCCGGCGGCGGTTCAAGACAGAGAACAACAACTCGAGGCCTAGGCGAAGCTTATTTGCTCCCTAGTCATCGAAACCACATCAATCCCATCACAACTAGACGTAGGCTTTTACCTTCATCGAAGGGGCCGAACTAGTATAAACTCTTGTGTCTTTGCGTCCGCTTTAACCCCTTCAAGTTAACCCATAGCGATGGCTCCACGACTAAGTTCTTTCATGAGGACATCTGCCGTGACAAAACCACGACAACTCCCGTATCATCCCTCGTCGTTACGGCAGGGTCTGGAACCTGGTTGTTGGGAGTGTGACCGGTAGGACTCCCGGATATAGTCCGGTGAATGCTCTTCCTGATAAGACACGAACGGATAATGTCACAGTTGGATGTGACCGCCGAAGGGCATATTTGTGAAGCCATACCTCTTTGATGACGGCTCTGACGTGTCTTCGCTCGCCTTCCTCTCCGACAGCTTGACCGGTGCGGGCGCAGCTCTCTTTGGAGTCGCCTCTGGTGCGGGATGGTGTGCCGAGCGCCTCCCCTTTGGAGCACGAGATAGTGCGGTGGGTGAGGCAGAATGAGGAAGCTCTTGCGGAGAAGATATATCCTGATTACTTACGTGTGAGGCTGGGAGAAGACCAGGATAGTCGGTGGTGATGCCCACTTCCGTGCCGACATAGCTTGCCTGGTAGAACACCCCATCCTCGAGCATCACGAATATGTCCGAATCCTCTTCGAATCCGGGATCAAGGTCCCGGTTGTGGTCCTCTGGTTGTGGGGCGGGGCTGTGGAGCCCCTTGGTGATCTTCCGCCATTCCTGTTACAAATGGACGAATTAATGTCCATGGAAAGTGACTCTGGGAGTAGATTGAGTAGTGGGATTGGAACTCACCCAGCTAGGAGGATGGTACATGGAAAATACATCTCGTCGCTTAATACGAGTGAACTCCTCTTCCTCCCCTTTGTATAGTTCGTCTAGTATTTTGGCCAAAGCGGCGGGGGTGTCCGGACCCTTCCGACCGCAGCGGGAGGCGTCATCTTCCCCATTATAGTGCCACATGGGAAGCCTTTTGTATTGGAGTGGTTTAACCCCTCGTACTATGGAAGTATCCATTACCTCACTATTGATAATCCGGACTAGGTGAGCGTCTTTATCTTGCTCATCAATTGACGGACTTTCGGGCTATCTTCCTCCTCGTGGCTCTGAGGGTGCCAACTGTGGCGCTTCTTCAACGGGGCGCTTGAAAATTCGGGAACACCCATTCGGGCTGGGTCAGGAAGGGCGACATCCTCGATATAAAACCATTCGGAAGGCCACTCTTCAGATGCCTTCTTCAGCATGCCAGACAGGTATCCGGTCCCAGCAATGCGCCATACCTCGGCTCCGCCCACTTCAAATATTGACCCCTCTTGGTTATGAGGGACAAGGCAGAATAGTTTCCTCCATAATTCAAAATGGGCCTCAAAACCCAGGAATGGCTCGCAAAGAGCAAGTAACCCGCGATGTGCAGGATGGAGGTAGGAGTGAATGTGCAGTTGGAGGCCATAATACTCCAGAGGCCCTCAGAGGAATGGGTGGATTGGAAATCCAACGCCTCTCAACAAGTAGGGAACTAATCACACTCGTTCCTCCCTGGATGGATTGGGGAAATTCTCCGCATGAGCCCTGTCATTGAAGGAAATAAATCCTGCTTGAACGGGGGCTAGATCTGCGGGGAGAAGAAATCCTTGTGTCTGCAGCTTCGCTAGTTGACCGTGTGATACGGAACATTTCTCCCAATTGCCTTTTCTGGGGCCGTGGTGACTGGAGGAAGAGCTGGGAGCATTGGCCATGTTGGAATGGTTTCTCCTAGCAAGCACTGAGGATCCCTCACTTGGTGTGGAATGGATCTGAAAATCCCAATCTCTTTAAATAGACGCCTTTCTTACATGGTCAGGGTGATATGTGCAAAAATACCCCGACCTCTCATATTCGCTCGACACGTGGAAGCTGAAGACATGAGGTGTGGAAGCCGATGAGCGCGACATTAAATGGAAAGCCGAATACTGCTCTTTAAATCATGTACTTTGAAGAAATCGGAGGAGGAACCCGCCTTGCAATGCCGAAGATAATTTGCGCGCCGGACAGCTCATCATTGAAGCCTGGTTCGGGGCTACTGAGGGAGTCCTGGATTAAGGCTTCCTCAGACGGCCAGACTATGTGACATGGGCCCGACTGATGGGCTGTGAAGATACAAGACCGAAGACTCTCTTCCGTGTCCGGATGGGACTCTCCTTGGCGTGGAAGGCAAGCTTGGCGCCTGAGTATGAAGATTCCTTTCTCTGTAACCGACTTTGTACAACCCTAGTCCCCTCTGGTGTCTATATAAACCGGAGGGCTTAGTTCGTAGGGGCAAGCATAATCATACGGGCTAGACTTCTAGGGTTTTAGCCATTATGATCTCATGGTAGATCAACTCTTGTAATTCTCATATTGATCAAGATCAATCAAGCAGGAAGTAGAGTATTACCTCCATAGAGAGGGCCCGAACCTGGGTAAACATCATGTCCCACGCCTCCTGTTACCGTCAACCTAGGCGCACAGTTTGGGACCCCCTACCCGAGATTCGCCGGTTTTGACACCAACACTCCCACTTGGGGCGTGCCTTGGCCGACCCCCTCTCCCTCCCTCCCTTTTATAGGCGGGCGCCCCTAGGAGAACACAAATTTCTCTTAGCCGTGTGCAGCACCCCCCTCAACCGTTTACTCCTCCGGTCATATTGTCGCGGTGCTTAGGTGAAGCCTTGCGAGGATCACATCACTATCACCATCGCCAGCCGTCATGCTGACGGAACTCATCTACTCCTTCGAACCTCTGCTGGATCAAGAGCTCAAGGGACGTCATTGCGCTGAACGTGTGCAAAACTCGGAGGTGTCGTACGTTCGGTACTTGATTGGTCGGAACGAGAATATGTTCGACTACATCAACCGCGTTGAGCTAATGCCTCCGCTTTCGGTATATGAGGGTACGTGGACACACTCTCCCCCTCTCGTTGCTACACATCCCCTAGATAGATCTTGCGTGAGCGTAGGAATTTTTTTAAATTGCATGCTATGTTTCCCAACAGTGGCATCTGAGCCAGGTCTATGCTTAGATGATATGCACGAGTAGAACACAAATAGTTGTGGGCGGTGATCGTCATACTGCTTACCACCAATGTCTTATTTTGATTCGGCGGTATTGTTGGATGAAGCGGCCTGGACCAACCTTACATGACCGTGTTCATGAGACCGGTTCCACCAGCAGACGTGCAACTAGTTTTGCATAAAGGTCGCTGGCGGGTGTCTATTTCTCCAACTTTAGTTGAATCGAATTTGACCATGGCAAGTCCTTGTGAAGGTTAAAACAGCAAACTTGATAAATCACCATTGTGGTTTTTGTGTTGTAGGTAAGTACGGTTCATGCTAGAAGCCCATAGCAGCCACGTAAAACTTGCAACAACAAAGTAGAGGATGTCTAATTTGTTTTTGCAGTGCATGTTGTGATGTGATATGGTCAAGACATGATGTGATATAAGTTGTTGTATGAGATGATCATATTTTGTAAAAATTATCGGCAACTGGCAGGAGCCTTATGGTTGTCGCTTTATTGTATGAAATACAAACGCCATGTAATTGTTTTACTTTATCACTAAGCGGTAGTGATAGTTGTAGAGGCAATTGTTGGCGACACGACAACGACGCTACAATGGAGATCAAGGTATCAAGCCGGTGACGATGGAGATCATAACGTTGCTTTGGTGATAGAGATCATGAGCACAAGATGATGATGGCCATATCATGTCACATATTTTGATTGCATGTGTTGTTTATCTTTTATGCATCTTATTTTGCTTAGTACCAAGGTCGATGTGATCGTCGTCGGCCCGCTACCTCTACATCTACCTTCGGGATTAGTTTTAGACCTGAATAATTGTTATTTGGTGCTAGCGTTGAGCATGAACATTATATCTGGATCTTGTTTAGTGCGAGACGGTTATTCATTTAAATCAGATAATAATGGTTCTTCTATTTATATGAGTAATATCTTTTATGGTCATGCACCCTTGATGAGTGGTCTATTTCTGTTGAAACTTGATCGTGGTGATACACATATTCATAATATTGATGCCAAAAGATACAAAGTTGATAATGATAGTGCAAATTATTTGTGGCACTGTCGTTTGGTTCATATCGGTGTAAGGCACATGAAGAAACTCCATAGAGATGGAATTTTGGAATCACTTGATTACGAATCGTTTGATACTTGCGAACCGTGCCTTATGGGCAAGATGACGAAAATTCCATTTTACGAAACAATTGAACGAGATAATGACTTACTAGAGATAATACATACCAATGTATGTGGTCTGATGAGTGTTGAGACTCGTGGCGGGTATCGTTATTTTCTGACATTCATAGATGATTTGAGAAGATATTAGTATATCTACTTAATGGAACACAAGTCTAAAACATTTGAAAAGTTCAAAGAGTTTCAGAGTGAAGTGGAGAATCATCGTAACAAGAAAATAAAGTTTCTACGATCTGATCATGGAGGAGACTATTTGAGTTACGAGTTTGGCCTTCATTTTAGACAATGCAGAATAGTTTCACAGCTCACGCCACCTGGAACACCATAGCGTAATGGTGTGTCCGAACATCGTAACCGCACTTTATTAGATATGGTGCGATATATGATGTCTCTTACCGATTTACCACTATTGTTTTGGGGTTATGCATTAGAGACAGCTGCATTCACATTAAATAGGGCACCGTCAAAATCCGTTGAGGCGACACCGTATGAACTGTGGTTTGGCAGCAAACCTAAGCTGTCATTTTTTAAAGTTTGGGGATGTGATGCTTATGTCAAAAGGCTTCAGCCTGATAAGCTCGAACCAAATCAGAGAAGAGCATCTTCATAGGATACCCTAAGGAGACAATTGGGTACACCTTCTACCACAAGTCTGAAGGCAAGATTTTTGTTGCTAAGAANAAGAAACTCCATATGGATGGACTTTTGGAATCACTTTATTATGAATTATTTGATACTTGCGAACCATGCCTCATGGGCAAGATGACTAAAACTCCGTTATTTGGAACAACAGAGCGAGCTAACAACTTATTGGAAATAATACATATGGATGTATGCGGTCTGATGAGTGTTGAAGCACGCGGTAGGTATCGTTATTTTCTCACCTTCACTGATGATTCAAGTAGATATGGGTATATCTACTTGAAAACACAAGTTTGAAACATTTGAAAAGTTCAAAGAATTTCAGAGTGGAGTGGAGAATCATTGTAACAAGAAAATAAAGTTTCTACGATCTGATCGTGGAGGTGAATATTTGATTTATGAGTTTGGCCTTCATTTAGAACAATGTGGAACTGTTTCACAACTCACGCCACCTAGAACACCACAGCGTAATGGTGTGTCCGAACATCGTAACCGCACTTTATTAGATATGGTGCGATATATGATGTCTCTTACCGATTTACCACTATTGTTTTGGGGTTATGCATTAGAGACAGCTGCATTCACATTAAATAGGGCACCGTCAAAATCCGTTGAGGCGACACCGTATGAACTGTGGTTTGGCAGCAAACCTAAGCTGTCATTTTTTAAAGTTTGGGGATGTGATGCTTATGTCAAAAGGCTTCAGCCTGATAAGCTCGAACCAAATCAGAGAAGAGCATCTTCATAGGATACCCTAAGGAGACAATTGGGTACACCTTCTACCACAAGTCTGAAGGCAAGATTTTTGTTGCTAAGAACAGAACATTTCTAGAGAGGGAGTTTCTCTCGAAAGAAATGAGTGGGAGGAAAGTAGCACTTGATGAGGTAATTGTACCTACTCTCAATTTGGAAGGTAGCTCATCCGATAAATATGTTCCCGTGATGCCTACACCAACTGGAGAGGATGCTTAAGATAAAGATCATGAAACTTCAGATCAAGTTACTACAGAACCTCGTAGGTCAAACAGAGCATGATCCGCACCAGAGTGGTACGGTAATCCTGTTCTGGAGGTCATGTTACCTGACCATGACGAACCTACAAACTATGAAGAAGCTATGATGAGCCCAGATTCCGATAAATGGCTTCAGGCCATGAAATCTGAGATGGGATCCATGTATGAGAACAAAGTGTGGACTTTGGTGGATCTGCCCGATGATCGGTGACCCATAGAGAATAAATGGATCTTCAAGAAGAAGACTGACGCTGATGGTAATGTTACTGTCTATAAAGCTTGACTTGTCGCGAAAGAATTTTGACAAGTTCAAGGAGTTGACTATGATGAGACTTTCTCACCCGTAGCGATGCTTAAGTCTGTCCGAATCATGTTAGCAATTGCCGCGTTTTATGATTATGAAATCTGGCAAATGGTTGTCAAAACTGCATTCCTTAATGGATTACTCTAAGAAGAGTTGTATATGATGCAACCAGAAGGTTTTGCCGATCCTAAAGGTGCTAACAAAGTGTGCAAGCTCCAGCGGTCCTTTTATGGACTGGTACAAGCATCTCGGAGTTGGAATATATGCTTTGATGAAATGATCAAAGCATATGGTTTTATACAGACTTTTGGAGAAGCTTGTATTTACAAGAAAGTGAGTGGGAGCCCTATAGCATTTCTAATATTATATGTGGATGACATATTGTTGATTGGAAATGATGTAGAATTTCTGGATAGCATAAAATGATACTTGAATAAGAGTTTTTCAATGAAAGACCTCGGTGAAGCTGCTTATATATTGGGCATCAAGATCTATAGAGATAGATCAAGACGCTTGATAGGACTTTCACAAAGCACATACCTTGATAAAGTTTTGAAAA
>LR880970.1:858043569-858061108 GCA_904067115.1 Aegilops sharonensis | reverse complement strand
GTATTTTAAAAAATTATCATGTTTTTTTATATTGCTCAACATCTATTACAAAATGTTCATCATGTATTTAAAGAATGTTCATTATGTACTTTAAAAAATACATTGTATGACCGTCAAAAAATATATCAACTGTATGTTTCATCATGTTTTTCAAAAAATTCATCTTGTTCTTTCTAAAATTTGTGAATATTTTTTGAATGACAAAAAGGGAAGTTCTTTTTTAATAAACGTAAATATTAAATTTTGAGATACTAATAAACAAAAAAGATATAAACTATTTTTAGAAAAATAAATCAAGTAAATCTTGTAGGAAGGACCGGCGACCAAACTCAACGCTAACTAGGCCACCCTAGTGAGCGTCGCTGAGAGCGAGGCGCTCTTTTCGCCTATGCGACATATAGACGCGTGCTGGTTTATCTTCTTAGCTAGGCCTTCGCATAGTTCGTGCGTGCGGCAGGGCCCCTTTCAGCCCACTGAGTTATCACCAACAATACTTAAGCTAACCTTAGAGGCGAGATTAGGAACCTTTATTTTATTCATTTATCATTTTCACACGTGCTGAAAAGTTTTCGATTTCGACGTAGTCACATCCCGTGAGCAGTCGATTGCTTGGCGTATTCGCGCAGACGAGGGGGGGCAGCGAGGAGGCTGAGGTTGACCCTTGCAAAGGGCCCGCGGGCTTTTGCAGGATTCCAGGGGCGAATAGATCTAATAAGGGATATCTCCTGCGCTTGATGGGCTTGGACGCGTGGCCGCAGATGGTTGGGTGCATGCTGGGAGCCATGCAGGCTAGCACGTCGGGGGTGATGGCATCGTAGGTAAGCCAAGGCAGCGGGCCTGCCGGCCTTGGCAGCACTCCAGCAGCTAGCACGTCCAGAACTCGAGCACGCGAGGCAGGCTTTACTGCGCGAATCAGGCACGCCGCGTCGGGCCGCACAACGGTTAATTGACCAGGGACGAGAGAGCCGTCACGGGGGGGGCTAGTACGAGCTGAAGCAAGGTCAGAATGACATGGAGGGCGCTCCGAGCCGAGCGGAACGGAGGCCGATGAGCATGGGCGGCATGCCGGGCCAAGGAGGCTGTCACCATGGGCAGGTGCCGCAGCGCGCGTGGAGGAGCTTGCAGATATCGGAGAGTCGGCATTGGTTGCAGCAGATGCAGCATCAGCATCAGCAAGCTGATGTGGGGAGGTAGAGCCCACAACAAGGGGACAAGGAGCAATGAAGAAGCGCTTTGGTACAACCGAGTCAGCAGGAGGTACCGCGTGGAAGGTAACCACGATGCCGCTATAGTTAATCCCTTCCAGAGATAATACAAACTAAGCAATGCTATTACTAGCAACTGAAACCGAGAATAAGCAGGGGCTAGACTGACGAACATAAGGAGTTTCGAAAGCAGAGCCTAACCAAGACTTAAGCAACAAAGCAATGGCGTCCACGTGCGGCGCCGGAGAAGGCAGCAACACTTGAACCCAAATCGATTCCGGAGTCGCCGAAGATGGCGTCGGAGCGATAGGGAAACATACCGGCGAGGAGAAGTTCGTCAACGCATAGTGAAGGAGAGCATCGCCTGGCGTCCGCAAGAACTGGGAGAACGGCCCAACTTGACAGCGACGAAGCATATCCGGCGTGGATGCGGAAAGGAACCCCGGCCTGAACGGAGTGGCCAGCCGCAAGTCGTCGCCCGCCGCCATCGAGACCGAGGGTGGCAGCCGCTCCAGCCCGTCCACCCGCGGCGCGCCCGCGGTGGCCACCGCAAGCCCAACGCCGACGGGCTTGGGAGGTGCCGAAATCGACAAGGAAGCCCGCGAGCATCGGCCACCGCCCAAGATGGCGGAGGGTGGCGAAGCGGTGTTCGTCGCCACCGAAGCAGATGGCGGCGAAGAGAGAGCCCGCATGCTAGCGGACGGGAAGGTGGCTGCCGGCGCGGAGCTTGCGCAGTCGCCTACCTAGTCGCCTACCTAGTCGCCATGAGTGGTGTTCCCTCTTGCCTTGTAATATCGAAAACTTTTCATCGCTCTACCGGCCGTCTCCTCGCCCACCGAGCGCTCTACCCTCCCAGCCCACTGGCCCACCACAGGTTTCGTAAGCTCGTGCCTTCGCCTCCCCTCCTTATAGCATGCAGGCTCCTCCTCGACCGCCATCACGCTCTGTCTCTCCTCCAAAAAACCGTAACTTCATGAAACGCTGCCATCGCTGTCTAGCTCTGGATCATCAGGTCAAGGACTGTAGAGATCCTATCCGCTGCCGCCACTGCTGGCACTCGGGACATACCCAACGCCATTGCCTCGCTATTTTAACCTTCCCCCCCAACCCGAGCATCTCATCATCCCACTCCCACAGCTCTCGCTCTCCCTCTCCCTTGAGCACCTCGCCCTCCTCACCTACCCTTGCGCCTGCACCACAACCCTTACCAATGGCGGATTTCATCCCGTTCCCATCGTGATCTCCTCCTCCGAGGAAGAAGAAAACACGCCCCCCACCCAAAACTCCACCCCTCCCCGTGTTTTTGCCTTCCCGGAGCAAGTGGACGCAGCTGAAGTTGATGAAGATGAGGAGGAGGATCCTGAGGAGCATGAGTTTGAATCAGGGGGGGAATCCACTGATCCGGATTCAATCCCTTCTATGTTTCCTCCTTCACCGCCAAGGCATCGTCGCGATTACTCCAATGTTTTCATGCCTTATGTCCCTCTTGAACACTTTCAAAACCTTGCCCTCGCCTATGTCAACCCACCACACCCCTCCCCACAAGCCATGATCCGTAGGGCCTTGCAGACTGGGGGTGGAGACCCTCAAGTGACTATTAGGGCTTCATCCCAAGGTGCGGGCCTAGTCATCTTTGGCTCGTCTTATGAAAGGGAACTTTCTGTCCTCTCTGCCCCCTTCCACTGTCCAATCAACTCTGTCCACCTGGTTCGCCATGATGAAACGGACAATCGCTTCCTTTTTCGCCTTGGCACTGTCTCTGCCTTGAACTTAGAGGATTTCCCCATTGAATATTGGTTCCCTGATACTATAACCAACTCTGTCGTCCCTTTCGCTTGCCCTATCCAGATTGATCCGGTGTGCCTTACGGGGGTTGACTACTCGGCCGTTTTGATCTCTGTCAAAAGCCGCACCCTCACTGATGTCCCTCACTCTATCCCAGTTCACGGCTTCTCGGGCCTTGATGCTATCGCCTCGGTGTTGGTTGTGCGCTCCGAGGAGCTGCCACCAGACCCGTCTTTCCCTGTCGCCACCGACGACGACGACAACTCCAACGGTGGCGGAGGGGACGACGACCACTATGGCGGTGGAGGGGGTGATTTCCCGGCCAGGATGGATGCGGACTTGGCGCCTCCACCGCCGCCGCCCTCGGATATCCACCATCCGGACCGCGTCATGTAGCTTCCGGGTGGGGTGACCATGATGGCCAATCACAAGCCCCTGGTCGTCGCGATGCCGCTCGACGCCCGCCCCAAGTCCGTTGACGTCAAGCTGTTCGCTGGCTTCTACGACGTCCGCGTCACTGGCCAAAACGGCGAGAGGGGCTTCTACCGCATCCCTATGCGTCCCGCTGGCTCACCTCGCCTTGTGGTGGCCAATCTTGCTGCATGCTCGATTGGCTATCTCAACAGGGTGGGCACGGTGGGCGAGGCGCGCAAGCCGATGACAGACGCCGACGTGTTCTGCTCGGACTGGCGTGGCCGCATCTTCGGCCATGTCGTCTCCGGAGAGGACAAGGTCATGGAGGCCATCGAGCTGTTCGACTCCAGCGCCCCCCTGCTCCCTGTCGACGCCCCTGCTCCTGCCCTGCTGATTCAGGCGCCGCCGGAGCCTGCAGTCACCGCGCAGCCGCCTACTGTTGTCACCTCCGAGCTGCCTCCTCCTGGCAAAACAACCATCGTCTACACCCGCCGGAGTGCTCGTCTTAAGGCTGCTGAACAGCCAACCCGTCTCACCATGCTTGAGAAAGCTACCCTGCGCAAGAAACAGAAGTACGCTGACCACCCTTCGGCCCCTTCCAAGGGCCTGCTGCCGGCCGCTGAGCTGCTGGAGCTGGCCGCGGAGGGAACTCCTCCTCTTCCGCGCAAGGACGTGCTGCAGTTTGCGGACGCTTGCGGCATCCCCGAGATCGACCTAAACAAGGTGGCCCCGGAGTTTGACGATGTGTGACGGCCTCTCTCCTCGCGGCCAGCCGCGGTGCTACTTCAGGCCATCTTCACCTTGCAGCTGCGACTCCCCTTCTAGTTTTAGTTTCAGCTCCTTTGCCTTGCGCTTCTACGGCTTGCCTGTTGTATCCCCCCTCTTTTTTATTTTATGCGGCTTAGACCCTGCTGTCGCTGCTTGTGTTGCTACTTTTTGTGTGGGTGCCTTGTACGCCTCTGGTCCATATTTCGCTTCGTCCCTGTTTCTCAGTGTAACCGTGACATTGAATGATCTCTACTACCTTTCGAGTTACCTTTCTGTTGTTCTCTCTTGTTTCCCATGAATAGTTCAATCAAAATCGCTTCGTGGAATGTTCGAGGCTTAGGGAGGCCAAACAAGTGCACTGACATTAAAAAAGGCCTTCAATCAGCTTCGGCTTCGATTATTTGTTTACAGGAAACAAAACTTCAGGAAATCTCATCTTTCAAAGCAATCTCTTTCCTTCCTCTCGGTCTTCGATCTTATCATTTTCTGCCTTCTATTGGTGCCTCTGGTGGGGTCCTAACTGCGTGGGATGACGCAAATCTTGAATGCACTAAAGTTCAGATTGATCGCTACGCTATCTCTTGTTGGTTTTCCTTTCGTGCGAATGGCACTTCCTTTGTGGTGACAAATGTGTACGGACCTTGTGACCATGCTTCTAAATCAGATTTTCTAGACTCTCTCATTCCGGTGTCTCAAATGATTAATTGTCCTTGGACGATTATGGGGGACTTTAACCTTGTTTTAAGAACGTCCGACAAATCTTCAGCTAATTTCAACGCTAATGAAGCCAGCATTTTCGCTTCTGCAATCAACTCCTTGCACCTTCAGGAAGTTCCTCTCTTGGATAGGCTCTACACTTGGTCCAATCAACAGGACAACCCGATCCTTGTTCGCTTAGACAGAACTTTTGTAAACTTAAATTGGACCAATTTGTTCCCTGACTCAACTCTCTCATCCCTTGCACGCACTACCTCCGACCATGTTCCCATCCTTCTGACGGCTACCACCGATATCCCCAAACCTTCAATTTTCCGTCTAAACAACCACCTGCTTTCAAACCCCTCTTTTGTTCAGCAAATCGCTTCAAATTGGACAAGTGTTGGACCAAACCATAGATCGTTGGGATCTGCAGGCCGTATCTGCCTGAAACTAAAACGTACTCGGAATATGGCAAAAAAGTGGGTAGTAAACGCTAAGGCGCCTAGGCAGCAAGCTACAAACTGCACTACGATGATTTCTGTACTTGACAAACTTGAGGAGGCTCGCCCTCTTTCCTCCCTAGAACTTAAACTGCGCATTGCAGTAAAAGTCGCCTTACATCGTCTTAACAAACTTCTAGCTGCGTACTGGCGCCAGCGAGCAAAAACTAGAGAGTGCACTCTCGGAGACGAAAATTCAGCTTACATGCATGTGTGTGCTTCTGTCCGTTTTCGCAAAAATAAAATTCCCAGTCTGCATGTCAATGGGAGGGACATGACCTCCCATAATGGAAAAGCTGCCATGCTGCACGACTACTTCAGCTGTCTACTAGGAACTCAAGCTCCATCTGTAATTAATTTTGATCTCGATAACCTCTTGCTTGGCTCTAAACTAACCACTCCTCAAGCTCTGTCGCTTACTAGGCCTTTCTCTCTGGACGAAATTAGATTAGCTATTCTGAGCATGAATGTAAATGCGAGCCCAGGGCCGGACGGCTTCGGGCCAGCCTTTTTTAAAGTTAATTGGGATCTTATCAAGCTTGACTTGCTCGACCTCATGAATGATTTTCATAAGGGCTGCGCGGAGTTAGCCAGGATCAACAAAGCCTTCATTGTGCTTCTTCCAAAAAAAGTTGGAGCTACGACCCCCGACAACTTCAGGCCGGTTTCCCTGCAAAATTGTGTCATCAAGATCAGCTCAAAGTGTCTGGCCACTAGAGCTCAACCTTTTATCTCCTCAATCATTCACCAGGACCAATCCGGTTTTATTAAAGGGAGAGGTATCGCTGATAATTTTTTATATGCTGCTGATATTGTTCAAACGTGCTTCAAACGAAAAAAAATCGGCTATCGTTCTAAAACTAGACTTCCGCAAGGCTTTTGACTCCGTGTCTTGGGCGGCCTTGTCTGCCATTATGAGAGCGAACGGCTTCCCGCCGGTGTGGTGTGATTGGATTCATAATCTTAATCAGACTAGCCAGTCGGCTGTGCTCCTTAATGGTAAACCTGGCCCATGGATCAACTGCAGACAGGGGCTTCGCCAAGGCGACTCGGTCTCTCCTTATCTCTTCATTATTGTAGCCGATGTGTTGCAACGTCTGATCCTTCAGGCATCCGCTAATGGCCTTTTACCTCACCCGATCGATCCGAGCATTCCTTGCCCAGTTCTACAGTATGCTAACGACACCCTTATCATTCTGCAAGCTGACCATGACCAACTTCAAACTCTAAAATCTATCCTTCTTGAATTCTCAAACGCCACGGGTCTGGTGATAAATTTTCACAAAAGCACGTTTGCTCCCATTCATGTTGATCCGGATCTCGCATCTCAACTTGCAACTAGTTTTGGCTGCGCGGTTGCATCGTTCCCTCAATCCTACCTTGGCCTTCCCCTCTCCACTCACAAATTAAACCTAAAAGATTTCTTCTTCATTATTGACAAGATTGATCGTCGTCTCGCGGGTTGGCGAGGTGTTCTCCTCACCCTAGCAGGCCGTGCTGTTTTGGTTAGGACAGTGCTTCGAGCCTTACCAATCTATGCCATGACCGCTCTTCTTCTTCCTATGGGTATTGTCCAGGAAATCGATAAACGTTGTCGGGCCTTTTTCTGGGCGGGTCAGGATAAGATTTCGGGCGGACAGTGTAAAGTGGCTTGGGAATTTGTATGTGCGCCGTTCTCTCGAGGGGGTCTAGGTTTTTCTTCTCTGCACCACTTAAACTCTTGCCTACTGCTTTCCCACCTAAATAAGCTTCACTCAACTTTTGCTTCTGGGGCTCGCTCCCACCTTGCTGTCAAGTATGGATGGTCAGATAATCGGGACCTTGATACTCACCCTTTTGAATCTAGCTTTTGGCATGATATGGCCAAGGGGCTTGAATTTTTCCGTTCAATTACGAAGGTGCATGTTGGCAATGGTATGACCACCGCCTTTTGGCTGGACCTTTGGGTTCAAAACTCCACCCAAAATCTCGCAACAATTTTCCGTGCTCTCTTCTCCCATACGCTCCGACCCTCGGCCACTGTTGCCCGGGTACTAAGCATTCCTACTTTTAATCTGGATTTGGCACCGCGCCTTTCTCATGTCGCTGAGCTGGAACTTGAAAACCTACGCGCTATGCTGGCAACTGTCTCCTTGAATGTGCAGGTTCTTGACAAACGAATTGGACGTATCGACGGCAAGCCGCTGGCTTGCAACTCGGCTTACAAGGCTATTTGGAGCAACAAGCCAATCGACTACTTCGCTCCGGCCGTTTGGAAAAATTATGCACCCAACAAATGCAGAATTTTTCTATGGCTCGCAAGTAAAAATTGACTCTTCACCAACGAAAGACGCTTCAACAGGGGTATATCTGACTCCAGCTGTTGCCTGTTCTGCCCAGCCTCTGAATCAACGAGTCACCTATTCCTTCAATGCCCCAATCTTCGCCCTCTTTGGCAGGAACTGAGCTCTCTTTCTGCTTCAGTACCGTCGGACTTTCAGCATCTTTGGGGCATGGACCTGGCCAACAGACCACGATCAACGCTCATCATTGCTATTCTCTGGAATATCTGGAAAAGAAGAAATGCAAAAGTTTTTAGGCAGGATTTGCAACCTATCCACCTCATCGCCCGCTCAGCTGCAGACGACCTCATGCTTTGGTCCAATAGATGCTCCAATGAGCAGGCCGTGAACCTTCTGTGTGATTGGTGTACTATGTTGTTCCACTTGTCTATGAGATTGTAGCCCAACTATTTTTGTAATCTCTCCCTCCCCCAACTTTCAACCTTTGTAAATGTACTCTATCTTATATGAAATGGTTCAGGCCGGCGTAAGCCCGCCGTAGGCCCGTCAAAAAAAAATTTCACACGTGCATATGAGTTTTTTACTGAATCGCATTTTCAGGATCATAAAAGTTATAGCATGAAACATAAAACACTTAACTGTGAATATGGAAATATAATAATATAATATTATTGCCTCTAGGGCATATTTCAAACAAAGCGACCGTTCATCATTGTAACTAGTTGATACCCCGCGCGTTGCTGCGGGACTTCATAAACACATGATGTAGAACTTCAAAGTCAAATCATAAATGTGATGATATATTGGAAACAAAATAGGACCATACACATAGTGATGGAATACAATCTGACAATAGCAAACTCACTATTAGCAGCTACCTATAAAATTCATTACTTACATTGGCGGATAATTTTTTTTAGGAGATGACGTAATATGCATGTTTATATAAAACAATTAGTGAACAATCTACAATGTGAGGTGCAGTCCTTGTGCCGTGGCAAGTGCTTGTAGATGAATCTCTTCCTTGAAATGACTGCTCGATAAAAAAAACCTAAGTTATGTCTGTAAAATAAAATTATACATATAGATTTCTCCCTTGTCGTTGGCTTGAGCCTCTATAGTAAAATCCAGATCAAATATACCAAACACAAATCAGCATGCAAACTTTAAGCCTTTACGAAGATCTTGTTACCATAGTTATGTTTGAGGGGCCGACAAAAAAGAAGAAATGTATATACTATGATGTTAGATGGTTTTCACACGAAAATACAGGCGGAACTGAGCCGAGGAGAAGAGCAGAAACCGTTTGTTTGTGTGTCAATAGTGAACAATTGGTGACTTGGGATAAATTTAGTGATGGCACCTGATGAGAATTCATAATGTAAAAAATGTCTGAGTTGCAAAGACAATGGTAAGCATCAAAATAAAATGTTGTCTGTCGAGAAGTATTTATATACACATAGACAACATTAGCTCATTAAAAGAAGCAATTGGTACCAAACTACCAATATACTAATTTAAGATAAATATTTAAATACAATTTGATTGAAAACTACATAAACATAGGCAGAATATAACTTGCCAAATCACCCGACAGAATGCCCCTATATGGCATGAAAAAATGTACAACTTCATAAGAAACGGACAATCTTTTTAGACAATAGATTACTTTCCAGTAGATATTTGCACATCATATATGAAAAAGCATAAAAGGAACCAAACAAATGCTACCAGCTCTCCAGATATAAGTGTCAGCGCCGAAAGGTACCTTGCTATGACTATATAACACATTCTATGGATTATTTGCTAGGATGGACAGTGGCATGCCCGGTCTGTGAAAGCAGTACAGGAGATGGTTAATGATGAAATGGACAAACATCTTGTCGATCTAGATAAAAATATTTTTCACAAACAAACAGACTACAACAGTCCCGAATTCATGGATCTGAAGAAAGGACATGTGGATGACATTAGTTACAGAAAAGATATCAATGGATATGAAACATTTGCATAGGCACTGATCTTAACTAACCTTTCTTTCTTTCTTTCATATTTTTATTGTTCAGTTGTTACCAAGGACATACAACTTTCCAAAGACTGTACCAAATCTTGCAGGGTAGTTGTAGAAACCACAATTGAAGCAGGAGGAACCCTATACATCCATGAAGTACCAAACTGTTGTTAGGCCACGACTTATCTGAAGAATAATACACTACCAATAACAATAATTTGAAGTGTAAGGTGGCAGAAGTTTGACAATCATCTATCGTCCTTGCTGTTGGCGAGCGGAATATGAGAAAAAAAACAATGGAAAATTAGTAGATTGGTATAAATATTTGGGGAATATCAGGGAACAATAGGTGACTTGGAATACCTTTAATTAATTTAATTGCATTTTAGTTTCTGCATTGTTTCAAGGTAATCTCTCCCTGCAAAGCCGATTTAATCCTGCAAACAAATCATATTAGAGAGAGAATCAGATTGAAACCTCGTTCCCCATCCTTACCATCAGAATATTGGCTCCCGTGGGTGTTGAATCTGAGCTTAGTGCTCCAGGGAATGACAAACTCAAGCAACTCGCCCCTGTGCGACGGCGGCTAGGAGGTCCATGAGGAGGGTGGTGGCCCGGCTATCTGGCAACCGGCGAGGCGGGCCGGCACCAGGCGAAGACGCCGGACATGGCGGTGTGGAGGCCAGGGTGAGCTTGACGTGCTAGTAGTTGCAGCAAGGACATGGCAACGTTGAGCTTTTGATCCTGGGCGCAATCTGAGAAATTGGAAAACATAAGATCACGGTTCTGAATATCAAGGGTGGATGAAAACAGGAACAATGCAGCTAGCATATTAGAGAAAAATAAATAAAGAAAAGTACAAAGGTATAGAAGATAAGCAAGAAAATTTGGAATATCCGTGAGGCACTGTTGAAAACAGAATGGACAGGCTTACACGGAGGCACTGTTTGAGGTATAATAGTATGGTAACCAAGAGTGTTTTTTCTTTTTTTGATAAGGTAGGTGTATCTAGAAGAACTAATGCCAAGTACCTCGAAACTTCAAATCCTAGACTGTCATATTAGCATCTTATATTATCTATAAAGATGACAAAGTGAGATTAAATAACAATGTGAAACAAATGGTAGCAACAAACGACCTGTGAAGTAATCCAAGCAGCCAAAGACCGATACATTCAGCACCTTTTGATTCCTAGTGCATCTTGAGAAATTGGAGAACATAATCTTCAGGATAGGAATATTCAGAGACGACAATTCAAAATAGGGAGTATGCACCTACACATAGCAGAAGGTCGTTCCCAGATGTGGATGCGAGCAAGCGTCCATGGTCGATGACGATGGCGGTACAGAGGGGGTTTTAAGCACATTTTTCTCCAGAAAGGAAGGGTAACGGAGGCGGAGATAATGAGGGCTCATCAATGGAGTGGTGAGTGCGGCCGTTTCATGCGCATTTGTGGCATGGTGGTGGAAGAGATTGCGGCCAAAAAAAACGGCAGCGGGCAGATGAACGAATGACCTCGAGTTAATGCACAGCGGCGGAAGAGCTAGCGGTGGTGGCTGGCAGGGGAACAACCACCGCCGGTGACGGCGGAAGGGTTAGCAGCGTCGGGCGATGGCTGGATGGAGGGAAGCATGGGTGGTGGAGGCTGCTCGTGGAACATCATGGGCGGCAGCGGCTGCCCAGGGATTGCCGGGGGAGATGATGGAAGGGCCGCTGGTGGGCGGCGGCTGGCCGAGAGAGAGATGCAGGCGATGGGAGATGAGGATGGCTATATTTTTCTCTTATATCCTATACTATGCACTTCTCATGGTTTTGTTTTCGTATGGGCTTTCGATGGGCTGATAACGTGCAAACAAATGGGCTTGGACACATGCAAGGCAAAACGAATCGAGCGACCGAGGAAGGGGAGCGGGACGTTGCGAGCGACGCAGGATGCGGACACTGCGAGCGGGAAAATAGGGGGTGACGTGGCTTCACCACAGGCCAGGAAAATCAGCTAGTGGGGGCTTCTATTTAGATATAGAAGATACATGTTATACTAGACCATTGTACATCCTAGTACACTGCCAAAGACATTAGAGTCCTATTCTTTCAGTTTACTGAGTTGTAAGTAAATAAAAGTCATCGTCAACAGAGCATTGTCCTAGTGAGGTAAGTGATGGAGACTAATGAGTCCTCCAAAAAATAAGAGATGAGGTTCATGATATTGTTCTAAGAAATGAATAAGAAAAAGATAGAAGATGCAATGCTACTACCTTTTTACCACATTTGTGCTTCAAAGTAGCATCATGTTCTTCATATATAGAGTCTCCATGATTGTCACTTTCATATATTAGTGAAAGTTTTTACATTATAGAACTTGGCTTATATATTCAAATGACAGCTTCCTGAAATGTCTCAAGTCTTTATGAGCAAGTAAGTTGGATGTACACCTACTTAGTTTTAGTTCAGAGCTTCCATACATTTATAGCTCTAGTGTATCCTTTGCTTGGCAATCCCTAATCCTCGCGTTAATATTGATTGAAAGGCCTCTCCATTGCCCAACGATCCGCCGAGTTGATGCGAGACTTTCTCAACTTCTTGTCTTCCTTATACACCTCTACCAACATATACGATTACACTCTTAGAGCCAAGTCCATGCCTCGGCCTCATATATAGAGTGAAGTGGAAAATGCTAAAGCGCGTGAAAAAGTATAATACAATTGCTTGGTTTGACACTGGGGTGCTCATATTTTGTATTTATGTAGGAAGATAGAGTCATGCCATGTTTACATAATATAATGAGTAAGGATAACATTCGATAAGCATCGTATATTTTGAAGAGTAATGACTGTTTACTAGTATTCATGCATACTATTATGTTGATATCAATTATTTCATCGTTTCTCAATATTCATATCGTAAAGTGATTACATGATAAATATGCTAGGTAGCATTTAACATCAAAAATTTTATTTTGATCGTTTACCTACTCATTAGAAGACCGACGTGATGCTTCAAAATGCTATTTTTTTGTTTTGATTGTCAAAATGCTACGAGATAAGAAAAAAAATGAACCAGTCATTATTCTTTTGGCTGGGTTTTTGAAGACCAACATGATGCATCTTTTCTTGTAATCTAGTTGACGCATTATGCGTCAAATTGTCAAGACTTCACACATAGGATCGACCGAGCAAGCCACAGATGGGCCGGCCCATTAAGCAGTATCTGAATCCGAATACAGATTTTTTTTCTGGTTCTTACTAGTTTAGGGAACCTTCTAGAAGGTTCTTAGCTGTTTGGTTTTCTTTTCTTTTTAATAAAAAATGTTAGGACAATTCAAAAAAGGGTTGAAATTTCTGAACAATGTTCAGAATTACAGAAAATATATGGATTTCAGAACATGATTCTGGTTTAAAATATAGTTACCATTTTAACGAAAACAAATTGGGGATTTCCAAAATTATTCACAATTTTTAAAAATAATAATCAAGAATTTTTAAAAATATTTAGAATTTCAAAGAATATTCTCATTTTAGTTTTTCACAATTTCCAAAAATTAATGATGAAAAACGTTTGCTGCAGGGCGTGACTAGCTAATTTTATTAAATAATACATTTTTAATTAATTTGCACAAATATTACGCCAATATTTTTATTTTCAAAAATAATATCCAATCACCCTCAGCAGGCCGATTGGCCCTAGTCGGCAAACCGCGGGTTGATTGGCCTACTGTCGGCCTACAGATGGCAGATAGGCCAGTCAGCCAGGAGGTGGTGAACCTGTCGGCCAGCTGTGGGCTGATTGGGTCATGTCGGTCAACTGTGAGCTGATTTAACTTTTTTTAGTTGTCCTGTTAATATTTCGTAATAAATTGTACTATATGTGGATGTGAAATATTTAGGTGTATCAGTATTTGAAGTTGCTTCGGCAATATCCGAAATATATGTAGATGTCAGACATTTAAATCTGTCAATATTTGTAGTTGCTCCCGCAAATACTCTAATATATTTGTACGTGTGTGAATTTTTTTAGTCGCTCCGTCAATATTTTGTAATAATCCGTACTATATGTGGATGTGAAATATTTAGGTGTGTCAGTATTTGTAGTTGCTCCTGCAAATACTCGTAATATTTTTGTAGGCGTGTGAAATTTTTGTAGACCGTTAATATTTCGTAATATATACACATGTCGAATATTTAGTAGTGCAGATATTTTAAGTTGCTGCTTAATACTTGTTTGTCATTGTTAACAAAAAAAGTAGGTGCCGACAAGACCCAATCAGCCCACAACTGGCCGACAGGGTCACCACCTCCTGGCCGACTGGCCTATCAGCCATTTGTAGGCCGACAGGAGGCCAATCAGCCTGCTGCTGGCTGACTAGGGTCAATCGGCCTGCTGCTGGCGGATAGGATTTTAATTTTGAAAATAAAAATATCGGCGTAATATTTGTGCAAATTAATAAAAAAATATTTTTTAAAAAATAGCGCGTGATTACAGTGCTTAGATGAACAACAGCACCAAATGTTGCTACAGTGTGGTCGAGTTGCTACTGTACGCACCGGAAAAAAGAAAGAACCGAAGCACGTGGATGTCGCTTAATGGGCCGTACGTTTGCTCGTGCGTTGTGCTGCAATTGGGGTCTATCTGGGAAAATCCTATCTGCCGCATTCTGCGGCAGATTGTCCCCGATTCGCACAGACAGATCGACCAGCGAGCGTCATGGGCCGGCCCAATTATCAGTAAAGAAAGAACGCGCTTCACTACAACCGGTTTTGGGAATGTTCTAGGAGATTCCAATCCGGCTTTTCTGATTTTAGGAACCTTCGAGAACCGGTTTTAGGTCTCTTTTTTTCGTTTTAGTTTTTTTCCTGTTTCTTTTCTTCTTTTCTATCCTTTTTTCGTTTTCTTTTTACTTTTTGTTTCATTTTCATTCTTTATTTCTTTGTTTCGTTTCCTCTTTTCTTTCCTTTTGATTTTTGTTTTTCAACAAACCTTCAGAAATTTAAAAAAAAACGCATTTTAAAAATTTTATTCATTTTATCTGAAATGTTCGTGTTTTGAAATTGTGTTTACATATTTAGAGAAAATCTAGAATTTTCAAAAATCTCAAGTTTTCAACAACCGTTCCAAAATTCAAAAAAAGTTTAGATTTTCAATTTTCGAAAATGGTCATATATTAATTTTTGTTCACAAATTCAGGAAATGTGTGGGATTTTTCAAAAGATGTTCCCACTTTCAAAATTTGTTCACAAATTCGAAAGACTTTCATGTTTCCAAAATCATTTCACAAAATAAAAAAAATACGGTGATCTAAAAAATGTTTGTTTGGAATTTTTGTTCAGAGATTTAAAAAATGTTCTGGAATTCTAATTTCCAAATATGTTCATGTTTTTCAAAATTTGTTTATGAATTCAAAAATTATTCACGGAATTTCAGAAAGTGTTTGCATTATGAAAATTTTGTTCGTAATTTCAAAAAACCTTTGCTTTATTCATTTTTGTTCTTGGTTGTCAAAAAATTGTTAATAATTTGTAAAACAAATTGCATTATTAATTTTCGTTCTTATTTTGCGAAAAAGTTTACATTTTCAAAAAATTGGTCGTAATCTAAAAAAATGTTCTCCCTTGGAAATTTGTTCGTTTTCAGAAAATCTTTGGGTTTCAAAAAATGTTCTACTTTTTAAAATTTGTTCAGAAAATAGAAAATATTTGTGTTTCAAAAAATATTTACTTTTTTCAAAATGAAATCACGTTTAATGTGTTTGCGTCTTATAGTTCATACACACTTGGCTGCCATTTTGGACACCTAATCTTGGTAATGTAGGTGGCTATAGGGCCTCGGTGTAGGCCTTGGTTCGATCGTTGACACATACATTTTTATTCGATTTTGTGCTATCGGGTGTTTAAGATTTGCCTCTGGCTTTTATTTCTTAATAAAGTGTGGTGCTGCAATTCTAACCACACGATTTGTCTGCCGCAGTGGCTAGCTCGATTAGCAACCTGCTTTGAGGTCGTGTGTTCGAATCCAGTGCCCGTGCATTCCCGAAATCACTACTTAAGAAATACTCGTTGCGAAGATCACTCTATCTTCCTCAAGTTGCGACAAGTGGCGCTGTCGCAATCAGGTAGTTTTCCCTTTTTTCGTACATCCGTTTATTCAAAACGTTTTATCTATTAAACCGTGCGTCCAAATCTCAAACCGCTTTCGCCGTTAGATTCCTCGCATCGAGATCTTTAAAACTAGATCCCATGTTGATAGGTTTTGACGAACCTTTTTTCACAAAAAAAATAGACAAAAAAACCGAACGAAAAAACCAAACCGGGAGCACGGGTTTTTTCCCTTTTCGAAAGAAGCACGCCTGTGCCTCTGACGAAATCACAACCGTGCCTCTCACGGAAGCAAAACCGTGAATCTCGCGAAAGGAAAAAAGAAAGAAAAAACACGTTTTTTTCCGTTTCCGAGGAGGCACGGCCGTGACTCTCGCAAAGCACAACCGTGCCTCTCGCGGAAGTAAAACCATGACTCTCGCGAAAAAAACAGAAAATGCATTTTTTCCGTTTCCGAGGAGGCATGGCCGTGACTCTCGCGAAAGCACAACCATGCCTCTCGCGGAAGCAAAACCGTGACTCTCGCGAGAAAAATAGAAAACGCGTATTTTTTCGTTTTCGAGTGGCACGGCTGTTACTCTCGCGAAAGCACAACCGTGCCTCTCGCGGAAGTAAAACCGTGACTCACGAAAGGAGAAAAAAAAACAGGAAACATGTTTTTTTTTCATTTTCGAGAGGCACGGCCGTGACTCTCGCGAAAGCAAAACCGTGCCTCTCGCGGAAGCAAAACCGTGACTTTCGTGAAAGAAAAAAATGCGTTATTTTACGCAAAAAAAATCGAATTCAAAAAGCTAGGGAAGACCGGGGGAAAACCAAAATGCCAAAAAAAAAACAGAAAAAAAACCCGTTTAAAAAGCCGAAAACGCATGCGAAAAAATAAAAAAAATCGGAAAGAACACCCAGAACACGACACATGACGAATGGCTGAGAGCGCGTCAAGTGGCGGTGATCGTTGCGAGGCTCCCGGAGGAGCGCTCGTTAATTAGTTGCTCCCATGCGTTCCTTTTTCAACGGTTTTTTCTCGCCACTGCAATTGGGCTCGGCCCCGGTGCGCCGCCCTGTGCGAAAGGGCGACTCCTTGCCGCAACGCACGGCATATAGGAGGTCCCGTCTATCTGATGCAAGATGAGCCACATAGGATTTCCTGTCTTTTCTTTGTGTCCGTGTCGACTAATGCCCAGCAATAAACAAAGACCAAGTGCTGTCAAAAAGAAAAAAAAGCCCCATTCGTGACAGTGATAGTCAGATGCACAATGACCTATATAATCTTAACCTCGCTGTAAATTAGGCCCAATGATTTTGATCAGTACTTGTAGACAGGATCAATGAACCAGCTGAGTATGCGCGTATATATAAGCGCCTGCTTCTGTACTGTGTTCATTCAAAAATAATGAATCGGCTCGGTATATGCATCAAACAATGCACATGCCGGGGGTACACGCATCGTTCATTTTAAATAAATGATGATTGCTATTTTAAGGAGCTAGAAACATTTTAATTAAGTGAATATTATTCGATAATGCATGGATATATTTTGAAATACATGATAAAGTAAACATTATTTGATAAGGTATGAATACCTTTTAAGTACACAAACATTTTAAAAATACATGTGAACATTTTTAACATTGCATGAACATTTAGAGAAAAAATATGAACACTGTTTTTCTAGATTTAATGAACATATTATAAAATACGAGAACACTTATTCGTAAAATTTGCATTTTTTTTATTTTAACCAGGTTACGTAAAATTTTGCATTTTTTTATTTTAACCAGGTTACATA
>LR880970.1:858031154-858042534 GCA_904067115.1 Aegilops sharonensis | reverse complement strand
CCAGGTGCAGCAATATAAACCTGCACGCATGGTTTACCAGCTCATGAACTGGACAGTAAAGGCACCACTCAAATTGCACGACATTGAAGTTATATTTTCTTTCAAGTTCAGCAAATAGTAGAAACAGACAAGACAACCAAAAAGAAGCTGTATTCAGCCATCTATAAGTCTGTTGTGCAGCCAACCATGAAAGTTAAGTCCCTTTAATTAGTTATTCGATGCAAGTTGAGTTTCTAAAAGTTGATAAGAAAAAACTCTGAGCTACAACTAAGACTGCATCTTCATCTATAAAAAGACCACGTTAGGTTATAGACTCATTTTGTCTTGATAGGTGTGATGTTACAGTAACATATTATGTTAACACAAACACATCTCTTTTCATTAACTACTTGCCACATAAGCAAACTTATATTGTAGTGTATGATGTTAATATCTAAGGTTCTCCCACTATAAACAGTCTAATAGAGGTCCAATGGAATACGCAAATCAGAATCTGATTCCTAGTGGTGGACACAAGTGTCACTATCCATGATCGGCAATTGTTGGAGTGAGGTCAAGTGCAGAGGCGGACCCAGGCCCCAGGCAGCCAGGGCCTCGGCCTGGGGCGTGGCTGGCTGTTGCTTCGTTGGATGCAGGCATAGCTACAGTATTTTTCACTGTTTGGCACTGTACATACATTGTTTGCCTGGGGCGTCACTTTTACCTGGGACCGCTACTGGTCAAGTGGACATGCACGCCTGAAACATGCGACGCTCAAGCAGGCCGTATGTGGTCCAACCTAAACCTAGTGCCAGTGGGTGACATGGTTAGATCATCTATAAATGTGTCACCGGAATACACCATCTATATGCTTCACAGTGTTGATGCATGCAAAAGCTTATCAAATACTCTCTCCATCGACGAAATAGGATACTTCTGCTTTTGAAACAAGTCATTTTTTAGAGTAGCACGTAGATGGGGGCGTGCGTTCAGGAGCAGTTACTATGTGCATGGCATCACTTAACTACCATTCATTAAACCACCTACGTGAGGGGCCTGGTAGCAAATCGGATGGACCTGATTTCCTACATCGAACCGTCCATCCGTGGTCTGATGGATGCAATCTTGTTGTAATCTGACGCCTAGTTGTTTCCGTGTTCGTGTCTATGTGCATGATGTCATAGTTACTGGGTCCTCTTGTTAAGCCCTGTCAACATTAATGCATGATTTTGGTACTCATTTTTCAAAGAAAGATTTGCGGTATTTGCATTTCTTCTTGGGTACTGATGTTAGCAAAATTTAGCATGGTTTAGTTCTCACACAAGGAAAATATGCATCAGATTTGCCGGCCAAAGTTGAATGTCCGTGTGTCATCCTGTGAATAGAAGAAAACTTAACTTAGGGCGAATTGAAAAAAAAGCGACAGTCCGAAAGAAGAACGGAAATACATAGACATGAAAAGGAAAATATGCAGGACCACGTTCAGAGCGGGCAGAATATAAGATTAAGATAGCAAGTATGGTATATACGTCATGGTCATGTCGTTGTCTCCTGTTCCTCCTCTGCATATATAAGAAGCTGCAAAACCTACGGTTGGTTCTTGGTTGGCAGTCGGTGCACACTTCAACTTGCTGACAAGGAAGTCAGGCAAGAGCGAGCTATGTTTTTTCCCAAATGATAAGTCATCTTCCCATGGCGGTGTTTGTGGTGGGTTAGTTCCCCAGGGACCTGGTTGTAATTTATGTCTTTGCTAGGGTGCATTATATCACTAGACTTTATTGAATTCATGCACCAGCCAACTCATCCAAAAGTCCGAACCGGTGGAGGGAGGCGGGCATTATATTTCAACATTTCCCCTCACGTCTAGACTATTTTAGTCCTTAGACGTGGGATCGATGTAGGCCGCATAATCGTTTTATTTAATACTGCGTTGNATGTCCGTGTGTCATCCTGTGAATAGAAGAAAACTTAACTTAGGGCGAATTGAAAAAAAAGCGACAGTCCGAAAGAAGAACGGAAATACATAGACATGAAAAGGAAAATATGCAGGACCACGTTCAGAGCGGGCAGAATATAAGATTAAGATAGCAAGTATGGTATATACGTCATGGTCATGTCGTTGTCTCCTGTTCCTCCTCTGCATATATAAGAAGCTGCAAAACCTACGGTTGGTTCTTGGTTGGCACTCGGTGCACACTTCAACTTGCTGACAAGGAAGTCAGGCAAGAGCGAGCTATGTTTTTTCCCAAATGATAAGTCATCTTCCCATGGCGGTGTTTGTGGTGGGTTAGTTCCCCAGGGACCTGGTTGTAATTTATGTCTTTGCTAGGGTGCATTGTATCACTAGACTTTATTGAATTCATGCACCAGTCAACTCATCCAAAAGTCCGAATCGGTGGAGGGAGGCGGGCATTATATTTCAACATTTCTCCTCACGTCTAGACTATTTTAGTCCTTAGACGTGGGATCGATGTAGGCCGCATAATCGTTTTATTTAATACTGCGTTGGCAGGGTTTTAAACTAAGACCTCTTGGCTCGGATACCATATTGAATTCATGCACCAGCCAACTCATCCAAAAGACCGAAATGATGAAGGGAGGCGGGCATTATATTTCAACAGACTTCTCTTATTTAGTTTTGGAGTCCTTTTTGCCAAAAAAAGAAAAGATAAGTGCCACACGTGTGGCGCAAAGTAACGACACTATGACGTTTTTACAACTAAAATTGTCATAAAAAACCCCCCAAAAAACTGAAATTTTCCATGCTTCACAAGTCACAACTAAAGTTGCCATCCCGGGTAACTAAAGTTGCCATTATAAAACATCAGGATGAAATTGCTTCGTGCCACACGTGTGGCAGTTAACAGGGTCCTTGTTTTTTGTAATAGATAGAGAAAAACATGAGTTGCTTAATTAATTTCCTCTATTATCTGGCTCTATTAACCGTTCCATATGGACATTTATAAAAAAAAATGGTCTTTGGGGATAGTTGTGAGGCGGAGATGAAACATGTAGAATTGCACGCACGAGGCAGTTCTTCAAAAAAGTTCAAGCTGATGGGGAAAGGTCGGCCATGCGTTTATACATCAACACTCCCCACACGTGTGCATCCAACTGGGGCTTTGATACAATGTAGAACTGCACGCAAGAAGTGAAGATTTGGATGGAATGTGAAGAGAACACCAACAACGACCTCATGTGAATTAGGAGTACATGGATGCATGTATATAAACTGTAATTAACATCCCAAAAGAAACTGTAAGTAGCATACATACATACATACATACATACATACATAATATTTTGATTCTTTGATGAGTGAACTAGAAAAAAGCATGTCATCGTATGATTGAAAAGAAAAGGGATTCCCAAAGAAGAAATAAAATACAGTGGATATATAGGCTTGAAAAGGAAAACATGCATGCAGAATTTACCACGTTCAATTAAGATGGATGTAGACAGCCTATTCCGCCCGATCGAGCTTTCCTATCAACGTGCCCCCGTCCAGGATGCTACCAAACATGGAGGCCTCAAACAGATAGTTCACCTGCCAGGCATGGTGGCTTGCATGGGCGACGAGCCAGACCATTTCGTCGATGAGGCCCTTGGAGAAGAGCTGGACCATTTGCAGACGCGAGGATTCAATGAGGTGTTTCTCACGCTGCTCGTCCACCTCGCCCTTCCTGACGTACTCCAGAGGACCGGTGACAATGGACGACCAAAGGGCGGCGAGCAGGTGGTCTTGGTCTCCTTTTACTTTGAGGAAGCGCCGGACATGGTCGCATGTTTCTTCGCCATTGCAGGCGTACTCAGGTTCAAGGGGCCTGCTGAAGCCGGTGGTGCGAAAGTCGGTGTCGAAGACCTCGTCGAAGTCGGCCTCGCGCTGGGGCCGCGCCGGGGACTTGCGGGCCTTGGGCCATCCTAAGAGGGCGCGGCGGAGGAACATGTGCCGGTCGTTGTGCAGGTGCCAAGTGTACAAGGTGATGCACATCCGGGCCACAGGCTCGTGCCACCTCTGGGTGTACATCCGAGCTCCCGTGGCAGCGTAGGCGTCGTAGATGGCCCTCAGCGCCGGCTCGCTCACCACGCCTGAGGCGGCGATGTCTGCCACGTTGAGGAACGAGTTCATGACCTCCGAGTTTACGAGGTCGCTGCCCACATCGATGACATCGGTGCCAGGCGAGCTGAAGACGAGGTCACTCGTGACGGCGCCAACATCGAAGCCACGGGCTATGGCCTCAGCCCCCATGCCGAGGATGCTGCTCTCCAAGAGGGCCATGACCTGGGCGGCGCGGCGGTCCATTTGCGCGGACCGGTCCTTGAGGAGCGTCCTGTGCGCCGCCTCTAGCGCGATCTTGGCTCGGATGTAGGACGCGCCGATTGCGACGGCCTCGCGTCGCTGCCGGCCACCCGGGGTTCGTAGCGCGCGGGCATCGGCGAGCCCGTCGCGCAGGAGGCGGCTGAAGGAGGGGAACACCTTGTGATACCCGTGCTCGTAGTAAAATGCCATGTCCACCACGTAGTTGGAGAAGAGGGTGCGCACGTCGGAGGCGCCAATCAGCAGGTTCGCCATGCCGCTGCCAGATAGGGCGTTGGTTGTTGTCATCGCCTCAGGCCAGTCGGCGGCGCCCAGCAAGGCGAGAACCTGCGGTGTGGCTTGGACCAGCCCGGCGCCCTTAGTGGGCAACACGTTGCCGATTGCGTGTTGCGTGCTTTTCCACAGCGCCAGCTCCGGCGACAGCCGCAGTTGCACCACCCTAGGCCGCGCCGCGTCGCCTCCGCCGTCACTTCTAATGCTAGCAAACATCTCCGCCAGCATGTCTTCCGCCTCGCGAGACAGCCTTCTCAGATCCGCCATGGACCCCGCCCCCTTGCCGACCAAGGCCCTCGCCGCAGAGTAGCCCGTGTACAAGGGGAAGCCTCCATCTTGCCGCTTCGCCAGCTGGGCGCCCCCGAAATACGAAGGGATTGCAACTAGCCCGCTGCCGTTGCCGCCAGGGACAGTGTCCTTCTCCCTCACCACCTCAATGTCGAGGCCATGGAGAGAGCAGCCACCCCAGGTTGGGGTTGGGGTTGGGGTGGGTGGTGCCTCCGCGTCGCCGCGACGAGTCCAAGCGAGACTCAACATTTTTTTTAGTACTACTGTATTAAAAAATGTAGGTACTGGACTTCTTGTGGTGTTTCCCAGCCTTGTGTATTCCCCAGCAGCTTATATAGCCATATCAACACAAGGCTGGCTGCCTGCCTGCCTCTCTGCAGTGGTCTTGTACAAGCTTAATTAAGCTCGTGGTACGTACTAGCTGGAGAGACACGCACGTTTTGATTGTTTTCTTCTTATTGTATCACTTTCTCGCCATGACTAGAAAGTTACACGACCCTTTCCAGGAATGCCAGGATTGTAGGCACGAGGAGGAGTTGCTCGTGTCCACCTCGCCCTTGTGGGCGTGCCGGCCAGTGACGACGGACGGCCAGGCGACGGCGGCCAGACATTCTTGCAGGTTTCCTTGTCGATCACCGTACTACTCTGGGTCCATGGTCCTGATGATGGCCAAAAATGAGGGTCCTCTCCGTTCACAACTAGTTCTATTAGTAGAATGCCCTCTATTTGTATTGTTGTTTATAACAATCAATGAATTTTTGACTCCTTCCAATAACATCGCTCGACACCCTTGTCAACGGATTCTTTTTGAACGTCGACATGATACATCTCCATCTTTCTCCCCATTGGTCCGGGCTGTTAACGGTTCCTCCGGCAGGGGGGCTGGACAATGTAGCCGCTCCACCTTCTTTACCCATCTATATCTATACCTACTATTAAAGGGAATAGATATTCTTGGTTTGGTTTAGTCCTTTTCATTTGGTTTACACACGCTAAGCGATCTGGGCCAGGTACTTGTATGTTGATGGGCCTTTTATGGGCTTTAATAGAGAGCACGAAAAATAATTGGGTCAAAATAAATCAACATTGTGGGAATTGAACACAGGACCTCCTGTCTAGCTCTTTGATGTAACAACCAACAACCTATGCACCTTACACATTTACTAATCCCAACTCCCTCTAAATATATGAGTGGCAGTCATAATGTTTAGTGCGAGCTAATTAAGCAAATGAGCTAATAAAGGAAGGATTGTGGGCTTAAATAGAATAATTAAACGGATGTGGCTAATTAAAGAAAGGATTATAGGTAAATTGGTGGAATAACTAAAAGAAAGATTGTGGTCTTAATAAATTCTACATGAAGGATTTGAGGTAGGGTAATTAAAAGGAATGATCTGTAGGCTTCAATCTGTTGGGGCTACTAAATTAGAAAAGGAAGGATTTAATTCCCGACTAAAACGGATGAGGACGTCATGGTAATTAATGAAAGGATTATACTTAAATTCCACTAAAAAGGATTGTACTTCAATGGAATCAGTGGGAGATTATGCCCGGCAAAGAAAATATGAACACGGCTAAATTGCAACGTATTTTTTTATGTTCATTTTGTAGAAGGATGCTGCGTTACAGCATGTTCTTCATAGTGAATCTGGCGATGTGAGACATTACACAAAACATCAATTTATCCCGTTGCAACGCACGGGCATATGTGCTAGGACTAATCCAAAAGATTACATCGAGGCGGAGATAAAATTACTAGGAGGGATGAGCCGTGGATCCGGTAAAAAAGAGTGATCTCAATATTTAGATTCATCAACATGCAGGAAAACCAAAGTCGTCGAGGTTCATCATGGCTCACAAGTACAAACCAATTATGGTTACCTGCATCACACAATATTTAATATTACAAGTTTACTTAAAACAAAAATGCATACACTAGCACAAGTATCTAAATACACATTATTCACTTCCATTTATACGTACAACTCGTATGATAGACTGACACTCATCATAAGATGATTTATTCATGCAACTCATATGAATAGACTCACACTCGTCCTAAGCTCATTTAATACAACACTAGAATGTAATTACATATTCCTGGCTAGCCTGCCCTAAGTGACAACTATAAACACATAGGATTTTTCATGAACCTTGTCATAAACACAAAGGCTTTTGCTCACGGGCACCGAAAATGACGACCTTCTTGCAAGTCCTCTTGCTAGAAGGCTCGGAAGATAAGGCCCTGAAAGGAAATAAAACAGAATTAAAGAAGAACAAGTTCAAGGGGATCAAAGTTCGGGAAAAGGGCAGCAAATTACCTGCACGGCCCCAAATGGAAGGTCCACTTCTTGGGCTTCCTCGGTTCCCCCACCACATGGCTGGCCTGGGAGTTGCTTGCCAGGGCGGAGCTGACCCTGGGAAGTGGTTCCGTCATGAATAGGGATCCCGAGCAAGGCTGAGCAAGAAGCATCTGCACCCAGCGCTTTAGAGGCACAATCTCTTCGTCCTCGCCTGCATCATCGTAGAGGCAATGATCCTCTTCCTGAGAGGAAGTTGAGCTCTAGGTTAGCACCGGCCCCTTAAGGTGATCCTGCTCCCCGAGAGTCTGGATGCGCCTGCAGCAAGGGGGCGTGCCAGCAACATCAGCGTCATCGGCGGAAGCTCCCTCTGGGACCTGCCCGGCGAGGGCGTGGTGTCTACTTGGTGGTACCTCGGACTTCTTGATTCCCCACTCGTTGCTGTCAGTCATGGTGGCGAGGTGCGCATCACGACTGCTGTCGAGGAAGAGGGGAACGATGCCTGGAGGAAAGGCTCCAAGCTCCCCGGTGCCACCACAAAGATCATTTGCCATCTTTATGATGACCGAGGTCGAGAACACCGAGTTGTGACCGTGCTGGAGCCTGGTGTTGTCTTCCAACCCCTCGAACGCCCAAATGGGGTGTGACCTAGCCTGCAAGGGCGCGGCATGGTTCTTCATGAAGTGCGCAATGACGAGATTGACGGACAAGTCGCGGGAGGGCAACATCTGAATCCGGTAACACTGTGCGGAAGATACGAAGTATTCAATCATTCACAAATTTCTGAAATAAGATATGCGGCTCATTCGACGATTGTATATATGGTCTGGCAACTTCTGATTGGATGGATCATGGCTGGTCATAGTGGGGAGTAACTTAGAATAGTAACATGCATAGGTTATCAATATATGTTTCTAACTCTATAATGAGTAGTAACATATATGTAGTGTCATGCAAGGCTTCATTTATTAGGTTAAAGACTCATTTTGTCTTGATATGTGTGATGTTATAGTAACATATTATGTTACCACAATGGCACAAACACATCTCTTCTCATTAACAGTTTCCACATAAGCAAACTTATATTAAGGTGTGTAATGTTAATATTTAAGCTACTCCCACAATAAGCAGTTTAATAGGAATCCTACTCCTAGTGGTGGCCACAAGTGTCACTATCCAATATCTGCAATTGCTGGAGCGAGGTCAAGTGGACATGCACATCTGAAACATGCGTCGCTCAAGCAGGCTGTAGGTGGTCCAACTTAAACCTAGTGCCAGTGGGTGACATGGTTACATCATCTATAATGTGTCACCGGAATACATCATCTACTTGCGTCACAGTGTTGATGCATGCAAAAGCTTATCAGCTGCTCTCTATGCACGAAAAAGGATACTTCTGCTTTTGAACTAAGTCATTTTTTTTGACTAGCAATATATATGATACTTTCTCCGATCCAAATTAATTGAATTAGATTTGTCTACACACCAATATATTTAGACATGTTTTGTGACTAGATACATTTGTACCGAGAGAAATCCGAGTTAATTAATGTGGGTCGGAGGGAGTATCAAACTAAGTATATCACGAAACTACTTTTCCAAATTACTTATACTAATTTGGATTCATAATTGTTGCTATATTATCTAATTAAATTAGTCAAAGATCTTTTCTAAATAAAAGCAAAAGTTAAAATTGTGTACTACGGTACGGAGGGAGTAAATAGTAGTAGGATGTACTCGTACTCCCTCCTCACAAATTACTTATCTTAATATTTTGAGATATGCATATTTCTTTGGACACCTTTTTTTATCTGGATACATTCATCTTTGCACGAACCAGAGACAAATAATTTGGAACGGAGGTAGTACTAGTCTACTCAGCCCCCCATAGTAATTAATTGTGCAGCCAGGCAGCACTCACTTGCGAAATAATAACCTAGAAATTTTAGGAATTCATGCAGGAAGGTCCACTAAATTGCATTATATTCCGGGCGTACTATTAGCATGTGTTATGGGCTTTGCTACAATTAACCTTACAAGAAAAAAATACTTAGCAACTATAATACAAACTTTATACAATATGAAAATATATTTTTGGGTTGAACATATATTTTATGATATTTCTAACAATATTGTTTTTATATTGCAGATGTTGATATTTTTATCAACCTAAAATGTATTGCATGCTTCGTTTGGCATTGAGTAAACATAAAAAATACAAGTTGATTTTGAACAGAAAGAGTATATCTTAAATCTCAGTTAGTGACGGGCCAAAAAAGATTGTTGACTGATTGGGGGTGCGTTCNAGGGCGTTGGTTGTTGTCATCGCCTCAGGCCAGTCGGCGGCGCCCAGCAAGGCGAGAACCTGCGGTGTGGCTTGGACCAGCCCGGCGCCCTTAGTGGGCAACACGTTGCCGATTGCGTGTTGCGTGCTTTTCCACAGCGCCAGCTCCGGCGACAGCCGCAGTTGCACCACCCTAGGCCGCGCCGCGTCGCCTCCGCCGTCACTTCTAATGCTAGCAAACATCTCCGCCAGCATGTCTTCCGCCTCGCGAGACAGCCTTCTCAGATCCGCCATGGACCCCGCCCCCTTGCCGACCAAGGCCCTCGCCGCAGAGTAGCCCGTGTACAAGGGGAAGCCTCCATCTTGCCGCTTCGCCAGCTGGGCGCCCCCGAAATACGAAGGGATTGCAACTAGCCCGCTGCCGTTGCCGCCAGGGACAGTGTCCTTCTCCCTCACCACCTCAATGTCGAGGCCATGGAGAGAGCAGCCACCCCAGGTTGGGGTTGGGGTTGGGGTGGGTGGTGCCTCCGCGTCGCCGCGACGAGTCCAAGCGAGACTCAACATTTTTTTTAGTACTACTGTATTAAAAAATGTAGGTACTGGACTTCTTGTGGTGTTTTCCAGCCTTGTGTATTCCCCAGCAGCTTATATAGCCATATCAACACAAGGCTGGCTGCCTGCCTGCCTCTCTGCAGTGGTCTTGTACAAGCTTAATTAAGCTCGTGGTACGTACTAGCTGGAGAGACACGCACGTTTTGATTGTTTTCTTCTTATTGTATCACTTTCTCGCCATGACTAGAAAGTTACACGACCCTTTCCAGGAATGCCAGGATTGTAGGCACGAGGAGGAGTTGCTCGTGTCCACCTCGCCCTTGTGGGCGTGCCGGCCAGTGACGACGGACGGCCAGGCGACGGCGGCCAGACATTCTTGCAGGTTTCCTTGTCGATCACCGTACTACTCTGGGTCCATGGTCCTGATGATGGCCAAAAATGAGGGTCCTCTCCGTTCACAACTAGTTCTATTAGTAGAATGCCCTCTATTTGTATTGTTGTTTATAACAATCAATGAATTTTTGACTCCTTCCAATAACATCGCTCGACACCCTTGTCAACGGATTCTTTTTGAACGTCGACATGATACATCTCCATCTTTCTCCCCATTGGTCCGGGCTGTTAACGGTTCCTCCGGCAGGGGGGCTGGACAATGTAGCCGCTCCACCTTCTTTACCCATCTATATCTATACCTACTATTAAAGGGAATAGATATTCTTGGTTTGGTTTAGTCCTTTTCATTTGGTTTACACACGCTNATTTAGAATTAAAATACGTCTAGATGCATTCCCTTTTATCCATTTTGATCACAAGTATTTTTGGACGGAGGGAGTACTAATCATCCAATTGCACCTGCTAAAACTCCCGAAGAAAACTGTGGAAATCCTGAGAAAAACAATGCAAAAAACAGCGATGATTCAGGTTGATCCCTATGGGGATCCAACGTCTGTCGCCATGTAGAGAGCAGCCACCCCAGGATGGGGTTGGGGTGGGTGGTGCCTCCGCGTGGCCGCGACGAGTCCAAGCGAGACTCAACATTTTTATTTAGTACTACTGTATTAAAAAATGCAGGTAATGGACTTCTCGTGGTGTTTTCCAACCTTGTCTATTCCCCAACAGCTTATATAGCCATATCAACACAAGGCTGGCTGGCTGGCTGCCTCTATGCAGTGGTTTTGTACAAGCTGAATTAAGCTTGTGGTACGTACTAGCTAGAGAGACACGCACGTTTTGATTGTTTTCTTCTTATTGTATCACTTTCTCGCCATGACTAGAAAGTAAAACGATCCGCTCCAGGAAGGCCAGGATTGCAGGCATGAGGAGGATTTGCTCGTGTCCACATCGCCCGTGTGGGCGTGCCGGCCAGTGACGAGGGACGGTCAGACG
>LR880970.1:858001165-858024519 GCA_904067115.1 Aegilops sharonensis | reverse complement strand
GGACCTGCCCGGCGAGGGCGTGGTGTCTACTTGGTGGTACCTCGGACTTCTTGATTCCCCACTCGTTGCTGTCAGTCATGGTGGCGAGGTGCGCATCACGACTGCTGTCGAGGAAGAGGGGAACGATGCCTGGAGGAAAGGCTCCAAGCTCCCCGGTGCCACCACAAAGATCATTTGCCATCTTTATGATGACCGAGGTCGAGAACACCGAGTTGTGACCGTGCTGGAGCCTGGTGTTGTCTTCCAACCCCTCGAACGCCCAAATGGGGTGCGACCTAGCCTGCAAGGGCGCGGCATGGTTCTTCATGAAGTGCGCAATGACGAGATTGACGGACAAGTCGCGGGAGGGCAACATCTGAATCCGGTAACACTGTGCGGAAGATACGAAGTATTCAATCATTCACAAATTTCTGAAATAAGATATGCGGCTCATTCGACGATTGTATATATGGTCTGGCAACTTCTGATTGGATGGATCATGGCTGGTCATAGTGGGGAGTAACTTAGAATAGTAACATGCATAGGTTATCAATATATGTTTCTAACTCTATAATGAGTAGTAACATATATGTAGTGTCATGCAAGGCTTCATTTATTAGGTTAAAGACTCATTTTGTCTTGATATGTGTGATGTTATAGTAACATATTATGTTACCACAATGGCACAAACACATCTCTTCTCATTAACAGTTTCCACATAAGCAAACTTATATTAAGGTGTGTAATGTTAATATTTAAGCTACTCCCACAATAAGCAGTTTAATAGGAATCCTACTCCTAGTGGTGGCCACAAGTGTCACTATCCAATATCTGCAATTGCTGGAGCGAGGTCAAGTGGACATGCACATCTGAAACATGCGTCGCTCAAGCAGGCTGTAGGTGGTCCAACTTAAACCTAGTGCCAGTGGGTGACATGGTTACATCATCTATAATGTGTCACCGGAATACATCATCTACTTGCGTCACAGTGTTGATGCATGCAAAAGCTTATCAGCTGCTCTCTATGCACGAAAAAGGATACTTCTGCTTTTGAACTAAGTCATTTTTTTGACTAGCAATATATATGATACTTTCTCCGATCCAAATTAATTGAATTAGATTTGTCTACACACCAATATATTTAGACATGTTTTGTGACTAGATACATTTGTACCGAGAGAAATCCGAGTTAATTAATGTGGGTCGGAGGGAGTATCAAACTAAGTATATCACGAAACTACTTTTCCAAATTACTTATACTAATTTGGATTCATAATTGTTGCTATATTATCTAATTAAATTAGTCAAAGATCTTTTCTAAATAAAAGCAAAAGTTAAAATTGTGTACTACGGTACGGAGGGAGTAAATAGTAGTAGGATGTACTCGTACTCCCTCCTCACAAATTACTTATCTTAATATTTTGAGATATGCATATTTCTTTGNGGTGGTGCCTCCGCGTCGCCGCGACGAGTCCAAGCGAGACTCAACATTTTTTTTAGTACTACTGTATTAAAAAATGTAGGTACTGGACTTCTTGTGGTGTTTCCCAGCCTTGTGTATTCCCCAGCAGCTTATATAGCCATATCAACACAAGGCTGGCTGCCTGCCTGCCTCTCTGCAGTGGTCTTGTACAAGCTTAATTAAGCTCGTGGTACGTACTAGCTGGAGAGACACGCACGTTTTGATTGTTTTCTTCTTATTGTATCACTTTCTCGTCATGACTAGAAAGTAACACGACCCTTTCCAGGAATGCCAGGATTGTAGGCACGAGGAGGAGTTGCTCGTGTCCACCTCGCCCTTGTGGGCGTGCCGGCCAGTGACGACGGACGGCCAGGCGACGGCGGCCAGAAATTCTTGCAGGTTTCCTTGTCGATCACCGTACTACTCTGGGTCCATGGTCCTGATGATGGCCAAAAATGAGGGTCCTCTCCGTTCACAACTAGTTCTATTAGTAGAATGCCCTCTATTTGTATTGTTGTTTATAACAATCAATGAATTTTTGACTCCTTCCAATAACATCGCTCGACACCCTTGTCAACGGATTCTTTTTGAACGTCGACATGATACATCTCCATCTTTCTCCCCATTGGTCCGGGCTGTTAACGGTTCCTCCGGCATGGGGGCTGGACAATGTAGTCGCTCCACCTTCTTTACCCATCTATATCTATACCTACTATTAAAGGGAATAGATATTCTTGATTTGGTTTAGTCCTTTTCATTTGGTTTACACACGCTAAGCGATCTGGGCCAGGTACTTGTATGTTGATGGGCCTTTTATGGGCTTTAATAGAGAGCACGAAAAATAATTGGGTCAAAATAAATCAACATTGTGGGAATTGAACACAGGACCTACTGTCTAGCTCTTTGATGTAACAACCAACAACCTATGCACCTTACACATTTACTAATCCTAACTCCCTCTAAATATATGAGTGGCGGTCATAATGTTTAGTCCGAGCTAATTAAGCAAATGAGCTAATAAAGGAAGGATTGTGGGCTTAAATAGAATAATTAAACGGATGTGGCTAATTAAAGAAAGGATTATAGGTAAATTGGTGGAATAACTAAAAGAAAGATTGTGGTCTTAATAAATTCTACATGAAGGATTTGAGGTAGGGTAATTAAAAGGAATGATCTGTAGGCTTCAATCTGTTGGGGCTACTAAATTAGAAAAGGAAGGATTTAATTCCCGACTAAAATGGATGAGGACGTCATGGTAATTAATGAAAGGATTATACTTAAATTCCACTAAAAAGGATTGTACTTCAATGGAATCAGTGGGAGATTATGCCCGGCAAAGAAAATATGAACACGGCTAAATTGCAACGTATTTTTTTATGTTCATTTTGTAGAAGGATGCTGCGTTATAGCATGTTCTTCATAGTGAATCTGGCGATGTGAGACATTACACAAAACATTAATTTATCCCGTTGCAACGCACGGGCATATGTGCTAGGACTAATCCAAAAGATTACATCGAGGCGGAGATAAAATTACTAGGAGGGATGAGCCGTGGATCCGGTAAAAAAGAGTGATCTCAATATTTAGATTCATCAACATGCAGGAAAACCCAAGTCGTCGAGGTTCATCATGGCTCAAAAGTACAAACCAATTATGGTTACCTGCATCACACAATATTTAATATTACAAGTTTACTTAAAACAAAAATGCATACACTAGCACAAGTATCTAAATACACATTATTCACTTCCATTTATACGTACAACTCGTATGATAGACTGACACTCATCATAAGATGATTTATTCATGCAACTCATATGAATAGACTCACACTCGTCCTAAGCTCATTTAATACAACACTAGAATGTAATTACATATTCCTGGCTAGCCTGCCCCAAGTGACAACTATAAACACATAGGATTTTTCATGAACCTTGTCATAAACACAAAGGCTTTTGCTCACCGGCACCGAAATGACGACCTTCTTGCAAGTCCTCTTGCTAGAAGGCTCGGAAGATAAGGCCCTGAAAGGAAATAAAACTGAATTAAAGAAGAACAAGTTCAAGGGGATCAAAGTTCGGGAAAAGGGCAGCAAATTACCTGCACGGCCCCAAATGGAAGGTCCACTTCTTGGGCTTCCCCGGTTCCCCCACCACATGGCTGGCCTGGGAGTTGCTTGCCAGGGCGGAGCTGCCCCTGGGAAGTGGTTCCGTCATGAATAGGGATCCCGAGCAAGGCTGAGCAAGAAGCATCTGCACCCCGCGCTTTAGAGGCACAATCTCTTCGTCCTCGCCTGCATCATCGTAGAGGCAATGATCCTCTTCCTGAGAGGAAGTTGAGCTCTAGGTTAGCACCGGCCCCTTAAGGTGATCCTGCTCCCCGAGAGTCTGGATGCGCCTGCAGCAAGGGGGCGTGCCAGCAACATCAGCGTCATCGGCGGAAGCTCCCTCTGGGACCTGCCCGGCGAGGGCGTGGTGTCTACTTGGTGGTACCTCGGACTTCTTGATTCCCCACTCATTGCTGTCAGTCATGGTGGCGAGGTGCGCATCACGACTGCTGTCGAGGAAGAGGGGAACGATGCCTGGAGGAAAGGCTCCAAGCTCCCCGGTGCCACCACAAAGATCATTTGCCATCTTTATGATGACCGAGGTCGAGAACACCGAGTTGTGACCGTGTTGGAGCCTGGTGTTGTCTTCCAACCCCTCGAACGCCCAAATGGGGTGCGACCTAGCTTGCAAGGGCGCGGCATGGTTCTTCACGAAGTGCGCAATGACGAGATTGACGGACAAGTCGCGGGAGGGCAACATCTGAATCCGGTAACACTGTGCGGAAGATACGAAGTATTCAATCATTCACAAATTTCTGAAATAAGATATGCGGCTCGTTCGACGATTTTATATATGGTCTGGCAACTTCTGATTGGATGGATCATGGCTGGTCATAGTGGGGTGTAACTTAGAATAGTAACATGCATAGGTTATCAATACATGTTTCTAACTCTATAATGAGTATTAACATATATGTAGTGTCATGCAAGGCTTCATTTATTAGGTTAAAGACTCATTTTGTCTTGATATGTGTGATGTTATAGTAACATATTATGTTACCACAATGGCACAAACACATCTCTTCTCATTAACAGTTTCCACATAAGCAAACTTATATTAAGGTGTGTAATGTTAATATTTAAGCTACTCCCACAATAAGCAGTTTAATAGGAATCCTACTCCTAGTGGTGGCCACAAGTGTCACTATCCAATATCTGCAATTGCTGGAGCGAGGTCAAGTGGACATGCACATCTGAAACATGCGTCGCTCAAGCAGGCTGTAGGTGGTCCAACTTAAACCTAGTGCCAGTGGGTGACATGGTTACATCATCTATAATGTGTCACCGGAATACATCATCTACTTGCGTCACAGTGTTGATGCATGCAAAAGCTTATCAGCTGCTCTCTATGCACGAAAAAGGATACTTCTGCTTTTGAACTAAGTCATTTTTTTGACTAGCAATATATATGATACTTTCTCCGATCCAAATTAATTGAATTAGATTTGTCTACACACCAATATATTTAGACATGTTTTGTGACTAGATACATTTGTACCGAGAGAAATCCGAGTTAATTAATGTGGGTCGGAGGGAGTATCAAACTAAGTATATCACGAAACTACTTTTCCAAATTACTTATACTAATTTGGATTCATAATTGTTGCTATATTATCTAATTAAATTAGTCAAAGATCTTTTCTAAATAAAAGCAAAAGTTAAAATTGTGTACTACGGTACGGAGGGAGTAAATAGTAGTAGGATGTACTCGTACTCCCTCCTCACAAATTACTTATCTTAATATTTTGAGATATGCATATTTCTTTCGACACCTTTTTTTATCTGGATACATTCATCTTTGCACGAACCAGAGACAAATAATTTGGAACGGAGGTAGTACTAGTCTACTCAGCCCCCCATAGTAATTAGTTGTGCAGCCAGGCAGCACTCACTTGCGAAATAATAACCTAGAAATTTTAGGAATTCATGCAGGAAGGTCCACTAAATTGCATTATATTCCGGGCGTACTATTAGCATGTGTTATGGGCTTGGTTACAATTAAGTCTACAAGAAAAAAAATACTTACCAACTATAATACAAACTTTATACAATATGAAAACATATTTTTGGGTTGAACATATTTTTTATGATATTTCTAACAATATTGATTTTATATTGCAGATGTTGATATTTTTATCAACCTAAAATGTATTGTATGCTTGGTTTGGCATTGAGTAAACATAAAAAATACAAGTTCATTTTGAACAGAAAGAGTATATCTGAAATCTCAGTTAGTGACGGGCCAAAAAAGATTGTTGACTGATTGCGGGTGCGTTTGTTTTCCTTCATCCCTAAGACTCCCAACTCTATTACCTTCTGGCGCCTATTTGCCATAATCACGTAGACAATTTCTAATATCATAATTATTCGGAAAGATCTCATTGAATATTGCGTGTGGAACAGGCGGTTAAAATGCAAAATAAAATTAATATTTATTGTCATTCCAGATTTGAAGTATACACTGCTGAACAATCGATGGACAACAAACAGTAGACTAATGATGATACCTATATACCTGCGACTAATCATCCAATTGCACCTGCTAAAACTCCCGAAGAAAACTGTGGAAATTCTGAGAAAAACAATGCAGAAAACAGCCATGATTCAGGTTGATCCCTATGGGGATTCTACGTCGCCGCCATGTCGAGAGCAGCTACCCCAGGATGGGGTTGGGTTGGTGGTGTCTCCGCGTCGTCGCGACGAGTCCAAGCGAGACTCAACATTTTTATTTAGTACTACTGTATTAAAAAATGCAGGTAATGGACTTCTCGTGGTGTTTCCCAGCCTTGTGTATTCCCCAGCAGCTTATATAGCCATATCAACACAAGGCTGGCTGGCTGGCTGCCTCTATGCAGTGGTTTCGTACAAGCTTAATTAAGCTTGTGGTACGTACTAGCTAGAGAGACACGCACGTTTAGATTGTTTTCTTCTTATTGTATCACTTACTCGCCATGACTAGAAAGTAACACGATCCGCTCCAGGACGGCCAGGATTGCAGGCACGAGGAGGATTTGCTCGTGTCCACCTCTCACTCTTGTTGGCGTGCCGGCCAGTGACGAGGGACGGCCAGACGGCGCCCAGCATGTCAGACGACGGCCAGACATTCTTGCAGGTTTCCTTGTCGATCACCATACTACTGTGGGTCCATGGTCCTGATGATGGCCAAAAATGAGGGTCCTCTCTGTTCACAACTAGCTCTATTAGTAGAATGCCCTATATTTGTATTGTTGTTTATAACAATCAATGAATTTTTGAGTCCTTCAATAACATCGCTCGACACCCTTGTCGACGGATTCTTTTTGAATGTCGACATGATACATCTCCATCTTTCTCTTACTCTGAAAAAACAAACATGTATAGAAAATACCCCGTTTATATTATCATGTGTAACAAATATATAAACAAGTACAATTATTTATATGCATCTTTTTCAGTTGTGTAGAATGCGATGAGTTTTGAGTTTATTCATCATAAAGCTTTGTCAATAGATATTTTCAAAGCATCATCCAAAGCCCATATACATCATAAAGTTTTGAGTTAACTCATCATAACGTTTTGAGTTTATTCATCATAAAGCTTTTATCTCTAATATACAAAAGTGAATGTAAAACACATATTTAATTAAGGAAAATAAGATCAGCCCATATACTATATATATTCATTGGCCAGCTGCTCGCTTCAAGTGGCGTCGTGCATTTTAGTAGAGTGAGTCGCATCCCTGTTTTAAATGGCTCACTTGTAAATCAAATGTTGGTAACTATTCTAGGGAAACCACTTGCTACGGTATGTCATATTTTTCACTATATAAAAATGTAACTGACATTTCTCTCACAATAAACATCATTTTTCATTTAAAAAACAAGCAAAGGCTCCTTTGATTCTCATCTAAAAAACCAGTTCACTCTATAAGTATTACCACATGGCACAACGCTCACATTCACATCTCATTCGACCGGCCCGCTCTCCTCATGATGGTATTGTCGCCGCCATCTTTCCCGCCGTGGGTATCACTGACGCTTGCCCTCAACACCATCTCTAGTAGAAAAAGGGCCTAATGTTCAATTCTTTAGTCCTGGTTTGTAATAGAACCGGCACTAATGTGACCATTAGTGCCAGTTCCAACAGCTAGGTGGGCGGATCTCACTAGTACCGGTTCGTGGCGAACCTTTAGTACCGGTTCGTGCCATGAACCAGTACTAAAGAGATGGTGGCAGGCTGGTGTCAGGCTGCGGCCCCACCATGACCTATAGTACCGGTCCATGCCACGAACCGGGACTAGGAGTTAATTTAGTCCCGGTTCGTGTAACCAACCGGGACTAAAGATATCACTATATATAGTGCTTCTTCCAGCCCAAGCCGAAGCGCTCTGTTTTTTTCCCTCCTCTCTGTTTTCTTCCCCTCTTGCTCGAGCTCTCACCTCCATTTTTGCCAAAATTTTCCAACATTTGAACGCATCCCATCCATCCAGGTGATCACAAAGGCTAGCAACTTTGTCCTTTCATCTCTCATTGCTATATTAGCTCTTGCAATGCTCTATAAGTATAGTGATTTGTGGATTTTTAGTTTGGGAGGAATTATATGTGGTAGTTTATTTGATTTATAAGCAATTTGAGGTCAAAATAACTCTTAGTTTGCATATGTAGGTGTGGTTTACCTAGTGTCTTCTCGTCTTCGTCCTAACCACCGTCGATCGCCCGCACCGTCCTGTCGCCCGCACAACCTTGTGGTGAGCCTCTTGTTCTTATCTTTTTAATATAAGAAAAAAAATCATGTTTGTGTTATTTAGATATATAGTTACTTGTATAATTATCTTACCCATACGTTGTTTTTTATACATAGTGCCATGGTTTTGATATCCATCCCCGTCGGCCCTCGTCCGGGTTATGATTTGGATGTGGTATATTCTCTTTTATAACTATTTATTGCATTTCGTGTTTATGACAAATTATGCCCATCAAGTTGACATAGATATTTTTTATCTAGGAGGTATGTGAACCGGAAATTCCAACCGAACCTATTGTCGAGAGGTTAAATTTGGTTGAAGAAAACGAGTATTTGAAAGAAAAATTGAAAAGAATTGAGGGGGAGAAGATGGAATTGGAGTTGCATGTTGCCGATGTCGTCGATGATCACAAGATCAAGATGGCGAAAGTGCGCTTGAAGATTAGAAAAATCACAAAATATGCCATCGATAGTGAGGCTTGGTATCATTACACTAGTAGAAAACAGGGCTTTGGTTCAAGCCGGGTCAGCCCATTAGTCCCGGTTCAGTCCAGAACCGGGACCCATGGGGGCATTGGTCCCGGTTCGTGAGGCCAAGGGGCCTGCCGGGCCTCGTGGGGGCATTGGTCCCGATTCATCTGGCCCCTTTGGTCCCGGTTGGTGGGACGAACCGGGACCAATGGGCCTCGCTCCTGGCCCACGACCATTGGTCCCAGTTGGTGGTATTAACCGGGACCAAAGGGTGTCCTTTAGTCCCGGTTCCAGCCACAAACTGGACCAATGTGATGCCTATATATACCCCCTCGCCGGCAAGCAGAGCACTCCACACTGCTCTGTTTTTTCTAGCCGGCGTGGGGAGGGCTTTGTGATGCTCCAGCTGACCTCCTATGCACATGAGGTGTTTGATGGAATGCCCGAGCCACACTAATTAAGCTTTCTCCTCTCCAAGATCCATTTTCCTCAATATTTGTCTAGGTTTAGCGGTCCGTCATGTCCCGTCCCCGTCTTCACCGCCGTCGATAGCCCGCGCCAATCTCGTCGCCGGCACCACCGTGGTGAGCCTCTTGTTATTATCCTCTTTCTGAAAGGAAAAAAAATCTTACTTGTATGTTTAGATAGATACTTGTATAATTTTCTTACTTTTATTATTGCTTCTTATTATATAGTGCGATGGTTTTGGTATCCGCCCCCGTCGGCCCTCGTCCTGTCTATGATTCGGATGTCGTATATATTATCTTTTATAACTATTTGGTTCATTTATTGTTTATGACAATTATGCCGACCAACGTGACATAGATTTTATTTATCTAGGAGGTATGTGAACCGAAAATTCCAACCGACCCTATTGTCGAGAGGTTAAATTTAGTTGAAGAAGAAAACAATTACTTGAAGGAAAAAATAAAAAATCGAGGAGGAGAAGATGATATTGGAGTTGCATGTTGCGGATGTCGTCGATGATCACAAGATCAAGATGGATGCAATGCGCTTGAAGATTAGAAAGATTAGAAAATACGCCATTCATACCGAGGCTTGATATCATTATGTCATTGGATCAATTGTTATCTTGGTTGCGATTATGGTCGCATTTATTTTCGCATTAAAATGTTTTACATAGTTTCAATGTATGGTTTAATTTGATGGTCTGTAGAGCTATATGTTGTTCAATGAGAACTATGTATGTACTTTGGTTTTAATGTGATGATGAACTTCTAGTAGTTTGGTCACTTAACACTACTAGGGAAAACCTTATACACATCATCTTAGTAGTAGCGCTGGACAAAACAGGGTGCTACTGCTACTTAGTAGTAGCAATTTTAAATAAACAGCGCTACTGCTACTACTTTAGCAGTAGCGCGTTCTGCCAAAGAACGCTGCTGCTATACTTGGATTGGGCGCAGTTGGCTAGACACATTTAGCAGTAGCGTGTATGCCCCGCCAGCGCTACTGCTACGTCTCTTAGCAGTAGCACTTTTCTCTGAAACTGGCATTCTGCTATGGTTGAGGAGTATGGTGCTCTTCTCTCCAACAACACTTGGGACCTTGTTGATCCACCTCGCAATGCTAACATTGTTACTGGTAAGTGGATCTATCGTCACAAGATGAAGTCTGATGGTTCTTTGGATCGCTACAAAGCTCGTTGGGTGCTCCGTGGATTTACTCACGCTATGGTATCAATTTTGATGAAACTTTCGGCCCTGTCGTCAAGCCAGCCACTATTCACACAGTGCTCTCTCTTGCTCTCTCTAGTGACTGGTCGATTCATCAGCTTGACGTCAAGAATGCGTTCCTCAACGACACTCTCACCGAGACTGTTTATGCTCGTTAGCCTTCTGGGTTCACTGATCCTCGCTTCCCTGATAAGGTTTGCCGCCTCAACAAATCACTCTATGGTTTGAAACAGGCGCCTCGAGCATGGTTTCAGCGGTTTGCTTCGTTCATTGCATCAATTGGTTTCGTTGGCTCCAAGTCTGACAGTTTGTTGTTCGTCTATCGGCGTGGCGCTAACATGGCCTACCTCCTGCTCTATGTGGATGACATCATCCTGACTGCGTCTTCCTCGACATTGTTGCGCAGTTTGATTGCCTCTCTTCGTACCGAGTTCAGTAAACAGATATGGGTAATCTTCATTATTTTCTGGGGCATCTCTGTCACACGCAGCAAGGCCAGTCTGTTCCTCTCACAGGAGAAGTATGCATTGGATCTTCTTGACCGAGCTGGCATGTTGCAGTGCAAACCCATCTCTACTCCTGTTGATACTTCCTCCAAACTTTCAGCCAAGTCCAGTGATCCCGTTGCAGATCCCACCGAGTATCGCAGTATTGCAGGCGGTCTTCAGTACCTCACATTCACTCGGCCAGGCATCTCTTATGCAGTGCAACAGATTTGTCTTCATATGCACGATCCTCGGGCTAATCATTTTCTCATTGTGAAGCGTGTGCTTCACTACATCCACGGCATCACCGGCCATGGCCTCACTTTGTTTCGACGCAGCTCCAACAAATTGATGGCCTACTCTGACGCTGACTGGGCAGGTTGCCCTGACACTCGCCGGTCTACATCTGGTTATTGTGTCTTCCTCGGCACTAACCTGGTCTCATGGTCTGCTAAGCGGCAGCACACGGTCCCTCGCTCCAGCGCTGAGTCTGAATACAGGGCAGTTGCAAATGTAGTGTCTGAAACATGTTGGTTACGGCAACTTCTTCAGGAGCTTCATCGACCGATGACTGGTGCCACTATGGTGTTTTGTGATAATGTGAGCTCAGTTTACATGACACAGAATCCCGTTCATCATCAGCGCATCAAGCATGTAGAGATCGATCTACACTTCGTAAGAGACCGTGTCACCACAGGCGAGGTCCGGGCTCTTCACGTTCCGAGTTCTTCACAATTTGCGGACATTTTCACCAAAGGATTGCCATCCCCTCGCTTTTTGGTTTTTCGGGACAGTCTTAACATTCGTGGACGCCTGTTTACGACTGGGGGAGGGTGTTAGAATATGCCTTGTAACCTCTATATATTGATCAATACAAGGCACCACAACGTGTGGTTTCCCTAATCTTACACAAGCTATCACAGGAAATGCTCATGCTGGAAGGTCCACTCTCCAGACTACCTGAAGGCTTCCGAGTTACACACCTGAGGTTGCCGAGTTTCGCAAGAATAGAGCACAGGTGAGCTGAAGATCCCGAAGATTGGTCAGGTCACCAAGTCTGTGCACATTCTCCATTGAGTTAAAACTTATATCAAAATATTCAAGTGTGCAAAGAGTTGTCATATGGTCAATATCATTTGGTAGATTTGTCCCAATAGGAAAACTGAGGTGCAACAAGCTCGGCAAATGAACAATGTCTGATGGAACTGCATCATCGCCAGAGTTATTGTGCTCCCAGAGAATGGCCACCATGATCTCCAAATCTTGCTTGATGAGAGGTATCTCCTCCACGCCCCGGGGAAGCACATACATCATGGACTGATAAACACAGATGCCCTAGGAAATCATGGGAGGGGACGCATTACTGTACCTCTGAAATCTGAGGGGGGATTGCTGTAACGTACTCGATCTACCGTGGAATCGAGGAGGAGGGGAAAAGGAGAGGCAAGAAGAACACGAGGTAGATTAGCAGCTCCTCTTGATGATAATCGATACCCACACTCGTGTTCTTCTTGGTATCAAGGCATAAAGAACCGAAAAACTCATAAGCCAACTCTCATGGCATCAAGGATCTCAAGTGATTAGCGCTTGCTAAGCCTCAAAGCGTAGACTCCGCCTTAATCCTACTTGCTACATATATTACGCCGGGCATGGACACCATGTTGCTAAAGACTCTTGCATTTCTCTTGTTCCAAATCTCCCATGAAGGCAAGAGAACCCCGAGAATATTGTTGTGTCTGTAAACTGTAATTGTAATAGTGCAGCGAGGTAGGCCTAAGGAGCAGTCTTTGACCAGACACATATAGTACTCCCTCCGTTCCTAAATAATTGTCTTTCTAGAGATTTGAACAAGTGATTACATACGGAGCAAAATGAGTGAATCTACACTTTAAAACATGTCTACATACATCCGTATGTTGTAGTCCATTTGAGATGGCTAGAAAGACAAATATTTGGGAACGGAGGGAGTAGATGACAATGCATACAAAGAAAGTAAATAACAAATTTCAAGTGTACCTTGAAAGATTTTTTTTCCAAGAGATAGAGAGAGCAGATGCTGTCCTGGATATTATCCCCCAGTTAACATGCTCGTGCCCAGATGATTTCTGGGGCACCTGAAATCTTGTCCTGCTGCGGCTGATGAATTTTGCAGCAACTGAAAGAAACAGGAGAGGCAAGAAGTAGTTATGGAAGATCTATATAAAACATGAAAACTACAATACAACAAAGAAGAAGTAACAGAAAAAGAACACATATTTGATCCTTTTTAGGGCACTTGTGTTCTGTTCTGTTCATGGGACCCGATCGAAAGCTACAAGCAGAAGGAAGACCATAGATGCCACTGACGAACTAATCCCTGGTTGATTGATTGATTGGATTGGATCAGATTGGATTGAGCTAACACCGCATTGGGGCCGGAACGTAGAGAGGGAGATGGGAGGATGAGGAAGCTGAGGTGTCGCGCGTTGGCTGGGGCACCTCCGCACCACCGCCACCCCGAGTCGACCTCCGACCCACTCCGGTGCCGCCCCGAGTCGACGACCCCTTCCCGCTCTTTAGGTATGAAGCATGCGCTATTCATGTGGACCGCAACGTTCTTTAGGTATGAAGCATAAAAAATTGAGACTTTACTAAATGTATAGTGCCAATCAACATTTTGACCAATATAGTACAGTAAAGCTTATTGAACTGACAGTGTTCGTACGCTATTGTGGTCCATGCATGAGCGTGATTAGGTGTGTAGTTAACCAAGAGGATGACAAGTAGCATATTCTCATAAACTCATTCACCTTATCAATAAAGCCAAGATGCGTACGTCGCTAAAAGTAGTTGTAATTTCTTATCGTAAGAACTTGTTTGAGATGCTTTAAGAAAACTGCAGGCCGTGACGAGTAGGCCTTTGGCAGGCAAACAAAAAAATATAATTCGTCGTATCAATTATCTTGGTTAACATACCTTGCACAAAAAAATCTTGATTGATAGGTCCTTAATGTTTAAGGTAATGCATAGATTGCCATGTGTTATGCTAGCTAGTTTTTGAATACTATCAACTAAGCCTAGGGTGAACATGTTTTCACAAAAAAGAAAGGCCAGGGGTGAACATGAACTCTGACATGATGATGTTACGGGACTCCTTAATTAAAAGTTTATTCCACCTCTTTTTAATTTTGTGGGGGGAGAGTTTATTTCACCTTCTACACTATTAGCCTGTTCGGAAGCTCTCCCGACTCTCAACTCCGCTCAACGCGAGGAGCTGGGTTCAAGCCGCTCCGCGCGATTGTGCTGGCGCTCCCTCCACTCCGGGAGCTGCAGTTGGGGAGCGGAGGGATCCGAATAGGGCCTATGTTTGCAGTTTTTTCTTATCTTACTCAGTTTGGGTATTTATGACACAAAATTACCCCATCTAAGGGTTCTAGCCACTTTTGACCCCAAAGTTGTTGTAAAAAAGGGATCAGCAAATAGATCACAACTAAAATAATGCCAGATCTAGACCATAGATAAAGCGACCTGCTCCCCGCAAAAAAATAAAAAGAAAGATAAAGCGGCATGCTACGAGATTATTATTTTTTGTTTTGATTGTCAAAATGCTACGAGATAAGAACAAAAACCAATAATTATTCTTTTGGCTTGGTTTCCTAGCCATTAGAAGACCCACCTGATGTGTCTTTTCTGGTAATCTATTTGACGCATCTATGGTCAAATTGTGACTTTGGACAAACGATCCACGGAGCAAGCGACAGATGGGCCAGCACATTAAGCAGCTATGTGAATCCGATTTTAGAAATTTTTCTGGTTTTTACTGGTTTAGGTAACCTTCTAGAATGTTCTTACCGCTTTGGATTTTTTTTCTTCCTTGTCTTTTGGTTTTTTTCATTTTTATATAAAATGTTAGGAAAATTCAAAAAAGGTACGAAATTTATGAAAAATGTTCAGAATTACAGAAAATATTTGGATTTTCAGAACATGATTCTGGTTTCAAAAATAGTTACCATTTTTTAGGAAAAGATTGAGAATGTCCAAAATTATCCTGAATTTTTCAAAAATAGTAATCAAAATTATAAAAAAATATTTAGAATTTCAAAAAATATTCTCGTTTTAGTTTTTCCACAATTCCGAACGTTCCTGTTATTTGTAGAAAACGTTCATGTTGCTACAGTGTCGTCAAGTTGGTTCTGTACGCACAGGAAAAAAAGAGGAGAAGCGAAGCACGTGAATGTTGCTTAATGGGCCAGTCGTGCGTTGTTCTGCGATTGTGGTCTATTTTAGGCAAAAAAAATAGGAGTTCCGGTCTTTTCCTTGGTCCATGTCGACTAATGCCCTGCAATGAGACCGCACAGCACGCCCGGGCAAGATGTGCACTACCTGGAAGACAATAGCCACATTAACAAGTATACAAAGTAAAAGCAGGGATACAATAGACAAGTTATATTCATGAATGGATGAAGCATTGCCAGAAAAAAAAAATTGGTTGAGTTGAAACTAATAATCTTACTTATAGGGTCAGAGCTGACAGTCGGGGAATATAAAGCAGGGGTTCCTCTCGGTCCGAGGCAGCACAGCACCGAAGATGCGCGCTGCTACCTGGAAGATAGTACCCACATTAGCAGTAAAGCAATAGACAAATTACATACATGAAAGAATGGAGCATTGCCAAACACATGGTTTTAGTTCAAATTAATAACCTTACGGGTCATGGCCTTGGAGCTGATGGGGAATAGCAGGGGCTACTCTGCCCGCGCACAACAGGAACTATTGGCAGTTGACACGCACTTGTCAGTCAGGACTTCTCGTGCTCTTCCACCATCAAAATATATATGCTCATTCAGAATCCCAGCGACAGCTTGGTCCGAAAGAAACTGCTCCTTGCAGCTTGGTCCAAATATGCACGCTCCTCTCTGGAAGACAGTAGCCACATTAGCAGGTACAACAACTAAAAGCAGTAACACGATAGATAAATTACATACATGAATGGATGAAGCATTTCCAGAAAATGATTGACTTGAAATCAATAACCTTATGGGGTCGTGGCCGGGAATCTGACAGGCTCGGTGCTCTCCTCGGGCAGATGAAATTTATATGCTGGAAGCGACATTTTTTTCAGGTTAATTATAAGCAATAGAAACAGATAAGAGAATCAACAAAAAGTTGTACTGAGCAGTCATTCCAAGTCTGTTGTGCAGCTAACCATGAAAGACATGTCCCTTTTATTACTTCTTCGATGCAAAGTTCTATATTTCTTACAGTTGAAAAGATTAGCTACGACTAAGGCTGCATGCATCTTATAAGAAAATTGTATTACAAACAAGAAGAAAAAAGTGGTAATGCCTCTTACCTCCTCTGCAGCAGCTGGGACCAACATGACAGCCTCCAACAAAAGTATGGAGTATGTAGCCACCGGGAGCAAAGATGATCAGGTGGCTGGGCGACGATGCCCTCAGAGATTGAGCTCTGCATAAGTGACCACCAATATCATACAACAGCTCAGATGAATTCAACTCTGGGGATGTTACAAATCTTGTGGGCATCCTCCCCTTGGCACCTCTCAATCAGCATGGGACATCCATCAATCTCGAGTAGCTTCAAAGCAGAGAGATTCCGTATACTTTCAGGCAAATATCTCAGGTTGGGGCAATCTTCGATTAAAATTTGTTCTAAAGAAGTCAATTGTCCCAACCATTCAGGTAATGTCTCCAGGCCTTTGAACTCTACCAACCCTAGTATTTTAAGAGCAGTGAGTTTCTTCATGCTTTCAGGCAAACATTTCAGATCGGGGAAACCGCCAATCACAAGATGTTCTAGAGAAGTCAACTGTCCCAACCATTCAGGTAATGTCTTCAGGCCTTTGCACCAAAACCACAGTGTTTTAAGAGCAGTGATTTTCTTAATGCTTTCAGGTAAAGATGTTAGGTTGGGTCAATCGTCGATCTTAAGTTCTTCTAGAGAAGTCAGCTGTCCCAACCATTCAGGTAATGTCTCCAGGCCTTTGCACTCTGACAATGTCAATATTTTAAGAGCGGTGAGGTTCTTTATGCTTTCAGGTAAGGATGTCACGCTAGGGCAATCATGGACTGTAATTTTTTCTAGAGAACCGAGGTGGCCCAGCCATATTGGCAGTGCCTCTAGGTCCTTCAACTTAGATAAATGTAGTACAGTGAGAGAGCTGAAGCATCGCATGACCTCTGGCAAAGTCCTGCCACTGACAGATATTATCTGAAATATCTCAAGGGTGGGAAAGTGTTGAAGTCTATCCCACTTGTCTTCAGAGAAACTACAACTCTGTAGAACCATCGTAGAAGGAAGTATGGAAGACGAGAGCTTTCCAAATCCCCCTTCAGGCAAAACTGTGTCGTTGTTGCTCAGAAACCAAAACATACTTCTTGGGGGATATGGCAGGAACTTTAGCTTTTGGCAGTTCGTTACCTCCAAATAGTGCAAATTAGGGATTAGAAACTCTTCATTTGCTTTACTCGACTCAGTTGTCCACCATTCCACCAAATTCTCCATCAACTCCAATAGCAGTACTCTTAGTTTCATACAAGGTCTGCCCTCTCCATAGAATTCCTTGCCAATTTTTCTAATGTTGGGAATGTTCTTTAGAGAGATTCTTCTTAAATTTGGAAGTGCCCCGAATGGAGGAAGACTATCACATGCTTCCAAACCATCAAGAGTCAGTTCACTGAGAAAAGGCAGGTAGGACGAGATGTCAAACATCCAATCAGGGAATTCATTGCTCCTATACCCAACTAGCGAAAAGTTTTCAAGAGTCCGAGGAGGAATGAGCTTGCCCAGCACAGATTCACCTCCTTCCTTTTCCCAGCAAAATTTCAATACTCGGATATCTGATTTATCACGCAGTTTGAGACTGTCTGCATCTTCTGGACTCTTGACATTCTGAAGGTCTTGAAGTATCAGCTCTGAACAAGCCAGTCCCACAAGATCCACTATACTGCTGCATTCTCCACTCTTTTTCTCATGTACACGATGCACTAATTTCCCCACAAGATTAAGACACCTTCGAATTTCTTTAACCTTTTCAAGCAAACCAGAAGTTGGATTATTAGTAACAAACTGGGTGAGACTGGTCATATCACCAATGCTATCAGGGCAGTCATCCATCTCTATAAGGCAATTCATGTGCAGTATGTGAAGCTTAAGGTCACCAAATGAGGAGGGGAGCTCACTGAGCTTCAGACAGTATGACAGATAGAGACGCCTCAGCTTAGACAACTTGCATATTGACTCAGGCAATAGTCGAAGCTTAGCACAACTTGTTAGGTTCAAATACTGAAGCTCGCCGAGGTCTCCAAAACAGTCAGGGAGTTTTTTGAGATTATGACAATCTGAAAGATCGAGGTGTTTCAACTGATTAAGTTGGCAAAATGATACAGGTAGCAGTGGAACCTTGTAGCAACTAGAGAGGTCCAGGAACTCAAGCTTCTGAAGGTGGCCGAAATCAATTGGCAGGTTTTCTAGCTCATGACAACTAGATAGGTTTAGATGCTCTAAACACGGAAAGCTAATATTGTCAGGTAGTTTGCCGAGTTTAAGAAGGCTACCAAATTTTTCAGGGAGCTTTTGGAGAGCACAACAATCTGACATGTCTAGGTGGTGTAAGCATGCAAGGTCACAGATTGATTCAGGCAACTCTTGGAGTATAGAACACCCGGACAGATTAAGGAAAAAGAGTTGAGAGAGCTCCCCTAGTGATGCAGGTAGCTTACTGAGGTTGCTACTGCCAGATAGGTCCAAATAGCAAAGTTTGGTGAGGCGACAAATACTGCCAGGCAAGGTTTCAAGCAAGGAATTGGAGAGAATAAGAGTTTCCATGTTTTGAAGTGCATGAAAATTCTTCGGAAGTGATGTTATTGGTAAGCCTGTCGCATCAAGATACCTAAGTAGCTTCAATTGATTCATGGAAGATGGCAGCACCACAGTACTAGGAGCAGATTGGCCTTTAGCTGAATGTCCACTTAGGTCCAAGACACGTATGTACTTGGATCGAGAAAATGCCTTTTTCGGGAGTTGCAGTCCTCCCAAATCTCTAAAGTGGAGTGATCTAAGCTTGCCTGGAATATATTTGAAAATCTTAGGATCAATGTTGAAGTTGGTTAACTGTGCATGTCGGCAGTAACGAGCTCTGTTCCAGCTATTGCTTTTGGTAGCATCCAGATCAATGGATTCATCAGCAGCAATTATTGATACAAGATCATGTACCAAATCATGCATGACAAGTTCTTGAGGAGCTTTGAAATGCAATGGATTTGGACTAACCTGCAAAGGACTTGGACTAACCTGCAAAGTGAAATGTAAAGCCCCTTGAGAATACGAAATGTTAAAGAGTGTAGGGACTAGTGCTGATATGATCACCCTCACCCGCCACCGAATGTGCTTTAACTGCAATTTTCTTTATTTTGATAATCAGTGCATCAACTTTTAAGTCGATGCAGGTTTGTTCCCTTGAAACCGTTCTGTTGTTATGTTAACCCAGTAGCTCTAGCAAATAATATCTTGTGGTTTGATTCTCACTAAGTTAAGCTATATTTAGAAAGCCTATTTTCTAGAATTATAACATTAATATAGATTTAAGGGGTTGCACCGGGAGAAATGTATCTTCCATTTCCAAAAAGAAAGTGGTGGGTTGTATAAAGAATGCCACAAACTGGCACTAAAAAAATTAGCACCTAATTAGGAAGCACATAACTTGGGTGTACTCTAACTAGGATTGAATCATATTATTGGAGATATTCATAGCCAATAATCTAAATATATATAACATATTTGATTCAAAATCAATGAAATTTATTTAGATTAATAAATTGATGAAAAAATAGATTTTAGTTCTGTGGCACACAATCTAGACATTAGATCGAAGAATCGAAGGACAAGAAATAATCTGAAACTAGAAGAACTTGTAAACCCAACATACTCAAAACAAGTAAAATACAAAATTGAGCTTAGTACTAACAATAATTTAAATTTAGAAATGGATATATTAAATCATTAACATAAATTAAAATCAAAATGTAGGGCCTATCTAGAACTACAACAGAGTAAAATCCTTGTCTATAAAGTAAAAAAAACATAATAGTAAAAATGAACAGCCATACAAGAGAATGATGACTATAGGAACTAACCGACGTGCATCCTGGAATGCGAAGAAAAGACATACCCAAAAGGTAGTTGATGCACCTTTGACCATCGTGCCTTGAATTGATGTACCCAAGTGCATTCCATTGCTGGATTATATGATTGTTGTCCATGACAAAGCCCTTTGGGAACGCTGCCAAGTACGTGAAACACATTTTGAATTCTATCTTCATGTAGTAATAGCTCAGCATTAGCCTCTCTAATGTTTCTTTCTGATGTCCTGCTTTCAAACCCAAATCAACCTTGGAGTCTCTTATATCTTCCCATGCCTGAACGGTCCTCAGCTCTGACATTACTTGTCCAAGAGCATTTGCCACGAGCGGTAAACCCCCACACTTGGCTGCAATCTGCTTTCCAATTTCTTCCAAGCCATTGTGGTCATCATCAGGCCCAAATGCCCTTTGCTTCATTAATTCCCAAAAGTCCTCAGGTTTTAAAACACCCAGACTGATTACTTCAGACACAGTAACTGTGCAAAATTCCCTTACATTTGCAAGAGAAGCGGTGTGCAGTTTTTGCACCACGCTCAGATTTCGAGTAGTTACTATAATCCTGCTACCCTTGCGGCCATGCTGTAACATCTCCTTCAACTTTTTAAGATTATTTCCATCTTCTTCCCAGAGATCATCCAGAACAATCAAGTATCTTCTAGTAGCAAGTTCTTTGCTCAGATTATCATACAGAAACTGCATAGTACAATCGCTAAGGTTGATGTTGCTATTCAAGCTTTTCAGGATGTCCCTCCCAATTTTTTGCAAATCAAATTCATTGGACACATGGACCCAGACTGAGACGTCAAAGACGCTGACCCTCTTGTCAGCAACAACTGATTCAACCAATGTTGTCTTGCCTATGCCACCAAGGCCGACAACAGGAATGATGGAGATATCCTGCTGGTTAGCTTCTTCACTTGGGAGTAGCAGGCTGATTATCTTGTCCTTCTCGGCATCCCTCCCCACCATTCCAGATTTGATGTCATCACCATTCGAGGTGGCTGCAAAAGTATCATTATTTCTGCAGCTCCCTTGTTCCTTTACTACTTGAGGCACATGATTGATTGTCTTCTCGCTCTCAGTATCATCCCTCCCCACTATTCCAGTTTTGATGTCATCACCATCTGAGTTGGCTGCAGAAGTATCATTGTTTCTGCTCCCTTCTGCCTTTGCTTCTTGCGGCACTGGATCGATTATCTTCTCCTCCTCGACACCCCTTTCCGCCATTCCGTTTTTGGTGCCATCACTATTCCAGTTGGCTGCAAAAGTATGATTGTTCCTGTTCCCTTGTGCCGTTGCTGCTCGAGGCACATCATTGAGCCTCATTTTGCCCTCCTTTTCAATCTCATCTATTTTCTTCATCACGTTCTGCATCTTGTGGGGCATGGTTATTCGCTGCAGGCACTGATTGTTTCTGGAAAACCATATGCTGACCTGCAAAAATCACATGGATTAGCTACAGATCGACTCTCATCCAAGAAGAAGGCTGCATGTCATTTAGATATTCCCTATGCAACTTACTCATAGACTCTAAAAACGTCATATAAAAAATTACAGAGGTAGTAGGACTAGTAAACATGGAAGGGATAAACAGAGATGGGCTGTGGCATAATAATAATCAGATACACAAAAGCATTTGCTCCAAACACTATACGATAATCAAAGGACTGGTTCCTGACCTTTTTTTGATTATGTAGGCCTATTTTTTTAGAAAAATTTCGATTCAGATGTCACCCAGGTAGAACCTAGTGCAGGAGAGAGGACAGATATCCCTGCAGTACAAACAATACATGTATAGTAGAAAAAAACTATTCTACAGATTTTCTCTGGAGGCCTCGATCCGCCGAGACGAATGCCGAGGAGAATCGCCGGATCTGGAATCCTCAAGATGCCTGGTCCACCCATCGTGCTTGTAAGTTGTAACGCCGCCATGGAACTCCTCTACAACTTCCCGGCCACCACCTGACCGACAGCCCCTAGACCCGCCGCCCACCAAGAACCACATATACCTCGCTGCCATCACGAGCGCCAAGCCGCCGCCGCCGCCATCCCTTTTTTCTTTTTGAAGATATAGTGCAGGGCCAGATGAAAAAAAAGAAAGATTAAACGAAAGCCGCCGGCGGGCGGGGAGGAGAGGGGAAGAGGATTCATTAGTTACCGCGGACTGGGTCTTGCTCATGAGCTCATTGGCGTCAAGCTCATCAAGCACGTCCTCCACGTCGTACACGACGCGCTTAAACTTGGTAAGCCACCGCTCGTACACTCTCCCGTGCACTCCTCCCTGGCGCGACTTGTCGTCGGCGTCCAGCAGCACGGCCTCCAGATCTTTCATCTTGTCCTCCATGTCCAGAATGTCCTCTCTGTACTCCCATTGCAGAGTGATCTCCGACGCCGCGTACTCGCCCAGCTTGCCCACGATGTGTTTCGCCACGCCACCAGCAATCACACCCCCGAGCCCAACCATGGCTGACGGCTACCCAGCCAAGCCACTAGCCAGACTATTGCGATCTCTCTGCTTGTTTACGACTGAGGAGAGTGAATGGACTAGTGCTCTCTACTCTGAATCGTCACAAGAGTGCAGCCAAGTAGAGTAGTAGTACTACTAGGCAACTCCACAGACTGACAGATTAAAATATGGTTGGGCGACTGACTCACCATCCATCGCGTGCAAAGCAAAGCAGCCACCAAAAGTTACACCAAGACCGAAACTCACTTTTTCAGAAAGCATCATGGACTACTGTTCACTATATGTAACTGTCACAGACTCATGTTCCTCTCTACGAACTCACCTGCCTTAATTGTAATTTTATTCTAGTATAGTTGCATCAGTAGTTATGTACTATGAGGCCTCCTTTGGTTTGGTTTAGAGGAATCTCGTAGTAATTTCATAGGATAGAATTTCTACAGGAAAAGAAATCCTTTAGAGCCCTTTGGTTTGTAAAAATGGAATCTTATTTTTATTAAGGAATTCTTTCTATCCTCCACATTTCATAGAAAAATAAACATCAAAGTAGACTCAATAGAAAAAAAAATCCTATAATGTGAATCAAAGGCCATTTCCTTTCCTATTCCTACTCATAGGAATATGTACTCCCTCCGTTCGGAATTACTTATCTCGAAAATGGATGTATCTAGAATTAAAATACGTCTAGATACATCCATTTCTGCAACAAGTAATTCCGAACGGAGGGAGTAACTGTCAAGACTCATGTTCCTCTCTACTCACCTGCCTTAATTGTAATTTTATTCTATATAGTTGCATCTGTAGGTTTTTTTTTGTTTTTTTTTTTT
>LR880970.1:857914450-857926713 GCA_904067115.1 Aegilops sharonensis | reverse complement strand
CAAACATTAATCTTAGCTAGGGCTAGTGTGGTCTCTTCTTCGGGAGATGACACTCATGGTTAGGGTCTGACAGAGTGGAATGCTCCCTTCGTATGCGAGTCACGTGTCATAAAAATTGTACCACTGGAAACATTTTGAGTATGAATTGAATGATAATTTTTGTGACATATAACTCATGTTTTTATCGACCAAATTGAAGGTCAAAGTTGAAACTTGAAATATGTGGATACCGTGTAAATAGGGAAGGAAGAAATACAATAATTTTGAATAGTGCTACCATATGCACTTGGCCCATGGTTATGTCTTATCTGAGCCAGATTCACGTGAACCACATAAAGGAATATGAATCATCTCTCGTCATTTATTCCTGTCAACTGTCTCTCAATACCATCGCCGGGGGGGGCCTGGCATGTGTGACCGCCTTTGCAACCCTAAGGGACTAAACCTAAATCCCTCTCCCGAAGCCTTAGCCCTCCCTTGGTCCCTCATCCCCTCATAGCTGCCCGGTGCCACCCTCTCTCTTCCCCATATTTACCACATGACCACGTCGCCGCCGCCAATTGCCACTTCACCAGCAGCCGTTTGCTAGCCCGATCCTGCTGACCCGCCCTATAGCTCTCCTGTTCGCTCGCTGCCCCGCTCCTCCGGGCCGTGCACACTAAAACGCTTGCACGTCCTGACCTCACCTCTGGTTGGTACTAGTAGTCATTGGTCACAACAACTCCGTGAGCTACGTATCCCTGTGTCGTGGCGCCTTTCCAAACTCTCCGTCATCCAGTGACCATGCAACCACCGTCATACAATGTTGTTGTATCAACAACTCAGACAGGGCAGGAATCCTCTGCGGGTATCGGGGACGAGGAAAAGCTTGCCTTGCGAGTGGGGATAGGGACGAGTAGTGGGCGGGGGCGGGGAATACACGACAATACCTGGTCGGGTTTCTCACTGTTAATTTGAACTCAATTAAATTTTATGAGTTTGTCGCCATTCCCAAGATCGCTGTAGTCATGGTCCATGGAATCGGTCTCCGGGCTACGGCCTGTTTTGAAATATATAAGGTAGAACCTATTCTACCTTTCATTTCAAAAAAAAAAAATGGTCCATGGAATCACAATAATGACGTGGGCTGCCTAGAGGACGACCCAGAAGATTCTAGACTAGTGGAGGGCCATGGGCAGAGTGTAAGGATTAGTGCTCATGGTCACGCTCACACACACCACCGAGTGCGCTTGCACTGTAATTTCTTTGTTTCTATAACCAGCTCGTGAACTTTTAAGTGGATCCAGGTTTGTTCCCGCAAAACTGTTTTGTTGTAATGTTAACCTGGTAGCTCTAGCAAATGACATCTTGTAGTTTGATACTCCACTAAGTTAAGATAGCATTCGAAAGCCTTATTTCTAAACTTATTAAATTAATATGCATGTAGGGGGGATGTATCTTCCTTTGCAAAAAAAGTGGCGGGTTGCCAATGTAATGCCACAAATTCTCACTATAGAAGAATAGTACCATGCACATAATTTGGTGGACTCTAACTAGGATTGAATCACCATCATATATATGTTCTAATTTTGTGGCACACAATATAGACATTAACTCCAGGAATCGAAGGATAAGAAAGAATCTAAAACTAAAAAATATAAAAGGACAAGGAAGAATCTAAAACTAAAAAATATATAAACCCAACGTAGTCAAAATAAATGACCTAGTAAAGTATAAAAATGAAGTTATCAATACTAGTAATAAATGTAAATTTGGAGATGGATGTACGAAATCATTAACATACATGAAAAGTCAAAGTGTAGGGACTAATCTAAGACCATACCAGAGTACAATTTATGAAAGCATGTTCTTGTCCATATAAATAGAGTAAAACAACATAATGGTAAAAATGAACCAGCCATACAACGGTACAAGAGAAATGGTGTCTATAGGTACTAACCGAAGCAGATCCTGGAATCCGAAGAAAGGACATTCCCAAAAGGTAGTTGATACACCTTTGACCATCATACCCTGGACAAATGTATCCAAGTGCATTCCATTGCCGGATTAGACGATTGCTGTCCATGACAAAGCCCTTGGAGAAGGCTGCCAAGTACGTGAAACACATTTTGAATTCTATCTTCATGCAGTAATAGCTCAGCATTAGACTCTCTAATGTTTCCTTCTGATGTTCTTCTTGAAAATCCAAAACAACCTTGGTGTCTCTTATATGTTCCCATGCCCCCACGGTCCTTAGCTCTGACATTACTTGCCCAAGAGCATTTGCCACGAGCGGTAATCCTCCACACTTGGCTGCAATCTGCTTTCCAATTTCTTCCAAGCCAGTATGGTCATCATCAGGCCCAAATGCCCTTTGCTTCATTAATTCCCAACAGTCACCAGGTTCTAAAACATCCAACTCTATTATTTCAGACTCAGGAACTGGGCAAATTTTCCTCTGATTTGCAAGAAAACCATTGCGCAATTGTTGCACTATGCGTAGGTTTCGGGTAGTTACTATAACACGGCTGCCCTTTCGGCCATGCTGTAACATCTCCTTGAGCCTTTCAAGATTATTTCCATCTTCTTCCCAGAGATTATCCAGAACAATCAAGTATCTTCTAGTAGCAAGTTCTTTGCTCAGATTATCATACAGAAATGGAAAATCACAGTTGTCAAGGTTGATAGTGTTATTCATCATTCTTTTCAGGATGGCACTCCCAATTTTGTGCAAATCAAACTGCATGGACACATTAACCCATATTGAGATGTCAAAGACACTGACCCTCTTGTCTGCAAGAACTGATTCAGCCAATGTTGTCTTGCCTATGCCACCAAGGCCCACAACTGGAATGATGGAGATATCCTGGTTAGCTTCTTCACTTGTGAGTAGTAGGCTGATTATCTTCTCCTTCTCGATACCCCTGCCCACCATTCCAGTTTTCATGCCAGCAGCATTCCAGTTGGCTGCAAGTGTTTGATTGTTTCTGCTCCCTTCTCCCCTTGCTTCCTGCGGCACAAGACTGAGCCTCGTTCTGCCCTCCTTTTCAATTGCGTCTATTTTTTCCATCACCTTCTTCATCTTGTGGGGCATGGTCATTCGCTGCAGGAGTTGATTGTTTCTGGAAAACCATAAGCTGACCTGCAAAGATAAAAGAGTTTAAGTCAACTTCAGTCTCTAAGCACATCTTTTCTAGGATTCTCATCTGCCTCACTGATTGAGCTATGGCATAATCAGATACACAAAGACATTTGCTCCAACCACAATAAACGCAGAATGGATCTATTCACAAAAAAAAAACGCATAATTAATGGATCCCTATCTTTTTAGATTAGATGAAGAAGAATAAAAACATCTCAGATATCCCATTAAAATCACACGAAAATACTGAGTAGTCTCTGGAGGCCTCTGCACAGACCGCAGCTCACCGCCGAGACGAACGCCGAAAGATGGCTTCTTCTCCTGAAACCGATACTGTGTTGCCCCTTGCTTGCTGGCCACCGCTGTGGAGGGATTGAGATCTCAGCCGTTCGTTGAGACGACTCGCTCGCTGTTGGTCGTTGGATAATTGAATGGTGCAGCCATAACAGCGAGCCAAACCTACAATACGGAAGCCGCAAGAGCGGCGTACGGCCAGCGACGAGGAGAGGGGGAGAGGGAAAAGTAGAGTTACCTTGGGTTGGCTCTTCTTGATGAGCTCGTTGGCTTCCAACTCATCCAGCACGTCCTCCACGTCATAGGCCACACGCTTAAACTTGGTAAGCCACCGCTCGTACACTCTTCCGTCTTCTCGTCCTCCTCGGCGCGACCTCTTGTCGGCATCACCCAGCACGGCCTCCACATCTTTCATCTTCTCCCCCAACTTCAACACGTCTTCTTTGTACCTCAACTGCAGAGTGACCTCTGACAGGACGTAGCCGCCGAGCTCGCCGCCAAGCTTGCCGCCCAGCTTGTCGAGGACCTGCTTCCCCACGGCAGCCGCAATCATGCTCATGGCGATGGCGATGGCGATGAGAATATTGCTCCTGTGCTGTGCTTGTGAATTCTCTGTGGGGTTAGAATTAGATTAGGCAGGCCTTTGGTTGCTGTGTGAGCAAAGCATTGGGTTCAAAACAAGAGACAAGGAGGCCTTTCTGCTTTGCTTTGTCTGGGCATCGAAATTAGGATGCTGATGATGGAACCAAAGTTGCAACAAGCCTCGCTTTTCAAAAAGCATAATGGATGGAGTGAGCATCTTTCTTTTCTTCAGTCCAAAGACATTCTAGAATGTGTGTGCACTGGCCGGTGCGCGGAAAGCGCAACTGAATATGTAAACTAACTGCCGCTTGCCATGCTTGACGAATATACTAATAAATCGTTGTGAGGTACGTGCCCCCCTTCACAATCATGCTTATTGCTTAAAGTAGTTTGCCGAACCACTTTATTTCATTTTTTGGTGATGCAGAACATGAAGCGGTTTGCAGAAGTTTCAGAGAGCCCTCTGGAAACACTAACAGCACGACGAAATAGTTGGGTTTCTGCGATGCTGAAACTGTAATAGCCTAATAGTAATCAAAAGCCAACCCAATCTGTCTATGAACGAACATTAACATTGAAAGGCATCACTGCTTGAAGGCTGACTCAAGTTGCAAGGGGACATATTCAGAACAGATGTGTAGGTGACCATACGAAGAAAGTAAACAACAACTTTCAAGTGTATGCATGTGAGCACTCAAGTGTACCTGTGACTGTGAGAAAAGAGAGCAGATGTTGGTCCTCAATAAATATGCTCGTTCCCAGACCCTTTTCTTGGGCAGATGATGAATTTCCTAGCACGCAGTTCCAACTGAAGTAACAGCAGAGGCAAGAGTTTATGAAAGAAAAGAACACATATATAATAATTGATCCTTTTCTTGGGGCAAGCTGCATTGTGTGAGCATTGGGTTCAAGAGAGAGCCAAGGAATCCCTTTTGCTTTTGTTTGCTTGGGCAGGGCATTCAAATTAAAATATTGATGATGGATTGAAACCAAGAGCATAATGAATGGAGTGGTCATCTTTTCTTTCTTCAGTCCAACTCCAAAGACATTGTATCTATGCGTGTCGTGTCTGTCCATGAGATGAGATACTTATAGTGCTACTGAATATTGCGTTGGAAAGTTTCACAGGGTCAGCTGTAGGAAGAACCAGGACATCAACGGTTTCAGGTTTGAGATGGAGAAGTTCACGGAACTAAAAACCTTGTGTTATGGCAGACAAAGGTGAAATATTTGTTGGCACAACAGGGATGCTTAAAAGCATTGTAGGAAGTCAATTCTGTTAAGATGGAATTATCATGTGATGGATGGAAATTCGCGGAAGACGATTTGGGAGCCTCGAGTGTGTCATGCAGTCGGAGAAATTCGGCTGGGTCAGACTAGACAGTCTGACGGATCAACACAAGTCGGTTGATACAGAAGAAGGTGTGGGATCGGCGGCCACGACGACGTAGGAGCGTGATGCTGATGGTGACCGACTTCTGGGCGTGGATACACGTGGCGCAGGCCCCGAGGGCTTGTGCGGCTTCGACAAGACTATGGCGCGGGGTTGATTCAACACGGTGCACATGAGAGCTTGAAGTCGACGGGGCGTGAGGGAGGATTGATCATCTACCATGGAGTCATGTTGAAGGTGGAGCTGGAGTCTGGAGGACTTCATTCGGTGCTGATTGAGGGGCTACGGCGTAAGTGCACAGAGAGTCGAAGCCTATTCAGCGGGAAAAGCGAGAGACACATAATTTGGACTGGAGCCCAGTGGTTTGATGGAAGCGTGAAACTCGTCATCGGTCGGTGATGACTGGTGGTACTCTGCAGTGGGGGTTGAGTGGTGTGGGTTTGCGACCTTGAGACTCGACCGGGACAGCGGAGGCTCGACGCGGTAATAGCGGCGAGGCGTGCGGTGCGCACGGGACATGGAGACGGGCCAGGGCTCTGGTGATCATACATGTGGTGAGACAACTGCTAATTTGACTCGGGATGACTAAAAGCAAGGGTGAAATTCCTTCAAGTTTCAGACAGGGCGGTCAAGGAAGAGCGGTGATGTTGAGTTCAGGTAACTTTTATGTGTGACATCCAATATGTGAGTTGTTCACTTTCGCGTAGGTTAGTGATCAGTGTGTGATGGCGTTGAACGGATACTCGGGAAGTTGGGAGCACAAACTAGAGTAACAAGGAACTTAATTTTGCTCGAGTGTTGACTGTGGTCAAGAAAAGGAGGGACTACAAGTTGCAGGTGGAGTCATATGTAGTCTTTGGAGTAGTAGCGGTACTCATGGGATAAGCTAAGTCCAATGTACATGGAAGTTTGACGCATGGACGAACTCAAGGTGGTGGAGAATATTCGCCAAGGTGGAGTTTGTTAGAGTTGTGTCGAATATAGTGTACAAGGTAGGTTACAGTTGGACTTGTAGTTGTATCGTGTTTACATAGGATGTGGAGTCGTGTCCTAGTAGGACACTTGTATCCTAGCCTCTCATATATAGCGGGGGTAGACACACAATGTAACCTATGCCAACATAATAGCACCGGAACGCAGGGGAAGCCGGCGGCATGTGCCGGTGCCCAGGGCGACCGGGTGCGGTATTGTAGCGGTGTCATGGGGAGGAGCGCCCATAGTCAGGCCCCGGGGATGTAGCCATATCGGTGAACCTCGTTAACAAATCTCGGTGTCGTGCTTGTGTGATTGCTTGGTCCTTGGATGATCAACGGTATGCCTTGGATTTATTGTAACACACGACATATTATATCCCCAATGAACATGCTTGTATCCGGATCTTTTAAAAAGTCACCAATAAATTAATCTTGTGCTGCTGCTGCAGCTGATGAACTTGGTATTTCGTAGCAGATCCATCCATCCATCTGAAAGAAACAAATCACTGAGAGGAGGAAACAAGTAGTAGTTAGAACATGCAAGATTTAGTGCATATACAACATGGAAACTAGGACATACATAACAGAGGCGGACAGAAGAAGCTTCCTTCCACACACGAATTAACAGAGGCGGCGCGCGTCGACCCCCGCCCGCCCTCCTCCCGCTGGCATCCGGACCCATTCCGGTGCCGCCCGGAGTCGACGACCTCTTCCCGCACTGGTCGGCGGCTCATCGACCACCTCCACCAGGATACGCCCACTCATAGGTCATAGCCCAGATCCAGGCCGCCGCCGCCGCCGCTGCTGCGCAGCAGCTCTGTCCACCGAGTAAGAGTTTTCCTGTTTGTCGAGCGACTCTTTTTTTTTTCCTTTTCTTTGGAGGAAAAATAAATAACGTGACTCATATGTATAGGAATATTTAATAAAGTGGCCGTATGCATCGCCCAAATGCAGAGGCCGGGGTCATCCTCCTTTTAAAAAAAAAAACATGTATAGGAATATAATCTTTAGATCAGCTCGTGCGAATCAACCTGTGGAAAATTGCATGGTTAGAGGGACTATGGTATCCAGGGTCAGCGCTAGAGGTATTCTTAGGTCTTCATGTGAATACTCATGATTTTTACAAAACAGTGCTGATTTTGGCAAAAGAGTGGCAATTTTTGAGAAACAACAATGATTTTAGCAAAATGAATACTCATGAATACCCGGTTGTAAATTCCTGGAGCCGTCACAAGTGGTATCCCAGCCCATCAAGGTTCAAATCCTGGTGCTCGCATTTAACTTCGTAAATTTCAAGATAATATGCCGGCTTAGTCATTTAGAGGTGCTCATAGGGGTCTGGTGTGCGTGTGTGCATTTATAGGGGTGAGTGTATGCGCAAGTATATAAGCGCTTGTGTTTGTATATATTTACATCGCGAGTATTAATTATCCTTCTTAGAGAATTCGTGCACATTGAATGAAATATATCTCCTAGTTTGGGTAATGCGTTCATTATCTTCCATATATCTGCATCACTCATCTAATCTAACTAGGAAAGGATGCTGGTTTACCCGGCATTCAAGAGCACTTGCGATCGCTAGGCATGCTAGGCCGAACAATATGGTAAATGCCATACGTTTTGATTGGATGAAGTTAGCTCGTCCGTTCAATTGGAGTAAATTGCAGAAAACTACCACTTTGGAGGCAAGCTTTGCGAAAACCACTATAATACATTTTTTTTTTGCAAAAAACACCGTGTCTATAGTAATCTTTTTGCAGAAAGCACTGATCGGCGGATCGGCCTCAGTTAAGCTTGTTTATGACAGGTGGGGCCCTTTTTTGCGTACATGGCACCGTCAGCCGTCCCGACAGCCGTTAGACGGCGTTTGACGGTGCTGTGTGCCTCCATCCCCCTCTGTTTGATGCACCGGTCAAAAGACCGGTCGGTGCTGCCCCCACTCCCCACTCTGTCTCTCGCTCACTCCTCCTCTGTCTTGCTCCTCTTTCTTGCTCGCCGCACCCGCCGACGCGTCGCCGCGCCCACGCCGCGTTGCCATGGTATCCTGGAGCGATGGGTCCGATAGCAGCGAGCACACCGTGGAGTACGTCAGCTTAGCTTCTGACGACGGCATCATTAAGGTAAGTTCGGATTTTTAGGGTTAGGGTTTGTGATTTGGGGATTTTTTTTGAATGAGCTTGTTTGCTGACATGTGAGTACTGCTGACATCTGGATCAAATGTCTGGTATTCCTATGCACTACAGATCCCTGCTACCACTGAAGACTCCGATTTCGAGGGACCTGAAACGGAGTTGCTTGTTCTCTGCAATGAACATGGGATGGTCGTAGAAAGGCGTGTTGCTTTCGAAGGAATCCACACTGGCAGGAGGTTTCTTTGCTGTGCTGAGAAGGTATATTGTGATTTGTTTTCTCTGGATCTGTATTGTGGAAGCAGGCATTGCAGTTTATTGTTAAGTTTAGTTGTATTGTTAAGTTAGGAAAGTGGATTAGAAGCAATTGTTTACTCTGGCAGCATCTTAAAACCATGGTCTGGCAACATTGTTAAGTTAGGTCACTTAGTTTAGTGTAGCATGCTATTAATAATTTAAGACAGAATATGCATGGGACTAGAGCAGGACAAAGGATGCAACTTGTTTAGTCTGACATGTTAGGTCATTTGATTTTTTTGTTTACTTTAGAGCAGGACAACATTGTTTAAGTAGCATGAGGACAGGTTGAAGTAGTCCTCTCTTCAGCTAGCAAGCTCAAGCTTTGAATTTTGAGGATAGTATTTAAATAGTGTTGCTTGGAAGCATTCTAATGTATTTGTTTATGTTAATTCTGATATTGTTCAGGAAGGTAGAAACTGTGGATTAGTTGAATGGATTGATCCATCTTGGCCCAACACCCTTGAGAATGCATTAACCAAGTTATGGTTTATGTATGAACAAAGTAAGAGAGACAGGGTTGAGGAAAATCTGATGCATTCATTTGCTGTTCATGACTTGACACAAGAGAAGAAGAAGCTGCAGGAGAGCTATGAGAAGTTGGTTGAAGATGTCAATGGACTTTTGGATGCTCAGGAAAGGAGGGCGGCAAAGGTAGAAAGGAAAGATCTTGAAACCAGCAAGCTTCAAGACAAGTACGACATGGTTAAGAACCTAGCAGCTGCTCAAGCAAATGTCATTAGGAACATGAAGCTCAAGCTAGCTGAAGAGAGGAAGAATTTGCAGAACCAGATTGATGAGCTCAAGAAGACAGTTGAAGAGAGCAATGTGAAGCTACAGGGGGTCAAGGCCATCATAAATAGATAAGCAGGTGGTTGTGGAAGAGAAGAATGGGCAATATCATTTGGCATTCGCTGACCTTTTGCAGAGTGTGGTTTGGCATTTGTTGTAATGATAGTAGTTTAAATTCTATTAACTATGAGTACTTCTGAACCATGGTGATGTAATGTAGTAATCTTCAACTATGATTATGTATGGATTTGAACTAATCTGAATGTGATCTTAAGTATGTTTCTGTGCAACTGGTGTTTTTGAGCTTAGTAAGCTATTTACAGTTGTTGAATTTGATCTTAAGTATGTTTATGCTCAACTGATAATTGTGAGCATCAAGTTGGGTCAATTAGTGGTTTTTTGCTTTTTGTCGACGCCGAGGCATCAAGTAGGGTCAAGTAGGTTTTTTTGGCTTTTTATCGACGATGAGGCATCAAGTAGGGTGAACTGGGGTTTTTGGCTTTTTATCGACCCCGAGGCATCAAGTAGGGCCAAGTAGGGTTTTTTTGGCTTTTTATTGACGATGAGGCATCAAGTAGGGTGAACTGGGGTTTTTGGCTTTTTATCGACCCCGAGGCATCAAGTATGGTCAAGTAGGGTTTTTTGGCTTTTTATCGACCCCGAGGCATCAAGTAGGGTTTTTTGGCTTCTTATCGACAGAAGGATCATAACTGGAGTAGCACGACATTAATTGATCATCACTTGATCATTATAGTACCAGAACTTAAGTTGGTCATTACAGTACCAGAACATAACTTGGTCATTACAGTACCAGAACATAACTTGATGATCACTTGGTCATCAAAATAGTAGCAGTGGTTTAACATGATAAAGCAAAGGATCACAACATCAATCCCATGCTGCACCAGAAGCAGTCAGGTATTCCTTGATCTTCTGGGTTGGCTTTCCGACTCTCTGGGAGGCACTGTTTGGTCTTGGAGGCAAGAAAGCTTCCCTTGCTCCCTTTGCAACAGTTGAAGCCCTAGTAGCTGGAGACTTACCCTTTGCAGCAGCAGTAGCAGATCTTGTTGATGGTGAAGTGGCAGAAGATGGAGTCCTCTTTGCTGGTGCTGGTGCTGTGGCAGAAGATGTAGTCCTCTTTGCTGGTTCTGGTGCAGTGGCAGAAGATGGAGTTCTTCTTGCTGGTGCTGGTGCAGTGGCAGTAGACACAACCCTTCTTGCTGGGGCAGCAGATGAGGCAGCAGTAGCACCATCAGGTGGGTAAGAAGAGCAGCTTGGCTGCAAACACAACACAAGTAATTCAACATTTTTGTTACATGCATAGAGAACACAAGTAATTTAGCATTGTTTCTTACCTCATGCATGTTCTTTCTCATGGCTAGTGCAGGCTTCAAAGGAGCATGGCAGTTGGTGTACCTATGGCCAACTTTGCTGCAATTAGAACAAGTAATTGAGGCCATCCTTGAAGTGTCTTTTGGAGCTGGCTTCTCATGTCTGCCCTTTCTTCTCTTAGTTTGTGCTCTGCCTTTGTGTTCTTTGAAGACTGGAGGCTCAATGTCCCTACTATCTGCCCTTGGCCACATGTCAGGGCCAGGTACTGGATAGATTATGGGACTGTAAGCAGCCTTGTACATTGGTTTTTTGAAAAAAATCATGAACAAAGTCCTCTAGCTGTAGCTTAGCTTTGTGTATGGCAGAGACAGCATGATGGCAAGGCACTGCTGTCATATCCCACTTCATACACCCACAAGTGTTTTCCTGCAGGTTAACAGCATATGTTTTCTCTCTACTTGTCACTTGGTAAAGATGTGGTCCATCCATCAAATATTGGCAGTTCCTAGACCACTTCTTTGCTTCTTCCAGTTTCTCTGCATATGTAGGACAAATCTCCCATTTGATAGTATCAGTTTTTGTTCTATTTGCATTGAACTTTACCATCAACTTTGTCCTAATTACACCAATCATGGTCCTTATTGGCTTAGCCCTCACATCTAGGACCCACCTATTGAAAACCTCACTTAGACTGTTAACAACTAAGTCTGTCTTGTAGTTCAAATCCATGGCATGTCTGGCCCAAGTGTGTTTGGGTATTTTGCTAAGCCACACCCAAGCTACTTCACACTCTCTCTTTAACTCATCCATTGCAACTTGAAAACCATGTTCAGTATATGAGTAACTTGCTGCATCCATGTATTTTTTTTAATTCTGGCCCTCTAAACCCAACAACTTGAAAGTTCCGGTAGATATGCCTAAGGCAAAACCTTTGTGGGAAATTGGGGAAGACTCTATTTATGGCTTTCAAAAGACCCTGTATGAAACAACTACAACTAAGTAACTACAACTACATGAAAGTACAACTAAATAAATTACCTTTTGCCTATCTGAAATGATTGTGTACTGTCCAAACTTGCCAGATTCCCCACCTATTGCTACCTTCAGCTGGTATAGAAACCATGTCCAGGAATTTGTGTCCTCCTTGTCTACAATTCCAAAAGCAATGGGAAAAATGTTGTTGTTCCCATCTCTTCCAGTAGCAGCTAGGATTTGTTGACCAGTAGTGAGCTTTATGAAGCATCCATCCAAACCTGCAATATTAGCACAAATGATTAGTACTTGAAAGAACATATAAGTGGCATATGAACATATAAGTGGCAATTACCTATGAATGGTCTACAACCATT
>LR880970.1:857898192-857911567 GCA_904067115.1 Aegilops sharonensis | reverse complement strand
CTCTCTCTCTCTCTCTCTCTCTTCATCTTCCAGATCGAGCAGAGCGCCATCCATGGCGTCATCTAGGGTTTCGGCTCCAACTCCGGCGACCACCGGTGAGTTGCTGCACCTACTCCTCTCTATCTCTCTCTTCCTCTTCTAATTCTTGTCTCTTTTTTGTAGCAGCAGCAAAGGAGAGGTGTATCACCATGGACGACTTCATCCCCTCTAGGATCAGCGTCGACCATGGATGAAGAGGACGATGACGCCTAGCTAGCAGCAGCAGCCATGGCTGGAATTTTTTTTAATTCCTAATTAGTTAGCAGTAGCGAGGGTACAGACCCACGCTACTACTAGTTAGTAGTAGCGCAGGTTGTATCCACGCTACTACTAACGGACGTAGTAGTAGCGCGGTTGGCACCCGCGCTACTACTACTAGTTAGCTGTAGCGCCTTATCAGTAGCGCGGGCACCCGCGCTACTAATGTACCTAAAACCCGCGCTGCTGCTAGGCTTTTCCCTAGTAGTGTAATGGTAAATGTCTTCTCATTTGCAATCTGAGAAGCTGCCATATAGAAAGGGCATTGCTGACTGATACGTCCATTTTGCATCATGCTTTTATATCAATACTTATTGCATTATGGGCTGTTATTACACATTATATCTCAATACTTATGGCTATTCTCTCTTATTTTACAAGGTTTACCATGAAGAGGGGGAATGCCGGCAGCTGGAATTCTGGCTGGAAAAGGAGGAAACATTGGAAACCTATTCTGCACTGCTCCAAAAGTCCTGAAACTCCACGAAACATCTTTTAGGAATTAATAAGAATTTTTTAGCGAAAGAAATACACCAGGGGGCCCACACCCTGTCCAGGAGAGAGGAGGGCACCCCCCCCATAGGGCGCGCCCCCTATCTCCTGGGCCCCCTGGTGGGCCTCCGGTGTCCATCTTCTGCTATATTAGAGCTTTTACCCTGAAAAAAATCATGGGCAAGCTTACGGGACGAAACTCTGCCGTCACGATGCGGAACCTTGGCGGAACCAATCTAGGGCTCCGGCAGAGCTGTTCTGCCGGGGACACTTCCCTCCGGGAGGGGGAAATCATCACCAACGATCCTCTCATCGGGAGGGGGTCAATCTCCATCAACATCTTCACCAGCACCATCTCCTCTCAAAACCCTAGTTCATCTCTTGTATCCAATCTTGTATCAAAACCACAAATTGGTACCTGTGGGTTGCTAGTAGTGTTGATTACTCCTTGTAGTTGATGCTAATTGGTTTACTTGGTGGAAGATCATATGTTCAGATCCTTTACGCATATTATTACTCCTCTGATTATGAACATGAATATGCTTTGTGAGTAGTTACGTTTGTTCCTGAGGACATGGGTGAAGTCTTGCTATTAGTAGTCATCTGAATTTGGTATTCGTTCGATATTTTGATGAGATGTATGTTGTCTTTTCCTCTAGTGGTGTTATGTGAATGTTGACTACATGACACTTCACCATTATTTGGGCCTAGAGGAAGGCATGGGGAAGTAATAAGTAGATGATGGGTTGCTAGAGTGACAGAAGCTTAAACCCTAGTTTATGCGTTGCTTCGTTAGGGGCTGATATGGATCCATATGTTTAATGTTGTGGTTAGGTTTACCTTAATACTTCTTTTGTAGTTGCGGACGCTTGCAATAGGGGTTAATCATAAGTGGGATGCTTGTCCAAGTAAGGGCAGTACCCAAGTACCGGTCCACCCACATATCAAATTATCAAAGTACCGAACGTGAATCATATGAACGTGATGAAAACTAGCTTGACGATAATTCCCAATGTGTCCTCGGGAGCTCCTTTCTCATCATTAGAAATTTTCTAGGCTTATCCTTTGCTACATAAAGGATTGGGCCACCTTGCTACACTTTACTTACTTTATTTACTTGTTACTCGTTACCACTTATCTTATCACAAAACTATCTATCACCTATAATTTCAGTGCTTGCAGGGAAAACCTTACCGAAAACCGCTTATCATTTCCTTCTGCTCCTCGTTGGCTTCGACACTCTTACTTATTGAAAGGACTACGATTGATCCCCTACACTTGTGGGTCATCACTGATCTATGCACTGTGCTATAATCCTGTCACTGCAGTTTCTATGGTACTCAAAGTTCATGTTCTGTGATACGTGCAGGGTTTGGAGTGCAGTTCTGAACTGGTACACATCAATGAAGCAAAGATGCTTCACAAATTGGTCCTGTGGGTCAGCTCTGTCCTCAGCATACCATAAACTTGGCTTCATCTTCTTTGCTCTACTCTTCCTACCATTGGGCAACACATAAGCCATTGCCTCGGCACCATCATCATCTTCAAAACCCAGGTCTTCTGGTTTTTTGTCCTCATCATCTGATGGTATCCAGTCCTCCTCACACATCTCCTCTACACTTGCATGTGATCTACTAGTTGGCCCTTTTCTGTGCCTCTTGGCCTTATTCTTCTTCTGGATAACTTGCCCACTCTCTTGCTCCTCTTCATTGCTTTGCTCCTCTTGCACCTCTTCTTCCAATTCCTCCTCCTCTTCATCATCATCATCCTCTTCTTCACCTGGTGGCTCATACAGTTCCTCCCCCTCATCTGTCTCCCACATCTCATCAACATCTGTGTCCCCTTCATAATGCAGCAATGGATCATCCCTCTGTTTTTTCATTTCCTCAAGCCTAGCAAGGATATCCCCATATTCTATCAAAGTGTCATCTTCACTGTCCTCTTCATTGTCTATAACTGTAGCTTTCCTTTTCAAAGGAGTGGCCTTCTCTTTTTCTTTATTATTCTCCCTAAAAATTGCAATTTTCTTTCTCCTTGTCTCCTCCATAATTTTTTCTATTTGCAGTTGCTCCTCTGAAATGATTGTGCTCTTCTGTGTTACAAACTGTATTGGTACTGGTTCTTCTTCTGCTACTTCTTCTGCTGCATCTGAATTTTCTACATTACCTGCATTGAACAACACTCCTTCTTGATCTACCTGATACAGTTGGGGCTCTCCAATTTCCTGCAGAGGGATCTGCTGCTCAATAACATTACCACTGCTATTTATATGTACAGGTTTGGGGGAACTGGCCCTAACAACTGTCACATTGAAGATCTTCTGCTTCTGCTGTACTATGTGGTCTAGAATTTCCTCCAGCATGTCATCATCCTCTATTTCTTGCATTCCTCCTATCCCTAGGCCAGGATCCTTCACATAGTACATGTAATCCCTCAAACCATATCCTTCAGTCTCTATCAGTGCTACTAGATTGTAAAATGTGATGTCTGACAACATCATAGTTCTCTCAAGATTGTCTCTGTCATGAAAATGCATCCTCAATTCCCAAACCTCATCATCCAGACTGCAAATTTATAAAGAAACATAGTGTTGTATAAGTGTTCAATTATAACACTTATGAAAAAGCAGAACAGCAACACACAAGAGCAATACAAAGCTTTGGGTTACTTAAGTAACCAATTTAGTAGAAAACAAAACAGTAAAAAATCCCTAGCTTTGGTTCATTAAGAACTACTGCAATACAGATCAACACAACACCTATTCCAACTATATAACCGTAGCTTATTTCAACTAAATAAGACACAAACAACACCTAATTTAAACATAATGAGTTAATTTCAGGAACATATCATCACAATAACAACCATAGGCCCAACAATATGCAATGGAGATGGGGAGGGGAACTGGATCTCACTATAATCTAACCCTAGCCCTAGAAACGTAATGTAATGGAGAAGGGGAAGGGGATCTCACTATACACTGCCGAAGGATGAGGCGATGTGGTGGCTTCCAATCGGATTCGCCTTCACCGCCGCCGCGAAAGATCTAGCCGCCGCGTATTCCATCGAATACTGCATCTCCTCCTCCGCATTGGGTGTCGCCTTGCTAGGGTTCGAGATCCCGCAGAGCTCACCTCCTGGGTCGGGATCCGCCTCGCCTGCGCCACTGTACGGAGGACCGCCGCCGCCAATACCGCCTGCTTTCGCCGGAGTAGCCATCTGCCTACACGACGCGAGGAGGGGAGAAAGCAGACATGAGAGGGGGAAGAAGGGGAACAACGGGCACACGCGGGGAGGGGGGAGACGACGGGGTCAAACAAACAGAGGGGGAATGGAGGCACACGCCACACGGCACCGTCAAACGCCGTCTAACGGCTGTCGGGACGGCCGACGGTGCCACGTACGCAAAAAACGGACCCCACCTATCATAAACAAGCTTAACTGAGTCCGATCCGCCGATCAGTGCTTTCTGCAAAAAGATTACCATAGACACGGTGCTTTTTGCCAAAAAAAATGTATTGTAGTGGTTTTCGCAAAGCTTGCCTTCAAAATGGTGGTTTTTTGCAATTTACTCGTCCAATTGTGTTGCACATCCATGATTTCAACTAGAGTCGATGATAGATGGGCCTCGTTAACTGTGGGCTCGTGTCGCGTCGAGTAAACAAGACGGGTTTTTGCCTGGTTTGGGTGACATTCGATTATGTGGATGAGTAAAAACCCTAGCCTCGACACGTAACAGTAAAAAAATCCCCACTCTCCTCCGCCCCGCCGCCTCCCGTCTGTTGTTGGGAGCTCGCCCGCTCACCTTCCACCATCCTTGCAGCGGCAGGAGAAGGTGGAGAGGATAACGGACGGCTCCCCGCATGTAATAAACTAGTGATAACGAGCGTTGTCATCGCGGTTCGCAGCTTTGAAAAGGTGAGCTCTCCTCTCCTTTTCTCCTCCTCCAACTTTCTTCTCTTCCTCCCTGCTCCTCCTCCAATCTCTCCCACCAAGGATTCAAGCATGAGGCTTGCACACGTAAAATTCACTAGGCATGCGGCCAACTGTGATTTGGTAGTGCACGTGGTGTGCCCTAGCCTGGAAATATATGGTCGATCTGCACAATGGTAGCATGCGCCTGCTGCAGGCATGTGGTTCTTGAGTGCATGTTGCTTGCTAAAAAATTTATAGTGGTTCGATTTGGTTTTCATGATGGTATTTTCCCCGTTGTCTCCTTTTCTTTATTTTCTAGCTTTGATGCTTTGAGTTGTTGTCTTGGCTAGCAGGAGGAGGCAGGGAAACAGGGAGGGCGAGGAAGTAGGAGGAAGATAGATTCTTAGTGCGCGGATGTTCCATGTAAATGTCTATATTTATCTCTCCGTTTCCAGAATCCCCTCCATATGAAAATTTGCAATGTCGCTTGATTATTTGGTATGTTGTTAATATACTGGTATGGTTAGGTTGAAATAGTGGTGGCAGGGTGTGTGTGCAAGTTTACCTGTTAGTGAGGGACAATATCCATATGCGTGTTTGTTTGGTGTAGGAAGTGTTCAGCAAAGGACATCTCTTACTTTGAATTGAAGTGTTGGTCTTGTTACCGAGTTAAATATGGACTCACGTAGGTATTCTTATGCCCCAATCCTTCATTAAGCGCAAGTAAATTTGCATGATGTGTCATTTACTTGCAAGATGTATCCCGCTGAGGTGCACCGTGCACAGCCACTCTGAGAAGGTGATGGCCTTGCCGTCGTGGGCTTTGCTTCTTTTCTTTCCCTGTTCAAGTGCTAATAATTAATTGCCTATTGGAGTTGATCGTTGATTGGGCCACAGGCAGACGAGCGGGATTGGAGAACATGGTGACCACTCAGGGTGGACACGGTCCGGTCCGGTCCGGTCCCTGACCGAGACGTCCTTTGGACCGGCTGTCGGCGCTCCGGACCAGACCGAGCAGCATTGTGGTCCTGTTTCCAGGGACCGGACCGGCAGGGGCAAAGCCCGAGCCGGACCGAGCGGCTCGTTTGGACCGGCCGGAGTTCACCGCAGAGCACGCGCCGGAGCATGGCAACGCGGGAAGGGCGCCGGAGGCAGCGGGGCTCGTCGTGGAGATGTCAGGCAGCTTTGGAAGATTGAGAGGGAGCTAGAGGAGCCAAGAAGATCACTAGAGCGAGCTCATCGGCCATGAATTTGGCACGGCGGCCGGTGGACGGAGATGAAAAAGAGGATGCCCGATGCGGTGATGTAGGACCTCCCATGTCGTGTTCGTTGGTGCATACGACAGATCCGGGTGGGGCGTGTCCAGTGGACATAGTTTCCGTGGCCAGCGAGTCCAGTGGCCGCACGGACGACGGCCCCCACGACGACAGACATAAGCGGCGACAGTTTCTTCAGCCTCCGCCGTGCCCGGGCCGCCACGCCCCCGCCACGCCCCACCATGCTCCCGCCATGCCCCGGCCACGCCCCCGCCACGTTCTTCGGTCCGCTTGGTCGGCTCGGTTAAAGCCCGGACCGGACCGAAGCTTTGTCGGGCCGGATTGCTGAGCTCGGACTGGCCGATTTCTTGAGCGGGCTATGCCCGAGCTGGCCAGGACCAAGCGGGCCACGAGCCGGTCTGAAAAGACCGCTCGTGTCGTCCACCCTGAGTGACGACCTTGCTTGCCGCTGTGAGCTTTTCTTTTCTCTTCTTGCCCTTTTCAATAGCTAATTATTAATTGCTTGTTGGGTTTGATCATTGATTGGGCCACAACGGCAGAGGAGCAGGATCGGCAAGAAGATTGAAGATGTTCCAGAGCCTGATACCCAATTCCAACAAGGTCATGACCTTTTTCTTTCTTTCTTTGTCCCTGAATTCGGGGTCGCCGAGTTCGTGTTTGTGATGAATTAATGGGCTATGTTTGTGTTGGATTGCGGGATTACATGCTAACAAGTCATTGATGAACCAATATATGATCTAATGTGGACAGGATCGGCAAGGGAATTGTGAAGCTGCACATTCAGTTCTTTGTGAGGTGCTTACTTGCTTCAACTTATACGAGAATGAAGGTTCCATTGTCCGTGTTTCGTAGATTGTATATATGTAGAAGCTAAATATTGGATCACTATGATTGACGAGGCCATTGAGTTTCAGAAGCAACTGCATCTCCGAGTACAGATCAGTAAGCATGCCTGGATGCATATGGTTTGATGATGAGGTTAGTTTGAGGGAGATGGTAGTCTCATCGATGATGTATGCATGCAAGCTTAGTTTGAGAGTACCAGTGCTTAGTCAATATCTCGAAAGATTGAATTGGTCGAATAAATATGAACCACATCATAGCAGGAGGTGCTATCCTAGCTTTAGTCCATGCACATTGTTCAGTTCATATAAGATTCCAGCACATTGTTCAGTTCATATAAGATTCCAACGGTTTTACTTCCATATCACTGGTTTTCCCAAACAAAAAATATTAATAACGTGACATGTATACAGTGAGTATGCCTATTCATTTGTTTCCATTTCCATTTTCTTGCCAGCAAGCAACACTCACATATCTACTACTCAATTCCTTTGCTATATTGATTTATATGTATAAAAATGAATTTTAACCTGTCATTTATGTGAACATCTCTTTTGGACAAAATTGTGAAAGTCGGGACTTTTACTCAATACCTTAGGTTTTGATACCATGATAAGCTTGCACTAGTCAACGCAACTAAAAGTTCAAAGTTATGAAAACGAGTAGACAACCCACATATACACTTCAACGCCCTCTCTCACGTGTGACACAGAAAGTTAACACATGAATAGACTCAGAGGTATGGCTAAAGAGGGGCTATACATGGACACAGAGGGGCAGCAACAACTTTTGGATGAATTGCAGAAATCAGGACTTGAACTCGAGACTTTAGGCTCTGATATCATGTTAAGCTTCATGCACCAGACAATGCAACCAAAAGTCCAACTTCAAAAAAGCTAGGCGATCCACATATATATTTAAATATTGCCGACCGACAGGATTCCCCCACAGTGACCTATATAGCTCAACCCACCCTAAATTAAGTAAGCCCAATGATTTTGATGAGTACTACTCCCTCCATAACTTAATGTAAAACGTTTTTTAACATAGTCATATTGTAAAAAAAAAACTCTTATACTAAGTTACATGAACCGGCTAGGTTTTTGCATCAAACGAATGCACATGCCAATAGTACACACATACTTTATTCTAAATAAATGATGATTAATATTTTTAAGTAGCTAGAAATATTTTAATAAAGTGAAGATTATTTGACAATTTGCGAATATCTTTTGAAGTACATGATAAAGTGTCCATTATTTGATAATGTGTGAATATATTTTTTAGAATACACGTGCCTTCTTAAAATATACGTGAATATTTTTTAAAGTTACATGAAAATTTAGAGAGAAAAATGCAAAGACTATTTTTCTATACATAATGAGCATTTTCTAAAATACGAGAACACATATTTAAAACTTACATCGACAATTTTTTGCATATTTTATGTTAACCATGTTTTGCTGCAATTTAACATGTTTTGTCAAAATGCATATACATGTAGACCATTTCGAAATATATATAATAAAAAGAGAAAAAAAAAGAAATAGGAAAGCTACGTTGAGGTGTCGGGCACGCATGGGCGTGCTCACCCTTCTACTTGCTGCTATATTGATCACCTGAAGTATCATGAAGCAACTTTTATACAGCAACCAACCAGGATCGGTGATGCACACCTGGAACTGGTAGACAACGGCCACATTAGCAAGTACACGGAAATAAAAAGCACCAACACAACAGATAAATTACATACATGAACGAATCGAGCATTGACAGAAAAAGAAATGGTCGAGTTGAAATTAATAATCTTACTTACGGGGTCAATGCTGACGGGGAATATAAAGCATGGGTTCCTCTCGTCAGGCACAAGAACCATGACATGGGTCAGTCAGGACTTGAGACCTCTTCCCCCATAAGAGTATGCTCCTTGAGAATCCGCTTGGTCTGAAAGAAACTGTTCTTTTTTTTCCATTCTGGAACAGCAATGTTAGCCTGCGCACATGATTGACTAAGTCATGTGGATGTCAGCTAGATATCATGGCACAATGAAATTTGCATGCGTGAAATGTTTTTTTTCAAGTTAAGTAAAGTAAGCAGTAGAAACAGACAAGAGAATCAATAAGATGTTGTTTTCGGCTTTGGTCATTCCAAGTCTGTTGTGCAGCCAAGTTATTCTTCGATGCAAGTTCAATTTCTAAATATTTACTACTCCCTCCGTCCCATAATGTAAGACGCTTTTTGACTCTAGAGTAGTATCAAAAACGTCTTACATTATGGGACGGAGAGAGTAGAAGATTAGATACAACTAAGACTGCATCTCATCTAAAAAAGAAGACTCGACTTGAAAAACTGTATATAGAAAGAAAATAAAATGCTAATGCATGGAGCAGAGAACCACTTAAAAAAGAAGGATCCAGGCCGCTTACCTCCTCTGCACTGCAACAGCATCAGCAGCAGCTCGGTCCAACAGGACAGCATCCAACACTTGTTGGCACCTCCCTCCTTTTGATGAGTATGAAGTACGGAGTTGAGCACCACGCCACGACACTGGAAGGAGCTGCACATCTCCACCTCGTCGTTGTCCAACCAAAGGGCAGAGGGGGTCAATAATTTCCACCGGTTCCTCTCCTACACCCAGCTCTTAATAACTTTGTACAACGTGATCAGCGCGTTGCTTCACAGTGACTCCTTCAATGCCCGAATTGGACTTTGGGGATGTGACAAATCTTGTGGGCATCCTCCCCTTGGCACCTTGCAATCAGACTTGGACATCGAGCAATGTCGAGTAGCTTCAAAGCCGGGAGACTCTGTATGCTTTCAGGCAAAGATGTCAGGCTGGGGCAATCTCCGATGAAAAGTTTTTCTAGAGAAGTGAACTGTCCCAACCATTCCGGTAATATTTCCAGGTCATTCAACGACAGCAACCATAGTCTAGTGAGAGAGGTGAAGCATCGCATGACCTCTGGCAAAGTCCTCAAGCCACTGATGGAGTATACATAAAAATTCTCCAGGGTGGGAAAGTGTTGAAGACTATCCCACTTGTCTTGAGAGAAACTACAGTTCTTTAGAACCATCTCAAAAGGGTGAATGGAAGAGGAGAGCATTCCGAATCCTCGCTCTGGCCAAACTGTCTCGCTGTTGCTCAAACCCCAATGCATACTTCTTGGGGGATATGGTAGGAACTTCAACTTTGGGCAGTCCACTACCAACAAAAGATGCAAATTAGGGATTAGAAACTCTTTGTTTTCTTTACTTGACTCTGTTGTCCACCATTCCACCAAATTCTCCATGAACTCCAATTGCAGAACTCTTAGTTTCATACAAGGTCCGCCCTCTCCATAAAATTCCTTACCGATTTTCCTAATGTTGGGAATGTTCTTCAGAGACAACATTCTTAAATTTGGTAGTGCCCCGAATGGAGGAAGACAATCACATGCTTCCAAACCATCAAGAGCCAGTTCGCTGAGAAAAGGGAGGTAGGACGAGATGTGAAACAACCAGTTAGGGAAATCCTTGCTCATAAACCCAACTAGCGAAAAGTTCTCCAGAGTCCGTGGAGGTACGAGCCTGTCCAGCACAGATTTACCTCCTTCGCTTTCCCAGAGAAGTTTTAATACTCGAATATCTGATTTATCACGTAGTTTGACTCTGTCTGCATCTTCTGGATGCGTGACATTCTGAAGGCCTTCAAGTATCAGCTCTGAACAAGTCAATCCCCAAAGATCCACTATACTGTTGCATCCTCTACTCTCTATCTCATGTACGCGATGTCTTACTGTGCCCACAAGATTTAGACGCTTTACAATGGCTGGAATCTTTTTACGCAACTTAGAAGTTGCAATATCAATCACAAACTGGGTGAGACTAGTCATGTCACCAATGCTAGCAGGGCAATCATACATATATAGAAGGCCATTCATGTGCAGTATTTGAAGCTGAAGGTCACCAAATGAGGAGGGAAGCTCCCTAAGCCTCAGACAGTATGATAAATAGAGACGCCTCAGCTTAGACAACTTGCATAGTGATTCAGGCAATTGACGGAGCTTAGGACAACTTGTTAGGTTCAAATATTCAAGCTCAACGAGATGACCAAAATATTCAGGGAGTTTTTCAAGGTTATGACAATCTGAAACATCTAGGTATTTCAAATGATTAAGTTGGCAAAATGATCCTGGCAGCATTGAAACCTTGTAGCAACCAGAGAGGTTCACAGACTCAAGTTTCTGAATGTAAGCGAAATCAATTGGTAGGTTTTCTAGCTCATGGCAACTCGATAGGTTCAGATGTTCTAAACACGGGAAGCTTATATTGTCAGGTAGTTTGGTGAGCTTTGAACAACTTGACAAATTTAGGAATGAGAGTTTATGAAGGCCACCAAATTTATCAGGGAGCTTTTGAAGAGCACAACAATCTGACATGTTTAGGTGGTGTAAGCATGTAAGCTCACAGATAGAGTCAGGCAACTCTTGGAGTATAGAACACCCAGATAGATTAAGAAAAAAGAGTTGAGAGAGCTCCCCTAGTGATGCAGGTAGCTTACTGAGGCTGCTACTGCCAGATAGGTCCAAATAGCAGAGTTTGCTGAGGCAACAAATACTATCAGGCAAGGTTTCAAGCAAGGAATTAGACATAATAAGAGTTTCCATGTTTTGAAGTGCATGAAAGTACTTTGGAAGTGATGTTATTGGCAAGCCTGTGGCGTCAAGGTACCTAAGTAGCTTCAATTGATTTACAGAAGATGGCAGCATCATGCTACTTGGAGCGGATTGGCCTTTGGCTGAATCTCCACTTAGGTCCAAGACACGTATGTACTTGGACTGAGCAAATGCCTTTTTTGGTAGTTGCAATCCCCCCAAATCCCTAAAGTGGAGGGACCTCAGCTTGTCTGGAACATATTTGAAAACCGCGGGATCATTATTGAAGTTGGTTAACTGTGCATGTCGGTAGTGATTAGGCCTGTTCCAGATGGTGCTTTTGGTAGCATCCAGATCAATGAATTCATCAGCAACAATTTCTGATGCAAGATCGTGCACCAAATCATGCATGACGAGTTCTGGAGGAGATTTGCAATGCAATGGACTTGGACTGGCCTGCAGAGGTAATTACTATCAATATATTATTGCAAAAAGAAATCTAAAACAACCATGACAATAGAAAATGTATTAAAATGGAGTAAGAGAAGACACTAAGATACAGTAAAATTGCAAGATTCTCAAAATATGTGGAGCCTTATACATAGCAATTATCCTACACACAATCTTTTACTAGAAACCATGGATTTTCATAAAATTGTTTACATGCCATTAAAATTTGGATAAATAACAGGGAACGTAAAGCTTATAAAGCATATACTACATGAGACGAATATAAAGCATAACTGAGCATAAGACGTGTGTAGTGCATAGGAATAGTAATTTTTTTTTAGGGAAGTAATCTTGTTACCATGCCACCGTGTGTAGTGCATATGAATAGTAAAAAAAAATTGGGAAGGAATAGTAATCTTGTTACCATGCCACGGTTGCCCTAATTAGTCTTATTTTTTCTAGTGGGCATGCAGATTACTAATGGGCAAAGGAGTTTTACTACCAGTTAGTCCCAATTCATTATTGTTCTTTGGGCCAATCCCACGTAAAAAAATGCTTTCATTACCCTATATGAAGAGCTCATTACGGTTGATTTCCAACCCGGAGACGAGCGACCCTGGAGCATTTTCTTGGCTGGACGGTTGGCCTGCCAGGGTAAATTAGAGGGCGCGCACGATCTGTGGTTGGCCGGAGCGTACGATAAGTACAATGCGCTCAGACTCACTTTAGTATATATATATATTTCTCTAGATATGTTCCGTGGAATTTTTGAATTTCTCTAGATGTCAAGTTTGACTTATAACTAGTTCATTTAGTGTCATGATTTTGTCACGGCAGATGTCCTCGAAAAAGGACTTAGTCGTGAGGCCATCGCAGCTATGCGGTAGCTTGAATGGGGTTGATCGGAATCGAGAGACGAGAGTTTACCCAGGTTCGGCCCACACGATCGAGGTAATAGCCTACGTCCTGCGTTGTTTGCTATTGATTGTGATTTCGATTACAAGGGTGCGACTTAGCTAACCTAGTACTCGAGAGCTTGTAACTTAGTCCCCCTACCTTAGGGGCTCCCTTTTATATATAGATTGCCCGTGCTCTAATCTATCTCCTACTCATCGTATTCCCCAAGTAAGGGAATTCCCATTGTTTCCTTTAATAAGCTGCCGCCTCAGGCATTGGGCTACGAGCCAGCCCGCTCCATGAGTCGCCCATCTTGGCCTTGAGCTCTTGATCATCGCGGCCCATATGACGAGCCTATTCTTAAAGCTGCCACTAGATAACCCGACCATGATATGGGCGGGTCATACCGTGGGGATACATCCCCAATAATATCACCTAATTTGAAACTATAAACATACTTGCTTGATTATTAAAGGAACCGAGGTGCCTAACTCTAGCTGGCAGAAGTCCACCCATGCACGCACTTTCTTCCGCCGCTGCCGGTTCTTCCCCAATGGTGGTGGTGGGGGG
>LR880970.1:857881707-857897871 GCA_904067115.1 Aegilops sharonensis | reverse complement strand
CGGAGGAAATGGAAGGCAAACAGTGATTTAAGGCTGGCGAGGTCTCTTCTTTGGGAGATGGCACTCATGGCTTGGGTCCGACGGAACATATAACTCATGTTTTTATTGGTCAAATTGAAGGTCGAAGTTGAACCTTGAAATATGTGGAGACCATGTAAATAGTTACCGAAGGAGGACAATAATTTTGAACAGTGCTACCTTATGCACTTGGCCCATGGTGAAGTCCTGGGCCAGATTCACATGAACCACATAAAGGGATATGAACCATCTCTCGTCATTTATTCCTCTCGACTGTCTCTCTCGATACCACCGCCAGGAAATGCCAGACATGTGGGACCGCCTTTGAGACCCGAAGGGCCTAACCTGAATACCTCTGGCGGACTAGTATACCTTGGTTGTAATGTTAAGCTCGTAGCTCTATAAATGACATCTTGTGGTTTGATACTCTACTAAGTTAAGCTAAAGTTCAAAAGCCTTTTTCTAAAATTATTAAATTAATAAAATCCGTAAAATATATTTAGATTGATAAATATATTTAGATTTTGTGGCACATAATCTAGACATTAGATCCAGGTATTGAAGGACAAGACAGAATCTCAAACCAAAAAAAGAATATACAAACCGAACATAATCAAAACAACAGAGCTAGTAAAGTACAAAACTGAACATACCAGTGCTGATAATAAATTTAAATTTAGAAGTAGATATATTAAATCATTAACAAAAATTTAAAACCAAGTGTAGGGCCATACATAAAGTAAGAAAAAAAATAGTAAAAGGGAACCAGCCATGCAATTGAAATGGTGTTTAGAGGTACCAACCGAAGCGGATCCTGGAATCTGAAGAAAGGACATCCCCAAAAGGTAGTTGATGCACCTTTGACCATCATGCCTTGAATTAATGTATCCAAGTGCATTCCATTGCTGGATTAGATGATTATCGTACATGACAAAGCCCTTGGGGAAGGTTGCCAAGTACGTGAAACACATTCTGAATTCTAGCTTCATGTGGTAATAGCTCAGCATTAGCCTCTCTAATGTTTCTTTCTGATGTCCTTCTCTCAAACCCAAATCAACCTTGGTATCTCTTATATGTTCCCATGCCGCCACGGTCCTTAGCTCTGACATTACTTGCCCAAGAGCATTTGCCACGAGCGGTAATCCTCCACACTTGGCTGCAATCTGCTGTCCAATTTCTTCCAAGCTACTATGGTCATCATCAGGCCCAAATGCCCTTTGCTTCATTAATTCCCAACATTCTGCGGGTTCTAAAACACCCAAATCGATTATGTCGGACGCTGGAACTGGACAAATTTTCCTCTGATTTGCAAGAAAACCAGTGCGCAATTGTTGCACTACGCGTAGGTTTCGGGTAGTTACTATAACACGGCTGCCCTTTCGGCCATGCTGTAACATCTCCTTGAGCCTTTCAAGATTATTTCCATCTTCTTCCCAGAGATTATCCAGAACAATCAAGTATCTTCTAGTAGCAAGTTCTTTTTTCAGATGAAACTGCAAATCACAGTTGTCAAGGTTATCCATCATTCTTTTCAGGATGACACTCCCAATTTTGTGCAAATCAAACTGCATGGACACATTAACCCATATTGAGATGTCAAAGACACTGACCCTCTTGTCTGCAAGAACTGATTCAGCCAATGTTGTCTTGCCTATGCCACCAAGGCCGACAACTGGAATGATGGAGATATCCTGCTGGTTAGCTTCTTCACTTGTAAGTAGCATTCTGATTATCTTCTCCTTCTCGATACCCCTCCCCACCATCCCTGTTTCCATTCCATGAGCATTCCAGTTGGCTGCAAGTATTTCATTGTTTCTGCTCCCTTCTTCCCTTGCTTCGCGAGGCACAAGTTTGAGATCCCTACTGCCCTCCTTTTTAATCTGGTCTATTTTCTTCATCACCTTCTTCATCTTGTGGGGCATGGTCATTCGCTGCAGGAGTTGATTGTTTCTCGAAAACCATAAGCTGGCCTGCAAAAATAGAAGTTGAAGTCAACTTGAGCCTCGAAGCACATCTGGAATGATGGAGGAGAAGGATGCACATTAGATATACAAAGACATTTGGTCCAAACAGGATAATCAACAATTGATATCATCTTATTTTAGATTCAGTGGGGCCGGGGGTACAAGCAGGCAGGCAGAAGCAGAAGTGAAGAAGCAGCCCCAAGAAAAATACTACTGGTATAAATTAGTCTCTGGAGGCCTCTGCGCAGACTGAAGAAGAAGGAGGAGTAGAAGAGTTAGTTACCTTGGATTGTGTGTTGCTGATGAGCTCATCGGCGTCAAGCTCATCCAGCACGTCCTCGACGTCGTAGGCGACACGCTTAAACTTCATAAGCCACCGCTGAAACACTCTTCCGGCTTCCCCTCCTCGACGCGACCTCTCGTCGGCATCGCCCAGCACGGCCTCGATATCTTTCATCTTCTCCCCCATCTCCAGCACCTGCTCTCTGTACCTCCACTGCAGAGTGACTTCCGCCGCAGCGTATTCACCTGCGACAAATAGCTTGCTGACGATCTGCTTCGCCACAGCGACCGCAATCGCACACCCAAGCCCACTCATGACCATGGCTCCCCAGCCAGCAGCGTACTGAACCCAGGACAGTATTGATGTGTTTGTGGATTGTAAGAAGGCACAGTGAGGTAGGCAACCTCTCGGACTCTTGGTGGGATTAGATTAGGTGCTTGGTTGCTGTGTTTGTGTGAGCATTGGGTTAAAGAGAGAAGTAACCTTTCATGGTCCTTTTTTCTACATTTCAAATGAAAATATGAAAAGTGAGGCTTGCAGCTTTGGTTCCATTCAAACTAAAATATGAAGACACCATTAAGCAGCTCAGTACACATTGGTGCCTTCACGGAAAATAGGTGAATGGGACTAAAGTTGCAAGACTCAGCAGCCTCACTTTTCACATTGGCATTCCAGAATGTGAGCATTGCTGCTCTGCTGTGTTTGAGAACTCTCAATGGGTGCGTGATCATTGGGTTGACGAGAGAGACAAGGAATCCCCTTTTGCTTTGCTTTGCCAGTGCATTCAAATTAGAATACTGATGGTGGAACGAAGGTTGCAACAAACCTCACTTTTAAAATCGTAATGAGTGGAGTAGGAATCTTTCTTTTCTTCAGTCCAGAGACATTCTAGATCAAATGGGATCAGTTCAGATCTGCACTGGCTGGTGTACGTAATGAAGGTGCAACCGATTATGTAAACTACCTGCCACTTGCCATGTTTGACAAATGTACTGATAAATCAATGTGATTTGCCCATTCACAAGCATGCTTATTTCATTTCAAAATGACGCAGACAGGAAGCAGTTTGTTGGAATATTAGAGAGCCCTCTGCAAACAAGCTGACAAAATATAACAGCGGGATGTTTTTTTTTCGAAAAGGGGGGACTCCCCGGCCTCTGCATCAGAAAGATGCATACGGCCATCTTATTAACCGAATAAAGTAGTGCCAACATGGTACGAAGGTCTCCAAAAGTAATAAAAAAGCACAAAAAGCTCACACAGAGCCAAAGAGGGCTAGAAACATCAACTAGCCAAGAAACGACGCCACAACCGGCTGGCTAAAACTAGATAGGGATACTAAATACCTATCCTATTACATGACCGCCATCCAAACCGGTTGAAGATATCACGAGCTACCATCTCCCAGCGGAAAGACCCAGTAACCATATGCTCCCTGGCCTCCGTCTGGGTGAGTAGCGACCACGAACGGATCAGTGCCGTAGTTCGGAATAAGACCTGCAAAAAATGTATACATGATATTCTGTTAAAAACCAGATCATTTCTGCAATTCCAGATAGTCCACAGCAAAGCACAAACTCCAACCCGAATATGTTTCGCTAAGTCAGGCTCAATCCCATTAAGCCATGTCCCAAATAACGCATTAACAGAATTCGGTGGATTGATGTTAAAAGGAACGTGGACCGTCTGCCAAAGAACCTTGGCCAACGGGCAATCAAAAAAGAGGTGTTTGATAGTCTCATCCCGATCGCAGAAACTACACCTAGTAGGTCCTATCCAATTACGCTTAATCAAGTTGTCCTTAGTTAAAATAACTTGTTTATGAACAAACCACATAAACACTTTTATTTTGAAAGGAACTTTGACATCCCAAACATGCTTGGATGTAGGAATGGAGTTTGAATTAATAACATCAATATACATTGATTTAACCGTGAATGCTCCAGACCTAGTCAACTTCCAGCGTAATTCATCGGGTTGTTGTGAAAGCTGGATTTCCATCAGTCTCCTAACTAGATGGAGCCATTCTCCCTAACGATTGCCCGCTAGCGTTCGTCGGAACTGAATGTTAAGGGGGGTAGATTGAAGTACCGAAACGACGAAGACCTCACGTCGTTGAACAATGCGGTACAAAGATGGGTATTGGATGGCCAAGGGTGTCTCGCCGAGCCAAGTATCCTCCCAGAAACGTGTACTCGAGCCGTTTCCAATAACAAACTTCGTCCTATTAAACAAAGCCTGTTTAACTTTCATCAGGCCTTTCCAGAAGGGCGAGTCGGTCGGCCTGACTGAAACCTGGGACAAAGTTTTTGTCTGGAGGTACTTGCTGCGAAGGATTTGAGCCCACATAGCATCATTCTCCGATGAGAGTTTCCACAGCCACTTGCTAAGAAGGCATTTATTCTTAACTTCTAGGTTCTCAATACCTAGACCCCCTTGGTCTTTCGGTCTACAGATGATATCTCATTTAGCAAGCCGATATTTTCTTTTAAGCTCATCACCCTGCCAAAAGAAACACGATCCATAGAAGTCCAGTCTCTTCCTAACACCAATTGGGACCTCAAAGAACGATAGGAGAAACATTGGCATGCTCGTGAGCACCGAATTAATTAGGATTAAGCGGCCTCCGTATGACATGAGCTTACCCTTCCAGCAACTCATTTTCTTCTCAAATCGGTCCTCGATGCACTTCTATTCTCTGTTTGTCAGCCTACGATGGTGGATTGGAATCCCCAAATAAGAGAAGGGCAACTCTCCCAACTCACACCCAAACAATTGTCTATAAGCATCCTGTTCAATTTTGGCCCTACCAAAACAGAACAACTCGCTCTTATGGAAGTTAATCTTTAACCCGGTCAATTGTTCAAATAGGCAAAACACAAGCTTCATATTTCTCGCCTTGGATGTGACCGACGAAATAGTTTGATTTCTTCCCTCCTTGAATGAAAGCCTGAAATGAAACTGAAAATTAGTATTAATCACAAGCCTTGTGTGTAATCAAACTGAATAACCAACATAAACATTGAAAGGCATCACTGCTTAAATGTAGACTGGATTAATTTTATCCCCAATATATTGAACTGCTCAACAGTTCCCAGATCCTCTAAAGCTTGTGCACCATGCAGCTCCAACTGAAAGAAACAAATCACTGAGAGGCAACAAGTAGTTACGGAATACTTTGTAGATAAAAACATGGATGGGAACTACCAGTAGTACAGGTTGATCCTTTGTATTATATTTGTTTTCTTGGGGAAAGCAAGCTAGAGGAAGCAGGGAGGGCCAAATCAAAGCTGAAAGCACTCACATACATTGCTGCTTGATATTTATTTGATTGAGCTCCAGCCACATTGGGGCCGGAACGTATAGAAAGAGGAGGGGGAAGCTGAGGTCGGCCGGCGCACCTCCGCAACGTCCGACCTCTTCCTGCTCCTTCTGGTAATCCCTTCCTCACAACACAACCCAGAGCAGATCCACCGCCGTTCAGTTCAACGCTAGCCACCACCTCTGTCCGCCGCGCACCCGGCTACGAGTCAGTCGCCGTTTTGAGGTTTTTTCCTCCTTTTTTCTTGCGGGGAATGAAAAATGTGGCGAATATTTGGGGAGAACTTCGTATGTGCTAGTATTAATTCAACTAATATGCTTTTATAGGCACGTACTAGGCGCTGGCCGGCCGGCCCAAATTTCGGCCGGACGCTAGCTAGCCGGTGGATGACAATCGCCCTGGCCATTGGATCTAGCGGGAAAAAAAGGTTCGCCCAAACAGCTTATTCCTCCTCGTGCAGCTCCCGGCATCTCGCGCAGCTCCCCCGCGCTGCCCGTGCTCGTCCTCGGCCTCGTGCTCGCAATCTGCTCCCAATCCAGCATGGCAAAATTAGACAACAAGAGACGGCCATTGGAGAGCGACTTGTGTTATCTTCCATTCCATGGGCACATTGATCATGTCCCAGTCACCTGAAGCAACTGACCAGGGTCGATGATGCTGAGACAGCACATCCGGTACGTAGTATTTTGCACAGGCAGGCCCAAGACATGTGCTATCTGGAGAGAATCACCCCGTTAGCAAGTATAGAAAGTAAAAGTAGTAACACAATAGATAAATTACACACATGAATGAATGAAGCATTGACAAAAATTAAAAATCCCTGTGTTGAAATTAGTAATCTTACGTGGTGGTGGCCTCTCCGCCATCAAAATCAGAGCTGACGGGAAATATAGAAGAACCATCACGTTCGATTCCTTTCTGCATCACAACAGTAACAAGTAGTAGAACAACATTAGTCAGGCAGCTACTGGAGAGCTTCTCCGCCATCAAAATATGCTCCTTGAGAATCCCAGTGAGAACTTGGTCTCAAAGAAACTGCTCCTTGGAATTAGCCACTTCCATAGAAATCCTACATTATAGTATTGCGCAGCTTGATGTTGTGATGCTCGCATTACTGCATTACAGGATTTTGTTGTTTTGTTTGTTGAAATTAATACAGGAAGAAGAGCAGGTGAACTAACCTAGTTAATTCGTACAGCAATCTTAATATAGATTAGCACGCCGGGCAAACAGCTCACAACAAAAAGTAGCTGCTGCTTCAACATAAATTAAAGGAAAACAAAAGGAGGTGGAAATCATCCAAAGAAAATACTCCAGGAAACAAGAAAAAGAACTCTCTCAATAAAATCTGTAGACAGAATCTAAAATCATCACCTCAATTTGTAGTACACAGGAGTTGCATTAATGGATCGATAACAATCAGCGGAAACTTTGGGACTCGCGGAATGCTGTCACCTTTCTGAACGATTTTCTCCACCCTTGTGTAACTATGAGGAACATTGTCCCTGATTTTACTCTCTGGTGTTTTAGATTTCCTACACCTATGCAAAATGCTGCCGGTGTGTCTTGGCGGCAATACCTGGCCTCGCACTCTAGTGCACCCTTGTAGTACAATCGTTAAGGTCGATGATGTTGCTATTCAAGCATTTCAGGATGGCCCTCACAATTTTGCTCAAATCAAACTGCTTGGACACATGAACCCAGACTGAGACCTCAAAGACAGTAACTCTCTTGTCTGCAAGAACCGATTCAACCAATGTTGTCTTGCCTATGCCACCAAGGCCAACAACTGGAATGATGGAGATATTCCAGTTAGCTTCTTCAATTGTGACCCGGTTAGCTTCTTCACTTGGGAGCAGCAGGCTGATTATCTTTTCCTTCTCGATACCCCTCCCCGCCATTCTGGTTCGCATGCCATCACCCTAGTTGGCTGCAAAAGTTTCGTTGTTTCTGTTCACATCTCCCCTTGCTTCTTGAGGCACAAGATTAAGATCCCTTCTGCCCTCCTCTTTAATTTCATTTATTTTCTTCGTAACATTCTTCATCTTGTGGGGCATGGTTACTCGCTGCAGGAGTTGATTGTTTCTGGAAAACCATAAATTGACCTGCAAAAATAAAAGTTGAAGTCAACTTGAGTCCGCTGCACGTTTTATTAGTTACAAAAACAAGGGATAAACGAAGATGGGCTATGGCAAAATCAGATATACAAAGACGATTGCTCCAAACACAACACGATAAACAAAGAATCAATGTTGGTTCAGATGTCACCCAGGCAGAACCTACTGTACAAAAGCAGAGAAGTACAGATTTGTCTCTGGAGGCCCTCAGAACAGACCGCCCCCGCCGAGGCGAACAGAAAAGAGAGGAACTAGATGGCATCCTGAAACTGGGGACACTGGTATGAGGGAGAATCGCCGGATCTGGCATCCTCAAGCCGTCACCTGGTCCACCCCTCTTCACGGTAATGCCGCCAACTCCTCTACAACTTGTCGACCATGCTGGACCAGATAGCAAACCCCAGTTTTATCCGCCATACGGAACCCTCGCTGCCAGCACCATGTGAATGGGACGAAAAAATGTGTGGAGAGGAGATGAGGGGGGAAGCAGAGGAGTTAGTTACCTTGGATTGGGTCTTGCCAATGAGCTCATTGGCGTCCAGCTCATCGAGCACGTCCTCCACGTCGTACGCGGCGCGCTTAAACTTGGTAAGCCACCGCTGGAAGACTCTTCCTCCTTCTCCTCCTCGACGCGACCCCTCGTCGGCATCGCCCAGCAAGGCCTCGAGATCTTTCATCTTATCCTCCAAGTCCAGCACGTCCTGTCTGTACCTCCACTGCAGAGTGACCTCCGACGTGGCGTATTCACCGAGCTTGCCGACGATCTGCTTCCCCACAGCACCCGCAATCACAGCCCTGAGCCCGCTCATGGCTGCTCCCCAGCCAAGCTATTGCTCTCCTTGACTAGGAGAATTAGTATGGCTGTGTTTGTGAATTGTAAGAGTGCAGCGGTGTTTGACCAGACACATATAGAGGATGCAAGGTGTGTTTTTCTCCTTTGTCCTTGAGAAAAAGATAGCTCCTTCAAGTAGACAAGTTGATAAACCTCGAGGAAATAAGAACCACCCGTAGGAAGAAGCAGAGAGTAGCTTGACCTGATCCAAACTGGAAAAAAAATGATACTCTCTGTCAGATAGGTCTAATAACTTTGAGCAAGCGCCAGATTTCATTAACTCAGACGAGTTGCTAACTTGCAGTACTACTGTACAAACGAATTTATCTCACTTTGTAGCACTGTATTTGGCTATCTGTCAATCAATCGAACCCGGAGACTTCAGTAATTTATTTTCTTTAGGTGCAAGAAGCTCGAAGAAGAAGAAGAAGAAGAAGAAGAAGAAGAAGAAGAAATTAATGGCGTGTAACCTTGCGCTAGCGCTGGTGACTTGCTGCGCGAGCAGATCCCGAAATCCGGCGGTGACCTCCTGGGCGAGAAGCGGAAGCGGCGGGGAACTGGAAGCAGCGGCGGAGCGACGAGCGACATGACTGGCGGCGGCGCTAGGGTTAGGGATCTGTTCCTCCCGCAGAGGAGGGGATTCCTATTTTTGAGTATTTGGAATTACTATTAATCATGATTTCGAACCAATATTCCCCAATGATTTTTGAGTATTTGGAATTTCATTTACTTATTCCAAAGATTTTGTTGTATTTTCAAATTATATATCGACCCGATGTTTTTTCTTTGTAATATTCCAACGAATATAAATTTTCGATTTGTAATTCACCGGGTCGCAGGGAAGGGAACCATGTGCCTTTGCTCCGGTTGGTAGTTTAGATTAGAGTTTTTTAATCCTCTGCGGGACGGATGGCAGTGTTTCTTTGAGTTTGTCTTTGAAGCCCCGATCCTCCTTGAGTTTGTCCATCTAGACGCAGTCGAAGATGCTTCGATGTAGATTCATGTCGTCTCCTTGGAACGGTAAGGTTAGGATTTCTTATTGTATGCCGAGATTTGATGTCAGATGCTTCAGATTTATTTAATGATCAAACGGCAAAGACTAAGGCTACAAGGCGCTGATTCTTACGGGCACATGCATAAGGACCTTTCGGTTGTCATCGATAAATTCAAGCTGATTCCGTTGTCGAGTCCGAGACGGACAAGGGTCTTCACCCAGAATCCTGGCATGTAAAGAAGAATCACAACGATGTCTTCAAAAATATAGCGTCACCGCGGACAACATCGCCATTGACGCCAAAGCATGGAGTTTTCGTCCAGCAACTCACCTGCGTCACCACGAGGCACCCAGGATAGTCATGGAGAAAACAAGCCTCCAAATCCGAATATGGGCGTTGCCACTGCCGCAGCAGAGGGCGAGCCCCGAGTAACCCACTGCTACACCCCCTCGCTGCCCAGGTGATCAAGAAGCATAGCCACCACTGGCGTCATGATGCCCGCTGGAGAGCCAAACACGTGGGCCACCATCCGGAGTCGTCGCCTCTGCATCCATGTCCCGAGCCACCACCAACCCTCCGCCTCACAATGCACCAACCACGAAGGGAAGAGCGGAAGACATCTCCTTCCACTCCTAGCCTGGCACCAGCCACTGGGTCTGGGTCAACGCCTCTAACGAAGGAGGCATCCACGCCTGAGTTTCCAGCCAATCTTGATGGACCAGGGGGTCGCAACCCAGTGGTTGCCCATGGCCGCCCCCGAGCAAGCCATAACCCTAGGCCTAGGCTAGCTCGCAGGACGCCACATCCGGCTGACAACACCACAGTGTCATGAGAACCCGACTCGGCCCACCGCCACTGACGAGCAGGATGAAGAAAAGGACAGACATGGCCGTCGTTGACTAGGTCGGCTCCCACCTCCCAGTACTTGCGGACGCCGAACAAAATGCACCACAGCCACGGACGACCCGACCAACGGCCATGCTGGCCACTGCCACTACCTTGCGCTGCTAGTCAACCCCAACCTGCAGAGGCGTGCCTCCACCAGCCCCCAGCTACACACCACAAGTTGCACGCCGTCCAGCGCCAGCCCCAACGAGCCCGGGTTCCAATATTATTTAGGAAAACAAGTACGTACTCTATAAGCAATTCATTTGAGAGAGTAAGCATATTAGATAGTACAAACAGAAGTGCACCGTATATAGGAACACCTCAGATGGAGTACAGTACTGGTGGTTCACAAAGAAAAGGAAATTTGAATACCCTAACAGAAGATTAAAACTGAAGATAAAATTTCGTCATTTTGCTTGCTCAAATACAAGAAAAAAATACAGAGCATATATATATAGCAGATCCTGCGCCTTAAAAGTTACTCCCTTTAGATCCGTACATAAGCGTTTAAATGATTAAAGTAGTGATCTAAAGGGTCTTATATTACTTCATAGAAGGAGTACTTTACAAAACCAGATGAATGCTGAGACTGGAGCTTCGCAATGATGTTGATATACGTGGTCTTTACATGCGTGAGCTCTTTTGTTTTCCCTGCTGTCTGTTGCTGCATTTGCAGTTTTTCCTTTTTTTTTTGGGTCTGCTTGGCAAAGTTTCAGAACACAAAGCTGGACCTGCAAATAACAATCTAAAATCTGCTTGTTTCATTCTTACTAATGAAACTGGGGTTGTGGCCTTTTTCTCTAAGAAACAGAGGACGTGGATTTTTAGAACAGCTGCACCCCGGCCCTGGTATCCTGGTTGTCCAATATTGCTTTAAGATCTATGCAACACAACTAACTTTTCGTATGAAAATTTCTCTTTTTTGTTTCTCTCACATAAAAGATGTCTTGAAGTTCAAACCTTTGCAGCGTGGCAAAGCTTTCCGTCTAGAATCTAGGATAAATCTCTCAGATTTTTTTGTCAAAAATAAATATACAAAAAATGATTTTTTAGATTAAAAAATCATTTTTTGTATATTTATATTTGACAAAAAAATCTGACAGATTTATCCTAGATTATAGATAGAAAACTTTGCTACGCTGCAAAGGTTTGAACTTCAAAATATGTTTTATGTGAGAGAAACAAAAAAGAGAAATGTGTTTGCACGAATCGCGATGCATAAAATGGATGGCTAGATAGAGAGGGCCCAGGTGCAGCTATGCTATTTTATATTTTCGAAGAAACAAAAACTAGACGAAATAAGTTGAACCTCAGATGTAGTTCTACTTATTTCGTTTGGTTTCACATGGGCCCTCAAACGCACTTTGCGGGCCGGCCGGTTGCGGAATCTGCTAGAGATGCTCTAATGATTTGCTTATTGTAACTTTGCCATCCTGGCCATTACAGAGTTGCATCTAACTTTTAGGGTGCGTTCTGGGCACTAGAAGTCGTGTTGAACTTTTTTTTCGCCTTTTGTACTTTTATATATAAGTTCGAACACAAAGGGCTCCGGCTCGGCTTCTGTTGAAAGGTAACATATAAGGTCTACCTTCCTTATGATATCATACATGTTACATCTCTATAAGTAAGCAAACCAAATTGATTACTAGTAAACCCATCAGCCTGTCACAAAGCAAACAAACATGGAAGAACAAAAGCATATTGAAATTACATGCCTGATCGGTTGTTGCTGCTCCTCACCGGAAATGGCTGCCCTCTCTACGTCCTCCACAAACAACATTTCATATGAACAAAGGAGTTCAATCAACATGTGCGCCACACTATGCCGCGGCCGTCATTTTGTTGTAGTCTGCTTTGATCTTTTTCAACCTCACGACCACATCTCTCATCGTCATCCTCTGGTCAGGCGAGTCACTGGAGCAGAGCAAACCAAGCTCGAATACCGGCGCAAGGAATTCATCATTCAGGTTGTAACTAGAAGGAGAAGCTGGGCCTTGGAGTAGCTGCTCATCAACCACATGGACAAGATCTGCGGGGAATGCATGGTGCACCCACTGCCTAAGTGTTAATTCTCCCCCAAACATAGCATTCGTGGGTCTTCTGCCGGTAAAGACTTCAAGGAGCATAATACCATAACTGAATATGTCGCTCTTCCGTGAAGCTTTTCCAAGAGACCCATACTCTATACATGAAACACATGAACAAATATCATAACAAGCTTGCAGGTAAACCATAATAAAACAGAGGTTTGCTAGTTGAGTACCTGGTGCCATGTAGCCAACTGTTCCAGGCATGCTCGCACAAATCATGGAGTCGTCATCACCTAGAAGCAACTTTGCAATGCCAAAGTCTGCCACATGTGCAGTCATGTCCTCATCAAACAAAACGTTGCTCGGCTTCAAGTCGCAATGCAAAATCACCTCGTAGTGATCATGGTGTAGATACTCCATTGCCATCGACACATCAAGCATGACGTCAAGCCTCTCGAGGAAACCCAAGTGGACTCTGCTCTGAGACTGGTGTAGTAGCTTCTCTAAACTGCCATTTGGCATGTATGGAAGCACAAGCGCTCTGAAGTCTAGGTTGGAACATGTGTTGAGTATCCGTATCAGGTTGCGGTGTCGCGCCATGCGAAGCACCCGACACTCTGAATCGAAACTTCTCATGGCCTGCTCCAGCTGCATGTCAAGAACTTTTATCGCGACCACGAAACCACTTAGCTCGCCCTTGAAGACTTTTCCAAAGCTTCCAGATCCCAAAATGCTATCGTCGTCGAAATTATTTGTGGCACGGATGAGGTCACGGTAGGATACTATTTGATGACCTATTCCATCATTTGAATCAACATAATTTTGTTTGTCCACTTCATTCTTATGTTTCTTTCTGGTCCATAGGTATAAGAAAAATACAATACTGCCAAAAGCTAAGGTGGAAATTGGGAGTAGAAATTTTAGCAATTGTCTATTACTTGAATGAGACTTGTTAACACATGGCGAAAATCCTAGGCGTTGAGAGCCACATAGTCCCACATTCCCGATTAAAGATTGCAATGAGAGGTTTGAGAAAACACCTCCCTCTGGTATTTGGCCTTCCAGCATATTGAATGAGAGGTTCAAGGTAATCAAGTAGGTAAAGTTTGCAAGGAACATAGGAATAGTACCAGAGATGTTGTTGAAGGAGAGGTCTAATGAAGCTAAGTTAGTTAGCTTTTGAAGTGTGTCTCCCATGGGGCCTTCGAACGAGTTGTGCGATAGATTTAGGTAGGTTAGCATCTTAAGTTGTCCAATTGATTTCGGGATGCTTCCTACCAAGAAATTAGAAGAAAAGTCCATTTGGTATATTTGTGTTAGCCCAGAAACGTCTGCTGGTAGTGCGCCATCAAAAGAATTGTAAGAAAGATTGAGTTCGATAAGCTTATCAAGTCGGAATAGACTTGCGGGTATCGCTGCACTTAATTGATTATTGGAAATATCAATTTTCTCTAACCTACTAAGATTACCTAAGGTGCTTGGTATGGATCCAAAGAACTTGTTTCTTTGGAGAAATAGTCTTTGTAGACCTCGAAGCATACCCATTTCTGATGGGATACTGCCTAAAATATCGTTGCTAGATAGGTCAAGCAACGCGAGATTTTTCATCATGGCGATGGATTCTGGTATCGGCTTGGTGAGCATGTTGTTAGCAAGATCTAGAAAACTAAGGCTGCTTATGTTTGAAATTTCAGCTGCAAGTCCACCTATTAAATTGTTGTAACTTGCACTGAAGGTGACTAGTCGTGAAGTGAGGTTTCCCATACTGTCAGAAGGGGAACCTGTGAAAGAATTGACCTCTATGCTAATGAGTTGGAGGTTTCTGCAATTGGAAAGAGTCGACAAGAAGTCTATGTTTCCCTCTAAATTGTTACTTTCTAGCACAAGAGTCTCCAACGCTGCAATGTTCCCAAGCGTTGGTGGTACTGAGCCAGATAATTGATTCACTTCCAAAGCTAGGACAGACATGTTGGTTAAATTTCCGAGGGAAGCTGGGATTGCACCAGTAAGCTGATTGCTTCCAAGATGCAGATAGGATAGTTTGTGCATGACTCCTAATTCCAGTGGAATGTCTCCTTTGAGGTTGCATTCAGACAGGCCTAGCCTTGCAAGACTGGTGATATTGCTTAGGGTAGGTGGGATGGAGCCAACAATGTTATTTCCACCGATGAAAAGAGATTTGAGGTGTTGCAGTTGAGCTAACCATAGTGGCACAACATCCGAAAATGAATTACCATTCAAAAACAGTCTCTCTAGGTAATGACATGAAGCAAGCCCCGACGGAATCTGGCCGCTTAATTTGTTAATAGAGAGGTCAAGAATTTGCAACATTGGGAGGTTAAAACTTTGGTTGCTTGGAATCGTCCCGGTAAAGTTGTTGGTGTAAAATCCCATGTATCGCAACATGGACATGTTGAATATGGCTTGTGGAATGGGACCTGATAGGGTGTTGGTTCCAAAGTAAACTTGCTGCAAGGAAGGCGTGTTGTTGAATAGATATGGTGGTATTTGGCCACTCAAGTAATTCGCAACCACAGAAATTGCCTCAAGTTTGGGCATATGGATCAAAAGATGAGGAGGGATTGGACCACTGAGTTTGTTATAACTTAGAATAAGAAACTCAAGTCTTGTGAGGTTACCTAAGGCAGCAGGAATTGCATCTGACAATTGATTTCTTCTAAGAAAAAAATACTTGAGCCGGCTTAGCCTGCCAAGTTGAGGAGGGATGGAGCCGGTGAGGTTAGCGTCACCAATGCTAAGGACGGAGAGAAAAGAGAGATTACCGAGGTGAGGAACTAGGGATCCATAGAGGGGCGTGTCTGAGAATGATAGAGCGGTGACACGCTGCCGGCGACGGCTGCACGAGACGCCGACCCAGTGGCAGAAAGACGTGCCGGTCCAGTTGTCGGCGAGGACGTGGAGAGGGTCGGCGAGCTGGGCTTTGAAAGCCAGCAGCGCGGCGAGGTCCGTGTTGCTGCCGGTGGGACTGGGAGAAGAACAGGCAGAGAGAGCTAGGAGAAAGAAGGTGATAATGGGAATGCGGACAGGGACAGGTGCCATTGCTGGAGCTGGCTGGCTTTAATTCTTGCGAGAGCACTTGGAGACTCCTCAATTTATATACATGCAGTAGGATCTCATCTTGTGTTTATCTCGCGCCTTACGGTCTCCGCACGGCAGCCAACTCTGATCGTTCCTACTCCCTCCGTTCCAAATTAAACGGAGGGAGTAGTTTAATAATGGCGTGCATGACTCGCCTTGCGGTCTCCGCACGGCAGCTTGAGTCTCCGCACGACCTGAGCTCATTACAACGTGAAATGATGCGCCTTACAATGACTCGCCTTGCGGTCTCCGCCACGCACCACACATTACAACGTGAATGGCGGGAAACCTTCTCCCAGAATCTTATATTTATACTTGATCTATATATATATATATATATATATATATATATATATATATATATATATATATATATAGGGAAAATCCATCCTACCACCTGGGGGTAGTTACCCCACATGACTCATATACTATCTTATGGTAGTATATATCCTACTTTATCATTTTAAGTATGTTCATATACTATATATAAGATACTCCAAAGTGAGTTGCATGAAAAAATTTCAAGTTGGCCCATGGTTTTTATTATATTTGTGAAATACGTACATATTTGTACATAAAAGAGAGCATACTCAAAATATGATACATACTACCAAAA
>LR880970.1:857867461-857878326 GCA_904067115.1 Aegilops sharonensis | reverse complement strand
AAAAACGTGTTTGAATATGGTTAATCCTAAGGCGTCTCTCTCTCCCTCTCTCTCTCTCTCTCTCTCTCTCTCTCTCTCTCTCTCTCTCTCTCTCTCTCTCTCTCTCTCTCTCTCGCGATGAGAAATCTGTTGTTTTCCCCTGCGACATTTTTTAGAGGTATGCATGTGTAGTTATTGATGTTTTCTTTTCCCTATATGGTTATAGTGGAGTGTTTATTTGCAATCCGGATCGCCGCCGGTACGAAAGAAACGAATCTTGCGCTAGAAATTATAAGTTTGCTTTCAAAACAATATTTTAAAAATATTTAACAGGTAAATTTAACATCATATTTAGATTCCACACATTTTTCTAATAAAATTTCATATATAATATGTTAAAATCGAAGTTACGGTTTAAAAGATAGAGGATAATTTAGAAAATCATTTATTTGATGTAAATATATTCCAAAATAATATTTCAAAATAATTAATAGGTAAAAATAATTTCATATTCATATTCTACATATTTTTCTAATCAAATTTCATATATAACATGTTTAAATTGGAGTTACGGTTTAAAAGATATGGATGATTTAAAAAAGTATTTGTTTGACTTAAATATGATCCGCGGATGAATTACCTAAAACATCAGGGGGGTTTTCGAAAAACAGAAAATAACGGTTCAGTTGTGACTTAAATCCGGACGGCGGGTTGATTTTAAAAAAATACAGAGACTTTTGTGTAAAATACGAAAAAACGATTCGTTTTGACTTAGGACTGCGGGTTGAATTTTCTGAAATAAAGGGACTTTTCTGATAAATGCCATGACGGATGAAAGAAACCCAATTTGCTTTATTATTAGGTAAAGATACTGCCTACCTGCTAATTCTAATAAAGGAAATAAGTATTTTTGGTCCGTCTTGCTATTTTACAGAAAATCACTTTTTTTACGGGAAAGCCTTCTGGCGCATTTTATTGAAAACTGAATAAGCTTACGTCATTCAAAATCTCTAGAAAATAAGGCTGGGAGGACTACCATCCCAAGAAATAACAGAATTACAATCAAACGAAGAACAAGCTAGTTTGTGCACCACTTGATTAGCTTCCCGCAGTCTTTTTTTTTTTAGTGTAAAAACGGTTCGGCCCAAAATGTTGCTAGTCTCACGCCACCTTCTCACTCTCACCACTTCGATTCTTGACACGGTCGCGTGGTCGGTGGGAGACTGCAATAAGGCGATGAGCGGATGGTGACGCGGGCTGGGATAAGAGTATCTCTAGCAGACCCCGCGTAAGTGGTCAAACCTGTAAAAAATTTGCGTTTTGCAATTTTGTGTGAAAAAAGTGTCCAAAACAGAAATCGTAAAAATAGTCCAACCTGTAAATTTTTTAAGGGCCACCGCAAATGCACACCCAAAACCCTTATCTTTGGAGGTTGGAAGGCCGAATATAGGGGGCCCCGTATACCGGTCAAACCTCATTGGAGCAAACATGCCGCCGCGGAGTTTGCCGGAATCCGTCCTAAACTCGCCAGAATTCATCACCGCACATCGGAAAAGGCAGCTAGACGCCGCAATCGATCGCCGCCGGTTCGAATTGGACGAGCTCGACATCATCGTGGCCTCCCATGACCTTAGCCTGGCCGCTGGAATCCTCCCGACGCTGCAGGCAAAGGGGCACGGCTTGCCTGGCAATAGAGCAAGGCGCGGACGACAGGGGTGACGGGGCGTGGTCGGCAAGGCTGAGCGTGGACGACAGAGGCGACGGGGCGTGGTCGGCAAGGCTGGACGCGGACGACGGAGGCGACGGGGCGTGGCCGGCGAGGCTGGCCGCGACCGGCGCGGTGATGGGGCGCGGCCGGCAGGGACGGGGCGCGACCGATGGGCGATGGGGCGCGGCTGACGGGCGACGGGGCATGGCCTGCGGCAGACGGGGTTGGGCGCGGCCGGCTGGAGGAAGGGGCGGCAACGACCGGACTGGAGGAAGGAGCTCTTTATTCCAATTTTACAGTTTGTTTTACCGTATCTGTTCGGCCGCGCTAGTTTTCGACCCGCAAACGCGAACTTCGTGAAACTGTAAACACGTTTTACGGATCAAGTTTTTGCAGGGTCTACTAGAGTTGCTCTAAAGCGATGCAATAACGTAAAGCGATGGCGCCGCGAGGCAATCAATCGATTAGGCAAAAACCTAACTCAACGAACCATGCCGCGCCGCATGCCAGCACCATGCGATTCATCGGCACGAGCGTCGCTTTTGTGATGGGCGATGCTAGGCGCCGGTGCGCCGGCCGAACGTTTCGGCCGGTCGCACCCTAGCCGTCAGATCGGCCCGTCCTGAGCCGTCGGATCCTTATCCAACTAGGTCGTCGTCTTTCTTTCGCGAGCGCGCAACGAGCGTCGTCTTCCTCTCGCGAACCCCATCTCGCTGGTTGCCCGCGTTCCCCCTCGTCGCCGCCCCTCCCTCGCCTGCCCCCCTCGTCCCTGATCGCCGTCCTCGCCGGCCGTCTTTCCCGGCCGCCCTGGTCGCCGGTAGTCCTCGACGGCCGTCCTCTTCACCGGCTTCGCCCCCATGCAATATCCCATCCATGCGGTTGTAGCTTCCATGGCCACCATTGCAGCTCCGGTGGCGACGACCGGAGCTCACCGGCGTGCTCACTGGTGTGCTCGCCGGCGCTCATCCCCCGCTTGTGAACAAAAATGATCGAGCGCCCAGGGAGATGCTCAGTGCTGCAACCTATGACGAAAAAAGCTACAACTAGCGATAGGAAAAGCTTCAACCGGCTACGAAAAAAGCTTCAACCAGTATACGACTGGAGCTATGGATGACCAAGAAAAGTTACAACCGGTGACAGAGAAAGCTTCATCTAGCGATGAAAAAAAGCTTCATCAGACTACAAAAAAAGTTTCAACCGTGGAAACAAAAGCCATGGACGAAAAGTTACAACCGGTGACAGAAAAGGCTTCATCTAGCGATGAAAGAAGCTTCATCCGACTATAAAAAAAAATTCAACCGTGGAAAAGAAACCATGGACGAAAAATGAAAAGTTGCAACCGACAGTTATAAAAGTTACAACCGCATTGAAAAAAGCTTCAAACTCCTTATCTCAGCTGCGACCCCGCGATGACGATGACGCCGTTTTGCTGCAACCGTAGTAGATTTTTGCTACCACCGGCGATTGAATTTGCTACAACCGGTTTCATCAAAAAATCGCCGTGGGGTGTAGTCTGCCATGGCTCCGGCGAGGTAGGCAGAGCTCCAATGCATGTGAGGTAGGCGTCGCCGTGGTAGCACCCCGTCGCCCTGGTTGCAGCATCTCCCGTGGTCACCGCCCCTCGGTCGCCGGCGAGATGGAATGGTCACCGTGCAGATCCATGGCAGCTTCGAGCGGGGAGGGAAGGCGTGGTGCTGCGACCGGGGGGCGGGGGGGGGGGGGGGGGGGGCGGGGAAGGGGGGGGGAGGGGGGGGGGGGGGGGGGGCGGGGAAGGGGGGGGGAGGGGGGGGGGGGGGGGGGGCGGGGAAGGGGGGGGGAGGGGGGGGGGGGGGGGGGGGGAGGAGGGGGCAGAAGAAGAGGGCGGCGCGCACCCCGGCGAGCTGCGCGAGATGTGGGGGAGCTGCGATGAAGGAGACGCGGGGAAGAGGGAGACCGGCCCAATGTTCCGCCGGTGCCCCGGCTCCAAACGTTTTCCTTTTGTGATTGGCGGATGCACGTGTCATTGGTGGACACAATTATGATTTTTTTCTTAATACACATCCATTTGTTGTGTCTTCATGCATATATTAAAAGTACGCTCAAAATTTATAATGCACATTTTTTTTGCCACTGTGTGAAGATGCAAATTGCCATGACTTCTTCCCTTTTGCGCTTTCTGGAAGACAAAAATTGAACCATGGCAAATTTTTCGTGGATTATGGCATTTTTTTTGTTTGAACCATGGCATTTTTACTAAACTACTACTCCCTCCGTTCCTAAATATTTGTCTTTCTAGAAATTTTAACAAGTGACAACATACAAAGCAAACCGAGTGAATCGACACTATAAAATATGTCTATATACATCCGTATGTGATAGTCCATTTGAAATCTCTAAAAAAACAAATATTTAGGAACAGATGGGGTATATTGTATCTTTGTTTTTCATTCCCTTACAAGTCAAATTTATTATCCATTTTTTGAACCATGGCAATGTTACATGGCATGGCAAAAACCAGGATTTATTAGTCACAGAAAAAACCGGGCTTTTATTATTCATAGGTTAAACTGAGCTTTATTTTCCCTTTTTTTCGCAGCAAAAAAGCCTGTACTAGTGAATTGTTGTTTCTGTTCATACTTATTACACCCGCCCAATAATATAATTCTTTTTGGATTAGTGATCTAATAAAGTTACCAGAGAGAGTATGTGTACCCGCAAACAAAAAAGTTAGTACCAGAGAGTGTGTACGTACGTATGTGGCTTCTGCCCAAGTTGGCAAGTTGGTTATGCGAAGCCAAAACGACGATATATCGCAAAAAAAAAAAAGCCAAAACGACGATAAGATTGCAAGATATTCTTATACGAGAATTATGCATGGTCATCCTTGCCACCAAGTGGGTCTGAGCTGAGTTGACCAGGCTGGCTAAATTTGTACATTAGCATGAAAATTAAATGTGATGTCGCCATCGACGCAGACTCGTTCACAATGACATGTTTGCTTTTATTTTATTTTATTTTTGGTAATAGAAGGGCCACCCCTCCGATTTTTCATTATAGAAAATCACATCGTGTGTTTTTTTTTTTTTTTGAAGTTACATGGTGTGTTGAACGACATGTTTGGTTAAATTAACGAACCACTCGTATGTGGTTTGGTTTGACACAGGTGAACATCTTAGACCATCACTACCTTTTCCTTGGTAATTATTTGTTTTTTGAAACGTGGGTATGTTAGAGCATCTTCAACGGGCGACCCATTCCGTCCGACCTTTTGATCCACGCGGGCAAAAACATCGGCCCAACGCGCCGACCCGTTTCTAAAAGACTTCCGCCTCACGTCCGCCCGGCCCATTTCTGACCTAAAATTACGCCTGAAATGCGTCAGCGCGGACGCGCTGCACGCCTCCTTGGTGTCCGCCCGCCGTTCCACTTGGCGGCCACCCAACTACCGTCCGTCGTCAAATTTAGGACGACCACCGACACCGGGCTCACTAGTCAGCCAGTGAAAGCGTACCTTTTTAACCCACGCGTGCGGGCGGGGGGGGGGGGTGTGGGTCATCCCCTGCCATCAACATCTTGGCCCCCACCACCCCCGTCGTCATTCCTCGCCGGCGACAACCCAAACCCTAGCCATGGGTCTCTTCGGCGCCAGCTCCGGCAGCGGCAAGGGCAAGCGCACCCGCGGCGCCTCATCCCCCTCCTCCTCCGAGGGGGGGGGGGGGGGGCGGGGGGGGGAAACAGAGGAGTGTGTGGGAGAAGGCGCGGTGGGCGGGGCGGTCGCTCCCCCCCGGGGGGGGGGGGGGGGGCGGGGGGGGGAAACAGAGGAGTGTGTGGGAGAAGGCGCGGTGGGCGGGGCGGTCGCTCCCCCCCGGGGGGGGGGGGGGGGGCGGGGGGGGGAAACAGAGGAGTGTGTGGGAGAAGGCGCGGTGGGCGGGGCGGTCGCTCCCCCCCGGGGGGGGGGGGGGGGGCGGGGGGGGGAAACAGAGGAGTGTGTGGGAGAAGGCGCGGTGGGCGGGGCGGTCGCTCCCCCCCGGGGGGGGGGGGGGGGGGGGCGATGGCGAGCAACAGATGTAGTATGAGCAGATGCAACGCTGTGACGTCGAGGCTCTGCCGCTCGAGGAGGAGGAGGAGGAGCGCGCCCGCCTCGCCGCTATGCCGCTGCCGCAGTAGACGCCGGGGGAGGCTGCCCTGGCGGCCTATCAAGCCGCGTCCGGTTGGGCTGGACCTCCCCCCGTCTTTATTTATCTCACCGGCGGCTAGGGCGACGACGACAAGGGCAAGGGCAAGGCGGTCTAGGGCAGCCTGGGGGTGGGCGTTAATTTATGTAGTGTTTTGAATTTTGAATTTATGTTTAAGTGGACTTTGGCCGGCGTTTGACCGGCCACGTCGTTATAAATGGGTCGGCCTCCCGTTGGGCGCCATTGCCGACCCAAATAAAAAACCGGACGCGCGCGTCCGTCTGGCCAACCCAAACGAACGAAAATCGACAAAATGCGCGTCTGTTTGGGTCGCCCCGTTGGAGTTGCTCTTATGTATTACTTACTGCCAAATTTGTCTATGTGTTGCTATGCTTTATTTTTAGTTAATATTTACTAGACCGTGGAATTTCACTGCTAGAGGAACAACGATTTCCCAAGGAAAATCATGAACACATAAAATAGAACTATGAACATTCCTTCCTTTTCCACGCCAGCAAAGACTTGAGTCCAAGAAACACCAGGAACTCATGGACGTGCCGGTTCGAGCGGGTGTTCTTTCCGTAACACCTCACATGGCTTTGCTCGACTGCTGTCTGGACCTGCATGTGAAGTGTTGATTGTTCACTTAGGTAGCGAAGCGTCTCTGGCTGTCGCCATTTTCCAGTCTCATGGAGGATTTGACCCCAGATTCATGTAGTTTTTTTTTTCTCTGATGGCTCGTGGAGGATGATTTAGGGGCGGCTTTCTTTTCTTTATTTTTTTATTTTTTTAGTACAAAGGCTCAAGAAAAGCCCGACTTTGAATTAACAAAGTCATCAACCGGCCAGAATTACAACCACATCATTACAAACTCGAACAAACAAAAAAAATAGAACACACGACAAGATACAAGGGTACTGGAAGGCATCTCTCAAAACCTCACACACTACAGCTAGTAAGATAGCACATGATAAGCACAAGTTGAAGCACGCAGTGGCCCTCGTCCACCCAAGGATCACCAGGGAAGAAGAAATGGGGCTCCGAGAAGCACCCGCCGTCGAGGATAGGATATGTCGGCACCAAACAAAACAAGGCCCTGGAACAAACATCACAATCCATTCCCACTGACCACTGCCAAAGGAGGGCCCTGTCTCCTCGCCTGGCTCGAAAGGCGCTGAACCGTCGACATATGGGGTTGCTCACCCTAGAACATGGACGAAGGATGCAACCAGAGGCAGCGAAGGAGTAGGAACAGAGCACACCCTACATGACTAAGGAACATTACCAGAAACACCGCACCACCGCTGCCCACAGACGATCCTCTGGAGAAGAGAAAGATGCCGGTCAGACAACAACTGAGTGTCCAGGGAGGAAGAAGCGCGAGGAGGCATGACCAAGGCCGAGGAATGACGCTCCGGCTCTCACACTCGCACTGCTGTAGCTGCCGGAGGAGGGGAACCCAATCCCCTCCTGGCCAGGAGCCGCCGGACCAAACTGACACTAGATGCACAGAGAGCACTAGAAGAAAACCCGACAACTGCCAGACCTGCAGAGCTGCCACCGCCGCCACTAGGGACACGCTGTCGCCGTCGCCCGACCATCACCACACCGCAATGCCCACAGTCCAAGAAGCATCCAAGGCGACGACTTCAAGAAGCAAACGGCGCCAAGAGCACCGCCACCGCCCAACAAGGTTCGAGTTTTCACTCGGGAGGCTAGGGGAAGGGAAGGGTGGAGCGAAGGACCTGAATGGCGCCTCCAAGAAGGAAAGCGGTGTCCATGGACGTCGCCGCCATGGATTTCTCCCGGTCAAGGCTCCAACCCACCAACACCGCATCCAGCTCCAGGCACCGGAGAACCAAGTCAACCCGGTCCAGATCTGAAGGGGTGGAGCACGCAGGGCAGCAGAAGGGGGAAGGGGCGGCCAGATCTAGAGCCGCAAGAGGCTGGAAGCCCCACCGTCGGCGCCACGAATCTCGTCCGCCGGGGAGCTTGCTGCCCGCGCAGCCAAGCCCACCGGACCACACTCGCTCCACCAAACAGCAGAGGAGATGGTGGCGCCTCACCGAACGAGGCCGCCGCCTCGGATTCCGACGCCCCCTGCTGGATAAACGGAGTTGTAGAGGCCCCGCCGCCACCTTCCTTGGCGACGCCCCGGGCTTGCCCGGCGGGTGCCTCTGGCGGCGGCGAGAAGGGAGAGGTGGGAGGGGGGAGGCAGCGGGGGCTAGGGTTGTCGCCCTCGAGCCGCCCGAGAGGGGCGGCTTTCTTGCAACCTGAAGATGCTCCATGATGCTACAGCTACTGTTTGGCTTACCATTGCAACTAACTCCAGCAGAATACCGCAAATCCAGAAGCTAAACAACGGATCTTGTTGGAACATCTTCAGGAACAAGCAACTCGCTCCGACCAGAGAAAAAGAACAGGAAAAAAAAAAACAAGTCTAGCCCGACGATGCCATGGATACTGCGACATGACTGCAAGCAGAGACACATGTACATCGTGTACACAGAAATACCCATTGTATATTATTTTTTATGATTTTTTATTAAATAATTCATCATTCTTATCTTAAATTTTATATTAAGAAATTTTTCATGATGCATTAAAAATGTTTAGCGTTTATTAATATAAGCTATGTGTTTATCTAAAATGTTCATATTTTATTAAATATGTTTCAGGTTTTTAAAAAAATGTTAGCTTGTGTCAAAGTTGTTCATGGTATGTTAAAAAATGTTCTTCAGGTATTAAACAATGTTCATCTTGTATGTAGCGAATGTTTATCGTGTATGAAAAAAAATGTTTGTTACGTGTTACAATTTTCTTATTGTATACTTAAAAAATGTTTGCTCTATTTTCTAAAAACTAAATTTCATTATTATATTCAAAAAATGTCTGGTGCATATTTATAAAATGTTTATCATGTGTTATTTTAGTTCTCATCATGTAATAAAGGAATGTTCATTATGTACTTTAGAAATGTTCGTCGTGTAATAAAGGAATGTTCATTATGTACTTTAGAAATATCCATTGTATGTTTCATCAACGTTCATCATGTTTTTCAAAAAGTTCATCTTGTTCTTTCTAAAAACACATGAATATTGTTTGAATGACAAAAAGGGAAATTATTGTTTTAATAAATGTAAAAACTGAAATTTTGAAATAAAAGTATAAAAAGAAAAAATCACATTTTTTTCGAGAAAGAAATCAGTAAATCTTGTAGGAAGCATTGGCGACCCCATACTCAACGCTAACTGGGCCACTCTAGTGTGCGACGCTGAGGGTGAGGCGCTCTTTTCGACGCCGCCCCTATATCCACCTCCAGCGAGAGGGGAGGAACCTTCGCTGAAGGGGAGACCGAGATGGGCTGGCCCAAGAGCGTGGGAGGCTACAGCCTTCTTAGTTCTGTTTGTTTTTGCGTTTTCGTATTTTTAATTTTTGCATTAGTTTTGTGCTTTTGTATCCACTTTAAATTATATTACAAAAAACAATCTACAAGATGTTGATAAATGCTGAAGAAGTATTTGAAAAATGTAGTTAGGCATTCGAAAAAAGGTTGGCGTGTATAGAAGAATTGTTGATTTTTTATTAAAATGTTGAAGGTGTATAGAAAAAACAAAGGAAGAAAACCAAAACAAATGAAAAGGAAAACCACAAACAGAAAAACCGAAAAAAAACAGCAACAAACCTGATCTATAGAGTTACTAAGCTCCCTTGAAATAAGCTCCTCTGGTGAATCGACGGGTGTGAAGGGTATGTGGGCCCCATGTGATAGTGGTTAGGGTGTGCTATGTGAGCATCAGGTTCCCTTGCACGCTTGTTTGTCCAGTCGAGACAAAAAGGCCTGGTGCCTCATACAACCAATGACAGACTCTCTAGTCTTCTAAAAGAAAGATTCTCTTATCATTTTTAGATTTCCTGAACTTTTTTCGAAAATATGAACATTTTTTAGTAAACACATGAATAATTTTAAAATTGTATGTATTTGTTAAATGTGTGAACACGTATGAAGCAATACATGAACACGGTTTGTATACGGACATTTTTCAAACCTGCAGACATTTTTCAATCATGGACACTTTTTAAAATTTATGATCAATCTTCAAAATGTGCGAACATATCATGCGAACACTTTATAAAATTGCATGAATATATTTTAAAATGTATGAAAATATTTAATAGAAATAATATGTATATTTTTTAAATTTCAAGAACATTTTCTAAAATACCTTGTGAAATTACTTACACATTAATTATTTTTAAAACTTAAGTAAAAAAATAAAAGAAAAATAGCTGGCCAACCTATATTAATTAGTTGCCCCAATATATAAATTAGCAGGCGGGGCAATGCTTTTCGACTCCAAGAATCCTATAACAACCCAGCGCTGGTCCACAATGCGCTACGGGGTGCCGAAGGGAGATGGGAGAGGGGATGGTGGATGGGATGACATGGTCAATATTCTTTGTGGTTGGCGCTTGTGTGAATTTCATCAGAAACACCGGGTCGAGCATAATTAATGCCTGCAACCCAGCGATCAATTTACGAACAAAAACACTATTTTGACCTTTTTCATATTTTAGTATGATTTGACCCCCTTTCAACAACACTCTTGACCTTTTTTTTTATGGCGCCAACATTAAACGCCATGGTTCATGGCGTTTCGTCCTCTGCCAGAGGCACCAAGTCACACGGGGAAACTTTAGAGTCAAAACGTCATGGACCATGTTGTCTTCCTTGCAACCCAAATGTCATTTATGTTGGCATCACCAAAAATGGCCATATGAGGATTTTCTTTTCTTTTTAAAGGTCAAATCATCCTAAACTTTGTTTAAAAGGTGAAAACAGTGATTTGATCTCAATTTACATCCATGAAACAAGTTGTCCCTATAATTGAAGAACGGCGCGGCAAAGCGCGTGACAGCTTCTAGTAGTATACACACCTGCGCAGCGGAGCCCCGAACTAGGCCATCCCATTACGTCTCGACTGTGGGTGAATGCTTCATTATTTAACACGTATGAGCGCGCG
>LR880970.1:857843819-857858452 GCA_904067115.1 Aegilops sharonensis | reverse complement strand
CTTGGTGATCATTTGAATGGATGGGGGCCTGCAAATCTTGACAAATTTGGGGCAAATTTTGTGATGAACTCGAGAGGAAGAAGGGAAGAACAGAGGAGAGGGAGAGGGGAAAGGGGGAAGAATAGAGTGCGGGTGGACGAAGGGTTTATATTTAGTACCGGTTCGTGCCACGAACCGGTACTAAAGGTGCTGGAAGGGCCCCACTCTGACAACATCCTGCCATCACTTTCTTTAGTACCGCTTCGTGGCACGAACCGGTACTAAATACTTGAAAAGGGTGACACTTTACATGAATGTAACTAAGATACAACCTATAGTTTCCTATTTAGTTCTTAGTAAGAAAATAATTATACAATGCAGAAATCTATGTTAAAATATGCACTTCTGCAAAGTCGCTGCCGTGGCACAAAAAAAATGGAGGTATGACTTGTAAATCAGTAAATGGCACTTGTCCTAGTAAATATATGCAAATGGTACGTGGCACTATGGTAGGGCACCCATATATGCTCAGCGATGCTGGCCATGCTCTATATATACATGCATCCTTGCCGGGTTATGGGCACAAATCTCCACCATTACCCACCGAGCCTTGATTAATCAGCTGAGATCGCTCGAGGAGCTAGCTACCTTCATGACTATGGCGGCAGCACAAGGCAAGCTGAGTCCGGAGGCCATCGACGAAGTCATCAGCAACGGCAGCGCCAAGGACTACCTCGACCCTCCTCCGGCGCCGCTGGTGGACGCCGGCGAGCTGGGCAAGTGGTCACTCTACCGAGCTGTCATCGCCGAGTTCACGGCCACGCTGCTCTTCGTCTACGTCGCCGTCGCCACCGTGGTCGGCCACAAGCGCCAGACGGACGCCCAAGCGTGCAGCGGCGCCGGCGTGCTGGGCATCGCATGGTCCTTCGGCGGCACGATCGCCGTCCTCGTGTACTGCACCGCCGGTATCTCTGGCGGCCACATCAACCCCGCGGTGACGTTCGGCCTCCTCCTGGCGCGCAAGGTCTCGCTTCCCAGAGCCTTCCTCTACATGGTGGCACAGTTCGTCGGCGCCATCTGCGGTGCGGCGCTGGTGAGGGCCGTGCACGGCGGCCACCACTACGTGCTTTACGGTGGAGGCGCCAACGAGCTCGCGCCGGGCTACTCCAGGACGGCGGGGCTCATCGCCGAGATTGCGGGCACCTTCGTGCTCGTGTACACCGTGTTCTCGGCGACCGACCCGAAACGCATCGCCCGGGACCCGCACGTCCCGGTGCTGGCGCCGCTGCTCATCGGGTTCGCCGTGCTCATGGCGCACCTCGCCACCATCCCCGTCACCGGTACTGGGATCAACCCGGCGAGAAGCTTTGGTGCCGCCGTGGTGTACAACAACAAGAAAGCTTGGGACGACCAATGGATCTTCTGGGTTGGCCCGTTCATCGGCGCCGCCGTGGCCATGGTGTACCACCAGTACATCCTTAGGAACAGCTCCATCTTGATAAGAAAATAGGCAGTTTTCCGATTAAAGTAATCCATGAATAAATCATGAGCATGACATGAACAGCATTGATAACATACTGATTACGATCTAACAGAGCATGTACTACGCATATAGTAGAAACATCTACGCATATCGCTAGTACTGCTACAATAGAAAGAAACACGAGAGGGATAAGCGATGTATACCCTCCAATCGGCCATGCGGTGGTGGTGGCGGTGACAGCAGCCGCGGCATCCTCGGCGGCCTTCTTGTCGGCCTCGGCCTTCTCAGCGGCGGTCGACATGATGAAGATGAAGGTGATGCGGACGTAGATGGACAGAAGCGAGCAGTCGCGTAGTCGCTACCCAAAAACCTAATCGCCCCTCTCCCCTTTCGGAGGCCTGCTCTCCCGTCGAGCTCGGCTCGGCTCAATCCCGCAACCCGCGGCGCGGCGCGTCGTGACGAGACGTGGCGTGGCGAGGCGAGCGGAGGAGGAGGAGTGCGCGAGGGCCTCATCTCTTCTCAAGCTCCAATAGCATGAGGGAGAGAGTCCCTTATAAACCACTCCAACTCTCCTTCCACTTCCAAGGTGGGACTAAACTTCCCACCACCTTGTCATGCCACCTACATGGGCCCTTAGAGATTAAATCTGAAATTGTCATATGGGCTCTAGGCCCATCTCATATTTCAACACATCTTCCGGTCCAACTACGATGCCGCCGTCTAGCTACTTCCATCCATTGATGCGTTCCATATTTTCATACGTAGTGTACTAGTTGATCCACCCTACCAGAAGCAGCAGCCCTAGCTTTGTGCCTTCTCAAATCGATGGTTCATTAGTTGTTGTGTTGTGCAATTACTGCAGGTATTTGCCAGTTACTACAAGATATAACATTCACATGCATGTGATGAGTCTGATGACTATCCATATTGCATATTTACTTTCTTGCATTTGATATTTTCTTAGGGTGTAAGTCGATTTCACGTGGGAAGGAAGAAGGAGGCCATGGCGGACCTCTAAGGCTGAAGACAGGGATAGTCCTGCGAGCGGCAGTGAGCTGCGCCGCCCCCGGCCAGGACAAGCGGGGACGTTGCGGTGTGGGTGAGGGTGCGGCAATAATGCTAAACGTACAAAGACTTACACGCAATTACACCCTGACTAGGATTCTTTCTTTCTAACTAACCTCTCCCCCCCCCCCCCCCGTTTCCACGGGGGTGGCCCCCCCCCCCCTTCCCCCCGGGCCGCCCCCCCCCCCCCCTCCCGATTTTCAAGGGGGTGGGCCCCTCCTCCCCTTTAATCTCCAATCAAAACTCACTTGCCTGTAAAATGCCTGTAAAACTATATATGTGTAGCATTACTCGGGAAGCGGTGGCTCGCCAGAAAAAAATCGATGGTTCATTAGTTGTTGTGTTGTGCAATTACTGCAGGTACGTTAGTGCTGTCTTGACAGTGTTTGCCAGTTACTGCAAGATATAATATTCACATGCATGTGATGAGTTTGATGACTATCTAATGAGAGAAATCCATATTGCATATTTATTTTCTTGCATTGGATATTTTCTTAGGGTGTAAGTCTATTTCGCGTGGGAAGGAAGGAGGCCATGGCAGACCACAGAGGCCGAAGACAGGGATGTTCATGCGAGTGGCAGTGAGATGTGTCTTCCCCGGCGAGGCCAAGCCAGGACGTTGCGGTCTGGGTGGCAGTGCGGTTGCTCACCAGAAAAACCTGATCGCCATGGAGGTTTAGAGGGACGATTGGGGGGTGGTCGTAGCACGGCGGTGGATAGAGGTGATAGGAGGCGGGGCAACGAGGCTCTGGGGCACCTCCGGCTATAAGTAGCTGACATCAGTAGCTGTTAGTGGCATATAAGGAGGAAGGAGGCTGGAGGTTGAAGACGAGCAACAACCGTTCGATGAAGATCCAACAACCATAAATCAACTTACACCAGAAAAAAAAAATCAGACTATTTATAAATAGTCCCTCCCTTTCTTTCTCTTTAGCACGTCATCTCTTTTCCCTAAACCCTAAAGCTCGAGGTTGGATAGTTAGGAGGACAGTGGTTTTCCCAGAGTTGACACTGATGCTCGCAATTTTTTGAATTTTTGCCAGTCCTTCTGACGGTGTGCGTTTAATGGGAGGAGACTTTCTCGTCGACTACAAACACAGTTGTATATTTGTATGTATGAGCATCGCGTTTCTACTTTGATAAGAAACCCGGCCTATATTTATCAATGAGATCATTTTGCAACACAACGACCTTCATGAGTATGGTGAAGCATGAGACCTCTCGCATGCCATCCAGGGAGTAAAAAACATGCATGCATGGCATCATGGGTTACTTCACGGGGAAACATGGAGCCCACCAGGCAGGCAGGGGACACGAAGGTGGTACAAGTGCACGGGACACGCAGGGTTGTGAATATGGACAAATTTTGAATTGGATCTGAATTTGATGCGTGTGTGCATTAAAATGTGTCAGAGCAAATGTACATCCTACCACCGTTTACTACTCCCTCCCTTATTAAATATAAGCATTTTAACTATGTTATAGGTGGCGCCAATTAACTATGTTAAATACTATGCGTGCAATGCATAGTGATGAGTACAATTCTCTTCCCTCACAGTTTACTGCTCCCTCCGTTTCTAAATGTAAGCCTTTTTAGATATTCCAATATGAACTATGTACAAAGTAAAACGAGTGAACCTATATCCTGAAATGTGTCTATATACATCCGTGTGTAGTTTATATTAAAGTATCTAAGAAAACATTATATTTAGAAACGTGGGAGTAACAAGTAGTGCTTTTTTTTTGCGGCAATGCATGCGCCTACGTGTCAAGTCTAGCTCCACGGTCGAGCTGTCAACGTACGTTGGCAGTACTTAACTTAGCTTCTTCCTCGGACAGATAGACTCGATGAGAGGTCCAGAGAAGGCCATCCATGCATGCAGCTACATGCAAATTAAACCAATCATGCATGCATCATCTTATACTCAGCCTCTCACTAGCTAGTCTTAATTGTCTCTTCTCATTCCATTCATGTCATGCAGATGCATGTAGGTAGTTGACTCACGACTACTTCCTCCGTTTCTAGATGTACTCTAAAATAAATAAATATATACATCGATACGTAGTTTATATTAAAATGCCTAAAAGGACTTATATTTAGAAAGAGAGGGAGTAGCTTCACTTGCATGATCCATGGATACGGTCACACGCTTGCATGCATGCATGGGTTTCCCTGGGGAACAAGAACAATGTACGTAGCTAGACGCAGCAGCAGGAGCAGCAGGAGTGTGATCGAGACCGACCGGTGTGAATACATAATGGATCGCGGGCACCAGGCAGGCTAATTGAATTTGAATCGGCCGGAATGAATGGCGTCACATGATGATTCATCGCTTATATATCGATCGACGGCGACAAGACGCTGCAGTGTACGTCAGCAATCACAAGGCAATTGGCAAGGCATACCATACTGATTGACAACACCCACAGACCTTGCTGTATTGGTAATTTCAACTTACTACGTCCACGCAATTATTAACCGCGGGCCGCGGCATGATCTTAGCGGGCATACATGCAGCACGGCAAGCGGCGCCGACGTTTGATGAAAAGCGCGGGAGAGATGGATGGTGCTTTTTTTATGGGCCAAGCGGCCAGATGCGGACTAGGGTGCCGTCCGGACACCCGTAGACGTGAGAAAATATGTCTCCACCTTCCTGCGGAACGATACAGACCCACGTTGGAAGGCACAACACGTCCATTTAGTGCGGTTCAAACGTACATACACGGTTTGAGGGTCGGCGTTGGAAATATCCTCACACAGTTCGAAAGTTTCTGTAAAACTAGTACTCGCTACGCTCTTATATTAGGGAAACGGAGAGAGTATATAGGAGTAGGATTTCGAGTGCGGCATCTGCACCCGCCCAGAAAAAATCACAAAAAATTCAGAAAGAAATTAAAAAATTCCAATTTTTTTTGCATGGTAGAACTATCACGTAAGGCCCGCTCCAAATCTTAGGTCATTTCGACTTCTGAGCAGCTCTCAGCAAAAAAGACAAATCAGATCAGAATAGTACATGAATAGTATACATTTTTACAGACACTAATTTTTCTTTTGCGAAGAGCTCCTCAGATGTCCAAATCATTTGAAAATTAGACCGGACCACACGCATCAAATTATCTAGCACATAAAAAAATTGGAATGTTTTGAATTTTTCTAGTATTTGTTTTGATTTTTTTTATCAAGGCGGGTGCAGCTGAGCCTGGGCTCAGAAGTGGATTACCGTAAGATTTATGCAGTCTTTGGCACAGATTGTACTCCCTCCATGACCGTAGGAGTAGGATTAGGATTATGCATGATTTTCGCGGGGAACAAGAACGATGAAGGACCGTAGACGGACAGCAGCAGTAGGGCGATTTGTGAATATATATGGACAAATTTAGGTGCCGGCTTAATTGAATTCTTTTTTTTAACATCAGTACATACACAAGCGTTCATATACTCTATCCCTATGAGCATTTCCGAAAGACTGAGCCGGCATATCATCTTGAGATTTACGAAGTCACCGTAGGCGCCTTGTCATTGACGGGAACGTCTCCTCCCACTGAATGCACATCGCCGGAAATTCTGAAATAAATCCAAAAATAAATTCGAGCATCAGGATTTGAACCCTGATTGGTTTAGGATACCACAGTCCCTCTAACGCTGCAGTGTACTAGTATCGTTTTCAGGATGCGCATGCATTCTCTCTCTCTCCCCTGATTCGAATGGGGGGCCTTGCTTCGGTAGCCCCCCCCCCCCCCTCCCCCCCCCCCCCCCCCGCCCCCCCCCCCCCCCCCGCCCCCCCCCCCCCCCCCGCCCCCCCCCCCCCCCCCGCCCCCCCCCCCCCCCCCGCCCCCCCCCCCCCCCCCGCCCCCCCCCCCCCCCCCGCCCCCCCCCCCCCCCCCGCCCCCCCCCCCCCCCCCGCCCCCCCCCCCCCCCCCGCCCCCCCCCCCCCCCCCGCCCCCCCCCCCCCCCCCGCCCCCCCCCCCCCCCCCGCCCCCCCCCCCCCCCCCGCCCCCCCCCCCCCCCCCGCCCCCCCCCCCCCCCCCGCCCCCCCCCCCCCCCCCGCCCCCCCCCCCCCCCCCGCCCCCCCCCCCCCCCCCGCCCCCCCCCCCCCCCCCGCCCCCCCCCCCCCCCCCGCCCCCCCCCCCCCCCCCGCCCCCCCCCCCCCCCCCGCCCCCCCCCCCCCCCCCGCCCCCCCCCCCCCCCCCGCCCCCCCCCCCCCCCCCGCCCCCCCCCCCCCCCCCGCCCCCCCCCCCCCCCCCGCCCCCCCCCCCCCCCCCGCCCCCCCCCCCCCCCCCGCCCCCCCCCCCCCAAACAAAACGTAGAAGGGCATAATGGTCATATGGAAGAAACGTATGCCCACCTCCTATCATACCGTATAGACCGACGTCCGTATACCTTGACGAATAAAAAAAAAAGACCGCCGCACGTGTAGAGGAAAAAAGTCAGCTGCACGATCTTCTCGCCCGCCCGACGATCACGCACGTCGATCACGTCCATTTTCCAACTGTGCGATCGCCGCCGACTGAACCCCATCTGACACCGCATCTGAACGTCGCCGCGGATCCGTCCCGCGTCGACCTACGCTGGCGACGTCTACACCGCGGCCCTCGTCTTCCACGTCGCCGCCATCTTCCATCTAACCCACGTCTTGCACGTCACCGTCGGACGGCTTGTCGGCTGCGACTGAACGCGCTGTCGTCCGCACGCCGCGGATCCGGCCCTGCGTCGACCTACGTCGGCGACGTCTACACCGCGGCCCTCGTCTTCCACGTCGCTGCCGTCTTCCATCTAACCCTCGTCTTGCACGTCGCCGCTGTCTACTCCGCGGCCCAAGGTTTGCCATCTAATCTCCTCGTCTAAACCTAGCATGCTAGATGATATGAGTCACACATAGTGATCTAGGGTTTATGGTTGAGTAAACATGCCGTCGTAGCGGCGCCTCCCCGGACGACCGCATGTTGTAGGCATATAGAGTTGCACTTGGGCATGATCCACAGTAGAAACTTAACACGTGATGAATTCACAATGTTATGCAGTTTGGTTAGTTAGGCGTGTTGCCATGGATGAACAAACCGCATTGACGGGGGATGATAATGGTACTAATAAGGCGACTCGGAATGATAACGATATTTTTAATGAAGATGATGACAACAGCGACAACGATTCCGTGTCATCATTTGATATCTTGCCTCCGGAGGATTTTGATCATAATGAACATGGCGCAAATAGTGAAAACGTAAGTGCCGTATATTTTGATTTCATCTTTGAACCTGCAATGTATGGCATGGCTAACTATTTCTCTATGTATACAAATTTGCAGGAAGATGTGGATGTTGACAATGTGGAAAATAGTTTACAGGAGTCATTCGCGGATAACTTGAGCCAGGTTCGTAGATAGATGTTGTACATCGATGAATATTATGAATTAAATGATAGTACTTAACATATACATTTTCGTATGAATTTTGTAGGAGGAGTCAGATGGTATTAGCGGTGATCACGATGAGGGGGAGATCGACATTGAGGAGGCTCGAAGGCAGCAGCAAATGGTGGATACACATTGGAAGGTGATGGCTATGACCTTTCGGTCGCAAGGTGATGCATACATATTCTATAACAATCACGCCAAAGAGAATGGGTTTAGCATCAGAAAACAGAAGGTCAAACGAGGTGCTTCAGGAATGATACGGTACCGGAGATTTCTTTGCTCCAGGGCAGGTAGAAGGCAGAGCAAGTTTATAACCATGGAGGGCAGCAAGCGCAGGCTTAGACCGGAGACTCTTTGCGATTGCGGTGCACAAATGGTGGTGAAGCTGGACAGAGAACGTGGTGTTTGGTTCATCGCGTCATTCGTGGATGATCACAACCATGCGATGGCTAGGCCCGACGAGGTTTGTTTTCTGTGGTCTCACAGACGGATTGGAGAAGGCACGAGGGCAGAGATATTGGCGTTGGAAGCTGCCGGGATAAGAAAGCATATAATAATGGACAACTTTATCAGCAGATACAGTTCGTACGATAAGTGCGGGCTTATCAGGAGGGATATTTACAATCTTTGTTGCAGAGAAAAAATGAAGCCCATTGCAAAAGGTGACGCAGACACGGCAGTTGGCATTATGAGGAGCAGGAAGGAGAAGGACCCTGAGTTTTTTTTTGAGTATGTGCGTGACAGGGAAGGGCGATTGGAGAGTATGTTTTGGTGTGATGCACAGTCACGGAGGGACTATCAGGACTACGGAGATGTGGTTGTGTTTGATAGCACGTATAAGATGAACAGATATGGTATGCCGTTCATCCCCTTTGTCGGAGTTAACAACCACCGTTGCACCACAGTGTTTGGATGTGCCATAATTGCTGACGAGACGGAAGGGACATATGTGTGGCTGCTGCAGACATTTATGAAGGCAAACTGTCAGGTGAAGCCAAAGTCAATAATCACAGATGGTGACGCTGCAATGATCCGGGCTATTCGGACTGTGCTTTCAGATGTTTTCCATCGTCTTTGCTCCTGGCATATCGAGAAAAATATGCAAAGGCACCTGCATTACAAGTCACTGGATGAGTTCAGATCGCTCCTATACTATGCCACCTCTCAAGTGAACTTTGAGCAGATATGGACCGCTTTCTATAATAAGTGGAAGACGGATAGAACTAAAGAGTGGCTTGACAGGATGTACAGGAAGAAGAGACTTTGGGCAGCTTCATATCTTTCCGATGGTTTTTCCCTTGGTATGCGAAGTAACCAGAGAAGCGAAAGCCTCAACTCCTGCCTTCACCTACACCTGGACTATGGTATGACAATAGTTGATTTGGTTGTGCATTATGAGAACTGTATAGTTCGCCTGCGTGAGAATGAGGCGTACAATGACTGTGAGGCACACCAAAAAGAACCACCGTCGGTTACTGAATATAAGGCACTTGAGGAGCATGCCGCCTAAGTATTCACACCTGCTAATTTTTACATCCTGCAAGATGATTTGCACAAGATGGGTCAGCTGGAGATATTTGAGACGCTCGTGGGAATTGAGCGTCATACATATATGGTGACATGGAAGGATAACCACAAGTTCATGTACAGTGTTGTTTATGAACCAGGTAACTCAGAAGAAACTATAACATGCAGTTGTCTTAGGATGGTTCGGAAAGGCCTTCCATGCAAACACATTATTTTTGTTCTCCATCATCTGAGCATAACTGAAATACCAAAGTGTTGTGTCCTTCATCGGTTGTCAAAAAATGCGAGAGATGGATTGCCTGTGCAGCGGAAGAGTGATATGTTTGGATGGGTTGGTCAGGGCCATTAGAGAGAGACCGGTATAGTCAAATAAGCATAAAAACCGCAGAGGCAGCTCATGTTGCAGCAAATGATCCCTTCTTGTTTGACGAGTTGATGAAGTGTCTGGACAACATAATAGCGCAGAAAAAGATACCAGAGGAGGAACTTATAGGAAGTAGAAGGTATGCTAAGCTTAAGAAGGAGGCAAGTATTGGTGATCCTGAGAAAGTTTCGACGAAGGGTGCACCTAAGAAGGGACGGTCAAAGGGGGGCCCCGATGTTACAAAGAATGGTAGGCCAAAAGATTTTACAGAGAAAAAAAGTGGTCCTTTGTGCAGTCTGTGTAGTCAACCAGGTCATAACAAGGCTACATGTCGAAAAAACCAGAAGTAAGATGCTACCTTCTTATTTTTTGTTATGTTCAGGAATTGGGTGTAGAGAAGCATCTTGCTATGTTGGAAGAATAAAAATGGTCGCATGAGTCTAGTCCGAATAAACTATGTTGTTTCTTGTTCGTACTTGTGTGGCAGAAAACTTTATGTCTCGATTTGTTTATGTGTGATGAAAATATTTATGTGAACATATGTGATATGACACATCATATTCGTTTAATTAATTGCCATCTTGTTTGTACTGCTATGTGAAAGAGTTCACAGTTTTAATATACTGTGTTTTTGTTACTGTACCTGTTGCAAAAAACATGGCCGACCGTCGTTGTGCAAAAAAGCATAGCCGACCGTCGTTGTGCAAAAAAATGCCCGACCGGCAGCTGGACCGCAAGTTGGGATATATTCCCAACCCAAATCAAGGCGACGAGGCGACTCGGGAGGTCCATATAAAGCTCATCAAGGGCCCAGCAGCCGGGTCCAACGGGGCGGCGATTTCAAGCAGTACTAGCAGAGGAGTTCGACCTGTGTAGCACGACGGCATATTTAAGTTGGTCCTCACCCCCGTCAGCTTCCGAGGTGGGACTAAACTCCTTCGTCGGGCGTGCGAGGCGACGGTGACTGGGCCGGGGAGGGGCAAGGCTGGGCCTGTCGTACTGGGCCGACATGGGCCGGGTGGCGACGTTGCAGAAATGGAGCCTCGTCAGCGTTGCGTCGACCGCATCGCCTTATTTAGTCCCACCTCGCCAACGGAAGGGCGCACCGACTGGCTTAAAATAGCCGCGTCGGCTGTTTCTCTCGAACTCCTCTGTTACAAGCTCCTTGTCAGCCCCGTTGGCCCTCCTTGTGGGACCTTCTGGGGTCCGCATCGACCGCTCGAGTCGCCGGTCGGCTAGATTTGGGTTGGATGCACAGTCCCTGGGTCCACAAGGGAAGGTCGGGCTGTTTTTTTTCTAGTCAAATTCTTTTTAGCAAACGAGGAGGCGTCAGCCTGCATTTATATGTGCATCTAAGAGCCAACAAACGGCGGCTGGCATTATCATCACATAATAATATTGCACATAAATCCAGCCGTCCGCCTCCATTTATATGAAACTCTACGAGCCAGCAGACGGCGGCATCATCATCACATAAGCATATAGCACATAGCAGCTGAACATATATAGTTGGAAAATAAATATTGTAGCTAGTACCGACGATGACACCTTTATTTAGTTGCGGATGTGCATAATCATGCCCATTAGAATAAGAAAGGTCATAATATCGAAATTGTTCCTAGTGCCGTCAACGGCACGTTTATTTAGTTGCGATAATAAGAAAAAGAATGTCCTCGTAGCCAAAACCCCATCAACGGACTAATTTCTTGTCCATGATCTTCAAAATCTTCTCCTTCACAGTTTCCATCGTGTTACACTCTGAAAAAAGTATTTCAGCTAGAATGCGTCCCCTTGAAGCATTCACCGCAGCTTGATCAAAGTCAAATATCCATTCATCTCCGTTCCAGTTTTGAATGCATTTCACCACAAACAGACCACAAGAAACTCTGCAAAAAACCGCGAGTCAGGCATTGCTGTGTAAGAGAAGTACTTAGAACTTAAACAGTTGAACATACCCATCCTTTTGTAACGGCATATCGTACTCATTTATTGGCCACGAAGATACGTCTGGATGTTCCATTTGTACAAGGGAGTTCACCTCCAACGTATCTTTAGCTATTTCTGCCCTCTGAAATATAAATGTGAAGTTCATATGAAGTACATAACTAATTACTACTATCTATCTTGTTACATGTAAAGAAAGAAGCTTACCAGCTGCATTATTTTTTTAAGAACTGCCTTGCTACATTTACCAGTAGAATTTAAAACTTGAAACTCTTTTTTCTTGTTGTGCATGAGAATTGTTATCCAGTGATTTTCTTCCACATGAAAAGGAAAGTATGCCTACAACAAAGTTTAGTCAAGTTCTTGGACACACAAATAGTTATGTACTACGAAGGATCATACAAAAGTGAAATACCTTATCTGTAATGAAATACTCCTCATTAACTCTAAACACCATTTTAGTTTGGTTTGTGAAATGCTCCATAAAATGGTGCTTAGAGTTCTTAACCTTTCCTTCAGCACGAAGAATAAACCAGTGTGACACCTAAGATGATAAAATGTGACGGTCAGCACGAGGATTATGGGTCTGCATATGGTTGCAATAACTATTGATGACCTGAAAATAACATAACAGCAATACTTCTCTTAGAAAAAGATTAAGTATGACATGTACAACTTCATATAATTGTTGTAATACTTACACCGCCATGCAACCATTTTTTCGCAATGATGGCTTGAAGCATATCAGGTGTACATGTTTCCCCAGCAATTCCTGTCATGTGCACGACAGTTTTCCTACTAAGCTTCGCCGAGTTTGATAGTATCTGGATATAAACCTTCGCGGCCTCTATGTGATCCTCAGTAATGTAATCGGTATTAATCAGAACGTCTCTTATACCAAACAAACCTAAAATATAATCATACAATGAGTAAATAAATTGTGCATGGAAGGACTGAAATATCTTCAAAACAAAGTACATAACACTTACTTTTCTTTGGACGTATACGTCCACCGATCTGCTGGAATGGTGAAAGAACGTAATTTGACTCTTTTTTTCTTGCGTTTCCCATCATTCTCCTCAGTGCCACTTTCTTTCGCATTTTTATACGTGTTCAGACTATCCATACTAATCTCCTCATATTTATCGGCGCTAGACCCGTCTGACACTGCATTTATATTCTTGGGGGTTGAAGTAACTGCTGGAAAGTCATTCGTGTCTACCGTTGCAAAAGATGGGTCGGTTGAATTACCATTCTCGTCAATAACGAAGGGGTCCCCTTCATCTCCTGTATCGGGTGTGTTGAGATGCATACCTTTCTCACGTGCGGACTTCTTCCCGTTCCCATTGGTGAAGGATGCCTCCACCCCGTTGTCCATATTGTCCTTTGCAGGAGTTGATTTTACATCTGGAAAATATTTTGACGGACCATACCTCCTCATCCAGTTCTCACTGTGCTCCACAAACTCAACATCACTAAACCCTCTATTTGTCTTGAAGACAAGACCTTTATTCTCCCGCTCCTCCAGTACTATCTGCAATAACACATGGGAAGCATTAAGTACATGCAAAGAATATGAATAATCTCATGTAATTTGAAGAACACATCACTAATTACCTCAGCACATTTTTTAGGGACAAGGCGAATTTCTTTCTGCATATCTTTGATGCTTTTCATAATTTGATCTAAGGTTGTGTCCTTGCTCGATGAAGCCTCGTCTCTATTATCCTTCCTTTTCTGCGAACGACCTGTTCTATCAACTGGCTCAGATTCTTCCTCCACAAATTTCCCCTCTTGAGCAATTATCATATGTCTGTGCTTCTCACTTATTATGTCATCAACATGTGCCATGTTAAATCATTTTAAATTACTCACCATGAAAAACGTTCCATAACTCCATGCATGCAAACCATAAATACTTACCCTCCCATTCCCGCGGCCGTACGATGTGTCGTACGCATCACGCTTCATAGCCTCGACTTCTGGCCAGTTAAGCATCAGCGGATACTCATGCGCCAGTGGATCAAATGTCTCGTCATCAAGTGGCTGCACTTTCTCCCAAAACAAGTACTGCATGAACATGAAATATATTAGCAATCTTAACAGTCCAGCCTATAGTTCGAAATAAAATATAACATAAAATTTACCTGTATGAGGGCAAGGTTTCCCACCGGCCATGTAAATTTTGTAAGATCCGATAAAGTCTTCGTGATGCCATCGACGCAAACGCGTAAAGTAAACGTGTTCCAGTTAAATGATTTAATGCTCTCCACATCCTCCACTAGCTTGTAAAAAGCATTAGGAACTTCTACCGTGGAGTGTGGTGCAAGAACAGTGCCTAAAAGAACCAACATAATTCGACGCAGGAAATCATCATCATACAATCCACTAGTAGTGATGTCCTGTATAAGCTGGTCTATCATTATTTCATTCGTACTCGAATCTATGAAACGACTCAGCACCTTCACTTTCGCCTTTAGCCCCCTTTTACCTAAAGCTTTCATAGCATCTCTGCCCTTGTTCACTAGGCCAAAAATATCAAACACATCTTCAGCGCGCAATGATATCGCACCATTTCTTGATGGCGTAATGAACCTTTCTGTGTCCAATGCGTAAGATTTAATCATAAATTTTAGCAGACACTTGCGCATGAGCACACTAGGAATCATCAACATTTGTCCTAGTCTAGTGCTTTCAAATCATTTTTTTTTGCCTAGAGGCCAGTTTGCTGACGAGGAGACACCACTTCTCAACAGAACAGAAAATCTGTCCGTAGTCCTCCATCACTACGAATAGGAGCAAATAATATATTAGCTACTTTTCATGTGTACATGATAAACATGATGAATGCACCGTT
>LR880970.1:857830133-857843261 GCA_904067115.1 Aegilops sharonensis | reverse complement strand
GACTGCGTGCTGTGGAACCGCGGCCGCCTACGTCAGAAACTTCGGGTGACGTGATGTAGACGGACGACCACGTTGGATGGCGTGCTGTCGATCGGCGGACGGCGCATGAGGTGTTCCCCAACGGCGGCGGACGGACGGCGGAGCGGCGTCACGGGGCCAGAGGGGGTGGATGGACGGCGGCGTGCTGACGAGGACAGGGTGAGGGGTGTCAGGGGATCGGGGGCAGATGGCAGCATGGGTTAGGGCTTGGGGCAGGGCGTCATGGGTGACGAGGGCATATGGCGGCGGGCGTGCCAGGTGCTAATCACAATAGATTCGGTCGGGCCGGCGTCGCCTCTGTCTCCACTGCCGTCCGCAATGATTGGGCCGGGCCCTAGACGACACGGGTGGATTAGCGTCGGCGTGCAGCAACCATTCTAATTTAGTCACACCTCGGCCGCCGAAGGATGTCCCGACCAGTTTATATAGCCGCCTCCGGTAGTCCATGCATGGTCATATCTTATATTGTGATATAGCTCTACGTAACTGCCCGGCAGTACACTGTCTGGCAGTGAACTGCCCGGGCAGTTAGGTAAAGTCACATCACAGTATTAAATATGTTTATTTTGTCATTTTGTTTGTTTTTTTAACTTCAAACGGAAAACAAATTTTTTAAATATGGTTCCCATCTACGATTTTTTCTACTCCGTCAAACGTCATGACACTTTTTTCACACGTTGGCATCACCATTCACAGCACCCATGCCAATTCGCGTATTTTTCCGACGCTCGACGCATTTTCTAGGGTTTTCCAGGTCGAAAATCACAAAATCACTGCCCGGACGTGATGCAACGTCCGTTTTGTGTCCGTTTTCGTTCCAACCTTGCGTGGGTGGGGGCCTATGTTGGCCGTGCTCACATGTACGCACACTTTGGTGCAATTGCATGCATGCGATCACGTAGCCCCAGTGCGACCAGCTACTTCTCGGTCTGCCGGGGAGGGGGTTCCCAACTACGATTTTTTTTCTACTCCGTCAAACGTCACGACACTTTTTCCACACGTTGGCATCACCATCCACAGCACCCACGCCAATTCACGTATTTTTCCGACGCTCGACGCATTTTCTAGGGTTTTCCAGGTGGAAAATCACAAAAACACTGCCCGAACGTGACGCAACGTCTGTTTTGTGTCTGTTTTCTTTCCAACCTTGCGTGGGGGCCTACGTTGGCCGTACCCACATATACGCACACGTTGGTGCAATTTCATGCATGCGATCATGTATAGCCCCAGTGCAACCAGCTACTTCTCGGTCTGCCGGGAGAGGGTTCCCAACTACGATTTTTTTCTACTCCGTCACACGTCTGACACTTTTTCCACACGTTGGCATCACCATCCACAGCACCCACGCAAATTCGCGTTTTTTCCGACGCTCGACGCATTTTCTAGGGTTTTTCAGGTCGAAAATCACAAAAACACTGCCCGGACGTGACGCAACGTCCGTTTTGTGTTCATTTTCGTTCCAACCTTGCATGGGGGCCTACGTTGGCCATGCCCACTTGTACGCACACTTTGGTGCAATTGCATGCATGCGATCACGTAGCCCCAGTGCAACCAGCTATTTCTCGGTCTGCTGGGGAGGGGATTCCCAACTACGGTTTTTTTTTCTACTCCGTCAAACGTCACGACACTTTTTCCACATGTTGGCATCACCATCCGCAACACCCACGCCAATTCGCGTATTTTTTCGATGCTCGACGCATTTTCTAGGGTTTTCCTGGTCGAAAATCACAAAAACACTGCCCGGACATGACGCAACGTCCGTTTTGTGTCTGTTTTCGTTCCAACCTTGCATGGGGGCCTACGTCGGCCGTGCCCACATGCACGCACACTTTGGTGCAATTTCATGCATGCGATCACGTAGCCCCAGCGCAACCAGCTACTTCTCGGTCTGCCAGGGAGGGGGTTCCCAACTGCGATTTTTTTTTCTACTCCGTCAAGCGTCACGACACTTTTTCCACACGTTGGCATCACCATCCGCAGCACCCACGCCTATTCGCGTATTTTTCCGACGCTCGACGCATTTTCTAGGGTTTTCCAGGTCAAAAATCACAAAAACACTGCCCGAACGTCACGCAACGTCCGTTTTCGTTCCAACCTTGCGAGGGGGCCTACGTTGGCCGTTCCCACATGTACGCACACTGTGGTGCAATTGCATGGATGCGATCACGTAGCCCCAGTGCAACCAGCTACTTCTCGGTCTGCCGGAGAGTGGGTTCCCAACTACGGTTTTTTTCTACTCCGTCAAACGTCACGAAACTTTTTCCATATGTTGGCATCACCATCCACAGCACCCACGCCAATTTGCGTATTTTTCCGACGCTCGACGCATTTTCTAGGGTTTTCCACGTAAAAAATCACAAAAACACTGCCCGGACGTGACGCAACATCCGTTTTGTGTCCGATTTCGTTCCAACCTTGCGTGGGCCCCTACGTTGGCCGCGCCCACATGTACGCACACTTTGCTTCAATTGCATGCATGCGATCACGTAGCCTCAGTGCAACCAGCTACTTCTCGGTCCGCCGGAGAGGGGGGTTCCCAACTACGATTTTTTTTCTACTCCGTCAAACGTCACGAAACTTTTTCCACACGTTGGCATCACCATCCACAGCACCCACGCCAATTTGCGTTTTGTGTCCGATTTCGTTCCAACCTTGCGTGGGGGACTATATTCGGGATGCACACACACTCGCAAAATTTCGTTCCGTTACATGCATGCAATCACGTACTTTCACATTGAGCATCCTTACTATTTTATTATGTTTTAGCATATATTCATGTACAAATGCATCATCAAATCAAAACTCTGGAATGAAATGGACAAAACAAATCTCATTCAACATAGATAAAATATTTTACATAGTCGAGCGAATTCGATGATTCAGAGTTCATACATAAAGCCTAGTACTTAGGCTTACAACGACATAACCAAATTAAATAAAAAACACACTAAAAAAACTACTCGTCGTCGCTATCAACGAGGTCAATCACGGCCGGGCCATCGCCGCCGTCATCGTCGCTGCTGGACCGGTTCGCGAGGTCGTCCTAGTCCACCGGATCATCGTCGGAATCCTCTTCCTCCTCCTCTGCCGGCGCCTGCTGCCACTCCGGCGGCACCTGCTGCCAGTCCGGCACCGCCATCGCCGCCTGCTGCGCCGCCTTGGCCGCCTGGATTGCGGCCGCAATCTCGGCGGCCTCCATCGCCTCCGCCGCCGCCGCTGCAGCCTCCGAAGCCCGTACGGCGAAGTGGTACCCCGGCGTGTCATCCAGATCGCCGTCCTCGCGGAGGATGACCTGCTCCGGCGGCAAGTCTATCCCCGGTGGCGAGGGAGGGGCGGCCGGCGCGGGCACCGGTGCCGGGTGCACACCGTGGCCGCCGCCACGTCTGCGGTGATCGTGCGGTGGAGGCGGTGCGCGAAGACGGCCGCTGCGGCCCGTCAGGTCGGGGGTCACACCAGCCGCCGCAAGGCGGAAGGCGGCCATGACCTCCCAATAGTCCTTCCCGCACCAAAAGTTCTTGCGGCCTTCGATGTTGTGCCGGCCGCCGCTGTGGTTGCGGAGCTCCTCCTCCGTCGCGCCGGGACCCGGCGTCGCGTAGCCGTCCGCGTCGATCTTCCAGTTACGTGGAAGACGGCAGCCCGACGGCACGGGGAGGCAGTAGCGGTGCAGCTCCTGCGTCTCCGGCACTCCGTTGCTCGTCAGCCATGCGCCGGGGGCGTCGTCATCGGCGCCGCCGCCGCCGCCGGTGCTGCTGCTACCGTGGAAGAACGATATCGGATGCGGGGAGGTGGCGGGCAGGCGGCAGCGGGCGTCGGTGTGACGGGTGTGGGCACCGGAGGAAGGGCTTGTCGTTTTATATCGGGGCGGGGAGGAGGCGGGCAGGCGGCAGCGGGGCTATTAACGCTGGCGCGTTAATGGCCGCGCGGCAGGCGCGGTGACCGCGCGGCAGGCGAGGCGACCGCGAGGCAGCCGCTTTGACCCTCGGGCGCCGTGAACGACGCGTCCGGAGAGGGCAGGCCAGGCGTCGGTGGCTGTCGGTTGGCAGGCGAGGCAACAACGGCAGCGGTGGCGCGGCAGGCGGCCGCGAGGCCGTCCCACAGGCGCGGCGGTAGGCGGCAGCGATGGCGCGACAGGCGAGGAGGCGGCAGCGGGGGCGTCCGGCAGGCGGGGCGGCAGGCGGCAGCGGCGGCGCGGCAAGCGAGGAGCCGACAGCGGCGGCAGCGGTGGCGTCCGGCAGGCGGCACGCGCCGTGCAACCGCCTGCGTGCATGCGCGCCTCGGGCGCCGTGATTGGCGGACTGCAGGCGACTCGACGGGTGCGGGCTGGTGTGGGGTCGATGGACGTGGCGGGTGGGGCCGCGACGGGTGCGTTGACTGCGGGACTGGTGTGATCGCGGGCGGGCTGCGCGGGCACATCTGCATGCCTGCCACGTCACCACGCGCGTGCGGCCAGGCGGTTTTATTTTTTTTCCTCACGGGCGGGCGGGCTGTATTCATATACGTATACCTCCGCCTGTTTTTTTCTTTTTGCGGGCGGGTGGGCCGGGGGGAAGCTTTTTCAAAATATGACCATCCTGCCCTCTGTTATGAAGAAATATTGGGCAATCTCAGTCGTCCTTGTGTTTACAGGGGGTCTACCGAAGCGAAAGTGTTACAATAATATGGCGTGGTGTGGTCGATCGGTCCGGCCGGGACTGTGCACATGCATATATACAAAGTGAAAGTCATATGGACAAATATACGCATGGCTTTCTGGATCTCGATCTCTAGCTCTTAATATTTTGTTGCATATGCTTATGCTTTGGTACATGTCTCCTATCTCAAGATATATACGTATGGAGTGCACGTCTAAGACCGTGTACAATGCAAAATGCTTAGAAAAATGAACTGAGTTTTTTCTCTAAAGTGTACATCCTCTGCAAATAAGCATTGGTGCTTTTAAAAAAATGATTTATTTCTAAAAACACCTTCCATAAGCATCTAGATCCATAGACCACATTTGGCAGCCCTTTTTATTCCTCATTTTATGGATTTTGGCTCCATTTGTTTCCTAATCAGCAGTGTCACGTCACTTGTTTTATGTCTGTATGTCACGTCATCTCTGTTCACTCTCCCTGTAGTTTGATGTTAGTTGACATTTTACACATGATTGCTAGTCTACTGCAATAAAATTGAAATTTGTCTATGTTGTTTGAGTTTGAACACAAGATTTGAAGTTTGACTTAAAACATTAAATTCCTTTCAAACCCTGTGGCCGGTTACTAAATTATTTCTGCTTTACGGGAATCATTCAAAATTTCCTGTGCTATTTTAATTTAAATCCCAAAAATTAAACTTGAAACTAAAACATCAAGTGGTTTCCATCGAATTCATGCTCAACTCATCCAAAAGTTCAAACTCATGAAGAGAGATGGGCAGGCAATATATTTCAACATTCTCCCTCACGTTTAGGCTATTTTAGTCCTTAGATATGGGATCGAGGTAGGCCACATAATCGTTTATTTTAATACTGCATTGGCAGGGTCTCGAGCGCAAGATCTCTTGGCTCGGATACCATATTGAATTCATGCTTCAGCCAATTTATCCAAAAGTTCGAATTGATGAAGAGAGGTAGGCAATATATTTCAACAGTTTCTCTCAAACCCAATATATGTCAATAGATATGATTATTTTGTAACAGGCATTACTTGGATATATGTAATTTACGGCATTTATCAGCATCAGCATGGATTTGCAACCACATGTACATGGATGCCATCCGGTGCACGCATGGTCTTTTTACGGGGAAACATATAACATAAGGCAGTGGGAGAGTCCACCGTACTATATAGGAGTACGTAGCACTGGACAGGCAGGTGGAACTAGTGCCCGCAGGGTTGTAAATATTGACAAATTTTGAATAGAATCTAAATTTGGTGCGTGCAAAGCATAGTAATTCTCCTCTTTCGCAGTTTACTACTAGTTCTTTCTTCCGTGGTGTTGCATGGGCGTACGTGTGTAGCAAAGCTCCACGGTCGAGCTGTCAACGTACGTACAAGCGCTAGGCTCGCTCCATAGTCCCTATATTAGCTTCTTCCTCGGAGAGACAGACAGAGTCTGAGGCCCAGCCAAGGCCATGCATACAGCTACATGCAAAACCAATCATGCATGAACCATACTACTAGTCCTTATTCTCCATCCATCATTCCTTTGTTCACGCAATCTACCACAGCCTCTCATTGGTCTTAATTATGTCTTCTCATCCCATCACATCCAACCATGTTCACATACTCCTACCATGTTTTGACTACGTTTTACCAAGTTTCATTTCCTTTTACTGTTTAGGGTTTAGAATTTAGCATTAGGGTTTACGGTTTAGGTTTTTGTATCTGAAACTTGGTGAATTTGTACTTGGTTTGGACCCTGATAAGTGTCACCTGCAGGTCCTCCGACATCAATGCCACCACGACGCCAAACGACGACCTCCACCTACGCGAGTCTTGGCAGGTCCTCCCGCATTGACGCCACCACGACGCCAGGCGACGACCTCCACCTACGCGAGTCCATCTCCAAGCAACGGACGTAAGTCCATACTAGGATAGGGACGCACCACCGCCGCCGCCCACCACCCACAAGCGCTACCCGATCCCAAGGTTCCCAAAGCGGCGCCTTCAAGAAGGGAACGGCGTCGTGAGTGCCGTCGCGGCCCAACAAAGTTAGGGCTTTCTCCCAGGAGACCTAGCGGAAGGGGAAGCGAGGAGATCAGTCCATATCGACACCTCCAAGGAAGGGAACAGCGCCCTCAGGCGTCGTCGTCGGCGCGGCCGATCATGGCCGGGCAGGGATTTCACCTGAACTAGATCTCCGCCACCAGCAGCCAGTGGCGAAGCCACGCTATAACTGTGTAGTCGCTTGACTACACAGGATTTTCGTACGACATTGACCCCCACGTCTCACGTCTGCATACCACGTCGTTGAACCAGCGATATTTGGAATTTAACTACACAGGCCCATATATTCTCTTATTCCCTGCTTCTGTAACAATTAGTTGGGCCAGTACTGGGCCATATAACAAGAAGAAAGTCCAAAATCCCTTAACTAATCGCACTGTATGGCTTGATCCCCAAATTACGTGATCTCCTTGCCTCCCCTTCACACAATCCTCTAAAATGACCGCGGACGGCCGCCGCAGCGCTTCGTCTCCAGACTTTCCATCGAGGCGCCGGTGATCTTTGGCTGGACGCTGGCACGAGCAGCGCACCCGCGGCTGCACATGTCTGAAACTCTGAATCAATCGATCAATACTACTGTACTAGTTTGTACTCTGTATCTGATCCAACACAAGGCAAGGCCCTTCACTTTTCTACTTCTACTTGTTTGTTTTATGTGCAAAAAGAGCAATACAGTTCATTATTTTCCACTTTTTCTCTCACTAGCAATATTAGGATTCAGGATGTAGGAGATTATTTTGATTAAGAATAAAAATTGCATATTTCCCTTTTCTTAGTAATAGATTTATTTTGTGAGGTCTTTGGTTTGATAAATGGATAAATTTTTGAGGTAAGATGTTTTTTATTCCTGTTTATGATCTAAAAAATTATTAGTAAAGTTTGACATCACAAGGTTTCGATCCTGGCACCGCCACTGCCAGCAGCGCCTCCTGTACAGAACCGGTGACCAAAAGGAAGCGCAGCCCGACCAGGTTGGCCCGCACGCCGAAAAGGGGAGGAGGGGAGGCGCCAGATCACGTGCACCGACCGCCGCAGAAGCCGCCGCCGGCCGCCAACGACCACCGGAACCCGCCGCCCGTGCGGCCGGGACACTAGATCCACTGCCCGCACAGCTGCTAGCTGGCCGTGCCTTGCCAATGAAGATGCTGCTCCAGATCAGGGGTTCCCCACGCAGAAGCAGGGCAACCAAGGCCCCGCCACCACCATCCTTGGCGCCCCGGGCTTGCTCGGCGGCTGCCTCAGGCGGCGGCGAGGAAGGGAGGGAGGGAGGGAGGGGGGGTGAGGAGGAGGGGCGGCTAGGGTTGGGAGGATACTAGTACATGCACGTATCGTAATAGCTCATCGCCGGCTTGATCGATCTTAAGCGAGTTACGCACAGAGTAGCAGACGAGAACACAAGCACACGATATTATGTTCTACCGGTTGATTTCGATAAATGGCAGGGGGGTTTCGCATATAGTGCAGCACTGACCAGCTAGCTCCACTTGGCTGCTCGTGATTGGCCTAGGACTAAATGTGTACATCAGTGACAAGTTTTAGGACCAAATAGTTGTCTTTTACAAGTTTAAGGACCAAATCATCATATCGTAGACAAGTTCAAGGACGTGCTATTACCTCTTCCCGGGGGAACAAAAACAGTGAAGTGCCCGTACGTAGCTAGACGCAGCAGCAGGAGCAGCGTACGTAGCAGGAGTGTGATCGAGACCGACCGGTGTGAATACATGTGGATCGCGGGATCCAGACAGGCTAATTGAATTTGAATCGGCCGGAATGAATGGTGTCACATGATGATTCATACGTATACATCGCTCGATGGCGACAAAAGGCAATTGGCAAGGCATACCATACTCACTGACAACACCCACAGACCTTGCTGTATTGGTAATTTTAACTTACCACGTCCACACAATTACTAACCGTCGGCGGGGGCAGCAGCAGCTACTCCTCCGTCCCGAATTACTTATCGTAAAAATAGATAGAAATGGATATATATGTAGAACTAAAATATGTCTAGATACATCCACTCCTACGGCAAGTTATTGCGGACGGAGGGAGTAGCGCTGTGGATGAGTCCGATGGCATTCTCGTCCCGTCAAATTGTGGCATGTTTTGAGCGGGAGTAGATAGGAGTAGGATTTCTGCAGTCTTTACCATGGATGCATGACACAGACAGCACGATAACTAGTCACATGCATGATTTTCACCGGGAACAAGAACAAGAACGATGAAGGGCCGTAGACGGGCAGCAGCAGTAGCGTGATGTGTGAATGGTCACTAAATTAAATTCCTTTCAAACCCTGTGGCCGGTCACTAAATTATTTCCTCTTTACGGGAATCACTCAAATTTTCATGTGCAGTTTTAATTTGAATCCCAAAAATTAAACTTGAAACTAAAATATCAAGTGGTTTCCATTGAATTCATGCTCCAGTCAACTCATCCAAATGTTCAAACTTATGAAGAAAGGTGGGCAATATATTTCAACACTCCCTCTCATGTCTAGACTATGTTAGTCTTTAGACGTAGGATCGAGGTAGGCCACATAACCATTTAGTTTAATACTACACTGGCAGGGTCTCGAACGCAAGAACTCTTGGCTTAGATACCATATTGAATTCATGATCAATGGCAAGTCATCCAAAAGTACAAACTGATGAAGCGAGATGGGCAATATATTTCAACAGTTTCTCTCAAACCCAATATATGTCAATAGATGTGATTATTTTATAACACGCCTGCCAAGACAATACTTGTCCTCTGTTCCTATTTATATTTCACCTTGTTGAGTAGCTCTTATACCAAGTCATGTGCTGGCGCTTTTTTTTGGACGAGAATTGCCTCTATATCTGCTAGGTCTGTCAAGCACATGGGTTCCTGCTGCTGCACTCCCGTGACTAGCCAAGGCATACTTTCGTCCAAAACAGTCTATACGCACTACAATTCGGAATCTAAGGCAAAAACCTATGCGCAGTATAACAAGGAATGGAGGGAGTATGTAATTTTACGTCATTCATCAGCATCAGCATCTGATTTGCAACCGCATGTACATGGATGCCATGCAGTGCACGCATGGTCTTTATACGGGGAAACATGGAACAAACTAGGCAGTGGGAAGTCCACCGTACTACTCCCTCCGTTACAAAATAGATGACCCAACTTTATACTAAAGGCATTATGGTCATTTATTTTGGAACGGAGGGAGTATATAGGAGTACGTAGCACTGGACAGGCAGGTGGAACTAGTGCCCGCAGGGTTGCAAATATTGACAAATTTTGAATAGAATCAAAATTTGGTGCCTGCAAAGCATAGTAATTCTCCTCTTTTCCATTTAGGCAGCATGCAACTGCAGAACCTGCATGCATGCAGATGCCGGCACTATGCTGAATGCTATGCCTCCCGTGCCGTGTATTCCGGATGAACATGACTCTCCCATTCATCGGTGTTTTGCTAATTAAATATCCAGCGGTTGTTTTCTTTTTCTTACACCAACGGTCGACTTTTTTGTCTGACGTCCAGCTTTGAGCTGCTAGCCTTTTTTTCCTCTCCCACTATGTTGTTTCCGTAATCGCCGTACGAGTGTCTCGAGGGATGGCGCCCTGAAATGTGACTTTGCCGACATTGCCGACATGCATAGCCGCTCATCGACAAGGAACCAGAGGATTACAACTAGTTGAAGCAACCATTACTCAAAGCCTCAAATTTTCTCTTCTTTGCCGATGTGCATAGCCGCTCATCGACAAGGAACCAGAGGATTACAACTAGTTGAAGCAACCATCACTCAAAGCCCCAAATTTGCTCTTCTTAGCCGACGTGCATAGCCGCTCATTGACAAGGAACCAGAGGATTACAACTAGTTGAAACAACCATCACTCAAAGCCTCAAATTTTTCTCTTCTTTGCCGACGTGCATAGCCGCTCATCGACAAGGAACCAGAGGATTACAACTAGTTGAAGCAACCATCACTCAAAGCCTCAAATTTTCTCTTCTTTGCCGACGTGCATAGCCGCTCATCGACAAGGAACCAGAGGATTACAATGAGTTGAAGCAACCATCACTCAAAGCCTCCAATTTTCTCTTCTGGGTGAAATCACATGATCTGTTCTCCTAAGTCCCCATGCATCATTTCGTTTCGAGAGGCATCGATTTTGGAGAAACGATTTCGCAGTTGGGGTGCTGCCACCAGGGTGGTTGACGTTGCTACATGACTATTGGGGTCATGTCAATTGTTTTCATTTCCTTTTTTAGTTTTTTTATGTGTGCATCATTGGTGTCTCGACTAGCTCTTCACCATCTGTTGTTGCAAAGGTGCACTACTGGAATCCACTTCTTTGCTGTCCGCCAGCAGACGGCAAACCATCCGTCTGAACACGTGCCAGCAAAGGCCTTCTTTGTCGTCGGCTTCATGGAAACGGACGACGAAGGATTGTGCCGTCCGCCGTTGGTGGCCAGCAGATGGCAAAGATTGTGGACGGCGGTGAGGTGGGGCGAGAGCCGTTAGGGGTTAACGGCGTGCTTTGCCGTCAGCCAGCAGACGGCAAAGACCTTAGCCTCTTTGTCGTCCGCTAGCAGACGACAAAGTGCTCAAACATGCCAGTCCCATGAATCACAGGTATCTGCCACGTGGCATGTTTGCCGTCAGCTAGCTGACGGCAAAGAGCCTGTACAGCCCTATTTTTAATTTAATTCATTTAATTTGACAGCAATTCACAGATATACACAGATATACATATATACACAACAAGCATATCCAACACACAAGTTTCATCATATATAAATACATAACCAACACATATATAGTTCCATGCATCCTTACATATTACAAAAGTTTCACATTGTTCATCCAACACCTTTATCCATCCATCCATATATAACAAGTTCCAACCATGCAAGTTCATTGATACAAAATAAAAGCACAAATAGAAAAGAAGCACTCCATCCATGCAAGCTTCCGTGAATTAAATCAAATCTGCAAAATGATAAACAAGATGTTAGAAGAAGAAGAAGAAAATGATGATGATGAAGAAGACTATAAGAAGTAAGCATACTTAAGTAAAATGGAGCTAACCTAGAAGAAAATGAAGAAGAAGAAGAAGACTAGAAGAATATTAGAAGAATAAGAAGAATAAGAAGAAGAAGAAGAAGAAGAAGAAGACTATAAGCTTACTATGTAAACTTGGTCATTTTGTGCTAACATAAGTAATTTTGGAGCTAACCTATAGGAAACTAAGCATATTAGAGATAACTTAGCATATTATAGCCAACTTAGGTAAAATGGAGCCAACCTAGCTAATTATGCCATCTTTGAATGAACTAAGCATATTAGAGCTAACTTAGAGCTAACTCTTATGTCATTTTGGAGAAGAAGAAGAAGAAGAAGAATAAGAAGAAGAAGAAGAGGAAGAAGAAGAAGAAGAAGAAGAAGAAGAAGAGGAAAAAGAGGAAAAAGAAGAAGATGGGAAGAAGAACAAAAAGACACGTTTTTATACTTTCTTATTTAGGGTTCCGCCATGTTTGCAGTTTCTTTATTTTCTTTAGTTGAATGTTTTTATACTGCTAGCTAGTTGCCTAGTTTGCTGACCGAAAGAAGTTAAATTTCTTATGTTATAATGTTGTATGATAATGTTGTAAGGGTACTAATTGGTCTCTTCTGCTGCTTATCAGAGATGGGGGGAAGCCACCATCGCAGACTCCGCTCTGCCACACCGCAGTACGAGTTGGATGCTTCCGAGTTCTTCAGTATCATACTTGGGACTTCATTACCATCCATGAGGCATGTATATAAAAGGAGAGATCTCCCCTTCACCCATCTCATTATGATAACTCTGTTGTTTGCTACATAACTCATTGTCCCAAACTGCAGAGGCTGCCTGACACTTTTATGAACATGCTGGGTGAAGATTCGTCAAATAATGTGAAGCTGCTATAGGCCGGCAGCGGGTTTCGCAGGCTGTGGGACGTGGAGTTGGTGATCAAGGAGGGCCACATGTACTTGTGTCGTGGCTGGGAGAAGTTCTACCGTGCCTACGACCTGCGGCTGGGGTACTTCCTTCTCTTCAGGTACGACGACGACGCCACACATCTCATCGTGAAGGTGTTCAACGCGACTATGTGTCGCATGTGCTACGCTGACGACAATGTTCTTCTTCTTCTTCTTCTTCTTCTTCTTCTTCTTCTTTTCTTTCTTCTTCTCCCCCCTCCTCTTCCTCCCTCCTCCTCCTCCTTCTACTCTTATTCTTCTTCTAAACTAAAATTAAAACAAATCTAAAATAAATTAAACTAAAAATAAAACTTAAACTAAAATGAAATCAAAACTAAAGTAAAACTATAACTAAAATAGAAACTAAATTAACTAAAAAAATCTAAAATAAACTAAACTAAAAGGG
>LR880970.1:857810074-857824082 GCA_904067115.1 Aegilops sharonensis | reverse complement strand
AGAGAGAGAGAGAGAATTAGGCACGCACTGCACTAAACAGCAGGTACGTTGATAGAGGAAGGAGACATGAACACAGGCAACAACACACACAATAACCGATACTCATATGGATGCTCATAGACTGTACACTTAAAGGTACACATGTTAGGTAGCTGCAACGTGAATTGGTCTGGTCGGCATCGATTTATATGACCATTGTCACTGAACCATGCATGTGACGTGATGTGAGTGAGTCACCACGGCCCGGCCACACCCCCTACCATATGTACTTACTCCAAACTGGTGTACATATCTCTGTACTGTACGTACCTCGACGTCTGCCAAACTTAATTTGTACCTATCCATGTACAAAACTGGTGGGCAGGAGTCTCCTTGCTGTGTACAAAACGGACATTATCGTATCTATCCATATACTGTATATACATATCTCATTGATATTATATATTGAGGGAGGGGACTTTACTTACTGTACGTACGTTGTCGTAAAGTGCTAGTACCTAGCATACATGCATGAATAATACAGCCAGCGGCAGCATCGCAAGTCTGCCGACATCGACATGCATACTCACATGGCGTACATACGTGGAGCTAGCCATGCATGTAAGTGGGCCTCACCATAACAACCTTACGTGCAATGCAAAAATCAAGAACAGTGAAGGCAAAGAGAGAGATCTCCTCAAATTCCCCGCAGCAAAGAGCTTGATCACTGTCATGTCACTGCCACTGCATCTCCACTAATAATCTTTCATCCGTCATTCCAATCTCCAACCAGAGATGGCCAATGTGGTTTAAAAAAAATCCTTTGGCATCGTGGAAAAAACACCTCCAAGAATAACTTGTCGGTCCAAAACTATCTAGAAAAGCTAGCTAGGGCCTTGGGCTGTAACACATTCATGGCATAGTTTCGGCTATAGCCCCGCTATAGCCTTTTCAGTAGGATGCCGTTAAATAGTCTCATGTATAAATAGCCCGATATAGCCCGCTATAGCTGATTTGAAGGTCCGCCGCTATTTAGCATAGCCCGCTATTTAAAACACTGATTCATGGTCGAAGTAATTTGTCCTAGTTTCACATATAAAAGAAGTCCTACATATTTATTTTGCCAATTTAGAACAAAATAAAATTTACGATGTGTATGGGTGCTCTTTCCCCTACTGCTCCCTGACCTAGGCGACGTGCGGAGGCAACTAATCTTCCCTACTCTCTGGTGAGTCTAAGGGCCCATCCTCTTATGACTATCACTCGTTAGGCGACGTGCGGAGGCAACTAATTTATGAACTATGGCTTTTTCACAAGAAAAATAACTAAATTATGTTTGAGGAATATTTTACACAGTAGTGCGTACAAAAACGGGATGGCCGGGCATGCATGGAGGTAGGCGTAGGTGTGGGAAGGAAGGACCAGCAAGCTGCACGTACGTACAGTATAGTCGAGTAGTGCCGACTTAAAAAGCGCTCTAACGCGACGAGAATGTCATGTCACTCTCAGAGCTACCAGCTGAACGTAATAATAAGTTCAAAATAATTCATCAAGGCAATATAATCTGCAAAAGTTGATTTGAAAAGCAGTGCATGCAGCTCAGGTGCCACCTTTGTTGCATGTGGGTGTTGTCAGTATGGTCTGCCTTGTGGTGTATTCCCTTAGTCAAAAAATACTCGTCGGAGAAATCGATATATTTAGATGTATTTTTGTTCTAGATATATTTATTTTTATGTATTTCTTTGATAAGTGTTTCCGGACGGAGGAAGTAGCTAGCTAGCTTCTAAATCATGGATAATGTATGCCTGCGTGCATGATTGGTTTTGTTGACGTTTGGAGCGTTAGGCGTCAACTGCACCTGCGTACTACGTACGTATACCTAGGCATGCAACGTCTTAACGAAATACAACAGCACCCAGTGTTCCATCAACAGTCGCTGTAGGTTACTGTAGAAGATCGACATCGAAATCGAAATCGAGATCGAGATCGGGATGGAGAAAGCAATGCCTGCCTGCCTGCCTTCATGCGTACGTGTACACACATATAGTATGTAGTATAAGCATGTTCATGGTCCCGGCTGATCGGTCGACCACACGATATTATTCGTGGTTAGAGCATCTCCAGCCGTTGGCCCCCCAGGAGGCATAAAAATCGCCGCCTGGAGGCAAGCCAGCGGCATACTCGGCTCTAGGGCGGTTGGGCACCTAGCCGTCGTCCCCAGGCGCCGATTTTGGCTCATTATTCGGCCCAATTTTGTCGAAAAACGGCCCGATATCTGCGTGAATCGGCCCATATTTGACGCGGGTCGGCGTGTTTCGGCGTGCTTTTTTTCATACAAATAAAAATCAATTAGTTCATCACATAGTTCGGCGTGGTTCGGCGTGTTCCATATGCAAGCATCCTCATAGATGTCGTGCACTTCTGGATTGAGGTGAATCCAAGTGTGTCGGTGCAATCCATCTTACATTTGAAGTAGTTGTCGAACTACCGGATGGAATTCACAATCCTGAGGAAAAGCTTTCAGCTCATCCGATAACGGCGCCGAAATGTTTTCTCACCGTGCAATGGAGTGTCGGCGAAGTAGTCCGAGTAGAGCATGCAGCAGCCTTCCAGACGATGCCGATTCTTTGCTTTCACCCGCCCAGGCGCGAGCCACCTTGCCGCGGCTTTTCACTGCTCACGAGCAGGCCGGCGAGGGCGGCGAGCACCATGAGATACTCCTGCTCCTGGACTTCGGCTTCGGCTTCCTCCTCCAGCAACTCCACGAGCGCCTCCTCATCTTCGGAGTCCATCGTCGGGCCGGACAAATCACCGAACACCTAGCGGGCAAGGTGGGCGCAAACCCGCCGGTGTACAGGCCCTGTGTGGCCGGAACACCGGAAAAGTTGCCCGGACGACGGCGGAGAGGCTGCCTCGGCGAAACCTCTTCTTTTTTCCAGCGGGGAATGATCTATCTAGCTGTGGTGGGCGGTGGACGGCGCCGGGATCGGCAGGGTGGCGGCCGAGCGCGGGGGGCGTCGGAGACGAATCTGGACGGGTGGCTTGAATTTTTGCCTGGCAGTGTGGCCCCAGGTGCGCTTTTCCCTTGTGCCGGAGCCCCCGAGCGCCCCCAGTGCGCCGGGTTCGGCCTGCGATCGCCGGACGAAAAAACGGGCCGGGCCGGCGGAATTCTCATAGTTTTGTGGAGATGTTGTTAGCAAAGATCAAGAGAGACCGCATGCATACGTCCTGAAAACGCTACTACGCTGCAGCGTTTTGTTTTGTCGCCATCGCCCATGGAAATACCGTAATTTGTGGTCAGCAAAGATCTGACACCATTCATCGTCGCCTCGGCGCCCCTCGACCTCCCTCCACCGCCGTGTTGGCCGCTGCCGCAGTCATCGCTCTAAGCCTCGTATCACACATCCTCATCCCTCACCCCTAAGAGAGATAATGAGATTGCTACTTCCCTATAAGTAAGATAGATGATGAGGCGCTGCTGCTTCTTCTAAAATACGAGTAGATAGGAAGGTTGCTTCTTCTTGGGCGAGGTTGCGTGAAACTTGGTACTCCCAACATCTACATGACATGAATGGGATAAGAAGAGATAATTAAGACTAGTGAGATTGCGTGAAAAAGGGAACAATGGTAGGAGAAAAAGGACTAGTACTGTCGACGATGATGCATGCATGATTGTGTTTGCATGTAGCTGCATGCATGGCCTTGTTTGGGCCACTGAGTCTGTCTGTCTCTCCGAGGAAGAAGCTAATCTATGTACTGTGGAGCGCAGCGCACATACGTTGACACCTCGACTGGTCCGCGCTAGACACGTACACCCATGCAACGCCGCGAAAGAAAGCACTACTAGTAGTAGTAAACTGTGAAAGAGGAGAACTACTATGCATTGCACGCATAGTAATTCAGAGTTATTTGGCGCCATGTATATATAAGGACTGGCACACATTAAACATCGAATTCAGATTCAATTCAAAATTTGGCCATATACACAACCCTGCGGTCACTGCACCCAGCCTCGTGCGGTCCATATTTCATCCATTCATGGATGCATGATTTTTACTCCCTGTACATGCAGATGCGGATCCGATGCTTGACGCTGATGAATGAACTTAATTACAAATAATGTGTTCAAACTTCAAATAATGTTTTAGTTTTAACTTCAAATAATGTGTTCAAACTCAAAGGACATAGACAAATTTGAATTTTACTGCAGTCTGCAGTAGACTAGCAATCATTCAGTGTAAAATGTCAACTAACATCAAATTACAAGGAGAGTGAACAGAGGTGGCGTGACATATAGAGAAATAAAACATGTAACGTGACACTGCCAAAACCCATAGAATGAAGAATAAAAAGGGTTGCAAAGTCAAAGGTTTCAAAATTCAGGGAGAACAAAAGTCATGGGAAGTAATATTTTGGTTTCTCTCACTAGATAGCCATCTCTTGCAGTAACTAGCAAACACTGTAAACCCAACACTAACATACAATGCAATACATACGTTCAGTAACACAACAACATACTAATTAACCATCAATTTTAACAGCCACGCGGTGGATCCATCCATAATTTGGATCTCAACTCATCAACAAGTAGATATGGAACGCAACAATGGATGGATGAATGGAAGTAGCTAGATGGCGGCGGCATAGTTGGACCGGAAGATGGCGCTATTCCTGAGGATGTACTGGTGGTACACCATGGCCATGGCGGCGCCGACGAACGGGCCAACCCAGAAGATCCACTGGTCGTCCCAAGCCTTCCCGCCGTTGTACACCACGGTGGCGGCAAAGCTCCTTGGTGGGTTGATCCCGGTTCCGGTGACGGGGATGGTGGCAAGGTGCGCCATGAGCACGGCGAGCCCGATGAGCAGCGGCGCCAGCACAGGGACATGCGGGTCCCGGGCGATGCGCTTCGGGTCGGTCGCCGAGAAGACGGTGTACACGAGCACGAAGGTGCCGGCGATCTCGGTGATGAGACCCGCTGTCCTGGAGTAGCCCGGCGCGAGCTCGTTGGCGCCGCCACCGTAAAGCACGTAGTGGTGGCCGCCGTGCACGGCCCTCACCAGTGCCGCACCGCAGATGGCGTCGACGCACTGCGCCACCATGTAGAGGAAGGCTCTGGAAAGGGACACCTCGCGCGCCAGCAGTATCCCGAACGTCACGGCTGGCTTGATGTGGCCGCCGGAGATGCCGGCGGTGCAGTAGACGAGGACCGATCGTTCCGCCGAAGGCCCACACGATGCCCAGCATGCCGGCGCCGCTGCACGCCTGGGCGTCGGTCGGGTGCTTGTGGCCGACCACGGTGGCCACGGCGATGTAGCCGAAGAGCAGCGTGGCCGTGAACACGGCGATGACGGCGCGGTAGACCGACCACTTTCCTAGCTCGCCGGTGTCCACCAGCAGCGCCGGGGGAGGGTCCAGGTAGTCCTTGGCGCTGCCGTTGCTGATGACTTCATTGTTGATGGCCTTCGGACTCAGCTTGCCTTGTGCTGCTGCCATCGTAATGGAGGTGATTAATCAAGGCTCGGTGGGCAACGGTGGATATTGGTGTGCATAACCCGGCAAGGATGCATGTATATATACACTACCAGACTCGCGGGCTATGCCTACGGCCCAGGGCCATCGGCATAGGTCTGCCGTCGGCATAGCCCCGTCGGCGTAGATCACGTCAGCGTAGATGTGTCAGACCGTCGGCGTAGTATAGCCGTCGGCATAGGTGCGTATGCCGATGGCCGAGGGGCAGCCGTCGGCGTTGTTTTCCGTCTGATGGCAACGGACGGTGCCGTCAACAGCGCTGGCGATTCAGGAGACGACACGTGGCGCAGGTATGCCGACGGCTTGGCCGTCGGCATAGATTCGGCCAAGCCGTCGACATACCTGTGCCACGTGTCGTCCCCTGGCTTGTGCTGGCAGCAGGGCTATGCCTATCTAGCCTACGGCAAAGCCGTCGGCATAGATTTCCATCTATGCCGACAGCTTTGCCGTAGGCATAGCTCTGCCACGTGGCGCCTCCTGGTGACTCCTGGGCATATATATGCCGACGGCTTTGCAGTAGGCATAGTTTTTTCCCCTGTTTTCTCTTTTTCAATTCATTTGACAGCATTTCAAAGCAGAATAATATGGAATTATGCAGAAATATGACAGTTCATCATCTAAACATACTCAAGTTCATCATCATCATTTAAACATAGTCAAGTTCATCATCTAAAGATCATCACCGGCGAAAGTTTATGAACATAAAAGTAGTGCAAGACATGGAACATCATCAAAGTTGGAACATGAAAGGCATGGCATGATGGCCGCATGCACGGAATCATCATCGACATCAAGCAAGACCACCTCCGCCAAGTCCGCCTCCGCCAAAACCACCACCACCACCGAGTCCACCTCCGCCAAGTCCACCTCCGCCAAAACCACCACCACCACCGAGTCCACCTCCGCCAAAACCACCACCACCGAGTCCACCTCCGCCAAAACCACCACCGCCAAAACCGCCACCGCGATCACCATCACTATGCCAGATCAGAGTGACTGGGGTCGACGGAGCAGGAGTCGAGCCAACGGTCCCCTACATGTTTGAGAGAAGATTCTAACGGTAAATTTGACATGATACTGTTGAATGAACGAGAACTAGTTTGTCAGCAGTTAGGCAAACACTACTAGGAAAAGGGCTATAGATGGGATGGACACTAATGGCGCACTGTACATGTGGTGCGCCATTACTAAATACTAATGGCGCACCATGTGTTGGTGCGCCATTAGTGTGCAAATACTAATGGCGCACCACATCCCACGGTGCGCCATTAGTAAATTTTTTTTATTTTTTGAAAACTACTAATGGCGCACGGTGGGAGTGGTGCGCCATTACTAAGTAATGGCGCACCACTCCCACCGTGCGCCATTAGTAGTTTTGAGAAAAAAGAAAAAAAATATTTGTTACTAATGGCGCACCATGTCTCGGTGCGCCATTACTAGTTAAAACTAGTTAAAACTAGTAATGGCGCACTGCCCACTGGTGCGCCATTACTAAGTTTTTTTAAAAAAAATTCAAAAAAATATCATTTTTTTTATTTTTTTTCAAAACTAGTAATGGCGCACCGTGGGTGTGGTGCGCCATTACTAGTTTAACTAGTAATGGCGCACCACCTCACGGTGCGCCATTACTAACTTGCCCAAACACCGAATGCACCCCCCCTCCCGCGTGGATCGCCTTTTCAGTTTTTAAAAAAATAAAAGAAAATGATGGAAATGTCAAAAAAATAAAAGAAATTAAGTTTCTCATGTGATATGTGGTCTAGTTGTTGGGAAAATTTACAAATATGAATTTCGACTTTATTTGCAAAATCTCTCTCGAAATTTGTAAAATGGGCATAACTTTTGCATACGAACTCGGATGAAAAAGTTTTTTATATGAAAAATCATCTACTCGGAAAGTTACGGGGCTTTAAAGATCTAGAGGCAAAAAAATTCATAAAATTTCAAACTTACTAGTGGCGCACCACATTGGTTCCAAAATTTACCTTTTGAATTTTTTTTCAAAAAATGATACGTAATATGACCGGGAAGTTTGAAATATTTTTCAAAATTTCATCATAGTCATGAACATGAACAAAGTCCTAGACATCAACAAGGTATAATAGGATTGATATGCTAGATATATCAACAAGTCCCTGTGAAGTGAGCTGTTGCTGGGTTGGATAGAACTCTGAAGTTAAGCGTGCTTGGGCTGGAGTAGTGTGAGGATGGGTGACCTTTCGGGAAGTTTGACCACAGAGTGCGATTTGATCTGAGATTAAGAAAAAAACGAAAAAAAATTAAAAAAAAATTCTAAAATAAATTGAAAAAAATTTGAAAAAATATTGTTACTAATGGCGCACTTCTATGTGGTGCGCCATTAGTATACCAGATACTAATGGCGCACCGTGGGCTATTCTAATGGCGTGGTACTAATGGCGCACCGGTAATGTGCCATTAGTAGGCAAAATCGGTGCGCCATTAGTAGGCCTTTTCCTAGTAGTGAAATGTACTAACCGGACTATCACCGCCTAGTGCCACCCATTCCTCGAACGTGGGAATGTGTGGGGCGTCTCCCGCAGGTGGTGGTGGGGGTCCAACTTGTGGTGGCTCCTTGTGGTTAGTCCAAGACGCCAACATAGCCTGGACGTTAGTTAAACAATCAAACTAGAAAGTCAGAAGGAATGGAAGTGCAAATTTGAGCTTGGTTTTAAGAGGGTAAAACTAACCGCCATCACTTGACGGCTGTAATCATCGTTTGCCTTCACTCGTTGCAAGTACTCCCGAACCTCAATATGCCTATGCTCGAGAAAGGCCTGATGTGCCTAGAAAATTGAGGTTGTTTCTAAGTGGGCAGTGCTGAAAATAAACTAAGAAAGATAGAGACAAAGAAGATAAGGGGAAGTACTTACAGCATGCTGGCGGACTAAGGGAGGCTGCGAACGCCCCATACTCTCTAACGGGCTCGGGTTGGTAGCTCGAAGCCGTGTGTACGAGTTCGACGGAGTGATCAAGCCATCGAAACACGGATACCGGCCATGGGACTTACCCTGGATGGCCACCACCGCCGTATCGTTGATCTGAGACTGGGCGACCTCAGGAACGGGAACATCCGGATGCAACTTCTGATAGTTCTGAATGTAAGACTCCAGGTGCTGCTCGGTGTTGCCGTAGTACTGGCTCTCGCCGTCCTTGCGATCACTCCGCTCGCGGGCCAGCTTCCACGACTCCATGTCTGAGAGCGGCCTCTGCAACTTGTCCTCCTGCAGCGTCAAACAGAAGTTAGCCATACATAAGAACATGACGGTAAAGAAGAACAAAAATGCATCATGCATATAGATATACCTTCATGGCCTTGAAGCCCCAGTGGTTCCTGTTTCCTTGGCTGTGTGTCCCGTCTTTTCCACGGTTAGCTCGGGCCTTGATGCTCTTGGCAGCAAACTCTGCATCGTCACTGACCCACCTATCCACCAAACTCGCCCATCCGTCATGCCTTCCATAGCACCAACGAGGAACAACCTATGCAAATTTTGGAAGCATGACATGTGAGCACGAAACATATAGTTGACTGCTTGAAACAATGAAAAGTCAGTAATAGTTACCATCATGATCTGCTCCCTGCTCATGGTAAGTTTTTGCTTCTGTGCTTGAGTTTTTGTCATCTTTTGTTGCAGGTAGATGTGGTAGTACTGCAAGAGGGCAACCCAACGCACCTTGTACTGCAACTGACGAGTTTTCTTCTTCGCAGCCGCAAGTAAGACCACATCGGCTCTGGCCTTGTGCTCGTCAAGAACTCTATAGAGTTGCTGCAATCATGCATAAACCAGAAGCAAACAAGGCATGAGTTGAGTGACTCAATGATAAACTATGAACGAAACTGAACACAAGTGATTCAGAAGAGAACTTACCCAAAATTTGGTGATCATGGCCTTAGCGGCCGCCCCGTACTTCGCGTTGCGGGTCCCTGTCTGGCCACGGGCAGAATAGGCCAGGCCGAAACTCCTTGAACAGGACAGTGATAAGGCCGTTCGGTTTACGGCCCTTTCCGCGAAGGATCCAGTTACTGCAAAAGAATCAAAGGATTGCCATGTGTACAATAAGAAAATGTTGTCATGTGTTGAAAATATGATTGAGATGCACTTACTCTGTCCCCTCAGGTTCAATGAGCCACTTGTGCGCCTCGATAGAAGGTGGTGTAGGTACTCCAGCAGTACCACGCAGCCACCCCTGCGGAGCACCCGGTGGCAAGTCACCCCACAACTCGGGGTCAACCTCCCCTCCACCCTCCTCGCCCTCCTCCTCGGCCTCCTCCTCCTCACCCTCCTCCTCCTCGCCATCAGGAACATACTCCTCCTCCTCGCCATCAGGAACATACTCCTCCTCCTCAGACTCAGAAGCTGCCTCAGCATAGGAGGGCATCGAAGAAGACCCTCCTATTTTGGATACGGCCCGGAGTTTTTTGGCCCGGTTTCCTCTCCCCCCACCTCCTCGTCCTCTAGGGGCTCTCCCCCCATCCCCTCCTCCTCTAGGGTCTCCTCCCCCGACCCCTCCACCTCCCTGTGAGGTGCCGTCCTCGCGTAGTCGGGAGGGAACCTTGTGGGCTCGTCCACTCCGAGTAAGTCCTCCTTTGAGTTTACCGAGGAAACTGGCGCCGCTGGACTTGCCCATGATTAGCAAACCTGCATTGAGAAGAGAATAAACAACTAGTAAGGATATAAAAAAACAAGCATACAGGAAAGACATTAATAACAGAAGAGCACATTAAGCATACTATTGTAATGATCATTAAAAGAACTTACATTTTCTAGAACCCATATGAATCATCACTATTGTAATCTATTTGTCGACCGGTCTCATCATCACTATCCCGCGTATCTTCTTCGCTGTCTGACGGAGGTGGAGGCTCTTCCTCATCGTCAGCGTCAGCGTCTTCATTTAACTTTTCAAGCATAATTATGTCTCTTTGATTCACAACTGCCTCACCATCAATCCGTGCGCCGTCGTCGTTTGGGTCCAGGTCAACATAACCCAAGTCAGCATCCTCCTTGTTTCGGACCACGTCATCATGTTCCTCTTGAAAGAACACTCCCTCGTATGTCATGGGGTTTATGTTGTAGTAATCATCATCGTTCGGGTCCGGTAGCTTACCATGTGGCGACACCTTGAACACAACTTCCCAACCCTTTAGGTACTCTTTCTGGCATGGGTAAGGCAGATAATATACTTGTGTAGCCTGGGTAGCGGCGATAAAGAGATCAGCTCCTGTCGGGGAAGCTGATCTGACCCACGAACACCTATGGGGGCCGGTGGACCGGACCCCTTTCGGTTCGGCGGGGGGCGGAGATCGCACGAAGAGCAGATCGAGGCGAAGCACACGAGCAGTTTACCCAGCTTCGGAGCTCTCCGGAGAGATAACACTCCTACTGCTGCATGTCTGAGTTGTATTGTGTTCTTGCTCGGGAGCGCTGAATCCTACAGTACACACCAGCTGCTAACGAGACTGAGCGTGAGAGAGTTCGAACCCCTCTCTACGTTGCGCATGGGCCTCCTTTTATATGCTCAAGGGGTCTCCGACAGGTGGCAACGTAGACAAGGGTAAAAAGGGAAAATGAGTTGCGGTTGGTACAGCTACTTGTACAGTGTATCATACCTAACCCTGACGGCAGGGGACAAAGGCATTAAATGCCCGTCTATGTCACCCAAACAGTGCAAACAGGGACCGTCAGGGGCGCCACCGCTTGCCACGATGGCAATCTTGTCAGCGCCGCTTGCCACCGCGCTCCGCTGGACGCACAGCCTCTCGCCACGCGCGCTTGGAAAGGTCCCAGGGCGACACGTTGGTGGATGTGCTGGAGCGCAGTTACAGATATGGTAGTCTGCAGCGGCAAGCGCCTTGCCGCGATTGTTGCCTTGTCGCGTCCGGAAGCTTGTCGCTCACCGGGCCTTCCCGGCAAGCTCCTCTTGCCGGGGCCGTGTCTCCTAAGTGCCTTGGTTGGCCTTCCCGGCAAGCTCCTCTTGCCGGGGCCTTGTCTCCTTGGCTTAAATACTTTGTTCTTGAATGGCTCCGAAGGAACCACGGAGGACCTAGGCGGTCACCCGGCAAGCCTTGCCGCGGGGTGCTGCAACTGCCCGTGCACAAGTTCGGGATACTAGGGTACCCCTACTCTAGTACACCGACAGGAGCCCCCGGGCCTGGGCCACACACGGTGCCGAGCGCTGTTGGGCCAGGCCCAAAATAGGGCACGGGCACACATGGCCTGGGTTACGCCATAACTCGCTCCGGACCCACCACGTCCCCCACGAACGGCACGCGTCGAATGCGGCGTCGTGGGAGAGATCATGGGTGGTTTCTTTATTAGGAAAAGTGGAACGTCCGCCCCCTCCCTCTTTATAAGCAGAGGAAGCAGGTGCAGTTCGCCCACCTTGCCAGTTGCTGTCCAATCTCGAAAACCTCCGCTGCTCCCCCCTTCTTTCCAAGGCTGAAAAGAGAGCAGCGCTCCGCCCCCCATCGCCACCAGCACCACCAACGCCGTCGATCTCCCCCACCACCTCCGCCATGGCTCCGAAAGGCGTGAAGTCGGCCGAGGCGCAGCGGCTCGCGGCGCTGCGAAAGGAGCGGGCCATCTCCCCCCCCCCCCCGCTCGCCGCGAAGGAGCTGAGGGAGTACTACTATCTCTTCTGGTCGACGGAGACGCGAGCGCATCCGCGCACGAAGGTACCCTCAGCTGCTGCATCTGAACTGGCTCCGAGTGGGTACCCTTTCTTCGCGTTGTTCTTCTACTGCGGGCTCTGCCCGCCTTTCTCTGAATTCTTCTGTGATATCATGAACACCTACGGGTTCCGCCTCCTTGACTTCACCCCCAATGCTGTCCTGACCATGGCAGTTTTCGCACATCTCTGCGAAAACTTTGTCGGAGTCCATCCCAACGTAGCCCTTTTCCGCCACTTCTTCATGCCCCGAGTTGAGAGAGGAGAGCCTCTTGCCGGAGGAATCGCCTGGATCTCAAGGATCGGCAAGAAGGAGGCTTATCTGGAGGGTGAGCTCCGCAGCAAGTGGGAGGAATGGAGAGCAGACTGGTGCTGGATTGTCGAGGAGAACCCGCAGCCCTTCACCGCCCAGCGCCAAACCCCAATAGTGCGCGGCAACGATTGGAGCAGCTGTAACGCCCCGGATCCGATGCGCCAGGTGTCCTTCAGTTATTCGTCGGTGTTGCCATGTCATGTGCTTGCGTGTCTCTCTTTTCCATGTCATCATCTGCATTTCATATCATGTCATCATGTGCATCGCATCTTGCATACGTGTTCGTCTCATGCATCCGAGCATTTTCCCCGTTGTCCGTTTTGCAATCCGGCACTCCTATGTCTCCCGGCGACCCCTTTTACCTCTTTTCATGTGCGGGTATTAAACGGTCTCAGAATGGACCGAGGTTTGCCAAGCGGCCTTGATATAGCACCGCTAGACCGCCTGTCAAGTTTCGGATCATTTGGAGGTCGTTTGGTACTCCAACGGTTAACCGGGTAACCGCAAAAGCCTCTTTTGTGTGCAGCCCAACACCCCTTCCAAAGTGGCCCAAAACCCACCAAACTCACCTCCATGCTCTCGGTGGTTCGATCACGATCGCATGGCCGAAAACCGCACCTCATTTGGACTCTCCTAGCTCCCTCTACCTATAAAACACCTCCCCCTCCGAATTCGCGGATCAATCCCCCCCCCCCCGAAACCCTAGTTTTCCCCTCCGCGCCGCGCCGGACATGTCCGTCCCCGGCCGGACATGTCCAGCCGCCGCTCCCCGCCAATCCGGAGATGCCACGTGGCCAGCGCCGCCGCCCCCGCGCCGCCGGCCCGCTCGGCCCGCTCCCGGCCCCCGCGGGCCCATCCGCACGCCGCCTCCCGCCGCCGTCCGCCGNCCGCTCGGCCCGCTCCCGGCCCCCGCGGGCCCATCCGCACGCCGCCTCCCGCCGCCGTCCGCCGCCGCCTTCGCCGGCGGTGGCCGGACCCGGCCGCCCGCTCCCCGCCGCCGCTCCTCCCTGCGGGTCTCCGCCGCCTCGGCGTCCGCGCTGCCCCAGCGCCCGCCTCCGCCCTAGCCGCCCCGCCATGGCCGGCGAGCCGGAGCTCCGCCGCCCGGCCCCGCGCGCCGTCCATCGGCCGGATCCGGCGTCCCTCGCCGCGGATCCGCCTTCCCCCTCCGTCTCCGGCCGTGCTCCGGCGAGTTCCCCGGCCCCGCCTCGTTTTCCGCGCTGTCCCGATCCGGATCCGAGCTAGAGGTTGACTTCCCCCCCCCCCCTCCGTTTTTCACTAAGTCCCCGAGATTGTTGCATTTTGTTGCATTTTCGTCATGCCATAACTCTGTCATCGTTGCTCCGTTTTGTGCGTATAATATGTCAAAATGTTTGTCTCGAAGAGTATATCATTTCATCTCATTGCATCATTTTCATTTGAGCTCATCTTGATGCCCTAAATGCTGTTGGAAGAGTGCTATGTGATGTTAGTTTCTGTTTCTTAACAGAACATGCACTT
>LR880970.1:857780987-857809600 GCA_904067115.1 Aegilops sharonensis | reverse complement strand
GAGTATATCATTTCATCTCATTGCATCATTTTCATTTGAGCTCATCTTGATGCCCTAAATGCTGTTGGAAGAGTGCTATGTGATGTTAGTTTCTGTTTCTTAACAGAACATGCACTTTTGTCATTTTTGCCATGATTGATGTGTGCATCCTATGGTCTTGAGTCCTACATGTGTTTTGTAATATGCCATGCCATCTTTCCAGGGGTGTATGCCATGTATTTTTGTGATCTATGTGGTGACCAGCACAAGCATGCAAACTAGGCTTCATGATGTTGCTGATTTCAGCCCTGTTCTGCTGATATTTTTATGCCATGTTAACTTGATGCTACAGAGAGATCCATGCATATTTTGAGATACTTCAGTAAGGATGTTTTGTTATACATGACTTGCTCTATCCATCCATGCCCTTGTTTGCAATTATGGAGTGCCATAGCTTGAGTCAACCGAGCTCTACTTTTGCTATAAAATGTTTCCTGGCAGATTGTTTACATGTTATTCAATTTTGCCAAGGTTGTTGTAGTTGATCCTTCCATGCTATGTTGTTGTTCTTGCCATGTATAGCTTCTATGCCATGTCTTCTTACTGTTGGTTGCCTTGCCATGCTATGTATTGCTCTGTGGTGAGTGGTTCAAGCTCACCAACATGCCTACTTGTCGTTGTTCCTGCCATGTTTAAATCGGTAATATAACTTGCCATGTTTACATGGGTGCCATCATATTTTCTGATCCTTTTTGGCTTATGGTCAGTAAAGGACTTTTGTTATATGCTTTGTGTAGATTCATGCCAAGCCTTTGCTTGCTATGATAAGTTCCTGTAGCATGTTGTTTGATAGCTCTAAACATTGCAACCTGATGTTATTTCTGCCAATGCCTGAAACTGTTATTATTTGCAATCTTGCCATGTCATTTTGAGCATGTTCTAGTGATTTCTGGAGATAGCTCAGTGTTCATGTTTTGTAATGCTTTACCTGTACATCATGCCCATGCCTTTTGTTATTATGTTGAGATCCTGTAGCATGTTGTTTTGGTCCTTGCAATATGCCTAGTTGCTGTTTTGGACAGCTTGTCCTTTAAACTTGTATTGTGTGTATGTGTTGAACCGTTGCTCCGTTTTGAGTGTTCTCTATATGAAACTTGCTTGATTTTGCATGTAGTTTCATATTATCATGTTGCATCCTTGTTTTGAGGTGTTTGCTTGATGTTGGTATGCATTTTGCATCAATGCCATGTTTAACTTGTTTTGCTCATATCTTCTAGGCCGTAGCTCCGAATCTAATGAACTTTATATGTACTTGACTAGAATTTCGTGTAGATCATCGTGGTGCATTTTAAATTGCTGTTTAACAACTTGAACATAAATTTATCCAGATCTGGACCAATTTCGAAATTTGCGTATGAGGACTTACCGGAATTGTTATATGTTGTTCCCGGCCTCATTTAAACTTGCTTTGATGTGTTGCTCTTGTTTGCATCATCTCTTGCCATGAGTAGCTTCATGTAGCTTTGTCATGCATCATGCTTGTTTGTGCATCATGTCTTGTTCATGTGTGGAGTGTTTACTATGTTGTGTGCCTCTTCTTGTTAGTTCCTGTTTCGTTGCGATCGTGAGGATTCGTTTGTCTACGCTTGGTTCGTCTTCGTGGCTTCATCTTCTTCATGGACTCGTTCTTCTTCCTTGCGGGATTTCAGGCAAGATGACCGCTACCCTGGATCTCACTACTATCATTGCTATGCTAGTTGCTTCGTTCTATCGCTATGCTGCGCTACCTATCAGTTGCTGCTCAAGCCTCCCAAATTGCCATGAACCTCTAACCTTTGACACCCTTCCTAGCAAACCGTTGTTTGGCTATGTTACCGCTTTGCTCAGCCCCTCTTATAGCGTTGTTAGTTGCAGGTGAAGATGAAGTTTGTTCCTTGTTGGAACATGGAGATGTTGTTCCTTGTTGGAACATGTTTACTTGTTGGGATATCACAATATATCTTATATTATTAATGCATCTATATACTTGGTAAAGGGTGGAGGGCTCGGCCTTATGCCTGGTGTTTTGTTCCACTCTTGCCGCCCTAGTTTCCGTCATATCGGTGTTATGTTCCCGGATTTTGCGTCCCTAACGCGGTCGGGTGATTTATGGGACCCCCTTGACAGTTCGCTTTGAATAAGACTTTTCCAGCAAGGCCCAACATTGGTTTTACCATTTGCCTCACCTATGCCCTTTTTCCCTTGGGTTTCCGGAGCCCGAGGGTCATCTTTATTTTAGCCCCCCCGGGCCAGTGCTCCTTCGAGTGTTGGTCCGAACCGAGCAGCCTGCGGGGCCACCACGGGGCAACTCGAGGGTTGGTTTTACTCGTAGCTTGACTTATCCGGTGTGCCCTGAGATCGAGGTACGTGCGACTCCTATCAGGATTTGTCAGCACATCCGGGCGGCTTTGCTGGTCTTGTTTTATTGCTGTCGAAATGTCTTGTAGCCGGGATTCCGAGACTGATCGGGTCTTCCCGGGGAGAAGGAATGTCCTTCGTTGATCGCGAGAGCTTATCATGGTCTAAGTTGGGACACCCCTGCAGGGTATAAACTTTCGAGAGCCGTGCCCGCGGTTACGTGGCAGATGGGAATTTGTTAATATCCGGTTGTAGTAAACTTGAAGCAAACTCTTCTAAAATACACCAACCGTGTGCGTAACCGTGAGTGTCTCTTTTCGGGGTTGATCGAGAGGAGAACACGGTTTCTGGGTTATGTCTGACGTAAGTAGGAGTTCAGGATCACTTCTTGATCATTACTAGTTGACGACCGTTCCTTTGTTCCTCTTCTCGCTCTCTTTTGCGTTGGTTAGCCACCATATATGCTTAGTCGCTGCTGCAACCTCACCGCTTTACCCCTTCCTTTCCCTTTAAGCTTTGCTAGTCTTGATAACCATGGTAATGGGATTGCTGAGTCCTCGTGGCCCACAGTTTACTACACCACCAGTTGCAGGTACAGGTTTGCGATGATCATGACGTGAGAGCGATGTTTGTTTGGGTTGGAATTCTTCTTCTGCTTCTTCTTCGATCAGGGGATAGGTTCCAGGTCGGCAGCCTGGGCTAGCAGGGTGGATGTCGTTTGATCTTCTGTTTATGCTTCATCCGTAGTCGGATGTTGATCTTGTATATGATGTTGATGTATTCTTGTGGCATTTGTGCCTTTTGTATGTATCCCCATCTATTATGTAATGTTGATGTAATGATATCCACCTTGCAAAAGCGTTTCAATATGCGGGTCTATCCTTGGTGGGACCTTCGAGTTCATTTTGGATAGGGTCGCATATTGGGCGTGACAAGTTGGTATCAGAGCCTCGACCGACCCTAGGAGCCCCTTGATTGATCGTGTAGTTTGGCCGCAGTTGAGTCTAGAAGAAAACTATTTTCGGAGACTAGTTATACTGGAGAGTAGTAATTCTTTTTACTCCTCAGCCCTTTCGTCGCTCTGGTGAGGAATCTTGACATAGGTGTTTTGAATTACTCCTCTTCCCCTTCAAAATTTTTTTCTTTTGGATCTCGCAGTTAGTTTTTCGGTAGTTGTTCCTCAGCTCTTTTCATCCGGTGCTTTTCTCGTCAAGTCGACTCGAACCTCTTTGTCTTTCGCGAGATCAATCCTCAGTTCTTACTCCGACGTCGTTATTTTTCCTTTGTCCGAAGTTGTCCTTGTTTTTCCCACCCGCCCTCCCTTCTTCTTCTCAGAACCGGAGTCCGTAATCGAGTTTCCATCCTACTCGTGCGAAGTCTTTCCTTTCTTTCCTCAATGATTTCAACCGGTGTTTTCTCTTCAAGATATTCGTCGATTCCCCGTTCCAAGTTGCCTCTGTTTTCCCCGCCCTCCCACCCTTTTTCTTCCCGGAGTTTGAGTCTGTTTCGACCATCTATTTCATTCGTGTGGAGTCTCTTCAGTCTTTCGTCAATTGTTTCAACCGGTGAATTCTCGTCTCGTTCGTCATTCTTCATCCCTTTCTTTTTCCGGTGGATTCAATTCTAGTTTTTCGGGTTGATCGTATTCTTTCCCTCAGCTCAAATATTTCCCTTTGCTCGTTCGCCTCTCGCCAGTTTGTCCTTCCGGAGTGCTGAAGACATCTCAGGAGATTCGTCTGTGTTCTAATTAATTCGAGGTTGTCACCTCATTCAAATATTTCAATTGTTCCGGTGCATCATCTATCTCTTCAACATCCCTTTCCAACGGTGTTTTCTTTTAATGGGCCCTAACCCACATGTTTTTCCCTAGGATCTTACCTGACTCTTCTAATTTCCCCGGAGTTATTCTCAATTCTTTTCAAAGTGTGACGTAAGAATGGATTCCATCAGTCACATGCCTTTTCCAAGATCAATTTCAAATCATTTTATTGTTGGCTCAACATCTTTCTTTTTCATTCTACCGGAGTATCTCAACAATTTTGGTGCTGTTTCTCGTTGTCAGTTGAAGACCGAAGTAGAGTTTTCCCTAAATATTGTCCGTTCTCCCGGAGGTTCATGGTGCCAGCTCGATGTTATCCTATCTAATTGTTTCCAGTCGCGCAATTCTTTTCATCCATCCGGAGTATTTCAGGAGTTACTTTCCGTCTCAATCATCCAGAGGCCATCGTTCCAGAAGAATTCTTCTTCCTCGCATTCCAGTTATCATTCTCTAAGTATCCCGGTGCCGCGCTCAAGTGCTCTTTAATCAGTTCGAGTTCTTCCCGTTCTTTTGCATCTAAATCCCCTCGAGCATATTGGTTCTTCTAATTCTTCCCGGTGATTCATTCTCTTTCATCAGTCATTTCGAATTCTTACGGTGGTTCGTTCAAGATTCTTTTCCTTGTTTATCGTATCAATTAGTTCGTTTCTTTTCAATCCTACCGGTGGCTCATGAAGTCCTTCTCAAGTTTGCGATATGTCACTTCTCAATCCTTTTCAAGAAGAATAAGTGCTATGCAAAATCCATTGTTGGTCATCAATTTAATTTGATGAAGGATAAGCATACAATAAATCTTATTCTTATTATCATCCAGGTGATTAATCTTTTTCTTCGGAGTTTGTTCTTGAGGAATAAATTCTAGCTCGAAGTGTTTTCATCTTTTCTTGTCCGGAGTTCAGTTTCCTCGGCCATTTCGTCGGAATCCCCCATTTAAATCATCGCAAGGCTCATCTTATTCTTTCATCCTTCATTTTATCTCGTCATCCTTTTGTTACCGGAGTTCTTCACGGTGGTTCGTCATGATTTAATTCATTCTTCAAGAGTTCATCAAGATTTTTTTGGAGGAGTTCAAGTATTCTTTTCTTCTCGCGTCTCGAAGCGCAAGTAATTCTTCATTTTCTTTTGAAGTGGAGTTTTGCATTTCTTCGTTCTTCTCAGCTATTCTATCATTTCTGTTTGTGGTCGGTTATCACCTTATAATTTTGAGATGTTTTCCATAAGTCCACATCAAGCTTATTCTTTCATTGTTGATTTTCTCAACAACTCCATTCAATCCTTCCTTCTAAGTTCTTTTCAATTCTTCCATTTCTTCCGGAGGCATTGTGTTGTTCATCTCGTCAAGTTTCATTCCATCTTGTGAAGCTCATGTTCTATTCTTTCCTTGTTCAACCGGTGTGCTGCCTAAATTCTTTCAGTCTTATTCGTTTCTTTTCTCATTCTAACCACTCCGGTTAGAACGAGTTGTTTCATAGTCTATCTGATTCAGCGAGCTTTCGATTCTCGTCATTCTCGTCGTTCGTCTCTTCTTATCGAGTGCTCTCGATTCTTTGCTTCTTCTCTTGAGTTCTTGTTTCACATCATCCTTTTTCCCTTCCGTCTCGGTCCTAAGATCTCGGGACGAGATCTCTTGTTAGTGGAGGAGTGTTGTAACGCCCCGGATCCGATGCGCCAGGTGTCCTTCAGTTATTCGTCGGTGTTGCCATGTCATGTGCTTGCGTGTCTCTCTTTTCCATGTCATCATCTGCATTTCATATCATGTCATCATGTGCATCGCATCTTGCATACGTGTTCGTCTCATGCATCCGAGCATTTTCCCCGTTGTCCGTTTTGCAATCCGGCACTCCTATGTCTCCCGGCGCCCCCTTTTACCTCTTTTCATGTGCGGGTATTAAACGGTCTTAGAATGGACCGAGGTTTGCCAAGCGGCCTTGATATAGCACCGCTAGACCGCCTGTCAAGTTTCGGATCATTTGGAGGTCGTTTGGTACTCCAACGGTTAACCGGGTAACCGCAAAAGCCCCTTTTGTGTGCAGCCCAACACCCCTTCCAAAGTGGCCCAAAACCCACCAAACTCCCCTCCATGCTCTCGGTCGTTCGATCACGATCGCGTGGCCGAAAACCGCACCTCATTTGGACTATCCTAGCCCCCTCTACCTATAAAACACCTCCCCCTCCGAATTCGCGGATCAATCCCCCTCCCCGAAACCCTAGTTTTCCCCTCCGCGCCGCGCCGGACATGTCCGTCCCCGGCCGGACATGTCCAGCCGCCGCTCCCCGCCAATCCGGAGATGCCACGTGGCCAGCGTCGCCGCCCCCGCGCCGCCAGCCCGCTCGGCCCGCTCCCGGCCCCCGCGGGCCCATCGGCGCGCCGCCTCCCGCCGCCGTCCGCCACCGCCTTCGCCGCCGGTGGCCGGACCCGGCCGCCCGCTCCCCGCCGTCGCTCCTCCCCGCGGGTCCCTGCCGCCTCGGCGTCCGCGCTGCCCCAGCGCCCGCCTCCGCCCTAGCCGCCCCGCCATGGCCGGCGAGCCGGAGCTCCGCCTCCCGGCCCCGCGCGCCGTCCATCGGCCGGATCCGGCGTCCCTCGCCGCGGATCCGCCTTCCCCCTCCTTCTCCGGCCATGCTCCGGCGAGTTCCGCGGCCCCGCCTCGTTTTCCGCGCTGTCCCGATCCGGATCCGAGCTAGAGGTTGACTTCCCCCCCTCCGTTTCTCACTAGGTCCCCGAGATTGTTGCATTTTGTTGCATTTTCGTCATGCCATAACTCTGTCATCGTTTCTCCGTTTTGTGCGTATAAGATGTCAAAATGTTCGTCTCGAAGATTATATCATTTCATCTCATTGCATCATTTTTATTTGAGCTCATCTTGATGCCCTAAATGCTGTTGGAAGCGTGCTATGTGATGTTAGTTTCTGTTTCTTAACAGAACATGCACTTTTGTCATTTTTGCCATGATTGATGTGTGCATCCTATGGTATTGAGTCCTACATGTGTTTTGTAATATGCCATGCCATCTTTACAGGGGTGTATGCCATGTATTTTTGTGATCTATGTGGTGACCAGCACAAGCATGCAAACTAGGCTTCATGATGTTGCTGATTTCAGCCCTGTTCTGCTGATATTTTTATGCCATGTTAACTTGATGCTACAGAGAGATCCATGCATATTTTGAGATACTTAAGTAAGGATGTTTTGTTATACATGACTTGCTATATACATCCATGCCCTTGTTTGCAATTATGGAGTGCCATAGCTTGAGTCAATCGAGCTCTACTTTTGCTATAAAATGTTTCCTGGCAGATTGTTTACATGTTATTCAATTTTGCCAAGGTTGTTGTAGTTGATCCTTGCATGCTATGTTGTTGTTCTTGCCATGTATAGCTTCTATGCCATGTCTTCTTACTGTTGGTTGCCTTGCCATGCTATGTATTGCTCTGTGGTGAGTGGTTCAAGCTCACCAACATGCCTACTTGTCGTTGTTCCTGCCATGTTTAAATCGGTAATATAACTTGCCATGTTTACATGGGTGCCATCATATTTTCTGATCCTTTTTGGCTTATGGTCAGTAAAGGACTTTTGTTCTATGCTTTGTTTAGATTCATGCCAAGCCTTTGCTTGCTATTATAAGTTCCTGTAGCATGTTGTTTGATAGCTCTAAACATTGCAACCTGATGTTATTTCTGCCAATGCCTGAAACTGTTATTATTTGCAATCTTGCCATGTCATTTTGAGCATGTTCTAGTGATTTCTGGAGATAGCTCAGTGTTCATGTTTTGTAATTCTTTACCTGTACATCATGCCCATGCCTTTTGTTATTATGTTGAGATCCTGTAGCATGTTGTTTTGGTGCTCGCAATATGCCTACTTGCTGTTTTGGACAGCTTGTCCTTTAAACTTGTATTGTGTGTATGTGTTGAACCGTTGCTCCGTTTTGAGTGTTCTCTATATGAAACTTGCTTGATTTTGCATGTAGTTTCATATTATCATGTTGCATCCTTGTTTTGAGGTGTTTGCTTGATGTTGGTATGCATTTTGCATCAATGCCATGTTTAACTTGTTTTGCTCATATCTTCTAGGCCGTAGCTCCGAATCTAATGAACTTTATATGTAACTTGACTAGAATTTCGTGTAGATCATCGTGGTGCATTTTAAATTGCTGTTTAACAACTTGAACATAAATTTATCCAGATCTGGACCAATTTCGAAATTTGCGTATGAGGACTTACCGGAATTGTTATATGTTGTTCCCGGCCTCATTTAAACTTGCTTTGATGTGTTGCTCTTGTTTGCATCATCTCTTGCCATGAGTAGCTTCATGTAGCTTTGTCATGCATCATGATTGTTTGTGCATCATGTCTTGTTCATGTGTGGAGTGTTTACTATGTTGTGTGCCTCTTCTTGTTAGTTCCTGTTTCGTTGCGATCGTGAGGATTCGTTCGTCTACGCTTGGTTCGTCTTCGTGGCTTCATCTTCTTCATGGACTTGTTCTTCTTCCTTGCGGGATTTCAGGCAAGATGACCGCTACCCTGGATCTCACTACTATCATTGCTATGCTAGTTGCTTCGTTCTATCGCTATGATGCACTACCTATCACTTGCTGCTCAAGCCTCCCAAATTGCCATGAACCTCTAACCTTTGACACCCTTCCTAGCAAACCGTTGTTTGGCTATGTTACCGCTTTGCTCAGCCCCTCTTATAGCGTTGTTAGTTGTAGGTGAAGATGAAGTTTGTTCCTTGTTGGAACATGGAGATGTTGTTCCTTGTTGGAACATGTTTACTTGTTGGGATATCACAATATATCTTATATTATTAATGCATCTATATACTTGGTAAAGGGTGGAAGGCTCGGCCTTATGCCTGGTGTTTTGTTCCACTCTTGCCGCCCTAGTTTCCGTCATATCGGTGTTATGTTCCCGGATTTTGCGTCCCTAACGCGGTCGGGTGATTTATGGGACCCCCTTGACAGTTCGCTTTGAATAAGACTTTTCCAGCAAGGCCCAACATTGGTTTTACCATTTGCCTCACCTATGCCCTTTTTCCCTTGGGTTTCCGGAGCCCGCGGGTCATCTTTATTTTAGCCCCGCCCCCCCCCCCCCCCCCGCCCCCCCGGCGCCGCCGGCCCGCGGCCCGCCGCCCCCCCCCCCCCCCCCGCCCCCCCGGCGCCGCCGGCCCGCGGCCCGCCGCCCCCCCCCCCCCCCCCGCCCCCCCGGCGCCGCCGGCCCGCGGCCCGCCGCCCCCCCCCCCCCCCCCGCCCCCCCGGCGCCGCCGGCCCGCGGCCCGCCGCCCCCCCCCCCCCCCCCGCCCCCCCGGCGCCGCCGGCCCGCGGCCCGCCGCCCCCCCCCCCCCCCCCGCCCCCCCGGCGCCGCCGGCCCGCGGCCCGCCGCCCCCCCCCCCCCCCCCGCCCCCCCGGCGCCGCCGGCCCGCGGCCCGCCGCCCCCCCCCCCCCCCCCGCCCCCCCGGCGCCGCCGGCCCGCGGCCCGCCGCCCCCCCCCCCCCCCCCGCCCCCCCGGCGCCGCCGGCCCGCGGCCCGCCGCCCCCCCCCCCCCCCCCGCCCCCCCGGCGCCGCCGGCCCGCGGCCCGCCGCCCCCCCCCCCCCCCCCGCCCCCCCGGCGCCGCCGGCCCGCGGCCCGCCGCCCCCCCCCCCCCCCCCCCGGGCCAGTGCTCCTTCGAGTGTTGGTCCGAACCGAGCAGCCTGCGGGGCCACCACGGGGCAACTCGAGGGTTGGTTTTACTCGTAGCTTGACTTATCCGGTGTGCCCTGAGACCGAGGTACGTGCGACTCCTATCAGGATTTGTCGGCACATCCGGGCGGCTTTGCTGGTCTTGTTTTATTGCTGTCGAAATGTCTTGTAGCCGGGATTCCGAGACTAATCGGGTCTTCCCGGGGAGAAGGAATATCCTTCGTTGATCGCGAGAGCTTATCATGGGCTAAGTTGGGACACCCCTGCAGGGTATAAACTTTCGAGAGCCGTGCCCGCGGTTATGTGGCAGATGGGAATTTGTTAATATCCGGTTGTAGTAAACTTGAAGCAAACTCTTCTAAAATACACCAACCGTGTGTGTAACCGTGAGTGTCTCTTTTCGGGGTTGATCGAGAGGAGAACACGGTTTCTGGGTTACGTCTGACGTTAGTAGGAGTTCAGGATCACTTCTTGATCATTACTAGTTGACGACTGTTCCTTTGTTCCTCTTCTCGCTCTCTTTTGCGTTGGTTAGCCACCATATATGCTTAGTCGCTGCTGCAACCTCACCGATTTACCCCTTCCTTTCCCTTTAAGCTTTGCTAGTCTTGATAACCATGGTAATGGGATTGCTGAGTCCTCGTGGCTCACAGTTTACTACACCACCAGTTGCAGGTACAGGTTTGCGATGATCATGACGTGAGAGCGATGTTTGTTTGGGTTGGAGTTCTTCTTCTGCTTCTTCTTTGATCAGGGGATAGGTTCCAGGTCGGCAGCCTGGGCTAGGAGGGTGGATGTCGTTTGAGCTTCTGTTTATGCTTCATCCGTAGTCGGATGTTGATCTTGTATATGATGTTGATGTATTCTTGTGGCATTTGTGCCTTTTGTATGTATCCCCATCTATTATGTAATGTTGATGTAATGATATCCACCTTGCAAAAGCGTTTCAATATGCGGGTCTATCCTTGGTGGGACCTTCGAGTTCCTTTTGGATAGGGTCACATATTGGGCGTGACAGCAGCGTGGCCCCGGAAGACGCTAGGCTGAAGATTGCCGTCTCCCGGATCCTGCGCCTCAGGCTTGCCGGGCTCACCGTAGGCACCGTTGGCGCAGATTTCCTTCGCCGCCGCATCGCCCCCCTGCAGGAGAGGAGGAGACCCGCCTGGGAGTTCCAGAATGCGGCGGATATCATGAGGCTGCGCCCGGGCCTTAACTTCAATTTCACCGTCTTGGAACTGGATGCGATGCTCTTGGAGCTGTTCAAGCCCGATCCTGACCATCCCGAAATGTTCAGATTGCCGAGGGGCGTAGTTCCACTGTGCAACAATTCCTCGCTTGACCGCATCCGTGCAATGATGCCGCTGTGCGACTCGCATGGAATCGTCCCAACATGGCAGGAGCCGGCAGATGACGTCGTGCGGGAGTTCTTCGACAGCCTAGTAGAAGTGCCGGTCCGCCCCAATGAGCAGAGGAGCCTCACCCGCGACACCACTGACGACGAGATGCAGCACATCGCCACCAGGCTAGAAGAGGCGGCAGCAGCCGCTGCCGCGGGCGAGTTTGGATTCACCGTGGAGGAGGCAGAGGCGGCAGAGGCGGCAAGCCTTGTCGATCGAGAGGAGCTTGCCGGCGAGGAAGAGCCTGCCGAGCCTGAAGCTGAGTCGAGCTAGCCCGCCGAGGGCGCCTCCTCCCCACCTTCAGACAGCTTGCCGCGAGCGGAGCCCCCAGCTTCACCAAGAAGGCGTCTCCGCAAGGCCGGGGAAGTAGCGGGGCGGCAGACGGGCCAACAGCCGTCGCGCCGCGCGATGCGCTCCACCGCGGCAAGCACTGTTGCCGCGGGAGCACCTCACGCTGCTGCGGCAACTGGAGCGGGGCCTTCCGGGACCACAGCTCCTGCACCCGCCAAGCGGCCAAGGGAACCTACTCTTCCGGCTCGTCGCACCGGAGGCGAGCCGGAATTCGATCTCTCCGCGCTCAGCTCCGAGGAAGAAGAAGAGTAAGATTCTTTGTTGTACTTGTATTTCTTCAATCTGTTGCTTTGTCTTGTATCTGATTTGCTTCACTCTGAACCTATTCCTTTTCAGGACGCTGGCCCAGAGAGCGTCGAAGAGAGCCAAGGTCTCGGTGATTGTCATCGAGGATGAACCCACCGCGGCAGCAAGGGGCGTGCCCGAGACCACCTTGCCGGACCCGGCAACCCTTCCCCAAAGCAGCCCCCAGCGCAGCCCCCAGCGTAAGTGTATGGTTTACTTCCTGCTGTTAGGCGTGCATGGGTGCTCTTTCTTGGCTGATATATGACTGCTGGTTTGTGTAGGAGCAGAGCAGCCCCACCAGGAGTTTCCTGAAGCCGCTCCTGACATGCCATCTGCTTCGACTACACCGCCAAGGGAGGATCCCCCGGCAAGTGAGTGCTCTCCGGCAAGGGAGGCTTCTCCGGCAAGGGACATCTCTCCGGCAAGGGATAGCACCAGCGACCCTCCGGTGGTTGAGACCACGGCTGCAGATCCTAGCATAGGTAATCCTCTTGCTTGAAAACTTCCCTTGTGTTCTTCTTTTTCTGATTTTCTTTTTGAATATTTGCTTGACTTTTCTTCATTTTCTGGTCGTCAGATCCATCTTCTACAGAGCCAATGGAGACCGAGGTCGCCGGCGAGGAGGACGCGCGGCGCAATGCTGACGACGCCGCCGCCATCGAAGAAGAGGCTGGCGCTGACGAGCCCGCCGGCGAAGAGGCCGCCAAAGCTGCCGCCGCAGAAGCTGGCGAGGGGTCCGACGATCAGACTAACGGCCCTGAGGCCGCAGGAGCGTCAGGCGCTACACTGACCGCCGATCCCTCCGCCGCTGCTGCAACGTCAGGCTCCGAAGAGCCCCAGCCCGGCGCCTATCTGAAGGCCGGCGATGGCGTCTTCATCAAGCTCCCCTGGGCGTCGAGCTCTAGGGCGCCGGTCGAAGGAGAGACCTTTGATGAAGAGCTGCTCGCCTCCGCTGGGCTGACGCTGGTCGACGCGCCAAGCAGCAGCAGCGGCGAGTCTGAGGAGGAGCAGTAGCTGCGGAAGCTGCTGTCGCTCTACCGCGCCCGGCAGGCCAAGCTGGAATCCCGGGAAGCGCTTGTCGCGAAGGCAGGAGCAGACATAGAGAAGCGCGCAGAGGAGCTCCGGGGCCTCAACCAAGAAGCTCTCCGATCCCTGGCAGAAGAGCGGGAGTGACTCGCCGAGGAGCGCAAAGCCTTCATCCTTGAGAAGGCTGAAGTTGAAGAGCAACAGCGGCTCGCTGCCGAGAAGCTGTCTGCGCAGGAAGGCGAGTTGGCGCAGCGGAAGATTAATCTTGATAGCCATGAGGAGGAGCTTGCCGCGCGCGAGCAAACATTTGGCGGGGCTCTCAAGGAAGCAAAGGATGCTGCCGCAGCTGCCGAGGCCGCCAAGAAGGAGCTGGAGACAAAGGTGACGCAGCTGGAGGCCAATCTCAAGGTGAGCGGCGAGGAGCTTGCTTCACTCAAGCAAGAGCGCGAGAAGGACGCCTACACTCTTGGCGAGCTGCAGGGTCGTCTCGCTGAGAGGAGCAAGGAGCTTAGCGCCGCCAAGGACTCCATAGCAGACCTTGAGTTGAAGCTGACTACTTTGACTCAGGCGCTGGACGGCGCCAGGGAGCAGGAGGTGGCCTTGTTGGAGAAGACCAAGGCCGACGAGGCGCTGTTGGCGAGTGCTACTGCCGCCCAGAACACCTTCAGGGAGAATGTGGAGCACTGGACCGAGGGTCTCGTGAATGTTGCCGCAGCCATCGACGGGGAGCTGGCGCAGCTGGGGATGGATGATCTCGGGTACTCCTCCGATGAGCACCTCCGACCCAGCGCCAAGCTCAGCTTGTTCTTCAAGGGCCTGGCGACGGCCCTCCAGCGACTCCGGGAAGAGATCCCAAAGCAGCTGGCTGACGAGTCACGCCAGATCTGTGCGGGAGCTCTTCAGAAGGTGCTGATGAAGGTGGCCTTCCGCAATCCAGGCCTCAACCTCACCAACGTCCTCAAGTCCTTGCCGCCGGATGCTGATGTGGAGGCGCTCAAGACCCTTGTCGCACCCATCGTGGACAGGGTGAGCGGGATCAAGAGGGTTGATGGCGATCGCGTAGATTAGGTCGCCCGTTCTCTCTTTTCCTTGTCGCTGCTAGTCACGTTATGAGAACAATTCATTAGAGCTGCGACAAGCTATCTTGTAATATACTCTATTTCGGGTAGTGATTGCTATGTTATTTCCTTTACTTGATTCCTTCCTTTGTATGTTTTTGCCCTACGCTATTAGGGAACTTGTCGGCGCAGGCACCTTTGCCGCGAGCGCTGAGTGCGGGACGTCAGCAGCCTGCGGGCGGTGCCGCTACCGACAAGAAACCTTGTCGCAACTAGTTGCAGCTCACTTAAGCTGTTGAGCGGACTCGAAAAAAAGTAAGGGCGCAACTAGCTACGAGTTGGTTCCTCCGCGCATAGGTTTTCCATACAAAGCACGGTCGTTCGTGGAAGATAACTTAAATTTTTTTAAAACTGATTGCTCAAATTTTAGCAACTTAGCTTTTCTGTCATTTGCTTCCCGGTAAGGCGAAACTTCCTCGAGCGACGCTTGGTCCACACCATTATCTTCTCCATCCCCCCAGGCAAACTTGTGGGCGAGGGAACCTTCCTTTCTTTGAGAAAGAGAAAGAAGAGAAAATAAAGATATGGAGCCTTATGGCTCGTTATTGCTTACCCAGGTAGGTGTTGCACAAAGTGTCAGATAACGCATGCAAATATAAAATAGAAAGCATGTAATTGACAAGACGTGCGGAGCACATTAGCTTTACTAATGCACGGGGTCTGCGCCCGGCTTTGTACAAAGGATTACATGCAACATCGGCAAGACTTGTACAAAAGGTGGTTGCCGGAACAGGTTCCGGCAACCGCGCCCTACGGGTAAAACTTACGAAGATGCTCAATGTTCTAGGAGTTGCTCACCGGAATGCCATCTTCGGTCTCAAGGCGGACAGCACCAGGCCTAGTGACTCGTTTCACCCGGTAAGGGCCTTCCCACTTCGGCGTCAACTTGTTGGAATTCTTGGCGGACTGAACGCGCCAAAGAACAAGGTCGCCTTCCTCGAGACTTCTGGCACTAACTTTGCGGCTATGGTGTGACGCAAAGCTTGCTGATATCGAGCAGCTCGAACAGCGGCCTGAAGACGGTCCTCCTCAAGGAGCAGTGCGTCATCTTGTCGCAGCTGCTCTTGCTCAAGCTCATCATAAGCGAGCACTCGAAGTGACCCGTATACGAGTTCTGTGGGGAGAACTGCCTCTGCTCCATAGACTAGAGCGAAAGGTGTCTGGCCAGTGGCTCGATTTGGCGTCGTCCTGATCGACCAAAGAACCACCGGCAGCTCCTCAATCCAGTTTCTTCCGCACCGGTGCAGCCAGTCGAAAGTCCTGGTCTTGAGCCCGCGCAGCACTTCAGCATTCGCCCTCTCCGCTTGACCGTTGCTTCTCGGATGAGCAACAGAAGCGAAGCAGACCTTGGCGCCAAGATCTTGGACGTACTGCATGAAGGTGCGGCTCGTGAATTGCGTGCCGTTGTCGGTGATGATCCTATTAGGGATTCCGAAACGGCAAACAATCGACCTGAAGAACTTGACTGCTGACTGTGTTGTCACCTTCCTCACTACTTCCACTTCCGGCCACTTTGTGAACTTTTCGATGGCAACGTACAAGTACTCAAAGCCCCCGACAGCTCGGGGAAAGGGGCCGAGGATGTCGAGCCCCCAGACTGAAAATGGCCAGGATAAAGGGATCGTCTGGAGAGCTTGAGCTGGCTGGTGTATCTGCTTGGAATGGAACTGGCACGCTTCACACTTGGTTACTTGTGCAGTTGCATCCTGAAGGGCTGTCGGCCAAAAGAAACCTTGCCGGAACGCTTTGCCGGCAAGTGCTCTTGCGCCAATGTGGTGACCACATATGCCTCCATGTATCTCTGCCAACAGCTTCTGTCCGTCTTCCCGGTGAATACACTTCAATTTCACACCGTTGAGTCTTCTTCTGTACAGTGTGTTGTCGACAAACTGGTACATACTTGACCGTCGGGCTACTCTTTCCGCTTCTTCTTGCTCTTCGGGAAGTTCTCCTGTCTGAAGGAAATGGACAATCTGCTGTGCCCATGCTGGAGCTTGCGGCTCGACAACAAGGACTAAAGGCATATCTGCTGCTGCGGGAACATCCGCTTCTACGGCGAGAACCTGCGGCTCAGCCGGAGCTTGATGTTCCCCGGCAAGCTTGCCGGAGCAAAACTTGTCGGGAGCGTCTGCTTCAACGGAACAAACTCTAGGGCTTATCGGAGCAGACTGCTCCTCAGCATCCTTGGTGTTGATCTTGGGGACCTTCTTGGCGGCGGCTTCAGGGAGCTCTGCCGGAAAGTAGTCACCAGAAATCAACTTCCTCTTCTTGCTCTGTCCAGTTGATGGCGTTACAGTCGGTTGAGTCAGCTTGAGCACAAAGATCCCTGGTTCCACAGGTAATTTAAGTGCGGCGCACTTTGACAGGCCATCAACAATGTCGTTCTGAGCTCTTGGAATATACTCCATTTGCAGACCGTCAAAATGCTCTTCTAGCTTTCTCACTTCATCAACATAAGCTTCCATCAACGGACTCTGATAATTCTTGTTTACTTGGCGGACGACAAGCTGTGAGTCACCCCTGACAATGAGCTTCTTGATCCCAAGGTCTGCTGCGATCCTGAGACCGGCAAGCAAACCTTCATACTCTGCAGTATTGTTCGTTGCTTGCTCCTTGGGAAAGTGTATCTGGACTACGTACTTGAGGTGCTCTCCGGTGGGTGCGACAAGTAGCACGCCCGCACCGGCGCCTTGCAGCGAGAAGGCACCATCAAAGTACATGAGCCATTCTTTGCCTGCCTCCTTGACGGGGATGCTCGTTTCTGGAATTTCTTCATCTTGTGTTGGCGTCCATTCTGCTATGAATTCTGCCAATGCTCTGCTTTGGATGGTTGAAGTGCTCTCAAACTTGAGGCCAAAGCTTGACAGTTCCAGTGCCCACTCGACAATCCTGCCTGTTGCTTCTGGATTCTGCAGTATCCTCTTCAGCGGAAAACGAGTGACGACTGTGATCTCATGTGCTTGGAAGTAATGGCGCAGCTTTCTCGAGGCCATGAGAAGGCCGAAAAGCAGTTTCTGCACACCAGAGTACCTTGACCTAGCCCCCTGCAGAAGGGAGCTGACAAAGTAAACTGGGCGCTGCACCATCCTTTTCTGCATCTTCTCACACGCCTGCGTAGATCCATCCTTGTCGGGACCAGAGCTTGCCGGTGAAGCCCCCTGCTTGTCGCTGGATGCATCTGCCATGGTCGCCGGCTCATCATCCGCCTCCCTCTCCGCTACTAACGCAGCACTAACCACTTCATTGGTTGCCGCTATATATAGCAGCAACTTCTCTTGTGGCTTAGGTGCGACAAGTATTGGAGTGGAGGACAGGTACCTCTTTAGGTCTTGCAGCGCAGCCTCCGCTTCCGGAGTCCATTTCATTGGACCTGCCTTTTTCAAAATTTTGAAAAATGGCAGGGCGCGCTCAGCAGACCTAGAGATAAACCTGCTGAGAGCAGCTACGCAACCGGCAAGTCTTCGTACATCCTTGACGCGCTTTGGTGCTTCAATCTGCTCAATGGCCTTGATCTTGTCGGGATTGGCTTCAATTCCTCGCTGAGACACGAAGAACCCGAGAAGCTTGCCGGAGGGGACTCCAAACACGCACTTCTCGGGGTTGAGCTTGAGGTTGATCTTGCGCAGATTTGCAAAGGTTTCGTCTAAATCTGGAATCAGAGTTGCTCTGTCCTTGCTTTTGACCACTATGTCATCCATGTAGGCTTCCACATTTCTGTGCATTAGCGGCTCAAAAGCGTCATGGACTACCCTTGCAAATGTTGAACCAGCATTCTTTAAACCAAAAGGCATCCGTATGAAACAGTATGTGCCACATGGGGTGATGAACGCGGTCTTCTCCTCATCCTCTTCTGCCATGAAGATCTGATGGTATCCTGAGTATGCATCAAGAAACGAAAGCAAATCACATCCGGCCGTGGAGTCAACAATCTGGTCGATACGCGGCAAGGGAAATGTGTGTTTGGGACAAGCTTTATTAACATCGGTAAAGTCGATACAATGCCTCCATTTCCCTTTTGCCTTGCGCACGACTACAGGATTGGCCAACCACGTAGGATGGAGCACTCCTCTGACAAGGCCTGCTGCTTCCAACTTCTTGATTTCTTCTGGGATGAATTCTTGGCGCTCCACTGCTTGTTTCCTGACTTTCTGCTTGACGGGCCGCGCATGAGGACATACGGCAAGATGGTGCTCAATTACTTTCCTGGGAACACCGAGGATGTCAGACGGTTGCCATGCAAACACGTCGACGTTCGCCCGCAGGAAAGCAACGAGCGCGCTTTCCTATTTAGGGTCGAGAGAGGCACTGATGGTGAAGGTACCACCAGTGCCGTCCTCCTTGGCAGACACCTTCTTGGTCTCTGGTGAAGCTGCCATCGTCTTCTTACACTTGCCGGTGGAGCTCGATGGTGCGTCCTCGACGGTAGCGCAGCACTCCGAAGAGGTGCGCTTGCCGGAGTGGGCATCAGAACTCTTGCCGGACTTGGTCTTCTTCTTCACCCCGGGAGCTTCAGCGGCAAGTGACTTGTGATCGGTTGCGGCTGCTGCTTCCCGGTAGATCTTGTCGGCGCAGATAGGAGCATCCTTCTTGTCGCCAGGGACAGAGATGACACTTATTGGGCCTGGCATCTTCAGCATGTTGTATGCATAGTGAGAGGCCGCCATGAATTTGGCGAGTGCTGGACGGCCAAGTATCCCATTGTAAGGCAATGAAAAGTAAGCAACGTCGAAAGTGACCCTCTCAGTCCTGAAGTTCAGCTTGCTGCCAAATGTGACGGGCAACGTGATCTTTCCCTTCGGCATGCTCCTTCCCAGATTGATTCCTTGGAATGTGCCGGTCTCTTCGAGCTCGCCATCAGGGATCTGGAGTTTCTGGAGTACCGCGGAGGAGATCAGGTTCAAGCCGGCCCCGTCGTCAACTAGCATCTTAGTGACCTTGAGGTTGCGGATAGTTGGTGAAACCAACATCGGCAAGCACCCGACCGCAGTTATGCGGTCAGGGTGGTCCTCAATGTCAAAGATGATAGGCGTACTGGACCATTTCAGAGGCTTGCGTGACTCGACGGATGGTTCCGCTGCATTGACTTCCCGCATCCACTGCTTGAGTTGGCGGTGTGAAGTATGCAGAGAAGCACCGCCGTCAACGCACAAGACCTCTGTGGCTTTCTGGAACTCCTGCTCATCGGCCTCGTCATCATTCATGTCTTCATCATCGTCGTCATCTTCATCCTTGTCGCGGCCGCGGGGAGGTCTGTCTCCTTGCCACTGCTTGGCTTTGCCGCGGCGCCCTCCCCGGCTGGGGCGTTTCTTGCCAGATCCTCCAGCACCCTCTTGGGCTTTCTCCTTGTCGCGTCGCTCGTATTCAGCCTTCTGCTGCTCGACAAGCTGCTCGACCTTCTTGCAGCTCTAGAGATCATGGCCCTTGGTGCGGTGGATCTTGCAGTATTGCTTGTTGGAGCTGTCCTGCTTGTCGGCGACCGCTACAGCCTGGTAGTTGGCGCCTGCGGCAATCTCCTTGCCGGAGCTACCAACTTTGGCTTTCTTGGCGCCACCTCCGTTGCCGGACTGCTCAACAACTAGCACATCTTTGCCTTTCTTTTTCCTGTTATTCCGCCGCCGACTCTTCCTTGCCGGGGCAGTTTCCTCACTATCAGATCCTCCTGCTCCTGTGTTCTCTCCGGGGAGTCTCCTCCCTTCTTCAGCACGTGCACACTTGTCGGGCATGGCATAGAGCTCACTGACATCTCTGATCTTGCACATCGCCATCTCCTGCCGCATCCTGCGGTTGCGCACGTTCTGATGGAACGCGCTGATTACCGCGGCAGGGTGGACATCTGGGATGTTGTGCTGTACACGGCTGAATCTCTGAATGTACTTGCGCAGGGGCTCTCCTTCCTTCTGGGCGAGCAGATGAAGGTCGCTCTCTTGGCCATGAGGCTTGTGGCCGCCTGTAAAGGCACCGACAAACTGATGGCATAGATCCGTCCAGGAGGATATGGAGTTGTCCGGCAAGTGCATGATCCAGGATCTGACATTGGGCTTGAGTACCGGCGGGAAGTAGTTGGCCAGAATCTGGTCGTCTCGCCCCCCGGCAGCTTGCACCGCGATGGTGTAGATGCTGAGGAACTCCGACGGATGCGTCTTGCCGTCGTACTTCTCTGGTACGTCTGGTTTGAAATTCTTCTTGCTGGGCCACTGGACTTGCCGCAGCTCACGAGTGAACGCAGGGCAACCTACCGCGTACGGCAAGTCGCCTAGTTCCCCTGGCGCATGCATGTCGACAGAGGGCCCAACGCGCTAGTCGGACTGACGCCGCGCTTCTCTTCGGCGCTCGATGCGAGTTCGAGCGTCTTCTTGCTGTCGTTCATGAAGAACTTGGCGCTGATCGCGACGAGCTCGTGGATCTGACGAGGCGGTGGAGTCGCTGTCGAGGTGGATCCGGCGAGTCGTCGATCTTGGCCTTCGGGGTGGAGAGTGCACGGTGGTTGCACCCCCACCAGTCTCGTCGCCACCGGCTCGTGCTTGGCAGTCCTGCCGCGGCAGCGATGCACTCGGTTGCCACGGAGCGTCGCCGTTGGCGAAGCCGATGAGACTCTGAATGGTGGCCCTTCATTCATCGACCTTGTCCGCCGTTGAAGGGTAATCCAGGAGCAGTTGAGCTCTCGCCAAGGCTTCCGCTGGAGTGGTGGGCGGTAGTGGCGAACGGTGCGAGGAGCGGGATATGCTCGGACTTCTAACTATGTTAGAAGGAGCAGTATCCCGTCCAGGAGACCGTGCCTTGCTCGTGCCAGCATGTTGGCGTGCAAGCTGATCTTGAGCATCCCGAGATCCACCAGCTCGATCTCGGCCCAACGAACGTATGGTACTGCGAGTACCATGACGCTGTCGGTCCCGCGCCTCCTGAGATGGGCGCGGTGCATGTACGGACGCCGAGGTCTGCGCAGCTTTGTCCTTGGACTTGGCAGCACCGTGGGCTCCCTCGTCGACGCCCGTTCTTCCGCCGGCGTCTACCCCACCACTCGTTTGCTCCGGTGGTGGTGGGATCGACGTGGACGGATCAGCTGCCGCAGAAGTCTTCTTCTTCGGTGGCATGTTGATGAAGAAATTGAAGATCTTGCTCGTGTGAACGCCGGATCAGGTTCACACAGCCTCGACGCCCCCCTACCTGGCGCGCCAAAGATGTCGGGGAAGCTGATCTAACCCACGAACACCTATGGGGGCCGGCGGACCGGACCCCTTTCGGTTCGGCGGGGGGCGGAGATCGCACGAAGAGCAGATCGAGGCGAAGCACACGAGCAGTTTACCCAGCTTCGGAGCTCTCCGGAGAGATAACACTCCTACTGTTGCATGTCTGAGTTGTATTGTGTTCTTGCTCGGGAGCGCTGAATGCTACAGTACACACCAGCTGCTAACGAGACTGAGCGTGAGAGAGTTCGAACCCCTCTCTACGTTGCGCATGGGCCTCCTTTTATATGCTCAATGGGTCTCCGACAGGTGGTAACGTAGACAAGGGTAAAAAGGGAAGGTGAGTTGCGGTTGGTATAGCTACTTGTACAATGTATCATACCTAACCCTGACGGCAGGGGACAAAGGCATTAAATGCCCGTCTATGTCGCCCAAACAGTGCAAACAGGGACCGTCAGGGGTGCCACCGCTTGCCACGATGGCAATCTTGTCAGCGCCGCTTGCCACCGCGCTCCGCTGGACGCACAGCCTCTCGCCACGCGCGCTTGGAAAGGTCCCAGGGCGACACGTTGGTGGATGTGCTGGAGCGTAGTTACAGATATGGTAGTCTGCCGCGGCAGGCGCCTTGCCGTGGTTGTTGCCTTGTCGCGTCCGGAAGCTTGTCGCTCACCGGGCCTTCCCGGCAAGCTCCTCTTGCCGGGGCCTTGTCTCCTAAGTGCCTTGGTTGGCCTTCCCGGCAAGCTCCTCTTGCCGGGGCCTTGTCTCCTTGGCTTAAATACTTTGTTCTTGAATGGCTCCGAAGGAACCACGGAGGACCTAGGCGGTCACCCGGCAAGCCTTGCCGCGGGGTGCTGCAACTGCCCATGCACAAGTTCGGGATACTAGGTACCCCTACTCTAGTACACCGACAGCTCCGACATAGACGGTTGATGGTTTAACTTCAACTAAACCAATAGAAGGCGTATGTCTCAGACCCTTTTTGTGGTCGAACCATCGGCATTTGAACACAGTGAGACTTAGGTGTTTACGGCCATGTTTGAATGTAAGCTCGTATATTTTTCCTACCCTTCCGTAGTAATCTACTTTATTATCTCCGACTGTTCTGGTGCTCCTCTGTATGGAAGCGATACCCATTCACATCATACTTTTGGCATGTCATGATGGTAGGGTCAAAACACATGGAAACCCATCTCAATTCTTCATCCATTGATTCGTTAAGATCATTTCCCTACAAGTTTAATTGAAATTATAGGGTGCATGAGTTTAATTGGAAGTGTGAAATGGGTAATAGGGAAGTGTGAAAAATTACTTTCTCCATGAACCACGCCACGAAATTTTTCCTTCCATCAGCACCCTTCCGGAGAAGAGCAAGTGCCTCCGCTTCAGTAGGAGGCAGCATTCCCGTCCACTCTTCCTCAACGAATCGACTACAATAAGAAAAGCGGTATAAGAACTAGGCAAAGTGAACATAACGAATTGACTAAAAGAATGGTGCAAAGGTATTACCTCATCCACTCATCCTCAACTTCCTTGATGTGTGCAAGATATAGAACATGACATCCTCCCACTCATCTCGTGGCATGACATAAGATGTCGAGCATCCAGCCCTGCCACCTTGCCCGATGAATAGATGGCAACTTGGGTTTATACTTGGGTTCTTCAGTATTGTATGGAGACACCTTATTGTGCAACGTGGGAACATGGTCCGGATAGTAGGCTGTCCTGAGGTCTGCCACCTCCTCTAGGATAACTGCCTCAGCTATGGAAGCTTCAATCTTAGCTTTGTTTCCACATTTCTGTCTTAGATGCTTGTTCTGTCTCTCAGGGCCGTACTGCCAACGATTCTGCACAGGGCCCCCCAACAATACCTCGTTTGCGAGGTGCAAAATGAGATGAGTCATCGGAGTAAAGAAGCCTGGCGGGAAGATCTTCTCTAGCTTGCATATCAACTCCGGCGCCTTCTTATGCATTTATTTTATCTTCTCAGGACATACTTCTTTATTACAAAGCGTGCGGAAGAAATGGCTTATCTCCGCAAGCACACGCCAGACACGCTCGGGAACATAGCCCCGAACCATCACCGGCATAATCCGCTCAATCCATACATGACAGTCATGACTCTTGAGCCCGGTCACTCTGCCCGTTGAAAGATTGACCCCCTTACTTATATTCGACGCATAACCATCAGTGAACTTCACGACGTGTTTCAGCCACATGAATGCCTCCATCTTATGATCCTTTTTAAGAACGAAGTCAGCATCTGGCTTGAACCAAGATTTTCGACTGCCTGTGGAAGGCTGCATGTGAAGACGTGGTCTATCACAAATATTCTGTTGATCGACTCTAGCATTAACATTATCCTTTGTCTTATCAGGAATGTTGAGGATTGTGTGAAAAAGGGACTCTGCGACATTCTTTTCGGTGTGCATCACGTCGATGTTGTATGGAAGTTTGAGGTCCTTAAAATAGGGAAGCTGCGTGAAGGGGGTAATGTGAGTCCAGTTGTGCGTCTCACCATATCTTTCAAAACATTTTTTCCCTTTACCTTTTCCTTTGCCCTCGTCTTTGCCTGTGGCTTTGCCTTTGCCTTTCTCTTCACCGGCAGGCTTAAGAGCTTTCAGCTGAGCAAGCACATCCGCACCAGAAAACGTTGGAATATCGTTTACTTCATGGACAACTTTGGCTTTTGTGAAGTTCTTCTTGTCTTCCCTATCAGGATGGTCTGGAGGGAGGAACTGTCGATGCAGGTCAAAGGCAACATACTTGCCACCCTTCTTCAGCCAAATGAAAATCAAGGCCTGCATGCACACTGGGCAAGGCATCTTTCCACTTGTACACCATCCGCAGAACAGGGCATAGCCGGGAAAGTCATGCATGCAATACTGTAGCCAAACTTTCATCAAGAATTTTTTTTGCAGATGTCGGTCGTATGTCAACCTCGGGAAGTACCGAGAATGGTGCAAATCATTCACCAACGGCTGCATAAACACACTCAAATTCTTCCCCGGATATTCAGGCCCCGGAATTATAAGCGACAGGAACATGGTCTTGCGTTGCATTATGGCGCCGGGAGGGAGATTGAGCGGAATAACAAATACGGGCCAGCAGCTGTATGGATTAGACGACATACCATATGGATTGAACCCATCACCTGTTATAGCAATTCTGACATTCCTAGCCTCGGCTGCTTCCTCCGGGTACTCTATATCGAATGACTTCCATGCTTCACCTTCTGATGGATGTACAATTTTTTTTGGATTGTACCTTTTCCCTTCCTTGTGCCACTTCATCATTTTGGCAGACTCCTCGGTGATGAAAAGGCGCTGCAGTCTTTTTATAAAATCAAGATACCGAAGAACCTTCACAGGGATTTTTAGCTACTGCTTCTGACCATGCTTATCGACCACCTCAATATACCGAGAGGAAGCGCACTTCCTACAGTAGTTGTCATCCGCATACTCATGCCTAAACAAAAGGCAATTCTTTGGACAAACATGTATTTTCTCATAGTCCATGGAGAGCGCCTTCATGATTTTCTTCGTACCGTACATGGTTTTTGGCAGTTCATGGCCCTCAGGCAGGCTGTTAGCCCATACTCCCAGAAATGCTTCGAAGCAACCTCGTCTACAGTCGTACTCAGCCTTGACTGCCATCAGTTGCGAGATGGCATCCAGCACAGACAGCTTGGCACCGTCATCGAGAGGTTTCTTTGACGAGGCCAAGATTTCCAGGAAGGCCTTTGCGGTTTCCTCCGGCTCCTCCGGTTCATTCGCTGAATGTGACGGAGGTGTCGGCTGTGCAGCAAAGACATCATCTAGCATGTCTCTAACCCCATCGTCCTCATAACCAGCAACGTGTTGTCATATCACATCCTCTCTAACACGGTCCCGCTGGGCAAAGTTTATCGGCATATTAAAGTTGGGCATAAATCCATTCGTGCGAAGGTGCTTAGTCATCTCACTCTTATCTCTGCGGATACGTCTCTTACATTTGGCACACGGGCATTCTGGCACCATCCTCATTGGACTACGGAATATCTCTTTCAAAAACACATCAGTTTTATAGACCCACTCTGTTGTTACTTGATTCCGACGGAAAAACCCACGATACATCCACTGATTATCTGCCATCTCTACTTTATTGGAAGCCACACAACAAAATTAAGGATTCGTTTAAATTACTCACATCAATATTTTATTTTTTAGAGTGTTGACGAGAAACGACATTTAATCCACCTACATCTCTAATAGGTAAAGATGGGTCCTAATCCCACTCGAGAATGTGTAGATTGAGTATGTTGTCCATGCTCTACCCCATTCGGAGACAAAATTTCGGCACCACCTCCCCGCTGTTCTCCAAATACACGTCTCGGCAAAATGCCGAGAGAATGTGCATCCGGAGAACAACAGGGAGGCGCCCCCGAAATCTTGCCTCGGAACGGGGTAGAGCATGAACAACGTACCCAATCTACACATCCTCGGGCTGTCCGTGGAAAGCGCTGGACAATCCGAAAGAGCTGCGGTGATAAATGTGCAATTGAATGCATATTTATTGATGCAACCCTTTCGGACGGGAGACGTCTAGGTTACACGACTTCATGTGAAAATTAATCTAGTGACATGGAAAAAACTGGACGAGGTCATGGAATTGTTGCTCACCCTCCGATGTAGAGGATGTAGTCGATCAAAGGAGGGACGATCGTGGACAAACACCTCCAACGTCGACGATCACTCCATGAAGATGGAACACCACAAATCCGATTAATTCCACCGAGTGATAAAAATTTAGGTCATCACCTCACATTAAGCATTGGCACAACATTATGAATGAACATGAAACAACATGTCAAATTGTAAAAATAAGCTTCATTAAGTATTTAGCAAACCAAACAGGGAGAGTCTTTTTTGGGACACGCCGACCATCTTGGGTCAACCCGATGCTCGACCCGAGAGGAAGGACCAGATCCCCAATAGTAGCAGCCTGATGAAACCACTTTGTTCATTCAGAAAAAAAGGAAAAGTCTAGCGGCTGCCGGCGGCACCATCATCCCTCCCCTCCCCTTTGGTTTAACCGACGGTCCACCAAGACCGGGCGCAGCGACGAAGCCCGCCCAGCTCATCGACGACCCCCTCTTCTTTAACCCCGCCTGCACTTTGTGCGCCAAGGCGTGCAGGCGGCGACCGGGTTTACCAAATTTCCTAATTCCTCCGCATTAACTATTTTCTCCTTCTTCCTCCCCGTCGTCGGTTAGTTCACACCCTTTTGAATAATCAAACTCAAAACCCGTTCCTACTCCATTCCCTCTCTCCCCCATTCTTTCTCTCTTATAAAAAACAAACGGAGCTCGTTCATACTCCATTATCTCCCCTCGCTCTTCTCTATACATGCACATATTGAAAAACTTGACCAATATCATCTATCCATATTTTAAACTAAGTGTCCAAATTCACAAACTTGAGCAATATCCATCAATGCATCCATCTATCACAAACTTGACCATCAATATGTACATGCATGCATATATCCATTCATCACATATCTATCTATGCAAAAAAAAGTAACAAAATGCAAAAAAACTGGAAAAAATCTCACCTTGGCCGCCGGTGCAGCGGGCAGCAGGGAGGCCGGGGGGCAGCCGCCGGGGAAGGGTGGATGGGGCCGGCCAGGGAGCAGCCGGGCGTTGGCGGAGGGGCGCAGCAGGGCAGGGCGTCAGCAAAGGGTGGACGGGACCGGTCGGGGCAGCTGGACACAGGGAGGGCGCGGGGTCGGGGACGGGTGTGGACGGCGCCGGTGAGAGGTGGCGGAGGGACGGCGTGGCGGCGACGGCGTGGCGATGGCGGCGCGAGAAGGGGGGATGTAGGCGGGGAGGGGGGAGTGGCGAGGGAAGGGAGTGGCGCGGGTGGAGCGGCGGCGGGCGGGCGGCGGGGACCGGCGCGGGCGACGGGGAGCGGCGGCGGCGGTGCGGGTCGGGCTCTGGCGGCGGCGTGGGTCGGGCTGTGGGGTGGAATGAGTGGTGGAGGGGCGACCGGCTGTGGATAAGAGGGAACTATGAGCCGTCGGCATAGGTAGCGATTCCACGTGGCACCTATGCCGACGGCTTAGCCATAGGCATAGTTATATTTTTTATGTTTTTAATGTTTTTAATAGCTTATATTTTTTCTTCTTTATGTTTTTTTATTTCATATAAATTTTTGATGTTTTTTATAGTCATAAGTTATATTTTTTATTTTTTTATTTCATATGGATTTTTAATGTTTTTTTAACGCCGCTCGGCCCTCTCCTATCCCGGAACCACACAGAGGGGAGGGAAGGGGAGGCGCCAAACTCGAGCAGCTTCGTCCGGCGAGGCCGTGGCCTGGTCGCGGGTCTGGGAGCACATGGCCGCCGCCTCGCGTGCTCGATCTGGAGCTTAGTAGGTCAGCTGACTGAAGGGGGAGGGGGTCGTTGACGGGGGGTGGGGTTGGGGGCGGTGACGGATCCAAGTCCGTCGGAGGAGATGCTTCGCGCAGGGACACCTCGGAGCAACATCCGGGCCAAACCACAGCTACATCCCCTCCATATCGTTACCATAGAACGTCTACTACCGTGTCATCGCCGTCCGTGAGGGGGGCCAAACCCCGGAGACGCGTGCCGCCTCTTCGGACATGCCACCACACCACCCCGCATGTATGAGGGCCCGATGCGACGCTCCGATGGCATTGCTACCCCCAGGGCCCCCGTCCTGTCTAACCCAGGAGCGGTTGACCACGCGATCTAGCCCTTTGACTTTCCACGGATGGGCTTTGAACAGTGGACCTCTCCACCCGGTTGTGTCAGGTCAGCTCAGAGGGACACCTGGGAGCAACATCCGGACCAAACCGACTGCTACATCCCCTCAGTGTAGACCCGATGCGTCCGTTTTTCCCCTCCAGGTGCCGGCGGCGGCGCCGTCCGTTAGGGGGGCCACGCCCCGAGATGCGTCCCGCGCGTTTGCAACCGCCACAACACTTCCAGACTTGTGAGAGGCCGCCTACGCAAGATTTGACGGCATGCTAGCCCCCGGAGGCCGCTGGCCACAGTCGTAGACGCGCGAAGAGCTGTCCGCGTAGAGGGAAGTGTTCAGATACTTCTCCATCACGACAAATTATGAAAAATTACCATCGGTCCTATAGCACATGTGCCCACGTTGTGTAAAAAACTCATGATTTTATCACGCTCCGAGTATTTAATAATATTCACGCCGCATCGCTACTGCAGAACGTCTACTACCGTGTCATCGCCATCCGTGAGGGGGGCCACACCCCGGAGACGCGTGTCGCCTCTTCGGACATGCCACCACACCACCCCGCATGTATGAGGGCCCTGTGCGACGCTCCGGTGGCATTGCAGCCCCCCACCCCCC
>LR880970.1:857701808-857768614 GCA_904067115.1 Aegilops sharonensis | reverse complement strand
GAATGGTTTATTGAATCTCGATCATAGTAATACACATTTTCATGACAAAAGATATAAGATAGTAATGATGGTACCACTTACTTGTGGCACTGCCATGTATGTCATATTGGTATAAAACGCATGAAGAAGCTCCATGTTGATGGATCTTTGGACTCACTCATTTTTGAAAAGTTTGAGACATGCGAACCATGTCTATTGGTGTATACGCATGAAGAAACTCCATGCAGATGGATCGTTTGCACTCACTTGATTTTGAATCACTTGAGATATGCAAATCATACCACATGGGCAAAATGACTGAAAAGCCTCGGTTTCAGTAAGATGGAACAAGATAGCAACTTGTTGGAAGTAACACATTTTGATGAGGCAGTCCAATGAGTGCTGAGGCATGCAGTGAATATCGTTATGTTCTTACTTCACAGATGATTTGAGTAGATACTGAGTGTATTTACTTGATGAAACACAAGTCTGAATTATTGAATGGTTCAAGTAATTTCAGAGTGAAGTTGAAGATCATCGTGACAAGAGGATAAAATGTCTATGATATGATCATAGAGATGAGTATCTGAGTTACGAGCTTTGGCACGCAATTAAGACATTGTGGAAATTGTTTCACAATAAATACCGCCTGGAGCACCATAGTGTGATGGTGTGTCCAAACATCATAGTTGCACCCTATTGGATATGATGCGTACCGTGATGTCTCTTATCGAATTACCACTATCGTTCATGGGTTAGGCATTAGAGACAACCGCACTCACTTTAATAGGGCACCACGTAATTCCGTTGAGACGACACCATTTGAACTATGGTTTGGAGAAACCTAAATTGTCGTTTCTTAAAAGTTTGGGGCTGCGACGCTTATGTGAAAAAGTTTCAGTTTGATAAGCTCGAACCCAAAGCGGATAATATGCATCTTCATAGGACACCCAAAACAGTTGGGTATACCTCCAGTCTCAGTTCCGGAAGCAAAAAGGATTGTTTTTAGAATTAGGTCCTTTCCCGAGGAAAAGTTTCTCTCGAAAGAATTGAGTGGGAGGATGGTGGAGACTTGATGAGGTTATTGAACCGTCACTTCAACAAGTGTGTAGCAGGGCACAGGAAGTTGTTCCTGTGGCGCCTACACCAATTGAAGTAGAAGCTTATGATAGTGATCATGAAGTTTTGGATCAAGTCACTACCGTACCTCGTAGGGTGACAAGGATGCGTACTACTTCAGAGTGGTACAGTAATCCTGTCTTGAAGGTCATGTTGCTAGACAACAATGAACCTATGAGCTATGGGGAAGCGATGGTGGGCTCATATTCCGACAAATGGTTAGAAGCCATGAAATCCGAGATAGGATCCATGTATCAGAACAAAGCATGGACTTTGGTGGACTTGCCCGATGATCGGCAAGCCACTGAGATAAATGGATCTTTAAGAAGAAGACGGACATGGACGGTAATGTCACCGTCTATGAAGCTCGACTTGTGGCGAAGATTTTTTCACAAGTTCAAGGAGTTGACTACGATGATATTTTCTCATCCGTAGCGATGCTTCAGTCCGTCGGAATCATGTTAGCATTAGCTGCATTTATGAAATCTGGCAGATGGATGTCAAAACGAGTTTCCTTACCAGTCTTTGTAAGGAAAGGTTGTATGTGATACAATCAGAAAGTTTTTGTCGATCCTAAGGATGCTAAAAGGTATGCTGGCTCCAGCGATCCTTCTAAGGACTGGAGTAAGCATCTCGGAGTTGGAATGTGCGCTTTGATGAGATGATCAAAGATTTTGGGTTTATACAAAGTTTATGAGAAACTTGTATTTCCAAAGAAGTGAGTGGGAGCACTATAAAATTTCTGATGAGTATATGTTGTTGACATATTGTTGATCAGAAATGATGTAGAATTTCTAGAAAGCATATAGGGTTATTTGAAAGGTTTTTTTCAATAGAAAACCTGGATTAAGCTACTTGAACATTGAGCATCAAGATCTATGAGGATAGATCAAAAACGCTAAATGGTACTTTCAAATGAGCACATACCTTGACATGATCTTGAAGGTGTTCAAGATGGATCAGTCAAAGAAGGAGTTCTTGCCTGAGTTGTAAGGTATGAAGTTAATAGTTAAAGCTCGACCACGGCAGAAAAGAGAGAAAGGACGAAGGTCGTCCCCTATGCCTTAGACGTAGGCTCTACAATATGCTATGCTGTGTACCGCACCTGATGTGTGCCTTGCTACATATCTGGCAAGAGGGTACAAAGGTGATCAAGGAGTGGATCACCAGATAGCGGTCAAAATTATCCTTAGAGGAATAAGGATATGTTTCTCGATTATGGAGGTGATAAAGAGTTCAGCGTAAAGGGTTACGTCAATGCAAGCTTTAACACCTATCCGAATGACTCTGAGTAGCAAACCGGATACGTATAGTGGAGCAACCATTTGGAATAGCTCCAAGTGGAGCGTGGAAGCAGCATTTACAATATGACCTAGAGATTTGCAAAGTACACACGGATCTGAATGTTGCAGACCTGTTGACTAAAACCTCTCTCACAAGCAAAACATGATCAAACCCCAGAACTCATTGAGTCTTAATCACATGGTGATGTGAACTAGTTTAGACACTAGTAAACTCTTTGGATGTTGGTCACATGGCGATGTGACCTATGAGTGTTAATCACATGGCGATGTGAACTAGATTATTGACTCTAGTGCAAGTTGGAGACTGTTGGAAATATGCCCTATAGGCAATAATAAATTAGTTATTATTATTATATTTCCTTGTTCATGATAATCGTTTATTATCCATGCTATAATTGTATTGATAGGAAACTCAGATACATGTGTGGGTACATAGACGACACCAAGTCCCTAGTAAGCCTCTAGATGACTAGCTCGTTAATCAATAGATGGCTACGGTTTCCTGACCATGGACATTGGATGTCATTGATAATGGGATCACATCATTCGGAGAATGATGTGATGGATAAGACCCAATCTTAAGCCTAGCACAAAGATCGTAGTTCGTATGCTAAAGCTTTTCTAATGTCAAGTATCATTTCCTTAGACCATGAGATTGTGCAACACCCGGATACCGTAGGAATGCTTTGGGTGTACCAAACGTCACAACGTAACTGGGTGGCTATAAAGGTGCATTACAGGTATCTCCGAAAGTGTCTGTTGGGTTGGCACGAATCGAGACTGGGATTTGTCACTCCGGTTGACGGAGAGGTATCTCTGGGCCCACTCGGTAGGACATCATCATAATGTGCACAATGTGACCAAGGGGTTGATCAAGGGATGATGTGTTACAGAATGAGTAAAGAGACTTGTCGGTAACGAGATTGAACAAGGTATCGGAATACCGACGATCGAATCTCGGGCAAGTACGATACCGCTAGACAAAGGGAATTGTATACGGGATTGATTGAGTCCTTGACATCGTGGTTCATCCGATGAGATCATCGTGGAAACATGTGGGAGCCAACATGGGTATCCAGATCCTGCTGTTGGTTATTGACGGGAGAACGTCTCGGTTATGTCTGCATGGTTCCCGAACCCGTAGGGTCTACACACTTAAGGTTCGATGACGCTAGGGTTATAAAGGAAGTTTGTATATGGCTACCAAATGTTGTTCGGAGTCCCGGATGAGATCCCGGACGTCACGAGGAGTTCCGGAATAGTCCGGAGGTAAAGATTTATATATGGAAAGTTGTTGTTTGGGTTCCGGGAAAAGTTCGGTTTTTTCCGGTATTGTACCGGGAAGCTTCCGGAAGGTTCCGGAGGATTCCGGAGGGGTCCGGAGGTCCGGAAAATGTTCCACCACATCCAATACAGCAGCATGGGCTATAAGGGGGCACCCTAGCCTTAATGGGCCAGGGGCACCAGCCCCCCAAGGCCCATGCGCATGGGAGAGGGGAAACCCTAAGGGGGAGGGCCTCCACTTGACTTGGGAGGCACTCCTCCCGCCCTTGGCCGCCCCCTAGATGTGATCTAGGGCTGGCCGCCGCCCCTAGGGGAGGAACCCTAGGTGGGGGCGCAGCCCCCCCTCTCCCCCTATATATAGTGGAGGCAAAGGGGCAGCCCTACCTCTCTTTCTCCTCATATCTCGCGGTGCTTGGCGAAGCCCTGCTGGATCACCACGCTCCTCCACCACCACCACGCCGTTGTGCTGCTGCTGGACGGAGTCTTCCTCAACCTCTCCCTCTCTCCTTGCTGGATCAAGGCATGGGAGACGTCACCGGGCTGTACGTGTGTTGAACGCGGAGGTGCCGTCCGTTCGGCACTAGGATCTCCGGTGATTTGGATCACGACGAGTACGACTCCTTCAACCCCGTTCTCTTGAACGCTTCCGCTTAGAAATCTACAAGGGTATGTAGATGCACTCTTCTTCCCCTCGTTGCTGGTTTCTCCCTAGATAGATCTTGGTGACACGTAGGAAAATTTTGAATTTCTGCTACGTTCCCCAACACCCCCCCGGGCCCCCGTCCCGCCTAATCCTGGAGCGGTTGACCACGAGATCTATCCCTTTGACTTTCCATGGACGGGCTTTGAACAGTGGACCTCTCCACCCGGTTGTGTCGGGTCAGCTCAGAGGGACACCTGGGAGCAACATCCGGGCCAAACCGACAGCAACATCCCCTCCGTGTAGACTCGATGCGTCCGTTTTCCCCCTCCAGGTGCCGGCGGCGGCGCCGTCCGTTAGGGGGGCCACGCCTTGGAGATGCGTGCCGCCTCTTCGAACATGCCACAACACCACCCGTTGTGGTAGGTCATCTCATAGAAACACTTGGGAGCAACGTTCCCTCCGTATAGACCCGATGCGGCTCTTTCCGCCCTGTAGATGCTGGCGGCGGCGCCGTCCGTGAGGGGGGCACACCGCGGACGTCAGGGGGTCACACTCCGGAGACGGGTGCCGGGCGTTTGCAACCGCCACTAAACTTCTGTCGCATAGCTGTTTTTTATTTTAATAAAATATAAGGACCTATATTCAAAAGAACATGACGGCACAGTATTAATGTGCTCGAAAAAAATACAAACTATATATATATATATATATCTATATATAGATATATATATATATATATAGATATATATATATATATATAGATATATATATATATATATAGATATATATATATATATATAGATATATATATATATATATAGATATATATATATATATATAGATATATATATATATATATAGATATATATATATATATATAGATATATATATATATATATAGATATATATATATATATATAGATATATATATATATATATAGATATATATATATATATATAGATATATATATATATATATAGATATATATATATATATATAGATATATATATATATATATAGATATATATATATATATATAGATATATATATATATATATAGATATATATATATATATATAGATATATATATATATATATAGATATATATATATATATATAGATATATATATATATATATAGATATATATATATATATATAGATATATATATATATATATAGATATATATATATATATATAGATATATATATATATATATAGATATATATATATATATATAGATATATATATATATATATAGATATATATATATATTCATAATCCAAGGAAAAAATTACAAACTACATATATATTCATATAATACATAAAAAAGCATAAAAACATATGAAAAAACGCATGTCAAAAAATAGCTATGCCGACGGCATTGCCATCGGCATAGAAACGGCAGGGTTTTGGGAGGTGCCGTGCCGCGGATCGGTGACGTGGCACCTATGCCGACGGCTGCCGTCGGCATACCTACGCCGCGGATCGGTGACGTGGCATGCGGAGATATGCCGACGGCCGCCCGTCCCGACCGTCGGCATAGGGTTGACGGCGTTAGCCGCCAGTCACGGGCGGGGTCGCCGGGCCCACAGGTATGCCGACGGCTGGTTTATGCCGCCGGCTGCTGTCGGCATGTCTGAATCTACGGCAACGGCCGTTCTGTGCCGACGGCTGCCGTCGGCATTGCTCCGTGTAACCCGACGGCCAGGGTAGGCCGACGGCCAGGACTGGGCTGTCGGCATAGCTCATACTAGGCCGACGGCAGCCGTAGGCATAGGTTTGGCCGTCGGGGTAGGACCGTTTTCCGGTAGTGATAGAGCATGGCCAGCATCACTGAGCATATATTGGGGCCCTACCATAGTGCCACGCACCATTTGCATATTTTCACTACGACAAATGACATTTACTGATTTACAAGCCATACCCACGGCAGCGTTTTTGGCAGAAGTGGATATCTTAACATATATTTCTACATTTTATAATTATTTTCTTACCAAGAACTAAATAGAAAACTATAGGTTGTATCTTAGTTACATTTATGTCAAATGTCACCCTTTCTAAGTATATGGTGAAGAACAACCATGGACTGTTGACAACCAGAGGCCACCAAACAACTATCAACTATGCCGCCAGATCCCTGCCGCCGGGCCGACCATCAACCACCATGTCGTAGAATCGCAGCCCACCCCACCGCCGGAGACGAGGTGCCCCAATCCACCTTCCACCAGCTCCCCATGCGCTCGCAGCGCCGAGTCCTGCCCCCGGTGGCCCGGTGGTGGGAAGGACACGCTCGCCCCTCAAAGATGGCGGCGCCGCATCTTCTGATGTCCCCGCAACGGTGAACGCATCTGTGTGGTGCAGGGGTTCTTCAGCTTCAGATGCGGGCGCCTCCTTCCCGTCGCAGATAAAGGACGCGACGAGGAGTACGTCTCCTGTTTCTCCTCTCACGGGGCAGTGCATAGCGCAGCCATCGGCCCGACCATGGCCCGACTGCTAGACGGCTGCACCCACAGCACCTCCTTGCATTCTCCCAACGCGCCAGCCCTGTGTCTGCGCCATCCGCGAGTTTGTTTGGCGAGCGCAACTCTCGATGAGCAACAGCGAGGCAACACAACGGCCAGGTAACCCGTATTCTTTCTCTTGTGGTCGAACTCTCGATTTGACTCGCCTCGAACTCTAAATCTCCCTTCTGGCTCTCCTAGGTGTTGTTGCAGGGTAGTCAAGGATTGACGAGCCAAATAGAAGGGGCAGTTGAGAAATTGAAGGACCATGAGCAATGCTGAGACTTGCTGGTTCGCTAGGTATGGCTGTGAATCCAAATCTCGATTCCGTCACCAGAATCTTGGTGTTGTTTTGGCGTGCTATCAGATTTCTTTCCTCCTTATCTTTTGATGTAGAGATGTCTGAAGCAATTGATGTGTAAACTTAAAAAATTTGTTCACCAAATACACTGCAATGCTCACGAGAACAATTACTCAGTTTGGGTATTCCTCTGTGCGTGTGCTTTGTTGATCCTGATGTGTCAGTCAAGAGGGTGCAAGTATGAAGTATCTGCTCTTCTTTTGAATAAAATGATCCCTCTGATGGAACCTCTTTTCAGTTCCTAGACCATGCCTTCTTTGCAACTTGCTTGCTCTATCATGTAAAAAATCTGGAAATCAAGCTTCTTTCAAACCCCAACTCTATTCTTTGTGGCACACAATCTGAACTTCTCTATCCCTCTTTCAGGTTATTTTGGAGCTGTAGAGAAAGATCTGGTAACAAATGAGAATGAGATCAAGGCTGAGGTATTGTACATCCAAAGATTGGACTTGTTTTGTATTGCTTGAGCTGACCGATGAGGTCCTCTTTCAACTGCTCCATTTTATGTTCGATCATGCAATGTTCACAAGCAATGAGCTTGGTTCTGCATAGAAGTATCAAGGTGGCATGCAATCGTCAGTATAAGAGGTTGAGGTTTCATCTTTTAAATTACAACGATTACGCCTTGGTTTATTTTGCATAATGGGGAGGGGTTTTATACCGGTTGACCCTGATGCCGGGAAGCAAAGAAAAGGCTAGAAGGTTGGTTCCCAATCATAATTGCATACCTTGGTTTCCGTGTGAACACTCATGCTTCATGTTCCTGTGCACCTTAATATGGCCCTGTTAGTCAGTGGAACAGAGATCAACATGATGCATCTGTTTTTGGTAAATGATGATTATTGATGTTTTTTATATTAATAAAAAATTATGTGTGTTTGTTGATATTGCTATGCTGTGTCCATTCTGCTTTTTGGGCATATGCTTATCTGTAGGTATGTTGCTCCCTCCCTCATTTAATATATTTGTGGTTGTTTTCTTATTGTTTGTGAAAAACAGATTTATACTGTACATGCATATGATGTTTTGCCTTCTATTTCTGAATTTACAATTTATGATTCTAAAATATCCTATTGTTTTTTATTCTTCTGTATTCGCACACCAAGACTGGTCGCGCGGCCACCTCTGCACACTGCATACTGTCGGGCCTGGAAATCTACTCAATAGGTATAACTCTGAATTTTCCCCTTGCTAGAGAAAGTCGAGCTTTTATAGTTCAGAAGATATCCTTTCAGTTCATTTTACTGTAGTCTGGGGCCCTTTTTGTACCTGAACTGATTGACTAGCCCTATCTACAACCTTCAGACATGCAATTTCTCCATGAAGCTCTAAGTTTTCGTCTCTCACCACGATCCTTGAGTACTGTGGGGCAGCTTCTTCATCCAGCCTCATGTTTTCGTCTTCAGTAGGGTTCAGTGAAGTTCGTACTATATTTTTAGGCAGTGTATGGTTGTCGAACTTTCTCCTGTTTGCACTTACTTTCATTTAGGCACTTAGTTTTTAGCAAAAGTACCACCAAAGATGCATATTAGCACACTAACAGACCGCATTATGATCATATGTTCCTCTTGTTTTTTTCTTGATGCTATTTTATTCAGTAATAATTTTATTCAAATATAAGATGATAGGGACATAAACATATAGATGCTGATACAAGTTCGTATGCTTCAGACTACAAAGCGAATTGCTACATAAACAGCAGAGAGCATGGGGACGGCCTGCCCCACATCCCATGAGGTACCCACCGGCCTGCCCCAGCTCCCCCAAGCGAGGAGTTCCACTGGTTGATATGCATGTATAAATTTTAACAGGCTAGGGTCAACAGAAATTCCAAACTTAAGCTGCGGTCGGAGATCTACGATTCTTCTTCATCGAATGAAGAAACACCTTTTCTGTCATCCATGTCTACATACATGCATGCCTGCAAAAGGAAACATAATTTCTGCGTTGTGTTACTTTCAGGAGCATGCATTTTATCCCAGTTTTGTACTTCTGAAAATGTTTGATTTTAAATCAAGGGATGTAATTGCAAATGTTGAACTCCCAAGTAGAAAATAGACATATTGAACTTAATTTTAACTGATGCTTCTCTTCATTATTTTGACTTTCTTTTCCTTTCCTTCAAAAGTAGCTGCCCTATTCAGGGAGCAGGTTTTTTATCCATGAAAGTTATGTCCTTTCCCTGTTAATTGTACATCATTTCTTTCTTAAGAACAACACACAGATCATCTACACGGGCAACAGACGCACAAGGGCTAGCTGTCACATTGTACCACCTCATCGCCAAGGCCAACCCTGCCGGCAGGTCCACGCCGCAGCTCTAGGCGCACTCCACATAAAGAAAATCTGACTACAGTGTAATGATAGTATCTGGTCACCGTTGCATCAGTGTCCAAAATTATGCAAGACAATCAGTCTATAAATAAAATAGTTGCGAAATTTCTCCTACCTAGCGAGGCGTCCATAGTTGCCACAGAGACAAATCCAACCAAACGATCAACATCTCAGGTCCTTTGCGATTCAATATATCCAGTAGCCATTATCGATTTTATATCCAGTAGCCATTATCACAACCTATTGCAGATCACTTATGCACGTACCAACTAGGTGTACCATTTTTCTTGTATGAACTACTGTACTTTACAACTAATCAAGTCTAGGGACAACTCACCAAACATTAAAAAAGTCAAATAACTTACCAATCCACAGAGGCCGGCGTGCCGCCGCGCACTACCCGCTAGTATATATATACTCCCCCATCCATCCAACTCATATAGCCATAGTTCAACATCAGGAGAACAAGATGCTCCTGCTCCTGCTGCTTCCTGCCACACTCTACATTTCCCACCGCATCGTGCGGCGTACTCTGGCCAAGAAGAAGCCGAGCAGCCATGGCCTCATGAGCCACCCGCTGCTCGGCCACCTCCATGCGTTCCTCAAGAACCGCCACCGCTTCCTTGACTGGTCGACCGACCTCATCGTCGGCAGCCCGGAGCGGAGGATGGGCTTCTTGATCCCCGGTATGATCACCTGCATCATCACGGGCAACCCGGGCGACGTCGAGCACGTCCTGCGCACCAACTTCGCCAACTACCCCAAAGGCGACAGCACCATCCCCGTCATGGGCGACTTCCTTGGCCACGGCATCTTCAACTCCGACGGGGAGCAGTGGCTCTGGCAGCGCAAGAGCGCCAGCCGTGAGTTCACCACGCATTCGCTCCGTGGTTTCGTCATCGATTCCGTGTAGTCCGAGGGCAGAAACAGGCTGCTGCCGTTGCTGCGACGCGCGGGGGCCAGCAGCAGCCACAAGGTTCTCGACATGCAGGACGTGCTCGAGCGATTCGCGTTCGATACCGTCTGCATGATCTCCTTCGGCCACGACCCGTGCTCCCTCGCCGACGACGGCGTCTTGACAGACGGCAAGTCAGACTTCATGCGTGCCTTCATCGAGGCGCAAGAACTCACCGTTAAGCGGTGGCTGGAGGTCACCTGGAAGATCAAGAGGTGGCTCGATGTCGGCAAAGAGCGCCGCCTGAGGAAGGCCATCGCCAACGTACATGGGTTCGCCATGGACATCGTCCGCGCCCGCCGTCAAAGCTCGTCTGGGAATAACAACAGAGGCGACCTTCTGTCAAGGCTCGTGGCGAGCGGCGATCATAGCGACGAGGCGCTGCGGGACATCGTCCTCAGTTTCCTGCTCGCCGGCCGCGAGACGACATCCTCGGCGCTGACGTGGTTCTTCTGGCTCGTGTCGTCCCGACCGAACATTGTCGCACGCATCGCCGACGAGGTCCGCTCGGTTTGGTCCACAACGGGCACCCACCCAGGCGATCCATTCACGTTTGATGATCTCCGGAGCATGCAGTACTTGCACGCCGCGCTCACCGAGTCGATGAGGCTCTACCCACCGGTGGCGATTGACTCCTCCGAGACATGTGCGGCGGATGACACGCTCCCCGATGGCACGCACGTCGGCGCTGGCTGGTCCATCACATACAACGCGTACGCCATGGGGCGGCTCGCGACCATATGGGGTACGGACTGCATCGAGTTCAAGCCCGAGCGGTGGCTCGACAACGATGGGGCTTTCCGGCCGGTGAGCCCGTTCCTGTACACGGTGTTCCACGCCGGACCGAGGACTTGCCTTGGGAAGGATATGGCATACGTGCAGATGAAGTCCATTGTCGCCAGTGTTCTCGAAGAATTCGTGGTCGACGTCATGGCTGATAAGGCCGGCAGCGGCGTGCCAGAGCACGCGCTTTCCATAACCCTGAGGATGAAGGGTGGCTTGCCTGTCCAAATAAGGAGAAGGCTGGAAGCCTAGGACGACCAGCAAGCTGCTGGAATGCTGCTGAATGTTCACGGCACCCTATCACGTGGTAGTAATGCTTGCATGCGCTGAGGGCGCTGCGCTCCTTGTGTTGTGTACCTACCTTGTGAGTGACAGTGAATCGATAAAATATAATATACCTATCAATAAAGGATGTAATATTTATGGTCTCGTCAAGTCCAAGTCGCACGCGAATCCCGCACGCGGACGGAAGACTATTTCTTGTATATGTAGAGCGTGGACGGATGACGAGCCGCAGGTAGTGCAGGTTTGTCAGGCCATCCTCCGTCACCTTGTCGTGGCCGGCGAGCTCTCTCCGGACTTCCTCTTGTGCCTTCCGAAGCACCGTCGGGTTACGCATCAGCTCGGCCATGGCCCACTGCAACATTGTGGACGAGGTCTCGCTGCCAGCAACAAACAAGTCCTGCATAATAAGAAGCAAAGTAAGCTAATTGTACTAAACATTATGTCATCCCATATATGACGTGGAGGTTTTGGTCCTCGATCTTGTTAATTGTAAAGAGAGCTTACGATCATAACGGATTTGACGTTCAAGGCGGTGAGGGGATACTGCGAGTCCATGTCCTTCTGGAGCCTCAGGAGCACGTCAAGCAAGTCTTCTTCTTGGATGCCGGTGGCGGCAGCGGCTCTTTTCTCCTGGCGCTCCTGGATGATAGTGTCCATGAAACTGAGGATGGTGCCACGGCGACGTTCGATCTGGCTGGGCATGCGGCTGAGGCGCATCGCGGGCGAGAGGAAGGGAACATGTCCGGCAGGGTCATCCCGGGAATGGTCTTGAGCCCCTCGTTCAGCAGCCTCAGAAACGTGTTCCGATTCGCGTTCCGGCTGCAGATGATGGCGCGCACTGATGAGTCCGCGACGAACGTCGTTATCCGCTCGGACAGGTTCACCGCCGACGCCTCTGACGCGACGGAGCGGAGGAGGTGTCCGATCTCGTCCTCGCGGACGGGGCGGAAGGAGTGGACGCTACGGATACTGAGAAGCTCGACGGTGCAGATCTTACGGAGCTGGCACCACGCGTCGCCGTAGGGCGCGACGACGAGGCCCTCGGCGCCGTTGAAGACGCGGCGCACCAGGGGCCCCATGTGCCGTGTGGCGAACGTGACGTCGTGGGTCTTCATGATCACCCGCGCGGCGTACGGAGAGGAGGCGACCAGCACGGGTACCTCGCCGAACCAGAGCAGCATTAGCGGGCCGTGGCGCCGCGCGAGGTCCAGCAGGGCGTGGTGCGGGAGCTTGCCCGCGAGGTGGTGGAGGTGGCCGATCACCGGCAACGCCCAGGGCGAAGGGGCCAACCGACGGCCAGATCCGGACCTCCTGCAGGACACAGCCAAACAGAAGAGCGGGACTATGATTAGAAGAGAAAGGAGGAGCAGGTAGAACGGTAGCTCGGCCGCCGCCATGACAGTGTCGATAGGGGCTTGACTGGCATGCTCAACGTTCGGGTGTCTGGTGTGCTTTATAATTGATTGAGGTGGTCGTAATCATCAGATCTGCGCGTCCATTAGATGCACTCTCCCCAACCATCAGATCTGCGCGAAAACGCTCACTCTCGTCTCGTTGTTCGCTCCTTCCCCTCCGTGCGTCAATGCTTAGCATCACCGCGCCCAATTGCAGCTCGGTGCACCCTAGCCGGCGCTCGTAGCGCCTCACCGGCGACAAATACATTGCCGGTAGCGCCCGCCGCCATCAGTGATAGCAAATTCCATCGTTGGGCACAACAAAAAATGTTTCTTGTTGTAGCAATGTCGCCCAGGTCACCGCTGGCGCCCCGCGGTCACCGTATGTCCTTGCGGTTTTGCCGCACGCGGATGCAACTCTGCCACTGCCGGTTGCAGCTTCCTCCCGACGGGCCGTCACCGGTGCTGGTGGTGACCTCACGACTCTACTACTGCGGCGATGCATGATGGAACCGGTCACTAGGGGTGTTGCAACCATGCCAACCATGAGCTAAAACCGGTCACCAGGGGAGCTGCAACCGGTTAGAGCAGATGCTGGAAGCCGCGACGCTTTCGCTGACAATGCTGCAACCATGGGCACAAAAGCTGGAACCACCGCCACAAATTGTTGCAACGGCGAGACAGCGTTGTCCACACCGATTTGCTGGAACCAGCTGCATAAAAAGTAGTGACTAGGGAAACGGCGAAATACGGAAGTGCAATAGAAAAAAAATAGATTTTTCGTTCATGCTACAAACTAAGAGGACATTACGTAAGAGAAGAACAACATGCAGCTTCGTCCGTCAGTTATTATTCCGTATCATCGTTGTTTACCGGATCGCATCAGTTATGGCACGATCTGCTGGTACCCCATAATGATCGGAATGGGATGCTCTAGCGGATCTGCAAAGTCATATGGTACCTTGGGATTGAAATAGCCCGATATTGCGTCATCCGCCCCTAATAAAATTTAAAATAGTCAAACTACTGGCTTGAACTTTCTATATTGGGCTATTTCAATCCCTACGTAAAACCATATGACTTTGCAGATCTGCCAGAGCGTCTCAATCCCATCATTTACTATGCACGATCTTTTATATCTGCCGGAGCATCTCAATCCCATCATTTACAATGCACGATCATGTGCCAAAGCTGATGCTATGGTAGTGCCTATAATTTTCTAGTGTCCACGCATGGAGCATGGCCAAGTAAAGGATGCGAGTACGTGCAAGGGATGGAATTGGTCGCTGGCTTGCTGGAACAAGCTGAATACATATGGCGCATTCGGGGAGGAGGAAAGCTGAATACAGATGGCGCATTCAAGGAGGAGGACGGGACGGGAGGAGCCGGTATGATTTCATCGTGCCATTGAAGTACTTGTGGATTGGACATACTGATTTTGAAAAGTGGTGCACCAGTTCTGGAGTATATACGCTGAAGAATGACTTGCGTGAATATCTGTGGATCAGCTGCACATATTCTCTGTTTTTTTCTTTTCTTTTCAAATTCCCATACTGTTGTGTTGAAACCTTCTTTTTAGGGGAAAATGAGAGTTTTCATTCAACAAGAGAATCCCAGTCTTCTGAAAAACAAAAACGTTGAACTGGTTCTTCCATAGCTTGAGCTCTTCAATGGCACGCCACTCATCCCAAGAACTGGCCCTAAAAGTTATAGCGGCTGCCACGAAACGAAAAATGTTGTGGCAGGAACCCAACCGCCGCGGTGAAACTTCCCCGCCTCCGACCGTCGGCACCCCATGCCGATTCTGGCTCATTCTCACCGAGGCATGCCACCGCCACAACTCCGTTGGCAGCTCGCCTAGCCCCGCCGTTAATTCCCGCCGCTCAAGACTTCCGTCGAAAACATGGCCATCTGAAATGACCTGCGATTCACGGCAGCTTAATTAACATTCACTGCTACTGGACCACCAAAATGTATATCTCCGTACATTGTATATATATATATATACTGAATTACCAAAGGCAATGCGTCCCCTCGGTGTAGGGTGTGGGACCAGCTTGTCAGGTGGTCGCCACATGGATGTTTGCTATTCATTATCTTTGCCGAGAGCAGCTCTCGGCAAAGCGTCCCCTCAGCAAAGGGTGTGGGACCAGCTTGTTTGGTTGTCGCCACGTGACTGTTTGTTATTCGTTGGTTCTGTCAAGAGTAGCTTTCGGCAAAGATGGGCCACGTGGCAACCGTCGTCTCCGTCTGTCATTCATGAGTCAACTTTATTTTACTGAGAGGCCCAGTTTGGATCTCGGCAAACCCTTTGGTAGTGTCCAACAGATGGTTCTCGGCAAATTTCTATTTGCCCGAGAGGTGTACGTTGGGTGGTCTTTGCCGACAACAATTCTCGGCAAATGCTTTGCCGAGTGTTTTAGGCCCTTCGCCGAGTGTTTCTGGCACTCGGAATAGTGTTCGATTCCAGTAGTGACTAGGGATTTTTCTGCGGCAGCAGTTGTCAAGGCCTTGAATTGGAACTCTATCTTTTTCTCTGGTTGGAAGACTTTGGTAGAGAAGGATCTGATACGACACCTAGGACATCGAAACTTGCAACCTACTCATGCCGATTTCTTCAATCTTATTTCCAGTATCGCTTCTTACGGTACTGAGCACATTCCAAGGATCAAGAATCTTATGGCTCATACTCTTGGGTAAAATGCTTTCTCTAGTAGAACTCCATCTAGTTGCAATTTTTTTTAAATCAAAGACTCCAGATGCAACTCCAAAATGGCTTTTGAAGTCATCTTCTTTCCAAGAGGAAATTTGATCTCTGTACACTCCCTAGGTAGCTAGTAATAAAATGTGGAGCCCTATTTTGAAAGTTGTTGCTAAAGAGATGGATACATGCATCGGTCACAGGCACATCAGGAATCAAACGATGGATACATGCATCGATCACAGATCACACAGATGCACAAACAAACATTGCTACACATTACAGATCCGATCAGTGCTATCGCTGCCTACCTAGTGCACCTACGGGCTACGGTCACAAGTACTCCCTCTGTTTTCAAATATAAGTCTTTTTGGAGTTCTCAATACAAACTACATACATATGTATATAGACATATTTTAGAGTGTAGATACACCTACTTTGCTTCATATATAGTCCATATAGAAATCTTTCAAAAGACTTATATTTAGGAATAGTGGAAGTTACTGCCTTGCAAGCTTACCTGACTACTACTATTTTGGGTTTTTATCATTTATGCCACTGGTTATGTCTCACTACTCAGTTTTGCTACTAGGAATTTTAACTGCTAAAAAATGCCATGACTTTGTTAGGCGCATGCTCAAAAATTCCACTGGAGACTATTACTATCAGCTCAAATCCCGTTTTTCATGTTATAATGACAAAAATACTTATGGACCAACATGCCAACTCTCCCTTTATCTCACTACAATAAATTGTGAGTCCCACTTGATCCCAACATCGTTCTTATTTTTCTCTAAAATTATTTACTTGTTTACTCCTGACAAGTGAGGCCCACACTTATTATTGTGAGATAGAGTGAACTGACTTGTGGGTCTAGAGATATTTTTTGTCATGTAACATGGTCAACGGGTTTGATTAGACAATAACAATGTCTAACGGCATTTTCGAGCAGACATCTAATGAAACAATGGCATTTTTAAGCAGTTGTAATTTTTAATGACAAATTTGAGTAGTGTGAATAGTAAAACCCCCTACTATTTTATTCGGCCGATTATGCGCAGAAGCTAGCTAGTAGTACATAGCCAGCTAATTGGCCGCTGAGTCGCTCACATCCTGACATAGCTAGAGCCACTGAACTAAACAAACTACAAACATATATAGCTAGAGAAACCAACAAACAGACGGAGCGACTAAACTGAATTAAACAAACTAGAAGGCAGCGGGCAGGATAAATACTCACGTTGCATGCTCTACTTACAAGAGCTAGCTTGAGGTAGTGTGGCACACCCGTCTGCTTGCCACTCGCCGCAGTTGATAAACCTGTGTGGCATAAACTTCTTGGCATCGGCTTCACTGAGTTTGTAGAAGGCACACCACTCGACATGGTGGCTGACATTGGCGTCGATGCCATGGTTCCCGTACTCACCGTAGTAGATGTGGCCCTCATGGCCAGGCTTCACGCCGCCTTTGACGGGTTGCTCAGCACGTCAACGATCGAGTTAATGGAGCAGAACATGTAGATGATCCAGGTGTGCATGTGATTACGTATTACGTTACATAAATAATGATTATAATAACTATCGAATAAATATAACATGGTGAAGTGGGGAGGGGAGGGGGCAAATGCCCCCTGTCTACCCCATAATAGTGTTGATTTTTTTTGCGAGAGAAATTTCCAATCTATTCGTCGTGTTGATATTTTTTTTTGCGAGAGAAATTTCCAATCTATTCGTCAACCCATCAACCTGTCATGGCCAAAGGCCATAGGAGGTGGGGCAGATCCGCGGCAGCGCCGACGGGAGGAGGAAGGATACTTTTCTTAATAGCATAGATGTTATGTCCTACAAATCACATTTCTATTGTCTAGGTGTATCATTGCACAACAATTAAATGAGCATTACACTACATTGCATGCAAACAAAGTACCACTTAGTTCATGAAACATTTCTTTAGCCATTTATTTCATTTTGCATTATCATTTCAAGGTAGCTAGGTTCTCAACACTTTGCAAGAAAAAATATACTCCCTCCGATCGAAAAAATGTGTCGTGATAGTCCATTTCCCCCCAAAAAAACCCTCCATGTTTTTGTGCATCAACCCGCACTACACACTGTCGCGAGTCACAACTACAGCCCGCACTCTGCTTCCACTGCCGAACTCCCTCTCTTTGCTCCGCTCCCCCCTCTCTACTCCGGCAGCGAGCTCCCCTTGCCTTGCCACCGCGATCCTCTCGGCTAATCACGCTCATCCCCTCCACATTCCCTCGGCTCGCCACACATCCCTTGGACCAAAAGATTTGACCNCCTCATCGCCACGCTCCTCTCGGCTCATCACGCTCATCCCCTCCACATTCCCTTGGCTCGTCACACATCCCTTGGACCAAAAGATTTGACCTTTTGGTCCAAGCTGGCGATAGATTGTCGGGTCCGGTGTCGGCAATGCCGGACGCGCCGGATCTGGTGGCTGTCAGGCAGGATGACCCCCCCCCCCCCCATCCCTGACGCATTCTCAGGCAAGGAGGGAGGGCCAACACCAACACCGTTGAATCCGCTGGCGCCAACAGAAGGGGTTAAGGTATGGGTTGTGAAAACTTAGGTTAACGTCGTGCCTTTGCCTGACCGACGGCTTCGTGTTAATATACTGGGGCGCAACTCACCAGATCGCGTACATGGTTGAGATTACAACTTAAGGTACAAGGGATAAGAGATAGAGTTGTTACAGAGATAAACTACAATCCTAACAACCTAGACTATCTCAGCCGAACTACCCTTGGAGTCTATGCTACCATCCTGACACGATCGGGCCTTTTATACGTTGCTTAACATCCTCCCTTAATCACAACTTTGTCAAGTTGAGATTACGCTTGAATTCTTCAAAACTTCTTGTAGGTAGCGTTTTTGTGAAGCCATCTGCAACTTGATCTCTGGAATGCACAAAACGAATGTCTAACTGCTGATTTGCAACTCTTTCTCCGACAAAGTGGAAATCAATCTCAATATGCTTCTTCTTACATGAAACACTGGATTTGCAGATAGGTAGCTGGCACCAAGATTATCACACCATAAACATGGAGCTTTGGTACTCTTTATACCAAGTTCCTTCAACATAGATTGTACCCAAATAATTTCTGCTGTGGCATTTGCAAGTGCCTTGTACTCAGGTTCTGTACTTGACCTTGATAGCCACTCCTTAGATCAATCTTAGTGAAAATTTTTGCTCCNCAAGCTGGCGATAGATTGTCGGGTCCGGTGTCGGCAATGCCGGACGCGCCGGATCTGGTGGCTGTCAGGCAGGATGACCCCCCCCCCCCCATCCCTGACGCATTCTCAGGCAAGGAGGGAGGGCCAACACCAACACCGTTGAATCCGCTGGCGCCAACAGAAGGGGTTAAGGTATGGGTTGTGAAAACTTAGGTTAACGTCGTGCCTTTGCCTGACCGACGGCTTCGTGTTAATATACTGGGGCGCAACTCACCAGATCGCGTACATGGTTGAGATTACAACTTAAGGTACAAGGGATAAGAGATAGAGTTGTTACAGAGATAAACTACAATCCTAACAACCTAGACTATCTCAGCCGAACTACCCTTGGAGTCTATGCTACCATCCTGACACGATCGGGCCTTTTATACGTTGCTTAACATCCTCCCTTAATCACAACTTTGTCAAGTTGAGATTACGCTTGAATTCTTCAAAACTTCTTGTAGGTAGCGTTTTTGTGAAGCCATCTGCAACTTGATCTCTGGAATGCACAAAACGAATGTCTAACTGCTGATTTGCAACTCTTTCTCCGACAAAGTGGAAATCAATCTCAATATGCTTCTTCTTACATGAAACACTGGATTTGCAGATAGGTAGGTGGCACCAAGATTATCACACCATAAACATGGAGCTTTGGTACTCGTTATACCAAGTTCCTTCAACATAGATTGTACCCAAATAATTTCTGCTGTGGCATTTGCAAGTGCCTTGTACTCAGGTTCTGTACTTGACCTTGATACAGTAGCCTGTTTCTTGTCACACCATGATATTAGATTTGGTCCAAAAAAACCGCAAACCCTCAAGTAGAGCGTCTGTCATCTATGCATCCTGCCCAATCAGAATCTGAGAAAGCACTGACTAGAGTAGATGAAGATTTGCTGAAAGTAAGACCAAGATTCATAGTATTTTTCACATATCTTACTATAAGTTTAGCAGCAGTCCAGTGAACTATAGTGGGTGCATGAAGAAATTGACATACTTTGTTAACAACAAATGAAATGTCAGGTCTTGTCAGAGTCAAGTACTGAAGTGCCCCTACCAGACTTCTGTAGTTTGTACTGTCCTCTTGATTCAAGGGTTCTCCTCCTATAAGTGAGAGTTTCTCTGAACTAGACAAGGGTGTTGGTGAAGGTTTGCATCCTTGAAGACCAACTCTTCTTACCAGATCAGTAGCATATTTTTCCTGAGAGAGATGAAGGCCATCTTCATGTTTCTTTACCTCAATCCCTAGGAAGAAATGCAAGTCTCCTAAATCCTTCAGAGCAAACTCAACACTTAGATCCTTCAAGAGGCCTGTTATTGCTTCATCAGAGGAACTTGTGACAATTATATCATCAACATAGATAAGAACAAATATGGAGGTATTTGATCTACTGCAAATAAACAGTGATGTATCATACTTTGAAGGGATAAATCCAACTGCTTGAAGTTTCTGACTTAGACGTGAGTACCACGCCCTGGGAGCTTGCTTCAAGCCATATAAAGCTTTATCAAGTTTGCACACATGTAGTGGTGAGTTTTTGTTCACAAACCCAGGAGGTTGCTTCATATATACTTCCTCTTCCAGAATGCCATGAAGGAACACATTCTGCACATCTAATTGTCTGAGACTCCATCCACTGGAAACAGCAACAGACAAAACATGGCGAATGGTGGCAGCTTTAACAACATGACTAAATGTGTCCTCATAGTCTATGCAGTACCGTTGTTTGAAGCCCTTTGCAACAAGTCTTGCTTTGTAACGATCTATAGATCCGTCAGACTTTCTTTTGATGCGAAACACCCATTTGCAATCAATGAGATTTTTACCTCGTCGTGGAGGCACTAGATGCCACGTTTTATTTTTCTTCAATGCCGAATATTCTTCTTCCATTGCCTTCCTCCAACGTGGATCATTCAGTGCCTCTTCAACCGAACTAGGTTCACCTGTGGAGGAACAAGCCAAGCCAAATTTTGTTTTATAATTAACGTGTTGAATTACCCCTTTTTGGAGATGAGTGCGTGGTTGCACAGGAGAGATTACACCAACCCGTGGCGCAGGAGATCCCGCATCTGATCCCGAGGAGGATGCGCCTGGTGCTGTTCCAGCGGCTGCTCCCGCACCGGGATCGTCTGCGGCTTCAGCGCATGAGGAGCCAGCCGCGTGCGGCATAGAAGATCCCATGTGTGCTGCTGCCGCATCATTATGCAATGATTGCAGAGAATCAGCACCGGATCCCACGCCCGCAGGGCCCGTCAAATCTGCGTAGGTGGGCGCGCCCGCTGTCGGCTGGCGACGCGCATAGCAGCGGGGCCCGTCTGCTGGCCAGCGCCTCCAAGGGGAACACGTGGTCGTCTCGGATTGGTGCGGCTCGGTGGCATCAGGTGGACGAGTCGCTGCAGCCCGCGTGGCGCCTGGAGAGACGACGCCGCTACTCCTGGTGCGTGACGCGGTTTCTGATGCGCTGGCGCCATGCAGTGGCGCAGATCCTGAGGCGGATGGCCTGGGCAGGTGCTGCAGCAGCGATCCCGAGGCGGATTTGCTGCCTCCCAAATCTGGACACATCAAATATTGCCCATTTGAGCTGATTTCTTGATCATTTCATCTGATTTCTTCACCATATTTGCTCATGCTTCCTTCGGCTGCATCAACACAGAGCTCATGCACATGGTTATGAGGATTAGTCAATGATGGATCAACACAATTATTATTCCCCCTTTGATCAAAACCGGTGAGATGAGAAGGCAAAAGCAGAATTTCTTGACGGAGTAAGGCACCGACGTTGGGGTGGAGATCAGCAAAGGGAAACTTTGTTTCATCAAAGACTACATCACGTGAAATGTAGACACGGCCAGTAGAGACATCTAGGCATTTGACACCTTTGTGCATGGCACTGTAGCCAATGAAAACACACTGCTTAGATAGGAACATTAGTTTGCGTTTGTTATATGGTCTAAGGTTAGGCCAACAAGCGCAGCCAAACACACGAAGGGAAGTGTAGTCTGGTTTGGTATGGAGAAGTTTTTTTGTAGGTGTTTCATTGTTGATGACACAGCTTGGAAGCATATTGATGATGTGGACGGCAGTGAGGAACACCTCATCCCAAAACTTTAGTGGCATGGAGGCGCCAGCAAGGAGTGCTAAGCCAACTTCTACAATGTGACGGTGTTTGCGTTCTGCCGACCCATTTTGCTGATGAGCGTGTGGGCAAGACACATGATGAGAGATACCAAGTTCTTGAAAGAACGAGTTGAGCTTTTCATACTCACCCCCCAATCAGATTGGAGGGCAAGTATTTTGTTGTCAAACTTACGTTCAATGAGTGCTTGAAAGTTACGAAAAACTTGGAATACGTCTGAGATAAATCCACGAATATTTGCAATAATCATCTATGAAGCTCACATAATATGTGTGTCTACCGACAGAGGATGGGGCAGGCCCCCACACATCAGAAAAAATAAGTTGCAATGGTTTGGTCGAAACACTAGTGGAAATTGGATATGGTAACTGATGGCCTTTTGCTCTTTGGCACGAATCACAAATAGTTTCAACATCACGCTCTCCAACAAATGGGAGTTTATTTTTCCTAAGCACTCGTTCAACTAAAGAAAAAGCTGCATGTCCTAAACGATCATGCCACCGTGTAGAGGATAGCTTGGTGGCACTAAAGGCTTGTTTATTGAATCTTCTTTGAAGCTCCGGAATCAAAGGGTAGAGCCCGCGAACGCATCTACCTCGATACAGTACCTTCCTTGTTACCTGATCCTTGATCAAAAAGAAGAAAGGGTGAAACTCGAGGAAGACGTGATTATCAATAGCAATGCGGTGAACGGAGAGAAGATTTTTAGATGCACAAGGGACATGCAAAAATTTTCGAAGATGAATTGGACGATGAGGGGTTTTAATAATTGAGTGACCAACATGACGGATCTTCATACCTTCCCCACTCGCGGTGTGGATGTGATCTTGGCCGCGGTACTTCTCCCGCATGGTCACCTTCTCGAGTTCGCCGGTGATGTGGTTCGTGGCTCCACTGTCCATGTACCAGTTGGTGTCCACGCCATACGATCCATCGGCCACAGCAACTACCTTCTCGTCCTGAGAGGAGTCATCATCATCATGAAACCTGTACCAGCAATCCTTGGCCGAGTGACCAGGTTTACCACAGGTTTGACACCGGACGGCATCGGGGCGCGTTATGTTGGAGTTGTTGCGGCGACCCTGGTTGTTGTTGGAGGAGGGCCGGCCGCCGCTGCCGTTGTTGCCACGGGAGTTGCTGCTGCTGTTGTTGGGGCCGCTGTTGTGCCTGCCCCTGCCGCGCCCTCGATGACGTGAGCCGCCACCACAGCCGCGCATGGCGCGCGCATGGCCGCGTTCGCGGAGGACTTGAAGCCGCCGCCGGAGTGGCCCCCTTGGTAGAGGGCAACCCGCTGATCAAAGTTGCTGATCATAGCAAATAGATCATCGAGCGTGACAGGCGTGGTGCGGGCATCGAGCACGGAGACGAGAGGCTGGTACTCCATGTCAAGGGCGGCGATGATGTAGGAGACGAGTTCATCGTCTCCGAGCGGCTTGCCAGCCGCCGCGAGCTCATCTGAGAGTGAGCGCATGTGCCTGAAGAAGCTTGCCATGGGCTGCGTCCCTTCTGCGCATTGGCGAGGGCGACATGGATGTTGTTGACGCGTGACAGGGACTGGGACGAAAACATGTTCGCCAGTGCTTTCCAGAGATCTTGCGCATGATCGATCGTGGTGACCTGCACAAGTACCTCCTTGGAGAGATTATTCAGAAGGTAGCCAAGTACCTGCTGCTCTTCGCGGATCCAGATCGGATGAAGGGGGTTCAGGGAAGTCTCCTCCTTCCCTTCCTTGTCCTTGGTGACGACGAGTCGGGCCGGCTCTGGCATGGAGCCATCGACATACCCGTAGAAGCCAGCACCACGAAGCTGCGGCGTGACTTGAGTCTGCCAGAGGATGTAGTCGGTGCGTGTCAGCTTCTCGGTGACCTGACCAGAGAGGTTGGCTGGTGCGGCGCTGGAGGAGGCGGCCATGGTGGAGGCGGAGGTGGTGGATGGGGATAGTAGATGCGATGTGGAAGAGTTAGGCTGATACCATGTGAAAACTTAGGTTGACATCGTGCCTTTGCCTGACCGACGGCTTCGTGTTAATATACTGGGGCGCAACTCACCAGATCGCGTACATGGTTGAGATTCCAACTTGAGGTACAAGGGATAAGAGATAGAGTTGTTACAGAGATAAACTACAATGCTAACAACCTAGACTATCTCAGCCGAACTACCCTTGGAGTCTACGCTACCATCCTGACACGATCGGGCCTGTTATACGTTGCTTAACATGGGCCTCTGATCTTGTACGGTCTCAGCTCCTGGATTTTGGTACGGGTCTCCTTCTCGTCATCTTTGAGCAGTTTCTTTGTCCATCATCGTTCAGGGTGACGAGATGAGCACTGGTTGTGAGAGCTGTGCTTTTTGGAGGGATTCAAGAACACATGGGTGAGGAGAAGAAGCAATTCTCTGCTATAGCTAAGGATGATTTCATGAACAACATCGAGAGTTAGTCCTATTAATTCTTTTGCAGATTTATTTCAACCATTGTTGCTTCTAGATTGTGAGAGCTGTGCTTAGTTTCTCCACGCTTGAATTGAAGTGTTCACGCTGCCCGGCAGATTAGACTACATGCCATGCTTGAGTTGGATAGTCAGTGCCACATGGTGTTTATTTGGAGAGGAAGGCTAGTTGGCAATATTTGATAAGGATGTGATTAAGATGGATGAAGAACCAAATCTAGCTCATTAAGATGTATGCGATTAAGATAGCTACAATACCTAATTAAATAGCCAACCAAGTCCGTGAACTGGACTGCGTGAAAGATCCCATCACTCATTTTAAGGCTGGTTGTAATGGGGAGTATCACATACTAGTATCATATGCATGATACTAGTATATGATACTATGTCCGTAATGCATAGTATCATATGTTTCTATCATAGAGGACTATATTTATTGTCATGCATTACACAAAGTAGCACATCATTTAATATGATACAGTATCATTATATGATACTCAAGCCTCTCTTTTTTCATTTAATTCTATGCCACCTCATCAAAATGGCTTAGTTGGCATGTATGATACTACCTATGATACTCCCATCACGGGCAGCCTAACAGATGCTCTATGATTAAAGAAGTTTAGAGAAAAGAGTTTGTTTGTTTCTTTTTGTGACGCTTCGAGACCGACGCTCCAGAAGACTTCCAGCTATTCCGAGTTTCGCCGTGTGATCTATTTTTGCTTGTTGCATTTCATCATCGCATCATTCGCATTGCATCGGGCACTCCGTGTCGTCATTCTTTTCAAAACATGCATCCGTTAGTAGTCACCACTTCTCTCTGTTGTTTTCGTTGACCGTTCTGAAACTAACCGCACTTGCACACGATCACCTAACATCTCTCAACAGCCCACATTTCCCTCCTCGGAACTTGTCCGAAACTTCCCCGAACCTGAACCGGGCACCAGTGACCGATGTGTCTGGATCATCTTCAAATATCCCTAAAACGTCTTCGGTTTCTTCAATGGACTCCCATAGCATTTTATATTGACCATCTGATTTTAATCAGATGATCCAGACTCCCTTCTTTTCCCTTTATATAAACCAACCCCATACCTAGTCTAGCTAGCCTAACCCTAAAACCTAGGAGGTTTGTCCCTCCTCCGTCGCCGCTACCCCGTCTCATCACCCACATCGGGATCCATCCCGCATCCACCGAGATCCATCTCCACCAACCGGACTCCACCCGAGGCCTCCCCCTTGATCCACCCAAGCCCATCGATCCAACCCTCCTCGCTCTCCTCGTTGACCAGGGAGACGAGCTCCTCCCGAGACCGGCCCCTGCTCGACCCTACCGTCCGTTGCGCTGCCGATCGACAACTAGCTCCTCGGAGCAGAGCTCCTCCTGCTGACGCCCTCCGCCACCCAGGCGAGCCCCCGTCGCGCCCTCTCCTTCCTCCATTTTCCTCCTCTCTGTATATCTCATCTCGCTCTCTCCCTCGCCTCAACTCTCTACCTCTCTGTGTCCAGGGACCAACACGAATGAGTTAGCCGCCATGGACGCCGACGCCTAGAGCTCCAAGTCCATCGTGTTCGCCCTGGATACGACCGGAGCTCGCCTTCCGGCCCCGGATCCGCGCATCCTTGCCGTTTCCCGCGCCTCTGCTTGCGTTGTTGCGTCGCCAGAGGTCGCCTCGCGCGCCAAGTTCGCCTTCGCCGCTCCCCTGCATCGCCGCTGCTGCCTCGAACCTCTCCTGCCGCGCCTCCGTTGACCCTGCATCGTGATGAGACCAAGCTATCAAGTAAAGAAGTTTTTGAAGAGTATAATGAAGATAATCTTGAGGGCGAGAGTTCCATCGAAGCTACAATGGAGGCGCCAAGGACTGGGGGGCAGCAACAAAATCCAATGATCGACGAAAGCAAACCAAAAGAAAACAAAGGCCGAAATAAGCGCAAGTGTAAGAGATCAAAAATCACCCTCGCTGAACTATTGGATAAATATCAAAAGAAGAGTGAATAGAAGAATACTTATCGGCCAAATCATGCAAAGAAACCAAGATCACCCCCAAGGCGCAAATATGAGGATTGGTATTGGCAAAGTGAGAATTTTAATGCAACATATTCATATCCTTATTTTGGGCCGCCAATGCCAATGCCGTGGATGCCTCCCTATACTCATATAGATCCATATCCATCATGGGACAGGTATTATACAAGGGCACATTCTCCATCTTATTTTAGACCATCTCACCAATATTATGCAGCTTCGAGAAGATCAACATTTGAACAATCACATTTTAAAGACTGTTTCAATCATGAGGAATCGGTCCAGAACTCATGGACGAAGAAAGAGGTGGTCAAGCAAGTCTACCGCGTGAAAAGAGATGGTCGTAAGTGTGCTACTTCAGATTTGATCTTAAATAATAAAGAGCCAATTAAAGTGTTGACATTGGCTACAAAAGGCAAAGAAGTGAAGCAATCAATTGATAAAAATCAGAGTGCCAAATCTGAAGAAAAGAAGTTGAAGGTGCACAAGGCCCAAAAAGAGTTGCCATTGGTTGAAACAAAACCACAGTCGACTGCTCACTTGGCTTATCATATTGGCAAAAGAAAGAGCTACAAAAGCTTAGTGCACAAGAGCTAAGAATCAAGAACATGGCATGGGTTCCCAAGATGAACAGTCAAAATAAAAATGATGCATGGCCTTCTATTGCACCAAGTGTTACAAAAGTGAAGAAAGGGAAGGATGGAAGCGGAAAACAATTAAGCCGAAGGTGTACATCATCCCATAAAAATCTTTGGTTAGCACATCATCCATATTCGTCAAACAAGCCATTAATGTCGTTGCCATGGAATTCATCCCCAGGTATGATTGGTTACCTTCCGTCGGTCTATTTTGATCCATGGATGCAATATAATTTTTTATGTCATGAAAGGGTATTACCAAATCGTTATACATATGGTCAACTACAAGTTTGTTGCTGATCCAGAGGGCCGAAATACTTGATTTGTTATTTCACTTGTTTATTTTTGGCTATACGTGCTTTGGTGGATGAGGTTTACGTGGAACTTATGTTAAAGGCCGATACTTAACTATCGCCCTAAGAAATTATTTAATCGTGGCCGGTGTGGAATTCTAACATCGTCCTTAGTTTGATTGAAGAGGGAGACAACTACTATGGAGATTATGTTTTGATAGTTGAATTCATAACAATGGCCGCGGTGTTGGTGTTATTTATATACCTCTATGTAGTCTTGTTCTGTGAAGCCTCGTGTGCCTCTTAAAATATATATGCACAAAATGATCAAAGCCGAATATGCATTGTTATTCGGATTGGATCTTTTACTTGCTATAGGTACTATACATATTGAGGCTTTTGGTGATTCGTTATGAGTAGTGCAACAAATATCCAAGGGTTATCAATGTTTTGACGAATCACTTATAGTTTATCTTGGAGTATGTCTAGATGCAAAATTTACCTTGAGTTGTTTTAAAATTGTTCATATATCTAGACATGACAATTGGAGAGAGTTGGCATAGCAAACATCCGGCTACCGTGACCGTCATGGTGCACATCTATCAATAGCCGATGCTTATTCTTGCCAACATAGGTAAGGCCGAATTGGAGCTCACCACCTCGGCCACTAATGAAACTTTTATACAGGCGAAGTAAGGATTGGAGGAAGTTCATTCTTGATTATCTGCAAAATCCTAGCGAAAGGGTGAACAATATAGTTCGGAGGATGGTTTTGATCTATGGAACCTTATCACCGGATTGTTACTGAAGTTGAGAAGTTTTCACCCAAGTTTGCATCAAGAAGTTCACACAAGACATGACCGATATATACTTATCGTCCTGAGAACATATAAATGGCCGATGGAGTGTTGACATCGTCCTTAGAACAAACTTGGTACAAGTTATTTTTCGGCACGCTAGCTTTGCCGAAAAACAGGGGGGCATGTGTTGACGCTCAAAAGTGGCACGTTTATAAAGAGTGGCTTGAAGCTATGTCAAAATTAATTCAAACTTACAATTGAAAGTCACCATGAGATGGCTCTCTTCGATAAGATCGAGATAAATATGAAGAGGGTCTAAAATGGAGCTCGGATGTAAAAGTTATGACAAGTTCAGAGATGCTCATGTCGACACCAGATTAAAGAATGGCTGGAAACCCAATTAAGATGGTTTCATATGGAGAAAGTTTCAACATGAAAGTTGTGCGTCTCGTCGAAACAATCGATTTTGATATAAAGATCGTCCCAATCCGAAGTTGTATGCAAAAGTTAGAGCCTGCACAGCGCGACCCTCCAGTGAGCAAAATATGACACCCTGAACCAGACACATATGTGGGTATGTCTGATGAGCTGCGTGAATAATTAGCTGTTTTGCGCGAGCGATTTGACCCTCGAGGTGACCTCTGATGGAAAAATGTTCAACATGAAAGTTGTTCGTCTCGTTGAAACGGTAAAGATTTCTTTTGAACTCGTTTCCTTCCGTGGTCATTTACCACCAGAAGAAACACCCAGAAGGTGCAGCCAGTTTTAGACCGAACAGTTTTGGAAAGTTCGGATAAAACCAATCCGAATTTGACTAGGGTTTTGGACGTGAATCCAAACGTTTTCCTTGCACGGGAAGTCCAGCCGCCTTTTATATACCTAAGGGCTGACGGCCGATTGAACAACAACAATCGAACAAATCAATCTACTACTTTTTCGTGTTCATCTACTTTTTGTCTCTCCCTTGTATCTTTCTTCTCGTTCTTCGCTAGTTCCTCATGCTGGAGGGATGCGGAGCCACAAGGCTCTAGGGGCAAGCGAATCGACCTGGAGCAGCCCATAGCCGCCGCGAGCCCTGACGGGGTCCCTCTCGGGCAAGCGGGGCTTCGGGTCTACAAAAGCGCCCGCCGACTGTCTTGCGTATCGCGCTGTCGGTCGGGTCTCCTTCGACATGAGTTACGGTGCATCACCCCCAGTGTCGAGGGTACATGGTGACGTGTTCGTGTGTCAACAGATCATCATGCTATTCCACATAGCCACATCCACCATGCTATTCAACAAAAACGAGGCAAGAACAAATTTCAGACAAGACCAACAAATGAGCAGAAGAAAAAGGACACAAGCACCCAAATTGGGGCTCACCATTCATCTACTCACGCGTAGTACCTCCTGTCGGGATTTTGACGGCTCCACGAGATCCATCTTGGCGCCTTCCACGGCTGTCTGCAGTGGCACAACTTTGATGGCTTGTACGCCATTGGGTTCTCCCTGTATGCGACCGGAGACCTCGAATCCGTGTCCCTGCTTCCACTGGCGCGACGAAAGCTGGGGGCGGAAGAAGCCTCAGAAGTCCACGACATCGCGCCGCCGCCGCCATGCTCTGCGCCCCGTCGCCCCTGCCGCCGCTAACCCTAGCTTCTCCCTGCCCAAATTCCCCAATCGTTCAAACAAACACGAGCTCACCAGTTAAGTCAAGGGTAAACCACAAACTGGCCCACAAGTCAGGTCAATCCCCATTGACTACTGCTACGTCAGCGTTTTTTGCACAAAAACGCTCCCAGGGTTCGTTTTAGACGAGGATTAATGAGTTGAGACTGCCAATTTTGGGGATTGTGAGTTGGGGGTTCGATTTAGCTAGCGTCTACGAGTTTAAGGTTTATTTTGGACTTTTCCCGTCCACGAACAAAGAAGCCCACCGCAACAGAGCTTCAACATTCAACAACACTTGCATTGTGAGTTGGGGCTGCCGGCCTACATCCACCAACACAACCGTAGATGCTCAAAAAAAAAGAAAAAAAAAGAAATAACCAACACAACAGTGTGAATCTGAAGATCCAATTGTATAATACTCCCTCCGTCCCAAAATGTAAGACGCTTTTTGACACTATCATAGTATTAAAAAACGTCTTACATTTCGGGACGGGGAGTAGGTGATTGATATGTGTTTTGTGAGGGTGGATAACTTTTTTTTTTTGAGAAATCTGGGGGTGCGTATCAACACTTGTGGCATCAACACATAAACATTTTGTTTTCAGAAAAGGAACACATAAACATTTTCTATGCTAAGAAAAAACATAAAGGTTTTCAATCGATATTCCTACTAGAAAATGGTAAGAAAAAACATAAAGGTGTTCAATCAAGTCGGATTTTTCATTTGTCCTCGAAAAAAAAGCGAAAGAGGCAACCTCGACATCGACGACATGGCGGCGGCGGATCTTGGCTATCATTGAGCTTCCTTATCCGGGAGGAGGTCGTCGATGAGCCACCGGCGGCGGACCTGGGCGAGAGCGGGAAGAGGTGGTCGAGTCGGGGCGGCAGCGGAATGGGTCGGAGGTTGTCAGGACCCTGCTTCTCTGCACGGCTTAACTGAAGAACGCAACTGCAACTCTGAAGAAATCGACAACGAGGCCGAATCGTTATCTGCCTGAGAAATGGACGGCGCAGATGAAACGTTTAGGCGATCAACGGCTAACTGCTTCCCTATTCACAGTCACGCCGTTGCCGCCACCTACTGGAAGAGCTACAGTAACGGAACGGCTAGCGAGGGCGACACCCCCGGCTCTGCCAGCTATTAAACCCCCTCTCCAAGCCTCCAGACGCATCTTTTCCCCATTCTACAAGATTGTAATATCTAGCGTAGCTCTAGAACCCTAGTTATCTTTGTAGAATCAGGATTTGATCCTCGAACCAAATTGTACTCGCTATTATCTCTGTAATATCAAGTCGGGGCTAGTTCGAGTGAATTTTGCATTCAATTACATCTTTGGTCCTGTCAATTGGTATCATGAGCCAGTGAATCCTCGAAGGAGAACTGGATCTGGCCACGAATTGGGGTTGGGATCTCTCGTAAAATCCCCCAATTTCAGTGTCGGGTCCCGGCGGCGGTGCAGTCCGTCTGATCGGAGGCGGCCTGGAGCAGGCATAGTTCGGCGGCAAATCGGGGAGAAACTAGGTTGCGGCCGGAACAATTCCGCCGTGGTAAAATTCCTTAGCATATCCCTGGTTCGTGCAGCATCGGAAGGGAGATCGACGAGGAGCTTGGCGCCGGAAGGAAGAGGTCGCCAGCGAGGGTTTCAGACTTGTTCCGCTGTAAAATTCCGGAGCTGTGCGGATCAACATGCCCACCCGAAACAAACACATGGACGAAATCTCGGAAGAGATCGAAGCTCTACATAGTGAACTGACGGCGCTGGGTCTGAAGCAAGACAAGATGCAAGATCAGATCGACCAGGTGAATACACGTCTCCAGACAGTTGAATCCCTGGAAAAACAGTTGGGAAAGGTGGAGCTCTTGGTCGAGAACAATTCCAAGGTTCAGCAAGACATCTTCGCGATCCTGCGCGAAATGAGAGCAGAGAACCCCAACCCTCCCTCCCCTATTCCGCAAGCGTCTGCTCCATTGTTGGGACAATTACAAAACCAGCAGGATTCAGGTGCAAACGCAACTCAATCACAGGGAGAAACGTTGGTCACACCAACCAGACAGCAAACGCAGCTTCAGAACATCTTGACAAGCAAAAGCACAAGTCAACAGACACAATATCAAACTGACAGAGCAGTGCAGTTTATGAAGAGCATCTCAAAAGGCCCAAAAATCGATTTCCCAACATTCAATGGTGATAATCCATTAGGATGGATCAGACAGGTCAATAAGTACTTTCAGCTTGCTCAAATTCCAGAGGATTGTAAAGTGGATTTGGCCTTGACTTTTATCATTGGGAGAGCTGATAACTGGGTGAGGAGTGCTAGAATGGAACAAAACAAGTTGCCATGGCCAGATTTCTGCAGAGCTCTCTGTGACAGATTTGCTGACTCTAGTATCTATGAGGTATTAGAGAAATTACATAATCTGAAACAGAACACTCTCTCTGTAGCTGCCTATACTGATAAGTTTGAGGAAATCATGGCAGTAGTTAGAGATGAACATCCATACCTGCATGAAAACTACTACATAGTGAGTTTTGTCAATGGATTAAAACCAAGTACCAGGTGCAACTTAAGACCACAGAGACCTACTACTCTGAACCAAGCATATTGGTTAGCAAGGGATTATGAGAGTGGGCTGCAAGCAAAGTACCAGTCTTATATGAACCACCAAGACAAGCAGTTGCAGTTCCATGCTGGACACCAGAAAACTGCTGTACCTCCTACAACTAATGTGCAACTTCCTCCAGCAGCACCAGCAGTCAAGAAACCTGGTATATGTTGGAGATGCAATGGGCCATGGGTTCCTGGACACAAATGCAAACAAGCACAATCTATGCATGCTATTACTGGTGACAGTAGTACTGAAGAAATGTCACCTGAAGAAGAAGCACAACTTGCAGTTTTAACTGCAGAAGGCCATTTTACAGAAGATCCCTCTGGTTGTATGCACATATCTGCTCAAGCAGTTTCTGGCAACACATCTGAATCAACCTTGGCAGTACACATTACAGTAGGAGGAAGGAAAGGAGTGGCCCTAGTTGACACTGGGAGCACTAGTACTTTCATTGACTTGAAGTTTGCACTTAAATCTGCTTGTCAACTCATCAATAACCCTACTCAGAAAGTGAAAGTAGCTGGTGGTGGATCTTTAACCACAGGAGCACATGCACCTGAAACAATTTTCAAGATTGGCAATGAAACATTCAGTAATGATTTGGTAGTTCTGGATCTTCAGGGATATGATGTGGTAATAGGATGTGACATGCTCAAGAAACACAACCCAATCTCCTTGGACTTTGATGCTAGAACAGTCACCATAACAAAAGACAAAGTCAGGCAAGTCACATTTTCAGATTGCACACTGTGAGATACTCCCAAATTAATTTCAGCAGAGAAATTAGACAAAATGTGTGCTGAAGGAGCAGTGGGATTTGCTATGAGCCTGAACTTCATGACTACTATTCAACATAATGTGGAACTCTCTCCTCCTCCCACAAAAGAGATACAAGCAGTATTGGAACAGTATGATGCACTATTTCAGGAACCCAATGCTCTTCCCCCACCTAGGGATTGTGACCACTCCATTCCACTCAAGGAGAATTCAACACCCCCCAATGTCAGACCTTATAGAGTCCCTCATTTGCAGAAAAATGAAATGGAACAACAGATAAAACTCCTGCTGTCTAGACACATAATCCAACATAGCATGAGTCCATATGCATCCGTGCTATTTTGGTCAGGAAAAAGGGTGGAACTTGGAGGTTGTGCATAGATTACAGAAAACTAAATGCACAAACAATCAAGAACAAATTCCCTATACCTGTCATAGAGGATTTACTGGATGAACTACATGGAGCAGCATTTTTCAGTAAATTGGATCTAAAGTCAGGTTACCATCAGATCAGAATGAAACCAGAGGATGTCTGCAAAACAACATTCAGAACTTACTTAGGCCATTATGAGTTTCTAGTTATGCCCTTTGGGCTCACTAATGCACCAGCCACTTTTCAAGCCCTCATGAACAAACTATTTGCTCCATACCTGAGGAAATTTGTCCTGGTGTTCTTTGATGACATCCTGATATTCAGCAGAAACCATGAAGAACATCAAGAACACCTCAAATTGGTCCTGGAAATTTTAAAGGCCAATAACCTTTTCTTGAACAAGTCCAAATGTATCTTTGGCACACCTACTGTTGAATATCTGGGACATATTTTGTCTGAAACAGGAGTGGCAACAGATCCTGAGAAAACTAAAGCAGTGCAACAGTGGGGTATCCCAACAAATACAACTGAACTGAGAAGTTTCTTGGGTTTGGCAGGTTACTACAGAAGATTTATTAAGGACTATGGTGTTATCTGTAGACCTCTGCATGATCTTCTCAAGAAAGACTCCTTCTTATGGTCTGACAGCCAAACAGTTGCATTTGACAAACTTAAGTACAGTCTAACTCATGCACCAGTTCTAGCACTTCCAGATTTCACTCTTCCCTTTGAATTGGAATGTGATGCTTCTGGTACTGGCATTGGAGCTGTCCTCATGCAGAAGCATAAGCCTATTGATTATTATAGCAAATCATTGGGTCCTAAAGCAACAACTTTGTCCACTTATGAAAAAGAAGCTGTGGCTATTTTGGAAGCTCTCAGAAAATGGAGACATTACTTTTTGGGCTCCTCCTTGATCATCAAAACCGATCACCAAAGCTTGAAATATATATATAACTGAACAAAGAATATCTGAAGGCATCCAACACAAACTGATGCTCAAGCTTTTGGAATTCACTTACACAATAGAATATAAGAAAGGGAAGGAAAACAAGGCTGCTGATGCACTTTCTAGGAAACCACAACTCATGGAAATATCTATGGCAGTGCCTAGTTGGACTGAAAAAATAGAAACCTCCTACAACAAAGATAGAAAATGCAAGGACCTCATAACACAGTTAAGTACAGGAACAACTACACTTCCTCTGTACAGCTATACAGCTGGTATACTCAGATATAAAGATAGAGTTTATATTGGAATAGATACAGAATTCCAACAGCATGCAGTTACTCTCAACCTTCCACTCTTCTCCATTTGGGGGCCACTCTGGAGTAAGGGAAACATATCATAGGATCAAGAGGATATTTTACTGGCCAAACATGAAAAAGGACACTCAAAAATTTATACAAGAATGTCCTGTTAGCCAAAGAGTCAAAGGAGAAAACTGCCATTATCCAGGGCTGCTTGATCCCCTCCCTATACCAAATATGGCATGGAGACACATATCCATGAATTTTGTGGAAGGCCTCCCTAAATCCCAAGGGAAAAATGTGATCTTAGTAGTGGTTGATCGATTCACTAAGTACTCCCATTTTATTGCTCTATCACATCCTTTCACTGTCAGCACTGTCCTGGATTTCCCCCTCCACTCTTTGGAGAAGTTTCAATTCCTGGCCCAAGTGATGTAGATGCAGCTACATTTTTACAGCAAAGAGAAGAAATGCAGCAACAGTTGAAGCACAATCTTCTGGTAGCTCAACAAAGGATGAAGAAATATGCAGATATGAACCGAACAGACAGGCAGTTCAAAGAAGGAGAGATGGTTTATTTGAAAATGCAGCCTTACCGCCTTGCTGCGTTTGATATTCGAACAGATCTTAAATTTGCAACCAAGTTCTATGGACCATTTAGAATATTGGAGAAGATAGGCCACTCAGCATAGAAGCTGCTACTGCCTGCTGGGGTTCACATTCATAATGTCTTTCATGTCAGCCAATTGAAACGACATGTGGGACCCAAAGCAGTACCAGCCCCTGGCTTGCCACTGGTTGACGACGCAGGCCGGATCAAAATAGCACCAGTGCTCGTGTTACAAACGAGAGCAGTACCACGACACCCACATCTGGTCACACAATGGTTAGTACAGTAGCTTAACATGTCACCGGAGGAGGCCACTTGGGAGGACGCCGACTTCATCAAGCGCACATTTCCTGACTTCTTCAACAGCACGATTCGCTCCTGGTTTCCGTCAACAGATCCTCGAGGGCAAGGATCGTCTTCAGAGGGAGGCAATTGTCAGGACCCTGCTTCTCTGCACGGCTTAACTGAAGAACGCAACTGCAACTCTGAAGAAATCGACAGCGAGGCCGAATCGTTATCTGCCTGGGAAATGGACGGCGCAGATGAAATGTTTAGGCGATCAACGGCTAACTGTTTCCCTGTTCACAGTCACGCCGTTGCCGCCACCTACTGGAAGAGCTACAGTAACGGAACGGCTAGCGAGGGAGACACCCCCAGCTCTGCCAGCTATTAAACCCCCTCTCCAAGCCTCCAGGCGCATTTTTTCCCCATTCTACAAGATTGTAATATCTAGCGTAGCTCTAGAACCCTAGTTATCTTTGTAGAATCAGGATTTGATCCTCGAACCAAATTGTACTCGCTATTATCTCTGTAATATCAAGTCGGGGCTAGTTCGAGTGAATTTTGCATTCAATTACATCTTTGGTCCTGTCAGAGGTCGACTCGGGGCGGCGACGGGGGTCGGAGGTCGCGGAGGTGCCCCGGCCGGCCGACGCGGCGCGCGCCACCGCAGCTTCCTCATCCTTTCTTTGAGTGGCAGCTATGGCAACAGATTTGCGGCCTTCTTCTTGTAGCCTCTCTGTGTTACTTCTTCTCTTTGTAGTTTCCTTTCAGATTTGCGGCTTTCTTTGGATCTACTACCTCTCAGTGCTTTCTTTCTTTCTTTCAGATTCAGATTCAGATGGATGGATCTGCTACCAAAATTCACCAGCTGCAGCCTGCAGCAGGACAAGATTAATTATATATATATTGGCGACTTTTTAAAGGATTAATTGGTAATGAGCATTTGTATTGAGGAAAGGACAGGCATTTGCATTTCGATTTTGAAAAATAAGAATCAAGGACGGTACACTCGAAATCTTGTTACTGTATTTACTTTCTTTGTACCTATGGTTATCTACACCTGTTCTGAATATATCCTCTTGTAACTTCAGTCATCCTTCAAGCAGTGATGCCTTTCCATGTCGAAGTTCATTGATGCACAGATTGGACTCACAACTAGCCCAACTTATACAATATTGAAAATACTAAACGCCGTTAGCCAAGTCCGATGGGCAATGGGTACTCGAGCAACTATATGCTATGCTTCATGAACAATACATACATATAGCTCTAGCACACCACCAGTATCTGCCATTTCTGTTATGCACAAAAGCAACAAATGATCGAGTTGGTATCTTGGTTTGGTCGTCGCCGGCCAGATGAGACATCACATAGTAGCACTTGTACCTAACCAAATACAATACTACTTACAAAGCTAGCAAATTGTCTGCTGGCTTAATCATATCTGCCACCTGCTAAAAAGAAATTCGAGCTAGCTAACTCAGAGTAGTGTCTCTCCTAGTTGGATGGGATGGGCTCAAGGCTCAAGCAACTCTCTGCTTCTTAATTCCTTGAGCTTTGTCTGTTGCTTCAAGGAGCTACACAAAAATACCATTATTTTTTCCTCCAGAACCAAGGAGAAAAACACAACTCACATCCTCTATATATACTCTCATGGCTCATAAACACAGCAATACTCTCGTGGGAGAAGGAGAGAACAATTAATAGCTTGGATAAGGAGCCATGAGTGGCAGTTTGTTTACATATTTAGTTCCACTTCACACATAACGACACTCAACTGCACTTTAATATTGCTGTGTTTGTGAATTGTAAGAGTGCAGGCATATAGGGAGCCTGTCTTAATCCTTTCAAGTATTTGTGTGAAGGCATTCCAGAAAAGACTATGATATACGCAGGAAGAAGCTTCCTTCTCCCTTCAACCCAATCCTCACACAAATATTTCTGGTTAGCAGTCTTGCCATTAGTGGACTTGTGGTGTGGGGTTATTCTTTCAAATTTTGATCTTTGCCTGTCGCTGATTCCTCAATATGGGGGGAGGGGGTATTCCCAAAAATATTGGCTAAATACTTATTTTTAGAATACCATGAAATCTTTGGAATAACTAAATAAAAGTCCAAATGCAAAAAAAAAAAAAATCTTCTGGTGCTGGTTTGAAATCAGAATTAATAACTGAGGGAGAAGCTAGAATGATCGAATGTTTCTTCCTTACCTTTTTAGTTGTCAATTTCTTTCTCCGTTAACTGCCCATTTGCTTTGTTTCAAGCATTGCACTCAGATTTTCTACAAAGTTAATTTCAAGTTTGCGAAAATTAAGGTAGAAGAACTTGCTGCTGGTAAGTGAAGGTGGTCGCCGGCTGTCAGTTCTATTCTCGTTATAGAAACATGTATATGATTAGTTTACTGGATAAGAGTTTGTGACACATAGATAATTTTACCGTTTTTATTGATGTGTCATCTACACCTGTTCTGAATATATCCTCTTGCAACTTCAGTCAGCCTTCAAGCAGTAGGTCCCGCGACAACGGTGTTCCTTTGTCGTCCCCTTTCTAGAGGCATTGTTGTTGAAGCACCTTTCATGTTACCTGGGGTTTGCCCTCATTGCTGGTTGCTGTTGCTCCTGCTACAACTGTTATGCTTATCTTTTGTTATTACATTAAGGACCAGCTGTCAATCATTTTATTTTTATGTAATATTTGCTAATTTATGTGTGCGCTAGTCCTGGTCTGGTTTGGGTTTTCTCAAAGGCATCTTGAACAACAAGTTGCTCTTATATATATGCTACTACATACGAAACAACGTACGAGTACTGCCTTTGTCATGTACTCGTATGCTAACACGCGCATCGGTCTTGGTTAAAGTGATCAATCGTAGTACTTATATGTTAAGAAATTCATCGGTTAGGTGAATGCATGGGTTTATGAATACAGTACTACCAGTTGTACCTCAAGGTTTTAACTATGCTCCTAATCACATTGATTCATGCACCAACCACGGCACAGCATGTGAAGGCTGTCCGTTCAACACAAAAATATACAACAGAGTGCAAGTCTATGTCCCCCACATTTACTCCTTTTTATCATCCTCATCGCATATTTTAAATGACTAAATTGAATCTATATACAACAGAGTGCTATAGTATAATCTATCACCTTTTGGTGTGGCAAAACTAAATTAATACCCCCACCATTCTCACATGTATCAAATGCCATTTTTTGCATCATTGTTTCCTAACCCTGTTAACCGTATATTTTTACTATGTGTCTCTAGAGTAGAGTAGAACACCACACAACCTACAAGCAAATAATAGTGCAAATAATGTGGTGGAGAATGTCATTTGTTTGCATCGGCAGAATTGCAGTTTTGAGCAGGAAACATTTGCTCAAACCGCTGATGATTTTTTGTTGTTGTAAATAAATAATTTCAGGAAGCGGAGCAGATGAAACGGCTGGAAAGGCTCAAGCAAGAGAGGCAAAAGAGGATTGCTGCCAGAAGCGGCGCATCGAATCCCCAGAAAACAGCAGCTAAAGCAAGCACAGTGAGCAAGCCAACCTCATCCTTGGCTGAGATGAAAAAGGAGAAAAGTGGCAGCACAAATGAATCGTTGATTGAGAGATTGAAAAGGCTTGCCGGAATAAGCTCCTTATGCTTTGGGTATTTAGTTTTGTTGATTGATTGATTGATTGACGAGGTCAACAATTCAATTTGTATTGATTTAAAGTTGTTTATAAGCAGTTTGTTTGTATAATCTGTCCTTTACAACATTGTATTACAATCTAAACATTAACTCTCGTATATACTTGTGGATTGGACATACTGATTTTGAAAAGTGGTGCACCAGTTCTGGAGTATATACGCTGAAGAATGACTTGCGTGAATATCTGTGGATCAGCTGCACATATTCTATGTTTTTTTCTTTTCTTTTCAAGTTCCCATACTGTTGTGTTGAAACCTTCTTTTTAGGGGAAAATGAGAGTTTTCATTCAACAAGAGAATCCCAGTCTTCTGAAAAACAAAAACGTTGAACTGGTTCTTCCATAGCTTGAGCTCTTCAATGGCACGCCACTCATCCCAAGAACTGGCCCTAAAAGTTATAGCGGCTGCCACGAAACGAAAAATGTTGTGGCAGGAACCCAACCGCCGCGGTGAAACTTCCCCGCCTCCGACCGTCGGCACCCCATGCCGATTCTGGCCCATTCTCACCGAGGCATGCCACCGCCACAACTCCGTTGGCAGCTCGCCTAGCCCCGCCGTTAATTCCCGCCGCTCAAGACTTCCGTCGAAAACATGGCCATCTGAAATGACCTGCGATTCACGGCAGCTTAATTAACATTCACTGCTACTGGACCACCAAAATGTATATCTCCGTACATTGTATATATATATATACTGAATTACCAAAGGCAATGCGTCCCCTCGGTGTAGGGTGTGGGACCAGCTTGTCAGGTGGTCGCCACATGGATGTTTGCTATTCATTATCTTTGCCGAGAGCAGCTCTCGGCAAAGCGTCCCCTCAGCAAAGGGTGTGGGACCAGCTTGTTTGGTTGTCGCCACGTGACTGTTTGTTATTCGTTGGTTCTGTCAAGAGTAGCTTTCGGCAAAGATGGGCCACGTGGCAACCGTCGTCTCCGTCTGTCATTCATGAGTCAACTTTATTTTACTGAGAGGCCCAGTTTGGATCTCGGCAAACCCTTTGGTAGTGTCCAACAGATGGTTCTCGGCAAATTTCTATTTGCCCGAGAGGTGTACGTTGGGTGGTCTTTGCCGACAACAATTCTCGGCAAATGCTTTGCCGAGTGTTTTAGGCCCTTCGCCGAGTGTTTCTGGCACTCGGAATAGTGTTCGATTCCAGTAGTGACTAGGGATTTTTCTGCGGCAGCAGTTGTCAAGGCCTTGAATTGGAACTCTATCTTTTTCTCTGGTTGGAAGACTTTGGTAGAGAAGGATCTGATACGACACCTAGGACATCGAAACTTGCAACCTACTCNAATGCGTCCCCTCGGTGTAGGGTGTGGGACCAGCTTGTCAGGTGGTCGCCACATGGATGTTTGCTATTCATTATCTTTGCCGAGAGCAGCTCTCGGCAAAGCGTCCCCTCAGCAAAGGGTGTGGGACCAGCTTGTTTGGTTGTCGCCACGTGACTGTTTGTTATTCGTTGGTTCTGTCAAGAGTAGCTTTCGGCAAAGATGGGCCACGTGGCAACCGTCGTCTCCGTCTGTCATTCATGAGTCAACTTTATTTTACTGAGAGGCCCAGTTTGGATCTCGGCAAACCCTTTGGTAGTGTCCAACAGATGGTTCTCGGCAAATTTCTATTTGCCCGAGAGGTGTACATTGGGTGGTCTTTGCCGACAACAATTCTCGGCAAATGCTTTGCCGAGTGTTTTAGGCCCTTCGCCGAGTGTTTCTGGCACTCGGAATAGTGTTCGATTCCAGTAGTGACTAGGGATTTTTCTGCGGCAGCAGTTGTCAAGGCCTTGAATTGGAACTCTATCTTTTTCTCTGGTTGGAAGACTTTGGTAGAGAAGGATCTGATACGACACCTAGGACATCGAAACTTGCAACCTACTCATGCCGATTTCTTCAATCTTATTTCCAGTATCGCTTCTTACGGTATTGAGCACATTCCAAGGATCAAGAATCTTATGGCTCATAATCTTGGGTAAAAAGCTTTCTCTAGTAGAACTCCATCTAGTTGCAATTTTTTTTAAATCAAAGACTCCAGATGCAACTCCAAAATGGCTTTTGAAGTCATCTTCTTTCCAAGAGGAAATTTGATCTCTGTACACTCCCTAGGTAGCTAATAATAAAATGTGGAGCCCTATTTTGAAAGTTGTTGCTAAAGAGATGGCTACATGCATCGGGCACAGGCACATCAGGAATCAAACGATGGATACATGCATCGATCACAGATCACACAGATGCACAAACAAACATTGCTACACATTACAGATCCGATCAGTGCTATCGCTGCCTACCTAGTGCACCTACGGGCTACGGTCACAAGTACTCCCTCTGTTTTCAAATATAAGTCTTTTTGGAGTTCTCAATACAAACTACATACATATGTATATAGACATATTTTAGAGTGTAGATACACCTACTTTGCTTCATATATAGTCCATATAGAAATCTTTCAAAAGACTTAATTATATTTAGGAATAGTGGAAGTTACTGCCTTGCATGCTTACCTGACTACTACTATTTTGGGTTTTTATCATTTATGCCACTGGTTATGTCTCACTACTCAGTTTTGCTACTAGGAATTTTAACTGCTCAAAAATGCCATCACTTTGTTAGGCGCATGCTCAAAAATGCCACTGGAGAGTATTACTATCAGCTCAAATCCCATTTTTCATGTTATAATGACAAAAATACTTATGGACCAACATGCCAACTCTCCCTTTATCTCACTACAATAAATTGTGAGTCCCACTTGATCCCAACATCGTTCTTATTTTTCTCTAAAATTATTTACTTGTTTACTCCTGACAAGTGAGGCCCACACTTATTATTGTGAGATAGAGTGAACTGACTTGTGGGTCTAGAGGTATTTTTTGTCATGTAACATGGTCAACGGGTTTGATTAGACAATAACAATGTCTAACGGCATTTTCGAGCAGACATCTAATTAAACAATGGCATTTTTAAGCAGTTGTAATTTTTAATGACAAAATTGAGTAGTGTGAATAGTAAAACCCCCTACTATTTTATTCGGCCGATTATGCGCAGAAGCTAGCTAGTAGTACATAGCCAGCTAATTGGCCGCTGGTCGCTCACATCCTGACATAGCTAGAGCCACTGAACTAAACAAACTACAAACATATATAGCTAGAGAAACCAACAAACAGACGGAGCGACTAAACTGAATTAAACAAACTAGAAGGCAGCGGGCAGGATAAATACTCACGTTGCATGCTCTACTTACAAGAGCTAGCTTGAGGTAGTGTGGCACACCCGTCTGACCGAGCCACACTCTGCAGTTGATAAACCTGTGTGGCATAAACTTCTTGGCATCGGCTTCACTGAGTTTGTAGAAGGCACACCACTCGACATGGTTGCTGACATTGGCGTCGATGCCATGGTTCCCGTACTCACCGTAGTAGATGTGGCCCTCATGGCCAGGCTTCACGCCGCCTTTGACGGGTTGCTCAGCACGTCAACGATCGAGTTAATGGAGCAGAACATGTAGATGATCCAGGTGTGCATGTGATTACGTATTACGTGACATAAATAATGATTATAATAACTATCGAATAAATATAACATGGTGAAGTGGGGAGGGGAGGGGGCAAATGCCCCCTGTCTACCCCATAATAGTGTTGATGTTTTTTTTGCGAGAGAAATTTCCAATCTATTCGTCATGTTGATATTTTTTTTTTGCGAGAGAAATTTCCAATCTATTCGTCAACCCGTCAACCTGTCATGGCCAAAGGCCATAGGAGGTGGAGCAGATCCGCGGCAGCGCCGACGGGAGGAGGAAGGATACTTTTCTTAATAGCATAGATGTTATGTCCTACAAATCACATTTCTATTGTCTAGGTGTATCATTGCACAACAATTAAATGAGCATTACACTACATTGCATGCAAACAAAGTACCACTTAGTTCATGAAACATTTCTTTAGCCATTTATTTCATTTTGCATTATCATTTCAAGGTAGCTAGGTTCTCAACACTTTGCAAGAAAAAATATACTCCCTCCGATCGAAAAAATGTGTCGTGATAGTCCACCCCCCCCCCCCCCCCAAAAAAAAGACCTCCATGTTTTTGTGCGTCAACCCGCACTACACACTGTCGCGAGTCACAACTACACCCCGCACTCTGCTCTCGCTCGCTGTGTTCTGCTGCCGAACTCCCTCTCTTTGCTTCGCTCTTCCCCTCTCTACTCCGGCACCAAGCTCCCCTCGCCTCATCGCCACGCTCCTCTCGGCTCATCACGCTCATCCCCTCCACATTCCCTCGGCTCGTCACACATCCCTTGGACCAAAAGATTTGACCTTTTGGTCCAAGCTGGCGATAGATTGTCGGGTCCGGTGTCGGCAATGCCGGACGCGCCGGATCTGGTGGCTGTCAGGCAGGATGACCCCCCCCCCCCCCATCCCTGACGCATTCTCCGGCAAGGAGGGAGGGCCAACACCAACACCGTTGAATCCGTTGGCGCCAACAGAAGGGGTTAAGGTATGGGTTGTGAAAACTTAGGTTAACGTCTTGCCTTTGCCTTGACCAACGGCTTCGTGTTAATATACTGGGGCGCAACTCACCAGATCGCGTACATGGTTGAGATTACAACTTAAGGTACAAGGGATAAGAGATAGAGTTGTTACAGAGATAAACTACAATCCTAACAACCTAGACTATCTCAGCCGAACTACCCTTGGAGTCTATGCTACCATCCTGACACGATCGGGCCTTTTATACGTTGCTTAACATCCTCCCTTAATCACAACTTTGTCAAGTTGAGATTACGCTTGAATTCTTCAAAACTTCTTGTAGGTAGCGTTTTTGTGAAGCCATCTACAACTTGATCTCTGGAATGCACAAAACGAATGTCTAACTGCTGATTTGCAACTCTTTCTCCGACAAAGTAGAAATCAATCTCAATATGCTTCTTCTTACATGAAACACTGGATTTGCAGATAGGTAGGTGGCACCAAGATTATCACACCATAAACATGGAGCTTTGGTACTCTTTATACCAAGTTCCTTCAACATAGATTGTACCCAAATAATTTCTGCTGTGGCATTTGCAAGTGCCTTGTACTCAGGTTCTGTACTTGACCTTGATACAGTAGCCTGTTTCTTGGCACACCATGATATTAGATTTGGTCCAAAAAAAAACGCAAACCCTCAAGTAGAGCGTCTGTCATCTATGCATCCTGCCCAATCAGAATCTGAGAAAGCACTGACTAGAGTAGATGAAGATTTGCTGAAAGTAAGACCAAGATTGATAGTATTTTTCACATATCTTACTATAAGTTTAGCAGCAGTCCAGTGAACTGTAGTGGGTGCATGAAGAAATTGACATACTTTGTTAACAACAAATGAAATGTCAGGTCTTGTCAGAGTCAAGTACTGAAGTGCCCCTAACAGACTTCTGTAGTTTGTACTGTCCTCTTGATTCAAGGGTTCTCCTTCTATAAGTGAGAGTTTCTCTGAACTAGACAAGGGTGTTGGTGAAGGTTTGCATCCTTGAAGACCAACTCTTCTTACCAGATCAGTAGCATATTTTTCCTGAGAGAGATGAAGGCCATCTTCATGTTTCTTTACCTCAATCCCTAGGAAGAAATGCAAGTCTCCTAAATCCTTCAGAGCAAACTCAACACTTAGATCCTTCAAGAGGCCTGTTATTGCTTCATCAGAGGAACTTGTGACAATTATATCATCAACATAGATAAGAACAAATATGGAGGTATTTGATCTACTGCAAATAAACAGTGATGTATCATACTTTGAAGGGATAAATCCAAGTGCTTGAAGTTTCTGACTTAGACGTGAGTACCACGCCCTGGGAGCTTGCTTCAAGCCATATAAAGCTTTATCTAGTTTGCACACATGTAGTGGTGAGTTTTTGTTCACAAATCCAGGAGGTTGCTTCATATATACTTCCTCTTCCAGAATGCCATGAAGGAACACATTCTGCACATCTAATTGTCTGAGACTCCATCCACTGGAAACAGCAACAGACAAAACATGGCGAATGGTGGCAGCTTTAACAACATAACTAAATGTGTCCTCATAGTCTATGCCGTACCGTTGTTTGAAGCCCTTTGCAACAAGTCTTGCTTTGTAACGATCTATAGATCCGTCAGACTTTCTTTTGATGCGAAACACCCATTTGCAATCAATGAGATTTTTACCTCGTCGTGGAGGCACTAGATGCCACGTTTTATTTTTCTTCAATGCCGAATATTCTTCTTCCATTGCCTTCCTCCAACGTGGATCATTCAGTGCCTCTTCAACCGAACTAGGTTCACCTGTGGAGGAACAAGCCAAGCCAAATTTTGTTTTATAATTAACATGTTGAATTACCCCTTTTTGGAGATGAGTGCGTGGTTGCACAGGCGAGATTACACCAATCCGTGGCGCAGGAGATCCCGCATCTGATCCCGAGGAGGATGCGCCTGGTGCTGTTCCAGCGGCTGCTCCCGCACCGGGATCGTCTGCGGCTTCAGCGCATGAGGAGCCAGCCGCGTGCGGCATAGAAGATCCCGTGTGTGCTGCTGCCGCATCATTATGCAATGATTGCAGAGAATCAGCACCGGATCCCACGCCCGCAGGGCCCGTCAAATCTGCGCAGGTGGGCGCGCCCGCTGTCGGCTGGCGACGCGCATAGCAGCGGGGCCCGTCTGCTGGCCAGCGCCTCCAAGGGGAACACGTGGTCGTCTCGGATTGGTGCGGCTCGGTGGCATCAGGTGGACGAGTCGCTGCAGCCCGCGTGGCGCCTGCAGAGACGACGCCGCTACTCCTGGTGGGTGACGCGGTTTCTGACGCGCTGGCGCCATGCAGTGGCGCAGATCCTGAGGCGGATGGCCTGGGCAGGTGCTGCAGCAGCGATCCCGAGGCGGATTTGCTGCCTCCCAAATCTGGACACATCAAATATTGCCCATTTGAGCTGATTTCTTGATCATTTCAGCTGATTTCTTCACCATATTTGCTCATGGTTCCTTCGGCTGCATCAACACAGAGCTCATGCACATGGTTATGAGGATTAGTCAATGATGGATCAACATAATTATTATTCCCCCTTTGATCAAAACCGGTGAGATGATCCCTTTTCTATCTTCATGTTTTTCGTTTCTGTCTTTTTTTTCCTTTTTACATTTAATGAAATTTAAAGAAATATATGCAAATGTTGTTTTTTTTCCAAATTTGAAACAATGTTTGCCAATAAAAAAATGTTCAAACATTCAAAGATTGTTAACGATTTTGAAAAGGGCGATGCTAGGCGCCGGCGCACCGGCCGAACCGTTTCGGCCGGTCCACCCCTAGCCGTTCGATGCGAGCCGCGCGACGATTGGATCTGGAGTTAAAAAAAATCGCTCCCAGCTTCTTCTTCCCTCGGCTCGATCCCCTCGCTCGGCTGCGCGGCGCCACGCCTGGGTCACCCGTGCTTGCCGGCCACCCACGCCGTCGCACTCATCCTCGTCGGCCGCCCCCGCCGCCGTGCTCGTCCTCATCGGCCGCCCGCGCCGCCGCGCTCCCGTCGCCGTCGAGTGGTTGCAACTTACTCGCCGGGCGTTTCCAGCTTCCTCGATGGGCAGTTCCAGCACTGCCGGTGGTGGCCGCCGCAACTCCGCGGATCAGCGTCACCGGCGCTCCATCGGATTGGTTCCAACATCGATCTCGCTGTGCCGGTCCAAGGTAGCATCATCCCCAAAAATCGAGAGGTCGGCCCTTGCAGCTCCACCACACCACGGTTCCAGCTCGCCGAACAAACGGTTGCAACATCCCAGCAGCAGGGGGTCGCCTTTGTAGCTCCACCGGACCACCGTTGTAGCTCTGCTGGACCGCGGTTCCAGCTCTTGTGGCCATGGTTGCAGCTCCCCTTGCCTGGTTGCTGGATGCCATGCCAGCGGCCGTGTCGTCCGCCGTCATTGATGTAGGAAAAAAGGTCGCTGGTAGTAGCAAAAACCAATAATGGTTGTAGCAAAAATCTCGTCACCCGTCGTCTCGCCGTGACTGTTTGTAGCAAAAACCGATGCAGGTTGTAGCACCGAGGCTCATCGGTTGTAGCAAAAAATGACCATGGTTGTAACCTCGATCCAGCAAACTTGCGCCAAGAGGGTTGTAGCACCGATGCTCGTCGGTGGTAGCAAAAACCACCATGGTTGTAGCCTCGACGTCCGCCGGTTCCAGCAAACTTGTGCCGCGGGTGTAGTCCGGCGTGGCCGGGTCTGACGAGGTAGGCAGAGCTCCGGTGGCGCGGAACCAAGCGGATCTGGCCAAGGACAGCCGGATCGGCTGATTCCCATGGCGGCGGCGGCCTGGGAGGCCTCTGGGCGACGACGATTGACCAAGGTAGCGGGGCCTGAGAAGGAGCAGAGAAAGAGAGAGAGACGAGCGACGCGCGACGGGGAGAAGAGAAAAAGGTGGGAGAAGACCCACGTGGGCAGGGGGCCATCCTACGTGCCGTTAGCCGAGTGGCTGGGAGGAGGCGCGCGTGGATTGGACCGGCGCAACGGTTCGGCCGGTGCCCCGGCCACAAACAGTTCCCTTTTGAAAAGTATTCGTGGTTTGGGAAAATGTCTGAGAAGTCAAAAAAAATTCATGAATCCAAAAAATATTCATGATTTCCATTTTTTTTTGTAAATTCTTAAAATATCTGCAGTTTCAAAAAATAAAAAAATAAAAATATGTTCATGATTTAAAAAATTGTTTTTGAATTCAAAAAATATTCGTGAATTTTAAATCCCGTACACAAAAGTGGCTTGAGAATTCAAAAAGTTAACGATTTAAGCTGTTCGCAGAAAAATAAAGAAAAGGAAAAAAAATAGAAAATTAAAACGAAAATGAAAAAGAAAAAATAAGAGAAAAACCCAAAAGAAGCAGCACAAAAAAATAGGAACTATGCCCGGCCCCTTATCTGCGCGTAGCACATGAGTTTTTCCCCCTCTCATTAGGGTTTTGTTTCCTCTCGTCGCCGACGACGATGTTGGATCGATCTTCTTTCCTCTCCTCATGTTGGCCTGTCTTTCCCTCTCGGGCTGATCAAGGGGTAGTCTTGTACTGCTTCTCGGCCTTGGAAGGTTGCAGGTCTCGGGGGTTAGGGTTTCTCTTGCGTGACACGATCTACCCCGCCATTCCAGGTAGAGCGGCGGCAGCCCATACGGGTGTCGCGGCGGCGCCGCGTAGGGTTGGTGAGGAGGCGGCGGCAGTGCACCAGGGGCCCCCAGGGAGGCGCCTTACGGGTTAGGGCCGTAGGGCGGCGGCACGGCGACACCGTAGGGCATCGATGAGGTGGCGCCGTACGGTGGTGGTGCAGCGACGCCATAGGACGGCTGCGCGGCGATCTCAGCCGCGGTCGAGACTGGGTCAGCCGGGGAGGCGCCGTACGGGTTGGATCCGATCGGAGACCCGGGCGGCGGCGGGGCCCCATAGGCCCCCGCAAGAGGCCGAGAGGCTAGGAACGGCGACGTGGGGGCGAGAACTGGCGCGACGGCGGCGGCGGCGGGAGCAGCGGAAGACATCGTAACCTAAACTGATACCATGTAAAACAAGTATTTTGGGAAACTGCTTGACACCCTAAACGTGGTGTGGCTATCTCATTATATAGAGGTACCAAAGGGTACAATACAATGTTACAGTATTTATACAGAGGCTACGTATATATACAGTCTAACAGAGGCTCTATTTCTAATATAAGAATGTAATATATGATCGATCGGCAGTTACGAGCGTACGTATACAGATATGTACACCCGTTGGGAGTACGTAGGTAGGTGGTGGTGACTCACTCACATCACATGCATGGTTCCGGCCGGGGAGAACCGGATCGGCAGTGACAACGGTCATATAGATCGATGCCGACATAGCATGCGACATATACGTACATTTCAGTGTATAGTCCGTATGCGCGTCCGTATGAGTTTCTATTATTGCGTGTGTTGTTGCATGTGTAGGTGTCTCCTTCGTCTGTCCACGTACGCCCGTCTCTCTCGGTTTCTTCGCGCGCGCGCGTGTGACCAGAGCAGGCCATGCATGCAGGTATTATATACAAAAGCAATCATTCACGCATGATGGATCATCGATCCTCCATCCATACACTATATGCGTAACCATATTCTCATCCATCCTTCATTCACGCGTGCACCAATGTGTTAGGAACCAACTACTAGTTTCACTCAATCTTCATGGTTTGGCTACAATTTAAGGATTACAAGGAAAGGAAGCAGAGGAAGGAGACAGGGGAGGAAGAACACGAGCTACAGAGAGAGATCGCTAGCCAAGCCTCGCCAGGCCGAAGCCTTCCGTCCAAGCCACTTTCCCCGTGTCCATCTTCTGCCTAGTTGTAGTGGCTGTGTGTGGTAGTTTCCGGGTAGGCCCATGCAAGCCCGGCCCATAGGCCGGGCAAACGGGGCGCCCGCCCTGGCCCCCAGAAGTCAGGGGCCCCATCCCAGCTAGTATTTCCTCTGTAGTACGTACAAAGCCCAACAAAAACAACGACGGATTCAGCGCCTTCCCGTCGTCCCGTGCTCCTCGACTCCTCCTCATCCCCAAATCCCAGACCCCCAACTACGCCGTTGTTCCCGTGCATCACGCCGTCTCCGATTCCAAGGTCACCGGTGGCCATTAATGGAGACTAAAGGCGCAAATCTGTACCCCCAATCAGCTCTCCTTCCTTTCTCGATGTTCTGCTCGCTCCCCATCAGCTAGACATTGGAGAGACGGTACGTGTTCTTCTCTTCCTGCCCCTAAATCCCGTTCATCCTCGATTAAATAGCTCTGTTATCTGAGAGATTCCACATCTGCCTGCCCTGCTCCCCTGCATAGGTCTTCATCTGCAGTTCGACTCTTCGGTGGATTCAAGTGTGGTTGAGAACTGGAGAAGGGGGGATGTGTTGACTACTGCAACATGCGGATCTGCCGAACTGGCCACCTACATACACATCAATCCACACCTCAGGTGCTTTTGTTCCCTGTTTTTAATCATTTTATGCTTCTTGTTCCTGTTTAGTTACATGTGTCCTCTAGAAAGTATTTAACCGGCGGGTAGTAACAAAGGAAGAGAAAAAAACAAATAGATGTAGAGGTAAAATCCCTAAAAGGATCACTTGACAAAATTTTCACAACTACTCCCTCCGTTCCCAAATATTTGTCTTTCTAGCCATCTCAAATGGACTACAACATACGGATGTATGTGGACATGTTTTAAAGTGTAGATTCACTCATTTTGCTCCGTATGTAGTCATTTGTTGAAATCTCTAGAAAGACAACTATTTAGGAACGAAGGGAGTAGTAGTTCTCCTAAAGATCCCCTGGAATTGGCAATAGTAAGTTTTTAACAACAACCAACTGAGAATACTGATGCTACTGATCATGATATGAACGAGGATAATAATAATTCCAGTGAGCATGAAAACGTAACTCATTCACCAAATTCTGAATCACCGAGTGTCTATAAGCAACAGTCATTCACTGTTATATTTTTGACCCACGACACTGGTATAATCTGGAAGATAAGGCTAGAGATATTTTAGTTGAGAAGGGTCCTGTAAGAAATGATGATATTGTGTTCCGTCCAGATAGTAATTCTAGACATTTTTTACAAACTTTATTATTCCAGAAAGTTGAACAATGGAGAGGCACATGACAGGAATTTAACGGTAACACAAAACATCTTAGTAGCAACCAGTTTTGACATGAATTTTTGTTTTGTAGAACATAATGAAGTCTCCATCCATATTTAGGAATGCAAACTTTTGTCAAACTACATCATTTCATTAATATCATGTAGTGTAGTTCACTTGACCGATATAAGTAAATTGTACTGTCAGTTTTAGAGTCCAAATTAAGATCATCAGGATATGCTATGTACCGGATGTTACTTTGCTTTTGAAACGGAAAATATTTTGATCTTTTAAGTAAACAAGGGCCCCTTATTTTTGTCTTGCCCCTGGGCCCCATGTACCCTTTGGTAAACAAGGGCCTCTGTATAAATACTGTACAGACATATTGCTGAAAATTCTATTTCCTCCAGGTCCTGTACGAGCACACGATGATCCCACTAGCAACCATGCAAATTCCCATCGGCAACAATTAGGACCAAAATAAGTAGCATCAAACCTGGAGTGTGCTTTATAAAGCTGCAGCATATTTCCAACAAATGACGGCGTCTTATGGTGAACATTTCTGAGAAGATCCAAGATATATAACCTGGTGAATTTTTCTGTAATCAGTGTCAATGGTGTGCCCTTTGGAAGCTTGAACAGATTCACAGAAACCTCAGTTCCAATATTATGCTCTCCAGGGTCCCATGGTGATGTAACCCACCTATCACTGTCAAGGGTATAGTAGGACATGGGACATGGGACAAACACTGGATCACGGGAATTGATTCACCATTGTATCACATGTCCTACTGTTTCTCGTCTAAGCCCGTCACCGGTGGACGTGAGATCGATGATGGATCTATCATGGTAGGTGTCGCCCACATCCACCATGATGTGGTTGCTCCACCCAGGTATCTAGCTAAAGTATTTATATGCAACAACATATAACTATCTAGCTAAAGTATTTATATGCAACAACAAATGCGATCAAAATCGAAACTAAGGTAATAATTGATCCAACAACATAATGATACGAAGCCTCTTTATTAATGACATATTTTCTAATCTTTCTAATCTTTAAGCGCATTGCATCCATCTTGATCTTGTGATCATCGACGACATCGTCAACATACAACTCCAATTTCATCTCCTCTTCTTCAATTTTCTAAAAATATATTTAAATAATCGCTTTCCATTTCAACTAAATTTAACTTCTCGACAAGAGGGTTGTTTGCAATTTCCGGTTCACATACCTCCTACATAAAAATATCTATGCCAACTTGATGGGGATAATTTTCATAAACACGAAATGAAACAAATAGTTATAAAATATAATATACCACATATGAATCATGAACAGACGAGGGCCGACGAGGATGGATATCAAAACCATGGCACTATATATATAACAAAAAATCATACAAGTAAGAAACTTATATGAATAACTATCTAAATCATACAAATATTTTTTTTTACAAAAAAGATAAGAACAAGAGTGTCGGTGTCAAAACCGGCGGATCTCGGGTAGGGGGTCCCGAACTATGCGTCTAGGCGGATGGTAACAGAAGACAAGGGACACGATGTTTTTACCCAGGTTCGGGCCCTCTCGATGGAGGTAATACCCTACTCCTGCTTGATTAATATTGATGATATGGGTAGTACAAGAGTAGATCTACCACGAGATCAGAGAGGCTAAACCCTAGAAGCTAGCCTATGGTATGATTGTTGTTCGTCCTACGGACTAAAACCCTCCGGTTTATATAGACACCGGATAGGGTTAGGGTTACACAGAGTCGGTTACAATGGTAGGAGATCTACATATCCGTATCGCCAAGCTTGCCTTCCATGCCAAGGAAAGTCCCATCCGGACACGGGACGAAGTCTTCAATCTTGTATCTTCATAGTCCAGGAGTTCGGCCAAAGATGATAGTTCGGCTATCCGGACACCCCCTAGTCCAGGACTCCCTCAGTAGCCCCTGAACCAGGCTTCAATGACGACGAGTCCGGCGCGCATATTGTCTTCGACATTGCAAGGCGGGTTCCTCTTCCGAATACTTCATAGAAGGTTTTGAACACAAGGATAGTGTCCGGCTCTGCAAAACAAGTTCCACATACCACCGTAGAGAGAATAATTTTTGCACAGATCTACTGACGTATCCCGCGGCGTGACATCACACCACGGCCAAGCTTTTATACGAATCGTTTTTTACTGTCCACCTCAGCGAGTTTAGCGAGGCGGTTTCCTTGGCACGTCTTATCAAAGCGTAGATCATGCCCCCTTATTCCGGGATTCCCATCAATACGGACGTGGGTAACCCATCCGCGCCATTGATTACGGCGCTTGGGAGATAAGCGAGTTTTACCAGGCTGGCGGGGGACGCATAGCTTCGTCCATCCATATAAGGGGATAAGGATCCACCTTTTCACCTACGCCTTCTTCCTCCTTTGCTCATCCATTTCCGCGAACTCGAGCTCCAGCACCCAAGTCCGCACATCCCACCTCAACCTTCTCCAACTATGTCCGGAGCGGGAGGCAGGTGGATGGCCTCCTCCGTCATGGAGGGGCACATCGAAAAGCTGCGGGAGGCTGGATACTTTTCCAGTAACATCGCGCACCGGCTACCCGACGAGGGGCAGCTCATTCCAACCCCCAGACCCCATAAGAGGGTGGTGTTTCTCCCCCCCACTTCCTCCGCGGACTAGGTTTTCCACTTCACCCATTTGTCCGGGGGCTCATGTTCTACTACGGCCTGGACTTCCACGATCTGGCCCCGAATTTCATCCTCAACATCTCGGCGTTTATCGTCGTGTGCGAGGCCTTCCTCTGCATCCAGCCCCACTTCGGCTTATGGCTGAAGATCTTCAATGTCAGGCCGAAGGTAGTGGGCGGCCGCCAAGCGGAGTGCGGAGGTGCCATGGTTGGCAAGATGGCCAAAGTCCTATGGCTCGAGGGCTCCTTTGTGGAGACCATAAAGGGGTGGCAATCGGGGTGGTTCTACATCACCGAGCCGCGCGACTCTCAATAGGCGCCCGCCCCCGAATTCCGATCTGGCTTCCCCACACGGCTCACATCATGGAAAGAGACGGGCCTGACATGGGGGGATTCGGACGAGCTGTCCGGACTCCAAACCTGCGTCCGAAACCTGGTGGACAAGAATCTCAGGCTTGTCAACGTTATCCAGGTGATGCTCATCCGCTGGATTCTCCCATGCCAACAACGGGCCTTCAAATTGTGGTAGTTCGATCCGGCACAGCACCTAACTCTGAAAAGGCTCTTCGACACTACGTACGAAGATGCCTGGAAGGTGCTGTTCAAGGGCGCCAAGGCTCCCACATCCGCTACCGAAGATCGCGGATTCAGCTCGCAGCGTCAAGCCAGCGAGGTAAGTTATTTTACCCTTTATGGGACTCTTGTTTTTCATAGATTGACTCTATGTGGGATCTAAAACTCCCTAACCTTTGACAGGACTGGCTGAAGACGTCCGGACAGATTAACTGTCCGGCCCCTTTGCCAGAAGATCCAGCAGACGCCCGATTGACGGGGCTGCTGGCTCCGGCACCTCACGTGGTGCCGGAGAAGAAGGCCAAGAAGGAGGCCACGGGAACTCGAAGGAGATCCCGGCGCCAGGTGCTGTTGGACTCATCGCCCGACAACCCTGAGGCAGAATCCTCCTCTGAGGAAGAGGAGGAGGAAAAAGAAGCCTCTCCTAGGGAAGAGAAGAAAAGGAAGGCCGCCCTAACTGGGGAGGCCGGAGGGTCCAAGAAGGGAAGGACCCTTCCTCCGGACTTCTCCACCAACGCCGACAACGACGAGGAGGAGTGGCCAACAAGGGCCAAGCCCCTGGCGAGATCATAAGTGTCCGGATACCCATGGCCTTTTTTTTCATTGCATAGTGTTCTCTAATGCCGAACAATCATGCAGCCCGCCCAAGGGCGAGCTCGCCGCTTCGTTGAGCGGGTCCCTGAATTCGTCGGAAGTGGAGAGTACTTCACTTCCAGCCGCCTCCTCACCTCACGCTGCGGACGACGCCGAGGTGGGGCCCCGAGGGGGGCCTGGTCAAGAGGAGGTGGCGCAGGAGGCGCCGCAAGGCAGCCTCCCGGACTCCAGGCGCGAGGGGAGCGAGACCCCCAGGGGCTCTAAGCCCAACCCTTGTCCGGACTCCATACCGGAACCTTCAGCGGTTCCGAAGTCCGGCCAGCGGTCCCTTCGTAGGAAGGGTAAGACGCCGGTGTCCTCCGTCCAACCGGAGGAACCGGATAGCTTACTAGAGGCGCTTAACAGCGCCTCCATCGAGGAGGAGCACCGCACTGTTATGAGTGTGGTGATCCAGAAAGTTCAGTCCGCCAAGAGCGGGCTGACCGAAGCCTGTACCAGCCTTCTAACAGGCTTTGAGGTAAGTTTAAAATATGTAAAAATATTACCGCATAGACAGTAGCCCCTGATGCTTAGTTCGGTGTTCGGAAAGAAAAGCCGGACTAAGGATCTAAAAAGATAAATGCAGGAGTCTAACATAAGTATGTCAATATGCGAATGCAGGCTACGCTGCTGACCTCTGCCGCACTGACTGCGGAGGTCAATGCATTGAAGAAGAGCCTTGAGCGGTCCAAGAACGAGCTCGGCCTTGCCAAGAAGCAGCTCGAGGACAGGGAAGGTAAGCAATACCTTATTAAAGAAATACCTTATACAAAGGATTCGGTTGCAAAAAATGACAGGAATAACGTGGGTATTGTAGGGGCCACGAACGAGGTGGCGACCCTGAAGGAGGCGGTGTCCGCGGCCGAAAACAAAGCGTCTGCGGAGCGCACCGAGCGAGAGAAGGGGGAGGCGCAGCTGGCGGAGGTACGGCAAGAGCTCCAGGCTCTCGTGAAAAAACACAAGGGTTTGGAGCGTGACTCGAAGACCCGAGTGTCTGAGCTTGCCTCAGCTCTTGAGAGTGCCAAAGCTGCTAAGGCCGAGGCCCAAAAAGCCCTCCAGGAGATTGAGGCAATAAAGAAGATCGCGGCGGGTAAGGCATTCTTTATGCAGAGCAAGAATGTAAAAGTCAATTATCTAGTACTTACCCGAATCCGGAGCTCTCCAGGAGCGTTCACAGATCTGCCCCGTAGTGTGTCTGATGCTGCCGCGTTTTACCGCGCCAAGGAGGGGAGCTCGACGGAGAAGGTGTTCTGGTCTCAGTATGCTGAGGCCGACCGTCCGGTGCCCCTGAGCGACTAGCTGAAGCAGCTGGTCGAGCTCCACAAGGTCACCGAACAGGCCATGAAGGGCCTCATAGTTCGGCTGTGGCCATTGGAAGCCATGCCTGGGAGCTACTTCGGGTTAGTGCAGCGGTTGGTGGACGCCTTTCCATGGGTTGAAGTCATCAAGCGCTCCGTCTGCATTGAAGGTGCCCGTCGGGCCCTTGCCCATGCTAAAGTGCACTGGGGCAAGCTGGATGCGGAGAAGCTTGTGACGGACGGGCCACCGAAGGGCAAGGATCATCGCAAGCCCGAGATGTACTATGATGGCGGCCTGAAGGGTGCCCGCCGTATAGCGGATGAGTGCTCCAAAGATGTAATTTTTGAATAGACTCGCATTTGTTATCCTGTACGCTGAAAACTTGTTCATATGCGCTAAGCAACGCTTGTTAATTTAAAATATTACCTTCTGTGCGGCCATTTATCAAATTTGAGAGATGGCAAGTCGTTGGCTTCAGCCCCCATGCCACGAGTGCTGGGGTGTTCGGGATAAACTTGAGCGCTCTTGTTCCCATTCTTGGGTCCATCGAGGGAGGCGCTCAACGGAACGAACAAGGCAACCGGACTTATAGTGCTTGAACACTCTCACTTAGCCATAGAATTCTACAATTTTAAATTTCGGTGAAGCCCCTAGTATTCGGAAGACCGAGTTCGGGGCGCTATCCACGCCTTGGCCGGACAATGCCGGTTCCTCGCTCTAAGCGGCATAAGTCTTTATGGACTCGAAGAAACCTCTCGAACAGCGACCGGCTCTCGCCTTATCATGACGGTCAGTTTTAGCTTTCTCCATTGAGGTGCTCAACCCAGCTTAACCGGGGCACAATCGCAGTGGTTCTCCCAGTGCTACCTTAGCCGATATAACGGAACGTAAGGTACCAAAACATGGGAGCCAGGCAAACCCAACTATTGACCCAAGACATGATTCGGAGCCGATGCATATAATGCTATAAGTTCGGGGTGCCGCACTTGTGAAAGTGTTCAGACTTATCACACCATACTTTTGGGGTACTGAAGCCCCTGGTGTATTGGCCGTACCAAAGCGTACGGGTGCAATATGTCATGAGATGAACATATATATAGATAAAGAAAGGAGTGCAGTAATAGGCAAAAGCTATGTATCGTTTATTCAAAAAGGTACTGCAATGACAGCAGAACGATACAAATAGTGCGATAAGCAAGGGATGGGACTATTTGACATGTCCCCCTCCGGGGGTAAGCTGCGGGATGGTATGTAAAACAGGTATAATGCTCGTAGTAGAGACCACCTAGACATTCGACGTAGCTTTCTGCTTCCCTGGCTGTTGCATCGTGAGTTCGGCAATTCAAGTGCCTGACAGGACTTCTGGAAAACGGAGTCATGAAAGTAAGAAAAAAGAAGAAAAGAAAAAGAATGACACAATCGGGAGCCCCTGGTGCGGTATAGCCGCATTCTGGGCGTGTTGTGGTCGTGGCCCGTCCCCTTATGGCCATGGTATCTCCAGAGCGTAGTTATGTACGCGTAGTACTGGCTTCGCAATTTCGCGAGGGCTGGGGTTGGGGCCGGATTGCTACGCGTGCCTGGATCGTGCCAGGCGGTCTTGTTGTAGGTTACTCCGGGCGCGCTTGACAGTGTCCGGACGTTTAATGGCCGGACTCGAGAATTGTTGTGAGAGGCTGCTTTGCACCTCCGCCGCGAGGGCTGCCGTGTGCTCCTCCGTTCGGAGAGAGCGTTCGGTGTTTCCATTGACCGTGATTACTACTCGAGGGCCTGGCATCTTGAGCTTGAGGTACGCGTAGTGCGGCGCCGCATTGAACTTTGCAAATGCGGTTCGTCCGAGCAGTGCGTGATAGCCGCTGCGGAACGGGACTATGTCGAAGATTAACTCTTCGCTTCGGAAGTTATCCGGGTGACCGAAGACCACTTCAAGTGTAACTGAGCCTGTACAATTGGCCTCTACACCTGGTATTACGCCTTTAAAGGTCGTCTTTGTGGGTTTAGTCCTTGAGGGGTCTATGCCCATTTTCCGCACTGTATCCTGATAAAGCAGGTTCAGGCTGCTACCGCCGTCCATCAGGACTCTAGTGAGGTGAAATCCGTCGATAATTGGGTCAAGAACCAATGCGGCAAATCCGCCGTGACGGATGCTAGTGGGGTGGTCCCTTCGATCAAATGTGATCGGGCAGGAGGACCATGGGTTGAACTTCGGGGCGACTGGCTCCATCGCATATACGTCCCTTAGTGCACGCTTCCGCTCCCTTTTGGGTATATGGGTTGCGTATATCATGTTCACCATCCGCACTTGTGTGGGAAAGCCCTTCTGTCCTCCATTGTTCGGCGGCCGGGGCTCTTCCTCGTCATTGCTATGCAGCCTCCTGTCATTGAGTTCGGCACTTAGCTTGCCTGCTTGCTTGAACACCCAACAATCCCTGTTGGTGTGATTGGCTAGTTTTTCGGGGGTGCCATGTATCTGGCACAAGCGATCGAGTATTCGGTCCAAGTTGGACGGGCCCTGGGTATTTCTTTTGAATGGCTTCTTCCGTTGACGGGGTTTAGAGCCTCTGAATCCGGCATTGACTGTCGTATCTTCATCATTATCGCCGTTAATGCGGCGCTTGTTCTTGTTGCGACGCGACCTGCCATTGCTGTCATTGGTATCCGAACTACCAGGGTTTTTGGTCAAGTTGTTACTACGAGCTAGCCAGCTGTCCTCTCCCGCGCAAAAGCGGGTCATGAGTGTGGTGAGGGCTGCCATGGATTTCGGCTTTTCCTGTCCTAGGTGCCGGGCTAGCCACTCGTCGCGGATGTTATGTTTGAAGGCTGCAAGGGCCTCTGCATCCGGACAGTCAACGATTTGATTTTTCTTGGTTAGGAACCGTGTCCAGAATTGTCTGGCTGATTCTTCTGGCTGCTGAAGAATCGGGCTACCTCCGCATGTGTGTGGACTACACAGATTTTAACAAAGCTTGTCCGGCCGATCCTTTTGCTCTCCCGCGTATTGATCAGATCATTGATGCGACGGCGGGTTGTGAGCGTTTGAGTTTCTTGGATGCTTATTCAGGTTATTATCAGATCAAAATGGCAGTTAAGGACCAGGAGAAGACCACCTTCATCACTCCCTTTGGAGCCTTCTGCTATGTTTCTATGCCCTTTGGGCTCAAGAGTGTCCATGCAACTTATCAGCGCTGTGTGCAAAATTGTCTTCACACTCAGATTGGGCGCAATGTTCATGCCTATGTGGATGACATTGTAGTAAAATCCAGGAAGGAGACATTGATAGATGATCTCAAGGAAAACTTTGACAATCTTCGGGTTTATAAGATGATGCTTAATCCAGTGAGCAATCTATGCTTATTTTGCATACTCGTGTTCCTGGTGACGGGAGCTTTGAAACAAGACCACTCTTCAATATGCTTTGACAAATTTTAAAAACTTCAGGAAGTTACAGCTATTACAACTTGATAACCATAAACCCTAAATCCTAAACAGGAAATGAAACATGATAAAACTTTGTAGGAGTATGTCCTCCCAACATCTACTCCCTACGTCCGGAATTACTATCTAAAACTAAAATATATCTAGATACATCCATTTCAATGACAAATATTTCGGGACGGAGGGAGTACCTTATATGGATGGGATAAGATGAGATAATTAAGAATAGTGAGATTGCGTGAAAAAAGGAATAAATGGTTGGAGAATAAGAACTATAGTACTGTCCACGATGATGCATGCATGATTGTTTTAGCATGTAGCTGCATGCACGGCCTTGTCTGGGCCTCTCATCGAGTCTGTCTGTCTCTCCGAGGAAGAAGCTAATCTAGGGACTGTGGAGCGCAGTGCACATACGTTGACACATCGACAGGTCCAGCTAGACACGTACAGCCATGCAACGCCGCGAAAGAAAGCACTAGCAGGAGTAGTAAACTGTGAAAGAGGAGAACTACTATGCAGTGCACGCATAGTAATTCATAGTTATTTGGCGCCATGTATATATATGGTCTGACACACATTAAACATCAAATTCAGATTCAATTCAAAATTTGGCCATATACACAACCTTGCGGGCAGTAGTACCACCTGCATGTCCAGTGCTACGTGGTCCATATTTCATCCGTTCATGGATGCATGATTTTTACTCCCTGTATGGCATGCATGTACATGCAATGCAGATGCAGATCTGATGCTTGACGCTGATGAATGAACTTAATTACAAATAATGTGTTCAAACTTCAAATAATGTTTTAGTTTTAACTTCAAATAATGTTTTAGTTTTAACTTCAAATAATGTGTTCAAACTCAAAGGACATAGACAAATTTGAATTTTACTGCAGTCTGCAGTAGACTAGCAATCATTCAGTGTAAAATGTCAACTAACATCAAATTACAAGGAGAGTGAACAGAGGTGGCGTGACATAGATAGATAGATAGATAGCCATCTCTTTCACTAGAAAATCATGGGAAGCATAAAAATCATGGGAAGTAATATTTTTATTTCTTTCACTAGATAGATAGCCATCTGTTGCAGTAACTAGCAAACACTGTAAACCCAACACTAACGGAGTACAATGCAATACATACGTTCAGTAACACAACAACATACTAATTGACCATCGATTTTAACAGCCACGCGGTGGATCCATCCATTATGTGGATCTCAACTCATCTACTTGTAGATATGGAGCGCATCAATGGATGGAAGTAGCTAGACGGCGGCATCGTAGTTGGACCGGAAGATGGAGCTGTTCCTAAGGATGTACTGGTGGTACACCATGGCCACGGCGGCGCCGATGAACGGGCCAACCCAGAAGATCCACTGGTCGTCCCAAGCCTTCCCGCCGTTGTACACCACGGCGGCACCAAAGCTTCTCGCCGGGTTGATGCCGGTGCCAGTGACGGGGATGGTGGCGAGGTGAGCCATGAGCACGGCGAACCCGATGAGCAGCGGCGCCAGCACCGGGACGTGCGGGTCCCGGGCGATGCGTTTCGGGTCGGTCGCCGAGAACACGGTGTACACGAGCACGAAGGTGCCCGCAATCTCGGCGATGAGCCCCGCCGTCCTGGAGTAGCCCGGCGCGAGCTCGTTGGCGCCTCCACCGTAAAGCACGTAGTGGTGGCCGCCGTGCACGGCCCTCACCAGCGCCGCGCCGCAGATGGCGCCCACGCACTGCGCCACCATGTAGAGGAATGCTCTGGGAAGGGACACCTTGCGCGCGAGCAGCAGCCCGAACGTGACCGCAGGGTTGATGTGGCCGCCGGAGATCCCGGCCGTGCAGTACACTAGGACGGCAATCATGCCGCCGAAGGACCACGCGATGCCCAGCACGCCGGCGCCGCTGCACGCTTGGGCGTCCGTCTGGCGCTTGTGGCCGACCACGGTGGCGACGGCGACGTAGACGAAGAGCAGCGTGGCCGTGAACTCGGCGATGACAGCTCGGTAGAGTGACCACTTGCCCAGCTCGCCGGCGTCCACCAGCGGCGCCGGAGGAGGGTCGAGGTAGTCCTTGGCGCTGCCGTTGCTGATGACTTCGTCGATGGCCTCCGGACTCAGCTTGCCTTGTGCTGCCGCCATAGTCATGAAGGTAGCTAGCTCCTCGAGCGATCTCAGCTGATTAATCAAGGCTCGGTGGGTAATGGTGGAGATTTGTGTCCATAACCCGGCAAGGATGCATGTATATATAGAGCATGGCCAGCATCGCTGAGCATATATGGGTGCCCTACCATAGTGCCACGTGCCATTTGCATATATTTACTAGGACAAGTGCCATTTACTGATTTACAAGTCATACCTCCATTTTTTTTGTGCCACGGCAGCGACTTTGCAGAAGTGCATATTTTAACATAGATTTCTGCATTGTATAATTATTTTCTTACTAAGAACTAAATAGGAAACTATAGGTTGTATCTTAGTTACATTCATGTAAAGTGTCACCCTTTTCAAGTATTTAGTACCGGTTCGTGCCACGAAGCGGTACTAAAGAAAGTGATGGCAGGATGTTGTCAGAGTGGGGCCCTTCCAGCACCTTTAGTACCGGTTCGTGGCACGAACCGGTACTAAATATAAACCCTTCGTCCACCCGCACTCTATTCTTCCCCCTTTCCCCTCTCCCTCTCCTCTGTTCTTCCCTTCTTCCTCTCGAGTTCATCACAAAATTTGCCCCAAATTTGTCAAGATTTGCAGGCCCCCATCCATTCAAATGATCACCAAGCTTAGCAACTTTGTCCTTTCATATCTCATTGCTAGATTAGCTCTTGCATTGGTTTATATAGTGATTAATTGTGGGTTTTAGTAATTTGGGAGGAATTATATGTGGTAGTATTTGATTTATATGCAATTTGAGGTCAAAATAACACTTAGTTTGCATATGTAGGTGTGGTTTACTTAGTGCCTTCTAAATCTCCGTCGTAACCACCGTCGATCGCCCACACCGTCCCGTCGCCGGCACCACCTTGTGGTGAGCCTCTTGTTCATGAAATTTTATATAAAAAATTGATGTTTGTGTGATTTGGATATATAGTTACTCATATAATAATTATCTTACCCGTACGTTGTTTGTTATACATAGTGCCATGGTTTTGATATCCGTCCCCGTCGGCCCTCGTCCTTGTTATGATTCGGATGTGGTATATTCTCTTTTAAAACTATTTGTTGCATTTCATGTTTATGACAAATTATGCCCATCAAGTTGACATAGATATTTTTATCTAGGAGGTATGTGAACCGGAAATTCCAACCGACCCTATTGTCGAGAGGTTAAATTTAGTTTAAAGAGAAAACGAGTACTTGAAAGAAAAATTGAAAAGAATTGAGGGGGAGAAGATGGAATTGGAGTTGCATGTTGCCGATGTCGTCGATGATCACAAGATCAAGATGGAGAAAATGCGCTTGAAGATTAGAAAGATTAGAAAATATGCCATCAATAGTGAGGCTTGGTATCATTATGCTGTTGGATCAATTGTTACCTTAGTTGCGATCTTGATCGCATTTGTTGTTGCATTTAAATGCTTTAGCTAGAGAGTTATTTGTTTGTTGCATTTAAGTGTTGTATGAACTTGTATTAATTTGGTCTATTCGGTGTTGTGTAATGAAGATGAGCCGGCAATGGATGTACGATGACCGATGCTCTCCCCAGTTCGTTGAGGGCGTGCATACTTTTCTACTTGCGGCTGAGGCAAACAAGCGGGCGGATGGTTTTATGCCTTGTCCATGTGCTGGCTGTAAGAATGGTCGCAATTACTCGGCATCAAGAACCATTCACGTCCACTTGTTTGAGTCCGGTTTCATGCCCCACTATAATGTTTGGACCAAGCACGGAGAAAGAGGGGTTATGATGGAAGACAATGAAGAAGAGAACGACGACAGCTATCCTGGCCATGGGTTCCCTGAATACGATGATACAACAATGGGGGAAGAAGCTGAGCCGGTAATGCGGGAAGAAGCTGAGCCGGCAATGCGGGAAGAAGCTGAAGAAGAGGCATCAGATGAGCCCGTTGATGATCTAGGTCGGGCCATTGCCGATGCAAAGAGAAACTGCGCAAGTGATTTGGAGAAGAAGTTGCAGCGCATGTTAGAGGATCACAAAAAATTGTTGTACCCGAATTACGTAGGTGACAAGAAAAAGCTGGGCACCACACTAGAATTGCTGCAATGGAAGGCAGAGAATGGTGTATTTGACAAGGGATTTGGAAAGTTGCTGGTAATGATAAAGGATATGCTTCCAAAGGACAACGAATTGCCCGAGAGTACGTACGAAGCAAAGAAGGTTGTCTGCCCTCTAGGGTTAGAGGTGCAGAAGATACATGCATGCCCTAATGATTGCATCCTCTACCGCGGTGAGTACGAGGATTTGAACGCTTGCCCGGTATGTGGTGCATTGCGCTATAAGATCAGCCGCGATGACCCTGGTGATGTCAAGGGCGAGCGCCCCAGGAAGAAGATTCCTGGCAAGGTGATGTGGTATTCTCCTATAATACCACGGTTGAAACGTTTGTTCCAAAACAAAGAGCATGCCAAGGCGATGCGATGGCACAGAGAAGACCGTAAGAAAGACGAAAAGTCGAGAGTACCCGCTGACGGGTCGCAGTGGAGAAAAATCGAAAGAAAGTACGGGAAGGAGTTTGCAGATGACGCAAGGAGCGTATGGTTTGGTCTAAGCGCAGATGGCATTAATCCTTTTGGGGAGCAGAGCAGCAACCATAGCACCTGGCCTGTGACTCTATGTTTGTATAACCTTCCTCCTTGGTTGTGCATGAAGCGGAAGTTCATTATGATGCCAGTGCTCATCCAAGGCCCTAAGCAACCCGGCAACGACATTGATGTGTACCTAAGGCCATTAGTTGAAGAACTCTTACAACTATGGAATGGAACAGGTGTACGTGCGTGGGATGAGCACATGGGGGAAGAATTTGACCTAAAGGCGTAGCTGTTCGTGACCATCAATGATTGGCCTGCTCTCAGTAACCTTTCAGGACAGACAAGCAAGGGATACCGCGGATGCACGCACTGTTTGGATGATACCGACAGTATATATTTGAATAGTTGTAAGAAGAATGTGTACCTGGGACATCGTCGATTTCTTCTGAGCAGGCATCCCGTAAGAAAGAAAGGCAAGCATTTCAAAGGTGAGGCGGATCACTGGACGAAGCCTCGCCACTGTACTGGTGCTGATGTACATGATATGGTCAAGGATTTGAAGGTGATATTTGGAAAGGGTCCTGACGGACAACCTGTTCCGAAGGACGCTGACGGACACGCACCCATGTGGAAGAAGAAATCTATATTTTGGGACCTGCCATATTGGAAAGACCTAGAGGTCCGCTCCGCAATCGACGTGATGCACGTGACGAAGAATCTTTGCTTGACCTTGCTTGGCTTCTTGGGCGTGTATGGGAAGACAAAAGATACACCTGAGGCACGGGAGGACCAGCAACGTATGCACGTAGAAGACGGCATACATCAGGGTCATGCAAGCTATGCTCTTACCAAAGAAGAGAAGGAAATCTTCTTTGAATGCCTGCTCAGTATTAAGGTACCGTCTGGCTTCTCGTCGAATATAAAGGGAATAATAAACATGGCAGAGAAAAAGTTCCAGAACCTAAAGTCTCATGACTGCCACATGATTATGACGCAACTACTTCCAGTTGCATTGAGGGGGCTTCTACCGGAAAACGTTCGATTAGCCATTGTGAAGCTATGTGCATTTCTCAATGCAATCTCTCAGAAGGTAATCGATCCAGAAATCATACCAAGGTTACAGAATGATTTGGTGCAATGTCTTGTCAGTTTCGAGTTGGTGTTCCCACCATCCTTCTTCAACATCATGACGCACGTCCTAGTTCACCTATGCGAAGAGATTAACGTTTTGGGTCCTGTATTTCTACACAATATGTTCCCCTTTAAGAGGTTCATGGGAGTCTTAAAGAAATATGTTCATAACCGTGCTAGGCCAGAAGGAAGCATCTCCAAGGGCCATCAAAATGAGGAGGTCACTGAGTTTTGTATTGACTTTATTCCTGACCTTAAGCCGATTGGTGTTCCTGAATCGCGGCATAAGGGCAGACTGGATGGAAAAGGCACGCTAGGAGGGGAACAAATAATATGTATGGACGGACGTTCTCTCACTGAAGCACACTACACAGTTCTATAGAATTCCGCCTTGGTGGCTCTGTATATGGATGAACACAAGAATTTGCTACGCTCCAAACACCCGGAGCGGTCTGATGACTGGATTACACGTGAACAAACCAGGAGTTTCGCTAGCTGGTTGCAGACACGTACCATGCATGACACCTCTATTGAAAATGACCTGTACTTGCTGTCCCAGTTACCATCTTCGAATATAATGACTTTCAAAGGGTACGAGATAAATGGTAATACATTTTGCACGATCGCCCAAGATAAGAAGAGCACCAACCAAAACAGTGGTGTCCGCTTTGATGCAGAAACCAAGATGAGAAAGGAAACATATTATGGTTATATACAGGACATATGGGAACTTGACTATCGACGTTGTTTAAAGGTCCCTTTGTTTCAGTGCAAATGGGTCAATATGACACGAGGCGGGGTAACGGAAGACCCGCAGTACGGAATGACAACAGTGGATCTCAACAATCTTGCGTATGCAGACGAACCATTCGTCCTAGCCAATGACGTGGCACAGGTTTTCTATGTGAAGGACATGTCTACCAAGCCAAGAAAAAGAAAAGATAAGGAAGCGAATGCATCGTACGATGAGCCAAAGCGGCACATAGTTCTTTCTGGGAAGAGAAACATCGTGGGAGTGGATGACAAGACAGACAAGTCAGAAGATTATGAAAAGTTTGATGAAATTGCTCCATTCACAGTGAATATTGACCCGAGCATCCCGTTAAATGATGAAGATTTTCCATGGTTACGGCGCAAAGGGACACACGCGAAGAAAAAGTTTCACACCCAAAGATCTGGGATGTGATCGGCTTCACTATCATCACTTTCTTCTGTGTTTCACACCCAGAGGGGAATCTCTGTAATAGTTAGGGTAGTTATGTGTTTTGGCATTTGAAA